>CADCXB010000010.1:1200000-2400000 GCA_902806585.1 Xylaria hypoxylon
AACCTCAGCTTGGAATACGGCTTCAGACGTAGAGTTGAAACTATACTATACATTCATACCCTAACCACCGGGACAAAATTAGTGTTGTTTGGTCACGGGTATGACTTGATTTGCTGCATCTGGGACAGGTGATGAATAGTCAAAATATTTTGCATTGTCTAGATTATCCCGAGTGAACCCAGCATTCCGCTGTTTTTTTTTGGATCATGCTGTCAAGACTGAAGCTCCTATAAGCTCGGCATACCTTAGACTTGGATATCAAGTCTTTTTCCTCTTTCCAGCACCACCCTTCACGAGCCTGCTTGAACATTGGCTTAGTCAATTATCCGTTCTTCAGCCCGCAGATACTATGTAGTATCTACATTTGATATTTAGAGCTAGGACTCGCAGTCTCAAGCACCTGTTC
This sequence comes from Xylaria hypoxylon, assembly GCA_902806585.1. Taxonomy (NCBI): domain Eukaryota; kingdom Fungi; phylum Ascomycota; class Sordariomycetes; order Xylariales; family Xylariaceae; genus Xylaria; species Xylaria hypoxylon. Next base: position 1,200,407 of record CADCXB010000010.1, read on the forward strand.
CGATCTTGTTTAATCCCTTTAGCGACCCAAGACTCAGGGCTAGGCCTTGTGACCTGCTTCTTATGCGGACAAAGCCTGTGATGGGTCCGTCTTCGCCTTCCTTTTCTATACTCAAGTTGGCTAGAGCATCCTCACCTATTGTCATGTTAGCGTCTCCGTCGAAATCTATGATAATATTAAGAGGCACGTACCAAATACACTTCTGGCGTATAGGTTCGCGCTCAAGAACTGGCAATCGCCCTTCATGCTAGCCTCGGGTGTCAAACAGTTCATATTCGTGCAAGCCATAAGTTGCTCCAAGAACTCGCGAAGAGATTTGGCTTTGCTGTTAATATTAACCTTATTCTCCCATTCAAATTCGGTCCACATTGACCGGAACTGAGTTTCCGTGCACGTAGCGGGCTGAATATAGTCCATGATATCGACATGAAGATCGTTGAGAATGACAACGTTAGTGTCAGTGCTATGGGCACCGTCATATACTACATTCCCGAAGATGACACCAGTATCGGTTGATGAGACCTTGATAGTGCATTGCACATTGTGGAAATCATGCGGGCCTATATTCTGGGTTGTTGGTCGCTCCACAACCTTGAGATCACCCAGGGTGGCGAATTCAACTGAAAGATTCTGCAACGTCTCAGTTGTCTGGTTGACTAGGAGGACATCCAGAACGATATCGAATTGATGTACTTTGACAAAGGCTTCGGCGTAAACGGGGTCAGAGAAACCAGTAAGCTGGACGACGCGACTAAGCTTCGATGTAAGGTCCTCAGCCGTAGCCTCGCCACCGGTAGCCCTTTCGAGATCCAGTTCAATCTCATCGGCACCTTCGCCATGGTTCTTTTTGGAGAGCTGACGAATTTGGACGACATCATCAACTTGAATTGCTGTTTTTGCCTTCTCGGAGGCCTCTTTCGCCGCTCGCTTCTTCTCCTCAACTTGAACCATAGCCCGGAAGGCCTTCCGGGTATCGTCGAGGAAGACAGATTCGAGTTGTTTATTCTCAGAAAATTCGGCTAATGACCGAACACAGGACATAATTCTGTCGATGGAATCCTCGTCAATTGGGGCCTTGACGAATTGAGATTGCCCGACACGGATGATGGAGATCATAATCAGCATGGCTTCAGCCTTGAGGGCATTCGTGCGTGCCTTGTCCGAAGAAATCTCGGAGTGGCGCATAACCAGCTTGGTCAATGTAGCAGAGAGGACGGTTGCCAAGTAGTAATCACCATCAAGGATCAATTGCCGCAGTGGAGGCTTTTGCGCCGCCTTGACGGCCTCTAATCTTGCAGCAGTGGCAGACGCGCTCGTTAGAGCAGTCTCGGTGGCGTATGTACCGTCCGCTAGAACCCGCCGTGAGCCAGAAGGCTGTGCAGGTTTAGAGTGGCCATTAACCTGCTCCGGCTCCTGTTCATTTTGGCCATCGACATTGTCTAGTAGACGCTGCTCAGATGCTAGAATCGGTATCTCACCCAAACTTGCGCGTATTTTCCTCCATGCATCCCTGATGTCGTTTTCTTCAAGAGAGTACTCGCCAACAATCCAGATGATCCCGCGGTAGACCTTACCTGCCCGGACCTCACTGAGTGTATCGACCAATCGTGCGACAATTGAAGGTCGTAATTTGGGGAATTTTTCGACGACCTCCTTTACGAAGCTGATGACATCAACAGCGGATGTATTACTGAAATCCGCAATGAAGTCCATTAGTAAATCAACAACGCTTGCCGCAACCTCGGAGAATTTGATGGCGCATTGGTGGATGGATTGAATCAGTAGCTGTCGGTACTCGGCGTTCTTCTCATATTCCTGATCGACCGTCTTTGAGAGTTCCTTTTTCAGTAGCAAAATAACTTCCTCAACATTCTTGCTAGACACCATTTCCAAGGCAAGTCCAAGAGCTTTCCGCCTCACGTCGATGTCAGGGCTTGAGAGGACACGGAGAATTTCCATGACGAGATCGTCGAGAACGCCCTCGTTTCGTCGGCGGAGCTGACCCACACGGTCAAGAACGATAAGCTTCACATTATTGTCTGCCTCTTTGATGCTGAGCTCGATGAACTTGGCAGCAGCAGCCTTGACAGCTACGGGGTTACTAGTAAGAGTTGTCAAGGATGAGGCGGCCTCATATACGACGGTCGAAGTGCTAGCTTCTAACAGGTCAAAGATAAGTCTCAGATACCGAGCCTTCTCATGTCAGCTGGAATACTAAACTTGTTACATGGCTTACTAGCCTACCTTGTTCTGCTGGTTCTGAATAGCGTCTTTGCGGATGAACTCGAGCTCCACTAATTGTAATAATTCCTCTGCATTCGGGATACCATCGAAGACGCTGCTCAGATAGGCGAGGGATTTGTCATGATCGATACTTGACAGAGCAGCAAAGGCATTGCGCTTGCAAGTTGCATCGCTCTCGCCATCGAGGAAAGTGGCGATCAGGTCTGAAGCGTCTGGAATAAGGGAGGGCGAATGTTGGTGAATCGAGGCAACGGCATAGACGGCATTCTTTCGCACATAGGCATGTCGATGCTCGAGGCAGGATCGCGCAGACGACAGAAGAGGCTCGATCAGCTCGGGTTCTCGCAGCTTACAAAGGAAGCGCAACGTATTTCCTCGGATGTACTCGTTGGGATGCTGAAGATCATTACGAATACCATTGCTATACAATCACTAGTTAGCACCGGCTGGGCGTGTGTGCTTTGCTGAAATTATAATGCTCACCAGACGAGGATCATTTCCTGCTTCAGTTTCCCGCTGGAATCAAGCTTGGGGCAGATCTCGTAGTAAAAGTATAGCAACTTCTTCAGTTGCTTGGATTTCGAGGGCATGACGAATCGGATAATGTGCATGAGGAGCTGAGGCATGGAGTCGCCATTCAGCATGATAGTCAAAATGCGCTTCATGGTTTCGACCTTGGCCTCGTCTGTGCCCTTCTCCAGCTGCGTGCGCAGCTCTGACATGGAGGGGACATCAGCAGCATTGTCCTGATGGACTAAGCTGTACGCGTTCTCGAGAAACGTGGTCATGGTGGGCAACTGCTGCGGCTCTCGACCGCCTCGTCAATGTCGGTGTCGGTTCTATTCGAAGCAAAAGGGGCGATAGGAGAGTCGACTAGAACGGCCAAGAGTAATGGAGGTCGATATTCCCCCCTACACAATGCGGAAGCACACAATGCGGAAGCTGAAGAGGAAGCGGTATGAAGAGAGATTGTTGGGTTAAGAGCAACGGGGGATGGCGTCAAGAGACAAGAGGTAGTCGGTCAGGTATAATGCGACTATGCATCCCAGGGGTCGCTCGACTATGGGTGGTGCCAGTGGTACGAGTAGTGGTGGTGGTGGTAGTTGTAAGAAGTAGTTGGTATTACAAGTCGTGGGTTGACCCTCAATTCATGACCAGGCTGTCCCAATAGACATCGGCCAGCATGTACGTACATAAAGATTGCACACAGAAATCTGTCCCTCCTGAACCACAAGTGGGCCAGTTTCCAGGCTACTTTCACCTGCTAGTGCATTGGGCAGTGGCTTGAGCTAGGTAGGTCGAGGTATGTTACCTAATCGAACTAGGTGAGGGCGTGCTTCCGATGGTTGTTCCTTCTCCGACTCATGGTGGATGAGCCACACCTGGAAAGCTTATCGGATTAAACATGTGGCTTATTTGCAACCCACCATGCCTGACGGCCTGGCGCCAGTGTTAGAGACCTAGGTACATCATTACATGTACCTTAGGTACTCTGCCCCGCCAAACTACCCCAGCTGATAAGGTTGGCGAGCTGTCAAATGTTGAATTCGAGATACAGAACCCTTGTGTGCTTTCATGTACATTACAATCTCAACTTCCACTTAAAAAAACAATAGCGACATTGTAAACTCGACATTCCTGAATTCCTCATACGAACCCAGAAATAATTACTATCTCACTACCCAACATGGCTTCACCCACTGATTCTTTCTACATACGTTACTAGTATGTTCAGTCTCCCACTCAACAACCCTGGTCTACAACACTATTAACATATCGCAACACCATAGCTCCGGACATTCTGGCCGTTTCGGCCACGAATTCCTCGGTACGCATTTTACCTGTCCATGGTGCATAGCGATAGACAGAAGTTCCAGCGTTATGCATGAAAGACTAACCCGATTGCATACGAACAGAGTTCGACATCAGAGTAGTCGGCGACGGACGAAGCGCAATGGCCCGATATGCCAACAATTCGAACTACCGAAATGACAGCCTCATTCGCAAAGAGAGTGCGCGCTCCTGATGCCCCTTCCACGCGATATCCCCCAACCTCACGAGGCTGCCTACAGCTCGCCCGCCCCCACCCCGAACCACCCACACTCCTGGGAGAAACAGCTACACTAACCGTTCGGGAATCTAAATAGTGTGTGTCAGTTCATTAGTAGTCGATGAGATCCGGCGCATAGTGAAGTCGAGCGAGATTATGAAGGAAGATGATGCGAAATGGCCACAAAAGAACAAGGACGGTCGTCAGGAATTGGAGATTCGGTTGGGAAATGAACACATATCATTCGAGGTGCGAGAGAATCACTCAATTGCCTCTAGTTTCAGAAACACAGATGGATGCTTACAAACGGGGAAACCCCTCTTGCAGACAGCAAAGATTGGCTCATTAATCGACGTCACTGAGTCGGCTGATCCCGAAGGCCTTCGCGTCTTCTACTACCTAGTGCAAGACCTGAAGGCGCTGGTATTTAGCTTAACATCGCTTCACTTCAAGATTAAGCCTATCTCATAAGGTACGGGGGGTATACGGTGGGATATGCGGTGGGAAATTGATGGTTAGGTGTTTCATGTACACGAACTAGGCCATTCCTCTTTGTCCAGACCTGGAATATACCCCACGTGGCTGTTCGTAAAAATGCTATATCAGCTGTCGCTCTGTCCTTCCTTCAAGCGCCTTCGGATTAACCCAACGCCTTATGCCCAATGTTTGCATTTCCGTTCCGAATCTGCCTCGCTGGAATGACTATATGCCTTTGATGGATACCTTATTCGCACGCCAACCCCAAGGATAACATAAAACCTCTCCATGCTCGAATCGATCAATTTCCTGACAAGGCTGTCCTTTCCCCAGTACCACGATCACGCTCACGCTGATTAACTAGTTGTAATTGTTGTACGTATCGATAATTATCATACCCTTCATCGGAATTCCATGGCGCTGAAACAGCCCCTATCCTCGACGTGTTTGAGTTCTAGCTGTTGGAATCTGCTTGGCCAATAGGGTTAACTTATACACGAGAAATATTGAACAGCTGGGTACTTACTTCTCGCTTTTTGAGTGGAAATATATGCCGCTTACGCTACCCTCCTTCTGATTGAAGCAAATGTAGTAAAATCCTTCAAAGCTGGCGCCGTTGATGGATGTGACACGATGGTCGGGCACCAAAAAGTGCTCCTTCCAGCGCATAAAGATGTTTTCGCGCTGCGCGACGTTGGGTATTGTCACTGCCACACCCTTACGCACCTGCTTGCTATACTGCCTAAACGCAGAGAATTTCCCCCAGTGATTCAGGTCAATCTTCTCTGTAGCGCCCCAGCCCTCGTGTTTTGTCAAGAAGTCATAGCGGCTGCCGATGATCTCGCCCTCGAAGTACGTCGTTAGGCTCGGATTGTCTTCTGTCAGGCCTGTAACAACAAACTCGCCACGGTTAGCAAGTGCATTTCATCTAGGTAGTTGGGCGAGACAGTTGCTAATTTGAACAACCAATATCGTGCCCAACTAAATGGAACGGCGATCGAATTTGGGTGTGAGGCGTATGGCGGTAGAAACTTGCCTTGAATCCTGAGATAACCACAGAGGAATGACTCGCGCAGATCGATATACTTAATCTCGACCTGCACATCGTACACCTGCCTTTCGGACTGCTGTGTCCCATGGAATTTACTGCCCGGGCGTAGGAATGAAGATGGCGACATGGGAAATATCTAGAGGCAACGATTAGCTAGATGCGCCACATTACGTCCTCGAGGTCTAGGTTTTCAATTGAGTTTAGCTAATGCGTTATGTGCACGTACCCGAACATTAGAGTAGTCGAATCCCATTGACGGCTGGTATTCACCATGATTTACAGGGGTCCGTCCGTCTTCATCGTCAAGCTTGTCATGTTCTGCTGTCGTAGTGTCAAGGTCGCATCGAGAGCGATGCCGCTCTGCTGGAGCTGCTACAAGTGCACCCCCCTGCACTTCCCCTAACTCTTCTGACGGTTTATGTGTTGGTGTATCTATGTCGATTGGCTCAGAGGCAGAGCGATCGGTACCGCTCCGTGAATCGGGTCGTGGGGACTCTGTGGTGGATCGCGACTCGGTCAGCAGCTCGACGATCTCGGCAGTGGGCGCGCTCATGGCTTCAGGTGACGTCGTCGCATCGCTGTCCACATTCATCTCTAGTCCATCTTCATCGGGGCGCCAACTGCTTGGGGAGTGAAGGTCCTCGGGACATGAGGAGCTGTGCGTCCGGGGTGGCAACTCGGGAGGGGTAGGAGGTGTGTTGCTGGAGGGTGTAGGCATGGTGACGGTTTGGAGATGCCAGTGGTGATAGCGCTCGGTGGTGGAAGTCGAATGTAGATAATAGAGACCGTAGATTGGTAGCTAGATGGACGGCCGCGGCGATAATTCGGATGCCGACGCGACAATGCAGCCGAGAGACGCGCAATATGTAAGACGTTGTCGTTTCAAATGTATGTATGCATACAAAGATAATAAGAGAAACGTATAATGTAGTAAAGGAAAGGGAAGAGACAACCGAGATGGGTATTATTAGAGAAACCAGAATCAGATGTTGGCGTTGATATCAAGCAAAGTAGGTAGTCGTCAACGACTGAACCTTAGGAAGATAGATTGGGATGCACGAGGTAGTAAGTGGTATAGGATAGTATAGGTAGAGTTGCTTTGGGCGAGTTGCGTGCAACAGCAGCACACCAACTCAGGAGTAAGAGAGCAGACAGAGCCTAAAAGGCAAGAGTTGAGTACCAGCACTGATCTATACTACAAGGCATGTGGTAAGTATGCAATCATGTAAACTGTACCTAAGGACCTGTGGTAGACTGTACCTGACTGTAGGCTATGCTGTAGGTTGTAGGTTGTAGGTTGTAGGTTGTAGGGGGTAGATAGTAGCAGCCCAGGTGGTTACCTGTTGATGTTATTAGGTACCTAGGTACTCCATGCCTCCGACTCACGTACCAATACACTACAGAAATGTAGGTATAGTGTACACTAGGTACCTACCTAGGTGCCTCATAGGTGGTATCTAGCGCTACGTACCTTGTAAGTGGGATAATTCTGGACCTACACCGAGCTACCTGCAAGTACCTAAGTATTAAGTGTATACCTTACGCATACGCATATATCACCTGCCACTTACACATGCTCGTTTCTTGTCAATACCCCAGATAAAGCAGCTCATGCTTTCTGTGGCGGTTCGGCTGGATTTCGAACCAAATTCTAGACTACTACTTGTCGGTCACATTACTTTCAGCGCCTGTCGCCAAGGGTAAGATTGGTGTAGATTGTCTTAAAATCCGATGCCCCGTCTAATGCGGTCATGTTCTTGGTTCCAATAACTCTGCAACAGGAATTGGGAATCGAATGTTTCTCGAATACGTCTGCTAACAACATGATCACAGTGTTATCGTCGCGCTGCGTGCTGCAGCCTAAATGTCGCATTGCATGACAGTTCTACCAGAACACTAACCAGAACACACTGCCAGAATACCAGTGTGATCAGTCATCCACCACGTTCAAGTTCTGTTTAGATCATGCCCAGATAGTTGCATCCCACGACTAGCGTTATTGTTTACGGTCTAGACGGATATCTCCTGTACACCTACGTGTATTGACTTTCTGCCATACACGTTTCAGCTCTAGAGGCCCTGACACTGCCCCGAAAACCCTTGCAGAAGCTTTTGGATACTACCCTTAAGACTTGTCCTTCCTCACAGTTGATTATTCCCTTATGGAGACTTATTAAGACCTATTAGATAGGCCACGGCCGCCGGCATTATTTCATCAACGGTAAGATCCATCCCGCTGTCCCTGTCTTTGATAGTAGTTGATCTCCTCTATGTTAGTAGCCGTGATAAGGAGAATCTAGTGTAAATCATCGCATTCCCCAGCCCTATTTTATTTCTTTTCTCTTACTACCTTATACCAAGGGAGATCATATGTCTACAACAAGCACTGCCGTTGTGTAACACCGGCAGACCTCAGAAGCTTGACATTCTCCATCAAAGGGTGACGTCAACTACGCACCGTGTGGAAACAACAGAAACATTAATGCCTGCTTTAAGTGGTTTAAAAATAGGCACTGATTCGTTTGAATGAAGCTATCCAAGAACAAATGGTGTGGCTTTATTATTCCGTCCACAACCCCCCACGTCGTCAAATCTAAAGGCTAACGCAGCCTGTCCCAGTAGGAAGACAAGTACCTCCCGGAACTCTACTAACCTGCATTACCGCTGTACATCGGATACGTCGGGCAACATTTTCACTTGCAGATAAATGCATGCTAAGCTTAGTTGTTATGGGAACTTCCAAAGCATTGGGGGGGAGTATAGTTTCCAAGGGCCTTTCAGACGGGTCAATATGCAGTGACGACTTACCGCAGCTACCTCATGACCCCAACGAGAAAGAGAAAGGGAAGGTAGCCAGCGAAAAGTATAAGGTACTGTCCCTTTCTAGGTGGGTTTACACAGCCTTGATCATGACATAGTAACGACTAAATAGATATAAACATGACAAGCTATTTGATGGGCCCTTGGTATTCTCAACGAGCACCATTTGATTATGGGTTTGACTAACATCACGAATTAGAGTACGTATGATGTATGGCCGTGACTAACCAAGTCGGGTCTACGTTCGGGAGCACTACGAAGTAGCGGGTTGACGAGTAATGCTTAGCTTCATTATCTATTACGAGACTTCGGTAGTTTTACCCATTGCTATTCGTCGTGTGATCTCGTCGAGGGTCGCACTTATATATGCGAAATGCTGTTGTCTGGCTGACTTAGGAATTACGGAAAATCGCGCTATTCTTTTGTATCTATGTTGGCAATTGGTTTGTCTCTGGCGTTACAGCATCAAGAAGCTCTTGTTCTGACTTAAAGCCTCTGAAGTAGTGGCGGCGGAAAGGATTTAGATCGTCTGCAGATCGGCCGCTCGCTTGGTCTTCTTGTTTCTTCCTCAATGTCAATGCCGATATATCTACATCCAAGTCGGGCAGCCGTCGATAAGTGATCAGTCGCCTCGACCCTAATGACTTGTGAGTTGATTGTGAGCTGCGTGTGCGGGGATTTAACGACTTACATTTGTTAAACACCTGTGTGCATACAACAACCACCTCTAGGCATGGATGTGTAGGAATAGCAATCTCCTGATCTTCGTCGTTTGCTGTTGGCATCCAAAAGGAAAGCCGGCCATTATCAACCAACATGTCAGTGGCAAAGTTGAGTATGTCATCTAACATGGCTATGAAGCTGTATGGTTTCTTGGGTGGAATGAATGCGGGATCTCTGCTCTGCGTCAGTGGGAAAGCCAAACTAATTTAAGGGATGTAATTCCTTACCGGTACATCAACTTCCCTCTCTCAATACTCCGCACATCTTTCTCGGGGTCCCTACAACCTAATACTTTCAGGCCCTCCCTCACGCCATAAGGCGGATCACATAAGATGCCATCGAGTATCCTAGCCTTGCGTATGGGGGTGTTTGTGAGATCGCTCACGAAAACCCCGCCTAAACATTTCTCTAATCCATACTGTCGAAAGTTGCCTAAGAGACTCTTCTTTCCGCCCGCACCTCGCATACTTCGACCGTCAATGTCGCTACCCCAAACAAGAGAGCCAAATTGGGCACAAGCAACCGGGAAACTGCCCGTGCCGACAAAGGGGTCGAAAAATAGCTTGCCGGGGCCAGCAAGAGCGATGTTGGCAGTAACAAGAGCCAACTCAGAGTCCATCGAAGTCGTACTAATATAATCACGTTTCTTCAAATCAAAGGTATTAATCAAGTCCCTTGCACTGTGGGCAATTAGTCTTCCAAAATGCACCTGTAGAGGTGAAGGCTGTTTCTTCTCAGGGACAGGCTCAAGCGCCCACTTTTCAAAGAGGGTAAACTCATTGTCAGGTGACGATAGCAAAATGGGACCTTTGAATGAGAGGTAAGAAAACGAGTTGATGAGGGCGAGTTTCTGCCTTTGAGACCGTGAACCTCGATAGCAGTCTATGCTGATCTTAAAGGATGGCTCAATATAAAGTGGCCATAAATGGGCAGTATCTCTTTTGATGCCGGCATGTAAGTCATCGAGTGTCTCGGCAGTGCCCCAGTGCTCATAGACACTATGTGCTAATATTGAGCGCTTGATAACAGCTCGCGCAGCATCATCTGAGGGAAACTCGACAAGACAGAATGGAGACTGGGCAGAGTTAGTCAATGATGGCAGGTGATAAAGTCATGAGGCAGCCGCAATATCTCTTTTTACTCACCTCATCACTATAAGATAAGATTTTCAAATCGACTCCTGCTAAGACAGCGAGAGCCTGAATCTCTGCCAAACGGAACGTCTCATGTAACTGCGTAAATCGAATAAGGTATTGCATGGTGGGTGAATGTTCTTTGGGACTTAGCCAAGAAGTCCAGAATCTGAAAAGTCACGGTGTTCGATTGGTGTATAGACAACTCCATCTGGCCTTGGTGCATGTGCATTGGCTATGAGAAGGTGAAAAGAGTCATTCGCATAATGTGGAGGGTTTGTGCAGGCCTAGTGGTTGGGACCAAAAGCCAGGGGCGTGAGCTAATGAAAAAGATGGCCGAGTGCTTAACATGGCGCTATTCTCGTTGAATGTAAAACTCCTTTTATCTTATACGTCTTTCTATTTAACAGCTAGTTTTATTCGACTATACCATTTAGCTTGTGACCCACAATATTTCTCTATACCCACACGGGAGCGTCGCTTTACAACCCAGATTAATTTCTTCCTCAACATAGTTGTAGTCACAACTCACAACCACGCTGCCAAATTCCAAGCGGAGCTACAGGCTTGATCTCTTGCCCGTCATGTTTTCGTTTCCAAAGCCCAGCGTCTATCAGACCCCAAATTGCTTTGTCACATATGGCACAATGAGCTACCCAAATGCCATCCAGCTCCCAGCTAAAGTCAAGCCGTGGAGCGCGTTGCTTTCGCAAGATTATGTACACAAGGTGAGATATTTAGCTTCATTGCTACTTCTGCTCAGAGATGTGCTAACGCAAGCTAGATCGACTTGGTCTTACCTGAAGAACTGTCGCAGCTCGTGAAGGAAAGTGTCCTTAATGACACAGCACAAATCCCAAGCTATCGCCGAGTTATCATGACTCTTGGGCAAGTGCTAGAGGGTGACTTCTTCACACAGTACATCAAGATTGGTATGTACTGCGTATATCTTCTTGCTTGCTTGAAGTCTTGCAGCTCATATGTGCTTCTTAGGGAATATCATGATGCTCTCTGAGGGAAAGGTTGGCATCGATAATGTTTTTTCGATAAAAGATGGTATGACTCATTTCTCATATTGATAACCTGCTACGTTCGCTGAAATCAGCTACTTCTATAGGAAAACTTGCCATGTACATTGATAAAGAGACCTACGAACGAGCTGGTCTCGTAGGTAAGCCTCATGGCGTCAAAGGAGCAAGGGGTCACCAACCTAGATGGGGTAAGTCGTATGGACTTGATTAATCAATAAAGCTAATATATTTCGAAGTTATCGGGTACGATCTTCGCAGCCCATCCGCATTACATGGGAAGAAAGGATTCGATAGGCTAGTCTATGCTTGCAAGAATGCACTAAACAAACCGATGACTTGGCTTTTCTGCGATCTCTCCAAGAGTATGCATTCCTTCTTTACCTCCGATTAACAGAGCTACTACTGACAAAGGTATAGCAACACCTAGTCCAGACCCTCTTGCCCAATACTACCCAACTAAGCACACATCAAATCCGGCACTTGTACATAACATGACGATGAAGATTCCTCCATTGGAGATTCCTCCGGCTATACTTGCCGATCAAACCCGACAAGAACTAGGCGAGTACGCTACCGAGATTTACGAATGGCTGTCTCTTGTCCGTCTAGAAAGTCCTCGAGTGAAGCTTTGTGATAGTATCGACCCTTACCTATCTACCTATACGGTGCCAGGCGATCCCTCAGACAGTAATGAAGGTCGGCTGTGCAAAATTAGTTGGCAGGGGTTTATGCCGCCAAGCTGGGCAGCAAACACCTTAGCGGAGTTGATCAAAGCACTTCCACCAAAAGCGTGGTTTTCATTCAGCACCACGCCATTCACCCGAGTTGCCATGGGGCTTGGTGCAGATTGTACCATTATGAGGCCACCAAACTGCCCAGGAGAGTACGTTCTCTGGGAGATCAAGGGGCATGAATGAGCACACGTGTCGATTCGCGACCGCGACCGGAAAGTATGTCCCCTGCGATTCTCAATCTTGGCGAGGCCGGACATTGCGGTCTGTGAGGTTTTCATCGGCGATTGCGTCTTGTACAAGCTGTCTGAGTGCAGCCTGACCCTCGTCACTGTGAAAGTCCCCACGCTGAGCTAACTCCTCTATCCTCCTCCGGAGCTCGGAGTCGACTTCGTTCTCGTTGTCTTCGGCGGGCGTTATGGTGCTGAAGGAAACGTTGAGCCCTTCAGGCAAGGGTGGCACGTCGCTGCCATCTTGTACAGGTTCGCCATTAACCCCATTTGGCAGATCTCGGGCCTGTTCTGCTTCTTTGAGCTTCAGGTATTCAGCAACGTCTGGAAATTCGTTGTCCACTGTGATCTTCTGGCGAGCGCTGTAGCCGTCAGACCCTTTAATCGTGAGTTCAGCGCCGAGTTCTTCGACGAGGACTTTGGCAGCATCAACCGTTTCAACAACAAACAAGGCGGTCTCTTCGTCTTCATCGCGTATGTTAACATCGATGTTGAATTCTTGGACAAGGGCACGTAGGAGATCCAGGTGGTTATAGCTAGCAGCGGCGTGGATTAGAGAGTAGCCATGCTCGTCTTGCTGGGCGGCTAAAGCCGGATTTTCGCGAAGGAGGGGTAGAAGGGCCGGGCTGTTGTCAGCGGCAAGAAGGAAAGGATTAGCAGGCATAGTGATAAGCCACAAGGAACCCTGTTGGTTCTAGGTAGGTTGATGTATAAATCTGGTGGTTGGCGTTGATACCGAGACGCTGCCTAGGTAGGTAGATACTGGGGCTTAGGGTGAATAAGGACTTTGACGAGACAGCTGAACTTTTTTTTTGGAGGGGTTCGCGGTGTGACGCATTGTCAAAATCTGGTACCCCGCCAAACCCGCGTACCTACTGCCCGTGCAGAGGGTTGTCGTACAGTAGGGCATTCTTATGTACCTTGCTAGGTACTACGTACTTCAACTTGTAGTGGGGTTCCAAGAGAATTGCAGTTAAGACACCAAAAACTGTTACCCCATTTCGATTAAGGCGCGGTGCCAAAAAGTATTCGGCAACCCAATAACTGCCTTAGGTACTTAAGTACTTCGCAGCTTCATGTACCCTCTCGTCATCTCGCCTACCTTTTATTTTTATTTTTATTTTAGTCCGCGCCAGGCTATTTAGATACCTCCCTCCCTTCATACCTACATTAGGTACCTAAGGTAGCTGTGCAGCAGTGCAAGTGACTCATGCGGGCAGCTAGAAGCTCCCTAAAGAAGAGGTTGTCGGCCATTTTCTAAGTCTGTTCTAACCTTCACTCGATGTATCTAGTTTACGTCGTGTAACTGTGTGTCTTGCACTACTAAAACATTCAAAGAGATATAAACACACATTCTCTACTCATCCCAAGATCATCCCAAGATCATCCCAAGATCATCCCGTCTCACTGTCTCCCCCACATAATACACACAATCACTACCTAAGCTGCCTAGTAGCGAGGACGAGCAGCCGGCTGACTTACTACTACACCCGCAGCTCCCTTCTTCGTTTTACATCCACCGCATCTGGCACTGCTAGGAGGCTTATCGTTGGAGTTTCGACAGCTCGTCACGCTTACCTAGCCTCGCAACCCGGGTTCCCACCTGGAGTCATTCGTTTCTCTGGTTGTTCATACCGCAGCCGCGAGCTCATCATGGATAGTACCAAGGCTCCCTACCGTGAGCAGGACCCGCAGCAGAACTCGCAGCTTGTCCGCACTCTGAACGACGGAACCAATAAAGCAAAGAAAGGATTCAAGGTCAAAAAAACGACTTTCAAGATCCCCGGGTCGCCTGACGGCATTAGCGTTGACTCGTGGCGCTTTCAAGATTGGGATTACAAGAAACCCAATCTACCTACCTATGCACGTGGCCTCTTCACTACCAGGAATCGCCATAATGACTACGAGATCGCCGTAAGAGGCTACGACAAATTCTTCAACATTGGTGAGGTTTTCGACACAAGGTGGGAGAACATTAAGCGCAAGACACGAGGTCCCTATGAGCTCACTTTAAAGGAGAACGGCTGTATCATCTTTATCAGCGGCTTGGAGGACGAGACTCTCCTCGTTTGCAGTAAGCATTCAACTGGAGATCGGAGTGATGTCGAGGTGAGCCATGCCAGTGCCGGCGAGAGATGGGTGAACAAGCAGTTAGCCACCATTGGCAAAACAAGAGAAGAGTTTGCTCGGGAGCTGCGCCGTAGAAATATCACAGCGGTTGCCGAACTGTGTGACGATGACTTCGAGGAACACATTCTAGCTTACGGCCCGGACAAGGCTGGCTTGTATCTCCATGGTATCAACATGAACATACCGGAGTTCATGACTTATTCAAGCCATCTAGTCCAACAATTTGCAGATGAGTGGGGTTTCCGGAAAGTTGGGCTGAAGTCTTTTGACGATGTCGAAACCGTCAAGACTTTCCTAGACCAAGTTGCCGAGTCTGGTGCACATGAGGGTCGAGATGTTGAAGGCTTTGTCGTCCGCTGCGGAATGTCATCTGATGTGGAGCAGACACAATACAACGACTGGTTTTTCAAGTACAAGTTCGAAGAACCATATTTGCTGTACCGACAATGGCGAGAATGCACCAAAGCCCTTATTGTTGGAAAGCCCCCCAAGTTCAAAAAGCACGCGAAAATTACCGAGGAGTATTTACTTTTTGCCCGTCAAAGATTGGCCAAGGACCCGAAATTAAGCAAGCTCTACAACCAGAATCACGGCATCATTGCTCTCCGAGATGAATTTCTGGCGTATAAGAATATGAAAGGCTCCGACGCTGCAAATTTCGAGAATATATTTGGAAATGATACCTCAAGTGTGTCGGGCGATGTTGTCCTTGTACCAATTGCGACAATCGGGTGCGGCAAAACTACTGTGGGTGTGGCTTTAACTCATCTATTCGATTGGGATATCGTCCAGAATGACAACATTCAGGGCAAGGGCCGTCCCGCAAGAATGGTGCAGGCTGTTATGTCACTTCTGATAGAGCATCCCGTCGTTATTGCTGACCGAAATAACTCCGAGCGTCGAGAGCGAGAACAAATTATCAAGGATGTCCTCATGCAGCACAAGAATGCTCGACTCGTTGCTCTGAATTTTGCTCATGGCGATATTGATGAAATCAGGAGAGTGACGAGAGAGCGAGTGCTTAAACGCGGCGATAATCATCAAACTATCCAAGCGGCATCAGACGGAAATAAGGTTATTGGTATCATGGAGAATTTCATATCCAGATTCCAGCCTTGCGATCCGGATAGTAGTCCTGATGATGGCTTCGACTTCGTTATCGACCTCGACCCTTCTCAGGAAAGCCGTGTGAATGTAGAGAAAGTGGTCACCGAGCTCCACAGGAAATATCCGTTGCTGATTCCCAACATGCCAAGCGCGGAAGATCTAGACGCGGCTGTCAAGGGTGCCATCGAGGATTACACGCCCACCATAAAGCACAAAATACCTGATCGCACGAGTAAGAAGGAACAAAAACGGCTAGAGATTCAGCAATCAAATGAGCCCAAGAAGAAAAAGCCGCTCGAGTATATGTCAATCTCAGTTCCTGCCAAGGAAATTAACGTGACACTCGAGTTGGCCTTCAAGGGTGTTGATTCACAGACGCAACGATTTTACAAGCAACTCCAGCAGACCCGGCGCATTCAGCCTCTTTTCCACGTTACGCTCATGCACAGAGTCACCGCTAAACAACATCCTGAACTATGGCAACGCTATACCGCCCTCGAAGCTGAGAGCCAGTCCGTGGATGGCAAAGTTGGCGAGTGCGAAGTTATACTCGAGCGCGTCGTGTTTGACGAACGTATAATGACGATTGTAGTACGGCTATTAGATCCAGACGACAAATGGACGTGCGTTAACAAGGTAGCACACATTACTGTGGGCACACGCGATGATGGTGTCAAACCCAAGGAGAGTAACGACTTACTAGCACGATGGCTCGATGTTGGAAGTGGAGGTGATACTGGCATTGGTGAGCGCGTCTTTGAGGGGAAGCCGACGTTGAAAGGAACTGTTCGTGGCGTACTGTCTAGATAGGATGGGGATGGTCCAAGGCAAAATCTGAATCGGCGCTTCAGGGGTAAATGGAATAGGGGCAGAAGAGGTGCTCATTAAGCGGAATATTTTCTGGCAACCGTGAATAAAAAAAATTAGTTTATTTGTTGGCGGATAGATATTAACTACCAATACATATTTTCCTTGCCAAAACGTCTTCAAACATCAGGTTAAGCAGACGTAAATACTATCCCTTGTAACTTAAGGAAACATGTCATAGACCATCTGCTGCTCCCAGTCATTTTAATACTGCTGCCTGTTGCTACCACTATTAAGTGCCATGTTCCAAGAATACCATATGACGAAGATGTGCCGCCAGCTTCATTCATAATATACTATGTTAGAACATAAACTTGCCTCAGACCGACACCGAGGCCACCATATCCCTAAATAAAAGTAGCATACGAACCTTGTAGTAAACATGTTCATACACGAGCAAATACTCTCTAATGTTAAACCTGGTATTGGATTAGCATGTGTGATTCTTTGAAAGAACGTGGTACGAAGTCTCAAAACGCCTTGCACTTGACTGCAACTACGTAGTAACCTAGGCTTTAAATGCTGGAGATCAAATTACTAACTATAAGTACGTAGTTGTACTGCTAGGTGCGGACTTTTTCTCTTGATTGTCATTTTAGTTTCGGATTCTAGCACCACTTTTATGAATACATAGCAATACGATCCGTCAAATAGCTTCACAAATTCTTCATAAAATCACTTTGAGCCCTATAGCTGTAGTGTAGGTCTACCTAGGTAGTTTTACTCATTGGGCGTGAAAAAAATCAAGAATCATGACAGGGCCTTGTTAGACTTATCTGAAGGATATACCTGGCTATTTAGCATTTAGAACGCTTCGCATGGAATTCAATATTCTCATCCTCGCTGCACAGCTGTGAATGTAGAACCAAACCTTTACAGTTACAATACACTGTGTCACTCAGGTATCTACTATACAACTTACCATCCGAGTCTTGATTGGTCTAGTGGTCAGGGTACCTACTTGTCATTACACTACAGGCTGGTTTTCACAATCGTGGACACTTGGTAGTCATGAGAATTCGCAGGTGGCTGGGGTGATTCCTCGATTAAGAGCTAAGCTTCTTCTTTTTGATTTTCCTGAAATCATGAATTGCCTCCTTTTTTTGTTCTTCTGTTTTTTTATAGCTAATGTGGAAAGAAGGAGAAATGACAATTATATCTTGCTCTAACGACCTAACGCTATACCAAAACTTGTAGTCTAGGGCGGCGCGCTGACTCCATGTAGCGAAGCAAGCTAAGTAGATTTCAAAATATTAGCATTCTGGTAGACTTTTTGTAGACCCCACCGCGGCATATCGCCGTCTTCTTTTGTTTTCCCCCGTATTGTTTGATCACTGGTCTCATATGGGCAAGGTATTCGTAACTTCGGCGAAAGCACTCCACTGTTTCCATGCTTCGCCGCTCTTGATTGTCCACCTTGCCCTTCTGACCCCCTCCTTCCAGCGTCCGTTTCCGGGCCCTCTCTCCGTAATCACTTTGCCATCATCTTCAGGACCCATGGCACTCGTGTCAGCCTCACAGATACCCGATACAACAAATAAGGCGGCCGTGTTCATGAGCACGAACTCGAGGATGGGATCATCGTCTGGCAGTTCACCCTGCAGAATCTTACGCAGAATTTCTGCGTTTTCATGGGGTTCTTTGCCCGGGGATACAGTGCTGAGCGGGTGTGCGCTGAGCCCAAAGTCCTTAGGTTCGATTAAGAAATGCTGGACCTGAACGCTATCATCGTTATCATTTTTAACCAGTTGCCAGCAGAGAGTAGGTCCGGCGCAGGAGATCTCGTCAAGTTGCTCTTTACCACAGACCACTAGCCCTTTCCTAGCACCAGCCAACCGTAAAGCCTCGGCGAAGACGGGACCTAGGTCATCGCGCGCAACGCCCAACATACGTGCTTCAATGGCGTCGCCGAGGGGATTGCTCAAGGGACCTAAGAGATTGAAGATGGTGCGCCATCCGAGCTCTTTACGGATGGATGCGACATGCTTCATTCCCGGATGGAAGACAGGGGAGAAAAGGAAGGCGTAATTAGTGGATTGATAGACGGTGGATATGGTATCGGACGTGATACGGTCAAGCTGGGCGGGTTTGGGTTGCATATTCATGAGCAGATCGGCAGAGCCGGACTTGGAAGTCGATGCACGATTGCCATGCTTCGCGAGGAGAAGCAAAGACGAGCCCAGGATAGAAGATGTGGTAGAGATGTTGAAAGTGTGGTGCGAGTCGCCTCCTGTGCCAACGATGTCGCACTGCAGAATAGGTCAGTATTATTCCTTCAGGTGCTTATTCCAGGGCTTCTGCCGGCTTTTCGTCTTGGTTGCCTTAACGCTTTTGGGGGACACTCACCAGTCCACCCAGGTAGGTCCCCTCCGGCCGCCTCCCCTTCGATATAGCATTCTCCAAGCCCTGGGAGTCAATTTTGGCGGCATGGCGCCGCATGGTAGCTGAGGTTTCGGCCAAGACATCGGCGCGACAGTCCCAGCCCGTAAAATGCAGAGCTGTCAGGAGCGAGCCCGTTTGAACAGGGCTTAGCTTGTTAACGAAGATCAGTGAGATGGCCTCGGCAATCTCGTGGGCCGTCACCTTCTCCTTTTCAGGATCCGGCCATAGGCGTTGCAGTAATGGGCGGATGTCTACCGTAGTTTGTTGGTCTTGCGTAGGAGCGGCCATATCGTAAAAGCTACTGAGTTCGGACAAAATATCATCAGCGAATTTCTTGTGAGCCGTCTCCGAGTTGCGACGAAAACTTTTAGCTTGGAAAAGATAAATCAAAGTCAGGAGGAATCATAGGAATATCCAGAATAACTCAATTGGCCTGGACTCATTGGGGGTAATCTAGTCTACAGGCTCATCCCTTCCAGCAGTGACTCAGGTAGAGAATAGCAACCCCAAAATATTGGTGATGGTCTCGCTGCCCCGCCATCAATGTCATTCCAATGCTGCTTAGTGGAGGGGCAGGCAGAGGCAGGGGTAGGTTGTTGGAAAACCAGGGGTTACCTTACCACAGGGTCCTTATCGTTAACCATGTACCTAGTAAGTAGCTGCTAGGTAGGGTCGGTTATCAATTGAGGCGGTAAGATACGGCAGATTTGCTGGGACTGGAGATAGAACCTTCCGACCGCCGACCGCCAACCGCCAACCCACGTTCACGGCCCGACCCAACCTGATCTGGCCTGGCCCATCCTTGGTTGGAAGCAAGCGTGGTCCAATTATTTTCCATCCAAGCTTTTTGCGACTGGTCAACGGGAGTCTAAAGTGAGAGCAAACGACCAGTACCCTCACCCATTTGACGACGACAACGACGACACAAGGTTGAGCGCAGGACAGGTGGTCCGGAAAAAGGGGCCAGTCAGGAACCGCAGGATAATTGCTCATAATGCCGCCGCGGCTCACTTGCTCTGCGCACAGTAGTGTAGGGCGAGCTCTCCTGCGAACGACAACGAGCTCGACGAGAGTACCAATCCTTCTTGTTCAGAACGCGGCGAAGATCACTTCAAGGCAGTATGCGACAGCAGGCTCCCCAATGCCCCTCAGTGCTCTGAGGTTACCTGACAACTATATCCCTCCAACCCAACCCCCAAGTGCCCGGCGGCCCGAGGAGAGAAAGGCCCAGCTTCTTCGCTCATACACGGCACTGCTGCGATCAACGCCTCTGATGCTCTTCTTCCAACATAACAACCTCACTGCCGTAGAGTGGGCCGCCGTGCGGAGAGAGTTACGCGCCGCCCTAGTAGAGGTCCCATCTCCTGTTGCCGGACCTGATGGCTCCGTCCCAGTCGATATCTCATCTAGCATTGAGTTACAGGTGTTGCGCACGCGTATGTTCAGCATCGCCTGCAAGATTGTCGACTACTTTAAACCCGAAGACCAGGTCGAAAAGTCGAATGCATACACACATGATCTGTCTAAGACAGCCTACGAATCGATCAAGGAGGCTACAGTTGACGAGTCGTCCACATACGGACAGATCAACCCCTTGATCATGGGGCCTGTTGCCGCCGTTACTTTCCCCTCCGTTTCACCGGTGCACTTGGCAGCTGTACTCAAGATCCTCTCACCGTCTCCTCCCGCGTTCCCTGCCCCCACACGGAGGAAGAGCCCTGGATACCATGATCCCATTGCACAGAGCGGATTCCAGAAACTAATCCTCGTTGGTGGCAGGATAGAGGGCAAGGCTTTTGACAACGACGGAGTCAAATGGGTTGGTGGCATTCAGGGTGGTCTCGATGGTCTGCGGGCACAGCTCGTTTCCCTATTACAAAATGCCGGCCTTGGTCTTACGACAGCTTTGGAGGGCCACAGCAAGGGGCTGTGGCTAGCTCTCGAGGGCAGGCGGACACAACTAGAGGAAGAATCTAACGGCGGCAAGGAAGGTAACGCGGAAAACGAGACCAATGTCTAGAAGGCGTGTACTATTCATATGGATATGCTATATAACGATGTATAACAGTATACCTAGAACCAACAATGTATATCACATAGTGGAAGCTGTCATGGCGTACCTAATTCACCTATGTCATGCTTGGAAATGGCAGCAGAGGCCGGCTCTAGTATGGACATGATAATGACCACAGAAATCCGGCCTCTGCATACACCTAATAGGTATTCAGGGGTATGGAATAGGTAATGTTACTGAACATGTACCTATGTACATGGCAACTTGGGTCACGGGTACCTAAGGTAGGTACTTCAAGTTAGGTACCTCTTAAGTGGTACTATTTATTCTAATTTCTAGGTACCTATTCTGCACTGGGCTTAAGAATGCGCTAAACTAGACCCTGCATATCACTAAACTGCCCGTGATTGATTGCGCCATAGGAAGTTCGTGGTTTTAATAATGCACGTCGCATCCTTCAACTAGGTACTTACCTATCTAGAGCTGAGAGTTTGCGACACTATCAACGTCATTCCTCCATCCTCGTCCACCGCACTGCGTCGCAAGAAACCGGACATTTACGAACGCAGCAATCCATTGCTACTCGGTTATCCAGTATTTCGCCCCACGATCTTTCCTGTCACATAACCAACGGCTGCGCGAGACTCGAAAGAGGGACGACGTTTTGCGATGGACTTCGCGCCATATCAGAGCTCTCCACCCGAGAATAACCGGCCGTTCTCTCCTCCTGTCGCCGAAGGCACCACCTCACCGCGCGCGTCGCTCGATCACAGGCCGTCCTTCAGCCCCTCTCAGCGCAACTTCACCGCCTACTCTCCGCCGCCGCTACAACATCCGCAACCCCAACGCTCCTGGCAAGCAGGATACGCTTCTGAAGAGGGCTTTGGTGGCGGCAATGCAGGCGGCAATGCAGGCGGAGGAGCAGGGTTAGGCGGTAACGGAGAGTTCGTCAGCGAATTCGACACCAGTCTGGGCCTCCGGCTAGATTACGAGGCCGTGCTTGCTTATATCGGGATACCGCCACTCGCCGCGATTATATTGTTGATTCTAGAAAGGAAGAGTGATTATGTTAGGTGAGTATGGTTTGAAACCACCCTACTTATAGACCCAACAAGTTGTATCGTTTTAGGTTTAGCCTTTCGGCTTTACATTCCAATGAGAGGAGATATGGGAGAGCCTGGAGAGGCGTCATAAGTCCAGCGACTCAAGGTCCCTAAGCTAATACCGTACCTCTAGATTTCATGCCTGGCAGTCTAGCCTTGTCTTCACTGCCATGTTCGTCCTTCATCTCATATTCTCATGGTCAACTTTCCTCAGTTGGATCATCGTGCTTGGAGATCTAGCGTTGATAGGGTTTCTTGCGCTTCATGCATACAGGGACGCCGACACCCTCGATAGGTCAGTGAATAACCTATTGGCGATGCTATCATGCTACAAAGCAAAACGTGAAGTCTAACTTGCTGCGCAGATTTGAAGTACCCATTTTTGGACGTATAGCGAGTCGCATACTTGATGATGAGTAGGAATCTCCGAACACGATCGCTTAATTAGGGGCAACCAGAAGTGGAATGTTGCATGAGATGTACATGGGCTCTTCTTGCGCAGTGGAGCATTCAAGGGCAGTTGACTTGATGGATGGTATAATGATAATATGGATGTGTATATACCCCAGTAGTATCAACGCATCGCGATACTTATATAATAAAGTGGCAAATTCCTCGCTAAATTGTCGACTAGGTCGAGAACATGTCAATAGCTAATAGGTATTCTTTAAAGAAAACGTGAATACTTTCTTACCTACAACGAGTCCAGATCACACTGTCTCCCAACCTTGTGGTTAATAGGCCACTTGATGTTCCGCACCAGTCCAACCCCTCAATACTGAGCAAGTAGCCACCCCGGCCATGTGGTCTTATTGTTTTTCTCTTGCGCAGGAGATCTCTCCAGTTTCGTCGCTTGTCCTTCCCCTCTTGCTCTATCTAGCAAGGCAGTCGCTACTTTCGTCTTATGGATCGCATACCCTAAATTACACTAACCCCCCCTCGGCCCCATATACGCGATCCGTAGAGGGGGCACCTTACGGGGTTACAAAGCAGAATATGAGTATAAGTGATTCGGGAACTGGATGCCAATGCTTGTTGAATGGTCTTCACATATATAAACAGTTTCCCAAATTATTTGTTCAACCCCCTCCCCCCCTCTGGCCTTACTCGCCGAAAGATTTTTATTCGACTTTTTGACTTGGGGAATTTGAGTCGGTGATTATGGCTTTGCTTAACGGCATAGGATGCGTGTGGGATTAAACTGTTTACGGTATTAATAATAAAGTAAGAGATTCATGCTCCCTTCGTCCCTCATTATCTATAGAGTAGGTTCTTAATATTTCCATCTTTTAATGATACCACTTTCTATCGCAGTTTGACTTGATAATGACCTGTTAACATTAAACCGTTTATTACAAATACCTGCACCTCTTCATTAGACTAGGTAAAAATAAGGAGATGTTATCCTGTGTTTATCATCTAAATCAGTTGTCCATTTCCTGAATATATATAATATCTTCTGTGCTAATTTGGCAGCAGATCCTCTAGCCGTATTGGCTGTCGTTGTGGTCTGGATGCTAGGCCCGTGGGCCGTGGAGACTATATACCGGGTAGTCTATAGTCTTCTACTTCTTTTATTTCAAATATCTGCTGTCGTGTGTATTGAGATTAGCCCTTGCGAGTCTCGGTGAGTCTTGATCTGTAATACCAGAAGTTATTTCAAAGGTCTCGGACCCCAAGGCTCGGCTATTCAGATATTCAGTCCTTGCCGCACACAGGAATGGGGAAACATTAGCTGACATCGGGATAGCTGCCGAATGGCTAGAATGTACATATATACGTAGTGTCTCTGACTCATTCTCGTCGAGGGGTCAAAGGATCTTTGGCACCTTGTAAGATTATTCTTAATTCTAGTATATTCTCCAAGCCCTTGTTATACCTGCTAATAAATCCGCACTTATACATGTTTCTTTCCCAATCAACTTGGTGGGTTTAGCGTATGTCTAATTTAGACCACGGAGCTTTCGAACAGAATATGAATTAAAAATGAACACATTTTTATTTCAACACCTTATCTTGGGTAGTTGAAGAGATCTTGTCAGCTTAATGTATCTTCTCTAGTTACTAATTAGTGTATTAAAAGTATCTTGAGCAGATGCTTTAATGCGATCTCAACTCTCATCAGTTCGGTTGAAATCGACGACAATATAATTATAATATTTTTATCTAAACGATATAAGAATTTTCATATTTAGAACTAGAACCAGCTAATTTTACACTATACCAATAAGAAATGAAGACGATAGGCAATAAATAAGCAGGCCTGAGGTGTTTTTTATGTTAAAAGAACACGGCTGCTTCTTATAGCTACATAAAGCTTGTCACCGAATCTTTTCACATTTCTTTTCATAAAGAAAAATCAATTGTTGTAGTTAACACACCCGCTAGAGGTACTATGAGGCCAAAGGTGATCCTAAAAGTCTTAAACAGGCAAGAACAGTAGATGAAGTGGGCTATTCGGTGAAATGAAGTTGAAAAAAGGGTAATACGCCTTTCCGAAGTCGAAGCATTGATAAGAGGTTTCTATCCCGTTGTGCAAAACTTGTATCGCAACTCATCAGCTAGTCAGATATACTTTATGGCTACACTTATGCTTGAGGCACTGGTACTTGCTTTGGAGCCTTGATCGTAGGCTTTGCTTCGCCTTTCGCTATTCGAAGTACTCCTTAATTACACAGTAATGTTATTAAAGACATTGAATATCACATCCAAGGAATGATGCGTGTATAGGGCATAGGTAAAATGATTATTTAACCCCGGCTCAAGTCCTGCCTTGGCTGGGGGCTTGTACGACTCGAGTGCCGGGGATATCGGGACTCGAGAAGCAGAAACTTGCACATACGGCCGGCACCTTATCTATCTAGGTACTTGACCACGGCGTTAGTTCGCAGATAAATGCAAGGCACCTTTAGCGTAAGGGGGTCAGAGCGCACGGGTTGTGGAAGACGCGGATGGCAATAGCGAGCGAGTAAGAGCATGTAACCTCATTTTCAAGCTTGACAAGCGAAGGGAATTTTTCTTACTCTAAACTCAAAACCTGTAAGCTGTAGGTGACTCTACCCCAATGCTAATGCCCACATATATCTAGGGTTGTTTCATGTTTTACTTATCGTCTCCCTTCCTGTATGACGTGGGGCGAAGTAGCCCTTGAATACAAGCGGTGACACTGTCGTGTAAGTCTGGATGAACGAGTGGAGTGTAAAGGCAACGGTCCTGGTCATCCCGCAGCCATTAGTGGAATACAAATGACTAGTCAACCTGAGATGAAGTTCTTAGTCTTCGTTAGGCTAAGCATGTTATCTACAATGTAGAAGTTAAGAAGTTGTAAGAATAAAGAATAAGAAAAGAAAGGGTATACGTAGCTCTAGTATAGCCCTCAATTATATCCGAAATGGGACCTTCAGGTACTGTGAGAACCGGTATGCTTGGTACCTATGCAAAGCTAAGGCTTCCGCAACCTACATGAGTGGAGGTAATGAATGATATGTCATTTCTGTTATCTATTCCTGCAAGATTCGCATCGTGATTTGTACACTGACCCAGGCAGTCCCAGGTACACCGTACTCGTCAACTTTGTGGCGTCGCTAGTATATAGATTATTGCCTCTTCTGGATTCGACTTGATATTGTATTGGATGAGCGAGAAAAAAAGTTACCAATGATTTTTTATACTGATATACAGTATGTATGTGCTCAGAATTCCGATGGCGTGCATAGTGCCCTGTTCATCCACATATCTGATGTTGGTTCAAAGGACCTTGCTGGTACCCATGCTTGCTTACATGGGTCTTGAATCAAGCGACCCCAAACAGTCCCCAAGGCTGATAGGATTCGATGTAGGTATCTAATCACGGTATCTACAATGGGCCGAATCATGAACAATCCCTTTCTGTACCTACGATTAGGCATAATTCTGTGCTTGTAACGATACACATGTTGGTATTAACAATCCTGGAGGCTATCAATCAATCAATAATCTCTACCAACCTATAAACCAAAAGATAGGATGTATACAAAGCACGGCATTACTTGGTACTGAGTAAGTATTCTATCTCGCTTAAAGTACACTTATGAGACCCGAAGGCGCAACACAGATTGTTGGCATCAAGCCGCGGGAACTAAACGTGTTAGTCTTCGCCAAGGCGCCGGCATCCCTCATTACGCAATCCAACAGGTACTACACTAAATTGGTGGTCACTAGCTTAGGTACAGACCGGGAAAATTTACCTTTTACCCCAAAAAATACTTTTGGTCAAGACCTCCCCTGGATTCTATTATAAGTAGGTACGATAGTAAGTACGATTTGTTATAGCCTATCAATATTCTATAGAATATAACCACTGCTTGTGAAATCCGACTTTACTCAGTAAACGCGTCGAGTATAACTCGGAAAAATTGTTCTCTGCGTTCACTAACGCTATATCCTGAGACTATACGCACTGTCAGAGGTGCTAGTGTAGAGACGTACTCTTCTAGACAAATTGCGTATGTATTCCGAGTCGTGGCTTCAGAATGTGAGTACCACGACCAACGTAGTGCCATTGGCTGACTCTCTTGGCTTCGTGGAGGAGGACATTGCTAGCGGATACCACCAGGGGTTCTTTTTTTCCGGCAGTAAGGTGGCTGCAACATCAAACAGACCGGTTTCGGACGCAGAATCTCAGTAACAGATCGTACCGTCTTGTAGCAGAATGTATGGTGTTGGTAATGAAAGGAATTTAGAGAGCGCCAAGCAAATGATGCGATGGTAGAACTACACTAAACTAGCCAATCTACACATGCCACCCAAAAACACTGCACATGCCACCTGCCCACTTATCTCTACTACTGCCAAAAAACAAGTACTAACTATGTACTGCTTACTATTGTAATAGTTTCTATACTATCATAAAGTGCTTACTTATATTGTTATAATTATAATAGTATTAAATACATGATAGTTATCATGACAGTAATGCTATAAGTACATAGTAAATATATGGTCGGAATTTTTTATGGTTGTGGCTGTAATATTGGCCTATGGCATTGTGCGGTGTATTACCATTAGCAGAAATAAGTGGGTGGATGCCATGTGTAGTGTTTCTAGGTGGCATGTGTAGATAGGCTACACTAAACGGACGGCAATATCTGTGGAATTATACAAAGTTCGAAGTCTTAGTGCCCTTGGAACCCGAGATTCTCTCGAGGGACTCAACCCTAAGGGCAATTTCACTGGTCTGGAATTCACTGTGGCGTTCGTGATTGGCGGTGAACGAAAACGAACTGTTGATGAACTCGGGCTAGCCATAGCCGAAACACTAGGTAGGCACTCTTCTCCTTCAATATTAAAGTTTATATTTTTATTTACAAAATCTTGTCGCCTGTTAAAAACTAGTTGACTCAATACTGGCGGTAGGTTAGCGGGTCTGAAGCTACAGTTAGTGTTAAACTACCTACCTAGTCCTCATTCATGCAAAGATATTTTGGCTGTTATCAGCTGGGCAAGTTAGACACGTATCATACACCGCAAGGTTTGCCGGGCACAAGACAGTACCCGGGTAGTTACACTAAACCAAACATTAGCGTCTGGGGAAATACTAGTGTGGTTTGATACAATGATTGTCAATCATTGATTGACATCTTGCTCAACCGGCCCATACTAATGACACGAGTTGATGGTATCAGTAATCGGCAGGATGGCGCGATAGCGCAACATTTTACCTGGAAGGTAGATGTCATAATGTCCAAGCGGTACCGGCGATGTTTGTTGCTGGTACACGGCATTATCAATGCAGAACTCACACTTCGGAATTGCCCAGGGATAGTGATAAAGACCAACCGTAGCTAGGGGCTGGTTTATATAAGTTGTCCTCGAGAGCCGCCTGGGCCTATGCCGATTCTTCTGGCCACCTAAATCCACAGATACATATATCAGGACCTAGCCCAACCTGCCCGACGAAGCATATAACCTACCCTGAGCTCAATTTCCCAGTCGTTGATCTGGGAGCAATTTCTTCTAGCAGCGTCATACCTAGCGACTCCCTGCGCACCTTGTCGAACTCGGTATCATACCATAGGCTGCAAGGATCTCTGCGGACTTAGCGAAACCATGGCTATCCAGCACGAACTTCTGCAAAGCGCAGGACCTATGTTCACCACTCTCACCGGAAAGACAGCAGTCACAAATTTAATACAGGGGATCGCGACTCCAAAGACTCTCCGAGATGAGGCTAAAGATCTGCTGGTCATCTCACCTTATACCGAAAGGGACCACTTGCTAGATCTGAAGAGTCTCGACATGGAGAATGCGATCCTTGCGCAGGCGCTAGGTCACTTGAAGTGTCTTCGGCCCGATTATGCCACTGCCCCATATATTGATATCTTCAACTGGGCAGAAGTAATAGAGCAGGTAAAACGGCTCGCACAGCAGAAAGAACACGGTTGGAAAGGAAGCTCGTTTTTCGTGGTAGCGTTCCGGTCCCAAATCCCACCGACGACGGTGTACGAGGATCTGGGAACCTTGGATAAGGCAGCGCATGCGGAAGCAATAGCCAGTGGCGGATTCCTCAAGTAGGTGACCCTCTGCGCCGCCAATGCACGTAATGCACTGACAAAGATTAGGTACTGGTTCGGAAACCCTGATAAGAATGGTAAAAATCTGGCAACGTGCGTGTGGAGATCGCAGGAAGACGCAAGGAAAGGAGGCATCGGTCCCGCGCATCGACGGGCAGCCGCGGCAGCTCGGGACCTCTATTCCCATTGGAAGATTGACCGGCATAGGCTTATCATCCGCGACAATGTGGAAAGTTGGGAGATTACCGACTGGGCGTGACGAGCCGGCAGGGTAACATCAGGTCAAGCTACTGCATGCGAGTATAGCGGGCTATCATCAAAGCGGTTTGATAGAGGACCCAAAACCAGGGAGGCAGATGGAGGTTTACCGGTCGGCGGTGGCGAATGAGAGGAGAGCTATCCATGTTGAATTGTTCATGGGGCATAGCTGACCAGGGTCGCACAAAAGACGCGAACCGTCACACCGTCGCAAGGGTTTTGCTGGCAAGTTTTGTTGTAGGTAGAGTAGATCTTTCTTTCGGCGCAAGCAGGGTATGTAGTCTAGAGAGCGACTGCCATCTATCGTTTAATTGCCAGGAGGCGCAGATGAGACAAACTGATAATAGAAATGGATCAAAAAACCGGAAGCTCTTGTTCCCTCTACCCAATGCAGGATGATCCCCCTAGTAAGAGGAAGCTGGGCTAGACCGGCGGAGCGCTGCGCTGACGGAGAGACGGCAGAGTCGGGAGGGAGAACCTACCTGGGTCTGGGTACAGCACTAGAGCACAAAGCCATACTAAATAGTATAGAAGAAGAACAAGAGGACGAAATGAGGGAAATGAGGAGTACGGACGGTACCTGCGACTGGAGGAACAGGGCCAGCCGGGTGTTACGGAGAGTCTGGCGGAGAGTCTGGCGGAGGGAGCTAATCAGGGCCCTGTCTTGGTGCTCGTGGCAGTCCTGATAGCCTGATAGCCTGATAGCCCCATTCGTCAGCTGCGTGATGGCCGGAGGCTTGAGCACACGCTCAGAGCAGGGCGACATGGCGATATTTGGCAGAATTGGAAGCGTACGACGACGGCGAAGATCACATATAAAGATGAAACGACGTCAAGATGAGGCTCTTTCAGCAAGAGTCTATTAGTGGCCTAAATGACATGGAAGATGACAACACCCCCGAGCTTTGGCGTGGGGGGTCAAGAGTGGGATTTATTCGCTTCGCTTTTTGGGATCACGCCCCAGCAAGCTTTAGGAAAAGAAGCTCACCAAAAGAGACGCTTGCTTTTACCGTAGTCTAGTGTACCAAGAATGTAGACAGAAACGATAAATGGGGCGTCTCGTTTTAAGAGAATAAGACAGCATCGAAGCTGGCTATGCTGTAGGTACTTGGTATGGGAATAATACTGCGACCATCGTCACCTGGGCAGTGGCTTAAGGGGATAGTGTGCCAAGGTATGCATAAAACCGAGCAGCTCGACAGCTTCATTAGTTTCATATGCATTAAAGATATCCAATTATCACATCCAATACGTAATCATTCCCACTCCCGTCCCCTCCACTTCTGATTTTGTACCTACCTCCTAGACTTTAGGTACCTAGGCTTACTTAGTACAGTAGGTGTTTAATTTACTTACCTAGCATTTCTGCCATCCCTCTCCGCCCCTCTCCAACCCAAATCATCCACCCACACCAGACGCACAATTTGCATCCCGCCGAAACCACAAAATTTGAGGCCCCAGCGACCGCGTGTTTTGCGATCGTTCGTCATCAACAGAGTATAAGCCACACCGCGGCTCAAGACATACAAGACCCTCTACATCTCGATTATCTCCCTACCGCTGGAATCATGGCCGACTTCAAAGATGTGCCATTGAAGACGATCCAGGTGCAAGCTCTGGTTCGTCAACCGCTCATACCCCTCATCGCACCCCTCCTCCACCTCGATTGCGAACCTCTTGTCGAGGTAGCCGCTGCTGACAGATGATTTTCTACTCAGGTTGTCATGAAGATTGTCAAGCACTGCTCTGCCAGTTTCCCAACCACAGCTACCGGATCCATCGCCGGCATGGACCAGGATGGAGTCCTAGACATCACGAATTCGTTCCCTTTCCCCACCGCCGATGTTGTGAACGTCGAAGGCAACCACCAGAACGATGCCTCTGCGCTAGCTGCGGCCGCACCTCGGGCGAAGGCGAACGTTGCCTATCAGAATGAGATGATCCGACACCTGAAGGAGGTCAATGCCGATGCCAACAATGTCGGCTGGTACACGAGCGCTACAATGGGCAACTTTGTCAACCTCGGCTTCATCGAAAACCAGTACCACTACCAGCGTGAAAACGACAAAACAGTGGCCCTAGTTCACGACGTGAGCCGGAGCTCGCAGGGCGCTCTAAGCTTGCGCGCCTTCAAGCTGACTACTACCTTCATGACCGCATATAAGGAGGGCAAATTCACGACGGAGAGGTTCGACTCAACTGCCAACAACATTCCAAAAAGTATATTGCTAACATAAGATAGCCTGCAAAAGTCGAAACTAACCTTCAGGGACATCTTCACCGAACTCCCTGTCCATTTGCATAACTCACATCTTCTCACCGCCTTCCTCCATCAAATACCAGCGAAGCCGACAACTAGTGAGGTGGCTATGCCTACATCGCTCGCCGATCTCCAAAACAACCCTATTCAGATGCCTCTTTATCCGTCAGCCGATAACCTCGACCTCTCGATAGATCCCTTCTTAGAGAAGACATGTGATCTATTGCTTGACAGCATAGAGTCTCACTACACCGAACTCAACAACTATCAATACTATCAGAGACAACTAGCGCGAGAGCAGACCAAAATCACAGCATGGCAAACAAAGCGTAAATCGGAGAACGCGGCACGAGTTGCTGCCAAGCAACAACCGCTACCTGAGGACGAGTGGCAACGCATTTTCAAACTACCACAAGAACCCAGTCGCCTCGAGGGGATGTTGAATGCCAAACAAGTAGAGCAGTACAGCAAACAGGTAGATGGTTTTACGGCATGTATCAGCGCTAAGATGTTCGCTGTCAGGGGGAACCTTCTACCGGAATGAGGGCATTTATTGGAAAAGCGGGATGATGTTTCGGTAGGCATGCATCTGGCACGGCGTTTGGCGATTGGGCGCTCTTTTGGGTTCTATAGAACAGCATCTATTTACTCGGCACAGCATCTTCACGGTGTAACCGTCTCACGGAGCCAGGTACAAACATGAGCAGACACACGCC
This sequence comes from Xylaria hypoxylon, assembly GCA_902806585.1. Lineage (NCBI taxonomy): Eukaryota > Fungi > Ascomycota > Sordariomycetes > Xylariales > Xylariaceae > Xylaria > Xylaria hypoxylon. The sequence continues at coordinate 1,232,285 of CADCXB010000010.1, forward strand.
CCGCGCAATTGTGGGACGAGAAGTAAAAGCATGCCGACGTGCTGCTATCACGGCGAAGATGCCGAGAACAACCTGTAGCAAAGGCTCGGATAGCGAAAAGGCGGCCAAGGAGACGGTCCTAATGATAAAGGATCGCAGCCCCGACAGAGGTAATGAACTATCCAAATCGCCGGGCAGTAGCCCAGCTGTGAACACTGGGCTCCAAATCCGTATCCGTTAGTCTATGAAAATATTACAATATATGACCTTCTATTTTCGTGTTTGATGTCATATACCGATCCACAAGAGGAATGTGCTTGATGAAATAAAGCAACAGAAATAGCGATTGATAGATGGGTAAATCATAGCTAACTACCTACCTACCTAGTAGCTTCAGGATAGTACCTATTTAGGGGAGAGTTTTGCTCTATATTCGTAAGTGCAGATGTAACTAACTTGTAGTACAGGAGGGTCCGTCCGGGCCGGCTTACACACCGTTGATCGGCTCAACCAATAACTACCTAAACCTTACCGTACTGTATATACATACATAATCCCGCATGTCAGGTAATGTAGGTATACGTGTATCATGTCACTGTATCAGAATATGTATCAGATAAGGTTCCTTGTACACATGAAGCCTCGTTCTTCATTCCTTGGGCAATTAGGTATTTTATAGACGTCAAATGATTTAAGCAGGCTTACATTTAGGTACCTAAACGGCCTTCAGCCTGCAGGTGGATGATCACTTCTCAACTAGGTAGTCAGCGCTGGCTCTTACGGTTTACTCAATTGACTGGCCTACCCATCCAGATAAAGAACTTGGTTCGATAGTCGACGCAAAACCCACTAGGCTAAGCTGATTGAGGTTCCAATCGGGTAGACAGTAAGGAGCAGGAGTAAGGAGCAGGAAAGTATTTTAATCCGATGACTGTACGCAGGTACCTAAGGTAAGCAATGGGCGGGAAATCACCCTACGCTTTTGAAAATACCTGTGATAGGTACAGTTAGGTCGGTCACATTTGCCGAAAGCTTCAAGTGCGAGGGGTTGAGGGACATTGTTTGGCGCAGGGGATATTCTACCCCACTAAGCCCGCTGTCTAAGCCGCTAGGCCGAGAAGAGAGTTAGCGGATACAGCTGTCCAATCAGCCCTGCACACTCAGCCATTCACCGTAGGAACCCGGCGGGCAATAAGAGGGTTTCTCGTGAGGGTCTCGCAGGTCTATCGGCCAGGAGCCAGTGAGATTCAGGGCTCAACGAGGGGCTAGGGGGGCTACCTAGGTAGGCAGGCTAGGCTAGGTACAGTGAGCAGACTGAGTGGGTAGACGCTGTGCACAGCGATGGAGGGGTAGATCCGGTCCCAAATTTTTCTGCGACGTGGGAAATAATCCTTCGAGGCCGACACGACTTTTATCATCTTATCCCGCCCCTCAACGCTTACTACTTCCATCTCTCCTCTCTCCTTCTTTCTCTACTAATTCCCTTCTTTCTCACTTCTCCCAAACCTCTCCATCTTTCTCTCTTCCATTTCTATATTTCTTTCGAGTAAGTTCTAATCGTTAGCTTTTGCAATCCGATAAACCGTCTTCAAGTATCTAGCTGCTAATTTGGGTGCCCTTCTTCAGCTCCCATACCCCTCCACCATCACACCCATCACTTTTCTATCACACAGTAAGTTCCAATGACAATGAAAACAAGCCTCCTTCATTTTGATGACCTTGAACTCACTGTATTTGACACAGAAATGGCCGCCCCCGCTTCCAAGTTCAAGGTCGCTGACCTGTCCCTCGCCGCCTTCGGCCGCAAGGAGATTGAGTTGGCCGAGAACGAGATGCCTGGCTTGGTGGCCATCCGCAAGAAGTATGCTGATGACCAGCCTCTTGCCGGCGCCCGCATCGCTGGTTGCCTGCACATGACCATCCAGACCGCTGTCCTGATCGAGACTTTGACCGCTCTCGGCGCCGAAGTCACCTGGACTTCTTGCAACATCTTCTCTACACAAGACCACGCCGCTGCTGCCATTGCCGCCGTTGGCGTCCCCGTTTTTGCCTGGAAGGGTGAGACCGAGGAAGAGTACAACTGGTGCCTCGAGCAGCAGCTGGTTGCCTTCAAGGATGGCAAGAAGCTCAACCTCATCCTCGACGACGGTGGCGACTTGACGGCGCTCGTTCACAACAAGTACCCCGAGCAGCTCAAAGGCTGCTACGGTGTCTCGGAGGAGACCACCACTGGTGTCCACCATCTCTACCGCATGCTGAAGGATAAGAAGCTTCTCGTCCCCGCCATCAACGTTAACGACAGTGTTACCAAGAGCAAATTCGACAACCTGTACGGTTGCCGTGAGTCTCTGATCGACGGCATCAAGCGCGCCACCGATGTCATGATCGCCGGCAAGATCGCCGTTGTTGCTGGTTTCGGTGATGTCGGCAAGGGTTGTGCCTTGGCTCTCCAGGGTATGGGTGCCCGCGTCCTCATCACAGAGGTTGATCCCATCAATGCCCTCCAGGCTGCCATGGCTGGCTTCCAGGTCACCACCATGGATAAGGCCGCCTCCCAAGCTCAGATCTTTGTTACCACCACTGGTTGCCGTGACATCCTTGTTGCCCGCCACTTCGAGGCCATGCCCAACGATACTATTGTCTGCAGTAAGTGGCTCACAACCCGTATTTGATTATCACAAGCTAATTTAGTGCTAGACATTGGTCACTTCGACATTGAGATTGATGTTGCCTGGTTGAAGGCGAACGCCAAGAGCGTTCAGAACATCAAGCCCCAAGTCGATCGCTTCCTCATGGCCAACGGCCGCCACATCATCCTCCTGGCTGAGGGTCGTCTTGTCAACCTCGGCTGTGCCACTGGCCACTCTTCTTTCGTCATGTCTTGCTCCTTCAGCAACCAGGTCCTTGCTCAGATCATGTTGTACAAGGCCGATGATGCTGCTTTCGGCAAGAAATATGCTGCCTTTGCCAAGACGGAGAAGCTTCCTCTCGGTGTCTACGTCCTCCCCAAGATCCTCGACGAGGAGGTGGCTGCCCTGCACCTGGCTCACGTCAACGCTGAGCTCACCACGCTCACTGACGTCCAGGCTGAGTACCTCAGCCTGCCTACCGAGGGTCCCTTCAAGCCCGACCAGTATGTCTACCTCCATCTTCATATGCCTCCTGGTTCTCGTACAATACTAATATCTTCCCAGCTACCGATACTAAACTAAATGTATATAATAATTCGTTGCGCCTGACCTTTCCCGGGTGTGCAAAGGTGTTTTCTGTTTCAACAAGCATGAGTATGAGGCATCAACTGGCATGGGTATCATCAATTGGGATAGGTGGTTAAAAGGTTACAAGGGGCCGGCCGGTCATACTTTTCAACAAAAGGCGTTGGCTATTATAATGCATGATTCCCCTCAGCGTTTGATATTTTCTGTAGACACCGAGCGTATGTGTCACCAGATACCGACAGCTACGGAGAGAGCTAGCTGTATAGGGGTCCGTCAACCGGATCTCAATAGAACTAAAGAAGCCACTTGGCTTTGATGAGAACTCGAACAATCTTTGTAATGTGATGGGCATAGTGAATAATCTTATGTTTTTCCTCTGGCATCGTAGGTCCCTACCGGTATTCTTCAACCATATTGAATTGGTATTCTCACAGCTGTCCTGTCGTCCGCTTGAAGAATATACTCGTTGAACAATGTATTCATTTCATATAGATGCATTTTACTCTTAAGGTCAAGAGTCTGGCGTCTTCATATTAAGTGACAGTGCTTCTTATTTTCCTTGGTCGGTAGATAACGACTTGTTTACGTGTTAGAACTTCATCGTCACCTAGTTCCCGTTGTAAGGCTAAGATTCTCTTAGCACTTCAACCTGGCTCCTTTAACTATTCAGCGCAAAGTACGGTTTTTAATGAGCCGCCATAGACAAACTTCGTTGGTTGAAATTTTCTGTACCCGTTATTTCATGTTCGCCTCAAAGTGGTCTCGCTGTCATACCTTCTAGAACAAAAAGAGTGTCTGTATATAGCAACGACCGCTAGATAGTTAGTTTAGACTCTCCGCACAACAGTAAGTATTCATCATACCCCCATATAGGATTCTAACACTCGCTCATATGTACGATTGTCACAGTTCACACTGCTGGTGGTTCCAGTATTGACTTATTGTTATTACACGAAGGGGGAGTTCTACATATATGATATGCTAACAGAATCTATCTAGTCAGCTTATATAGCCTAGGTTAGGGTCCGTGCGGTATTAAGTCTAGCCTCATAAGGTTCCGCGAGAACGATGGCTCGAGGGGATTATGTTGAATGAAGAAGTAGTTGTAACGATTCCAACCTTTAGCACACACCGGTAACTTCAGGCAGTGAATTGCCTAGCTTGATACTGCTCTAGTTTTGCCAGTAGTGTGGCGGTATAGTGCTGCAGCTCTGTTCCATGGCGACTGGGATTGATGCTGTAGACTAGATGAAGACTGGGATTTAACTGCTATGGTCGGAACTATTCATATATAATGTCTTTCAATTTTTTTACAATCTAAGAGGTGTAGTTTGTTTAACTGTAGTTTGGTTAGCTTCTTAAAAGCTGTCAGGATCCCACTATAGAAGTGACGGTATGGGTGTATTATGAATACGTGTTGTTGCACAGGAATCTGAGAATTCTCTAGTCTCTGCCAACAATATACATAACCCTTTTTTCCTTCTATATAAAGGGGTGTAGTGACAGAGACAGAAGCGGTTGTTGCTAAAATGAGTATGGATTTTGTTTATTATGTATGTTGTTAAGTATAGTATTTTACCAAAGTGATCCTTTTTCATTTACATGTATAACTTGCCACGTCCAGTGTCAATGAGACACTTATTCAGTGCCCTTCTGTCGCTAAAGTTCTATATTGTTTAACGACAAGTTTGTTCCCTCTGCCGGTACCTCCACTCAGGACGTGTTTATAGATCTGTCACATTCGTTATCTATTCAATAATCACCCTGTAGGGTGTTAATATTGGCGTTTTAGCTATCTGTAGGTTCCCTGGTTACCTATATTGCTGTGCTACTTCTCCTATTTATTTTATGGCAAACCCCCTTGGTAGAATGCCGCCGAATGGATCCCATGTGATCGTACGGGCACAAAACATGCAGACAGGAGGCAAAAAAATCCCACCGTGTAGTAACATGATTGCAGGAAAAGTTGAATTACCTACCTACTTAAGTTAGTATCATCAGGGTTGTGCCACAAAGTTTTGTAGTCAGTTAGGAACTGCGAACACGTCTTTAGGATAACTATTGTTAAGCTTGCTAAATGCTATTCCGTGAACCAAATACTTTAAATCGTTTGCTCAAAAACAAATGCATGGATCTAAGTCAGCTAGAGATATGTATGGTACTATTATTCAACAATACTTTTACTACGGTAATCTCATATGGATAGCAGGTGGAATAAGTCTTGCCTTATGACTGTGGCTGACTACATAGTAAACTCGTAACCTAGCCATCGAGGTCCCGTTCCCGTCTATAGGATGAGTCAAAACCCGGTAAATACAATAATTATTAGTTTAGACATGCCATGCTACTAATAGCCATCCCAAGAGTGTTTCTATATCATTTAGGCCGGTATACACATGTATAAATGCCGCAGTACCCTCATTTTAAACTTGAGGAATTGAGGAATCAATGGTTATCGAGCTCTGCCTACTAGACTACCGTACTGTCAGCAGTCCTTCCATTAATCCCATAGCACGTTATTCTAACACGAAATCCGGGGACAATGCAATTAACATTTACACATTGGAGACATCGACAGCATTGAAAAATGTAACTACGTAGGCAGGCTACTATACTCCGAAAAGAAATTTATACTGCCGTTCATTTGGTAGTAGAAGAGGAAAAGAAATCCAACAGGATCAACGTATACATCAACCAGCAACTATCTAGGTATGCAGGCAGATAATTATCAAGTGGCGAGAAGCCAGCTTTTTTAGAGCCTGGTTGAATGATGATAAGGTTAATACACTCTATTGTTGCCATATTACAGGTACTGTTCTACGGCTGAGGAGGCGTTCCTGGGCGAGAATAAAGACAAAAGCAAGTATGATGGATCCCCTTCAACAGTCATCCTCTCCACAGAGCTAATAGGGAACACGTAAGCAATATTTCAATTGAAAGCCTTCTCAGGGGTCATGTATTCGCCCTCATCCCCTACTCAACCTCACATGATGCCTAAATCGACCTTGATGGGTACACAGCAGCATCTAGGCCTAACAGCTCTCCGGTAAGTATCGATACCTTAAGTATATTTACATCCCATCTGTCTCAGATGGCTACCCCCGGTTAGGTTCCCCAGTCATGTACGAGGGTGTCTTCATGCCGTGTTCCCTACGACACTGCAGAAGGACAACTTCCACATTCTGGGACGTTTAATTGCGGTCCTTATCAGCAGCAGATGCGTGACGAACATGCATGCAGCAAATCTTTGACATGCACAAAAGCAAAGAAAGTCGCCAGGATTCAGGGGTGGGTGATGGCGTTTTCCCGTTTTCTTTCAAAAAAGACAACAGCTGCTAGCTTACCGTGAAATGGGTTCGGGATTAAGACGAATAAAACCTGTCAGATCGGCCCAACCCTCCATAGGTGCTTATACCCGCCCAGGGGGGGGAAGAGAAAAAAAAAAGAACCGAAACGAAAATCAATTATTCGTCAGACCGACCGCAGCTGTACTGTAGGTACCTTTTATGATTTTTTTTCAGCTTTTCCTCAGGTGTAGATAAATACTGCAGAACCAAATGATCACGGTTCAGCAACGGAATAGCGCGGAGAAACTCAGTAGCTGAGACGATTCGCAGTCCGGTACGGGGAAGCGCCAGAGCATCCGGGAAAAACTAATAAGACAGTGTGAGACCGAATTAGATATCCTTCTTTTTCTCCTGCTTCTTCCTTCCCTTCGCATTTATCGTCTTTTGTTTATTTATTTTTATTCTCTCTTTTCTTTTCCCTTTCGTTTCCCGCGTTTTGTGCCGGAAGCCGGAAATCAAGGTCGGTCTGCATCCCGGTGCATATGCGCCAAGTCTTAGCGACTAGGCTGCTATACATACCGTTGAAAATTGATTTGCTCCCATGATGCGGGAGGAGGGAAAAAAAAAAATGGTAAAGATGGAAAAGCTGAGCAGAAAACGGATAGGCAGGTGTGTGGATTGAACGTTAGGGATACGTACTGTGGTATCGTCAGCTAGGCCTGTCCCATTCTTTATTAGTTTCCTGTTTGGGCTTTTCTTTGCGTTACACCACATATAGAGCTCAGGTAGGCCAAGGTAGGTCATGATTATGGCCGTCGGAGGGCTGTTCTATAGCAAGCCGTACCGTTTATAGTATAGTCCGTGGAAGCATGGAAAGGTTCCCCGTAATTATTAATGGATAAAAAAAGGCATAAATGATAAACCATACTTAGTAGGCACTTGTGGCGTAAAGTGAGCGTTGTGGGAATAGATAAAAACGTGGTGTAGAAATAATGTAGGTATGGTATAGTGGATAGTGGTATAGTAGTATAGTAGTATAGTAAAGCAAAGCTATCTAGATCGGCTAACATTGTACATCGCCTAGCCCTTGGCATAGAGATAGAACGGACATGGATTCGGTAAACTGAAGTCCAGGTTAGTACACTACATAAAGCTAAGGTGTAGGAGCATTCGTACGTACAGAATTGCAGATAAAAACGCACCAGTGACGGCACTTCTTTCTCCATCAATTACTTAGACATCCCGAGACTAGCCTTTTGAACCAAGAGGGGGAAAAAACGTAGCTTGTGCCCTACCAATAGTGATGGCTCGTAATCCTCCCCTGTGAACAATAGTAGTAAGATATGAGCAAGTTTTTATTTGTAGCAGAGCTGGCGGCCCAGAATCAATGGTTCACCCCGCTATCGTTTTTTGGAATGACAAAGTGCTTGGAAAGATCCGGGTCACGATTCTGGTTACATCGACCGGTTCCTAGTTCCTTTTTCTATGTGGCTTTCTTGACCCCAAGAATTCCATTTGAGGTGCAAGCGAGTGGCATGTTGTACATCGTCATACGTGTACAATTTTCTCTCCTCCCATCTTTCTCCTCTCTCTTTATCGGGCGGGCTTGCCGGAAGAATAGAACTGGACTGGAGTCAAGAAACCAAATACCAAATACCAAATACCGCTAGAGCATCATATATCCACCTCTGTTACCCAAAGAACCTACCTCTCGACATTCCCTAGATGGACTGGATCATCACTGACCATGTCAAGTACCATGGTGTGTATTACTTTTGATTTGTGATTGACACAGGAGTCTCGTGAGACTGACTGCACTGCGCTGCTTCCTAAGCCGAGTTGCCTATGATTCATGCAACTCGATCGCACAGTGCTACCGTCCCACTGCCCAGCTGATCCTGAACATTTGTGGTAATGTGTCAAAATACTGGTCCTGAACACATAACCGCGCCGCCTCCAATACACAAGGGCGAATCGTAACAATCTCCGGTGCTAATCGTACATCATATCTGGACATGGCTGAAAACAAAACCTAAGCCCCTTTTATTACCTGCCGTAACGCCGACGCATAAACCCTGATCATCCGAGTTTCCCTACCATCATAGCCTCTTCAGATTCAAGGTCTCCCAATCCATTTTGACCACTGTCTATAATGCCCAGTCTAGGCGAACATCAGATAACCGCCACGCTCAACAGTGATACCGTAGGAGAAGTGATGTGAAATCTAGTAGAGAACTTAACCACTGCTGTAGCATAGCTGGGTTACAAGCAACAGCTGGCTAGGAAAATATTACTACAAGGTTGGTGCAGCTAGCTGCAAGCAGTGGGTTTCTCTTATTATCGAGCAACATTGTATGCAGGAGCGATGAAAGCTCTGACACCTAGTTCGGAGAAACGTCGGACGACGTTTGTTGTGCCCCCGGTGACGCGTGCTTCGTCTTGAACAAACTTTCGAGCTACGGCTAGCTTGCTCTTCGGGTCGCTCTCGTCTAGATGCGGAGGGAGTGTACTCTCAAAATCCGGAGAAAACTTATGCGTGAATGCTCGAAGAACAGTTAGCGAGTATAAAACATCGCGATTTTCCCTCCCATCGAGCAGCTCGCGGAGCTGCGCGAGTATGAGATCTCTGCGAGGCGTGGCGTCCATGTTGGGTTGATCTCTGGTGATTAAAAACTCGGCCAGGCTATGCCAAAATCCGAGCTCCCTATTCCTGTGATAAATAGAATTGTCTGGGTTCTCAATTGGAGGCCGAAGCGGATTATGGTCAAGGAACTCTCCTGAGAGTAGAGTCTCGAAGACAGCTACTCGATTGCGCGCCTCGTTGCCATCATCGGTAGCTGGAAGGCCATGGTTCATATTGACCTTGTACTCGGTTGAATATACTAAAGTCGCTAATTCCCAAACCACACGAAACTCAAGATTAGCCGAGTACGCCATCCCAGCAACATCGTTGGTAGTGGTATTAGATAATGACTGCAAAAAGGCCGCTAGCACTTCTTGGACGCGCGAGTTAGACCCCAGCGCGTTTGACCCATAGGGCTTGAGGTACCAGTCCGTCTCAAAGAATTTCTCCAGTCCTGGGGCATAAACCTGTTCGTATAGATCCTGGACCTCGAGGAGCTTTTCTTGGCCCAAGGGAGCATCGACAGAGGGAGGGTTGGCATTTCCGATGGCGACAAGCTCTTGGACCTTCATTTTGCGTACTGGAATACCAGAGTAAGCCGGGGTTCGTTCCATATAGGGCGACTGCGGTGTACGCGAGGAAGTTGAATGCAAGGGAACAAAAGAGGGACCCCCCCCCCTAAGGTGCGGTGGCCCTTTGGCTCTGTAATCAACAACATGGGGAATGACTGGTGTGGTCGCTGGGAAATGGGAGGTCGACATACTCGAGGTTGTGAGGACACTATCCAGAGAATGGTCCAGCGTGTGATAGGGATGGCCTTCGCTCTTGGCATTCGAGATTGAATTTCCTATAGAAGCCAGGCCCGGGCTGTACGTGGATACCGGCGGCGCGGCAGCACTGATTCCTGATGGCAGGGCCGTATAAGAGGCGGTGGTACTAGGTGTCAGTGGGGCGGAGATAGAGGCAGAGGCAGATACGGAAGGTGCGTTGTGAGGAATGGAAGACGTGGAAGAAGCAGAGGTTGGTGTGGCCGAATTTTGCGCCGAGTGGACGTTGCTCGTCGCGTGATGTGACTGCTGGGTTGGCTGAGATTGATGCGATTGCTGTGGTGATTGTTGCTGCTGCGGTTGGTTCTGTTGCTGATTTTTGAAGATAGGGTCGTACCCAAGGCATTCGCGCTTGGACTTTTGGCAATTCTTGCAAGTCGGATGCAATTCGTCACACTAGATGCACCGGGATTGTTAGAGCACGAGATACAATTGATATGTGAGCATGTTGAATTATCATGTAGCCCCGCAATAGCACCAAGACAAGGAAAACGATGTCGTCGATAGCTTCAAACGGGTGTGGAGAAGGTGAGGGGAGGTGCTAGGAGGTACAGCCGTAAGAGGGATGACGAAACACCAAATGGGGCTAGGTTAGACAATTAACATTAACATGGCCAGGGAAGGAGGGTTCGGTGCAATTTTGGGGCTAGAGCCTTTTTTTTTTTTTTTGCTTTGTCTGACCACGGGTTGGCGCATGTTTGCTAGATCTGGGTTCGCTAGATTTGGCTCGCTCGCTTCTTAGTAGCGCAAGTAGCCTATTCTCAAGCGAAACCCCAAGCGAATGTGAGTAGCGACCATTTCACACTTCAGACACAACAACAAATCAACATTCTTTGCTCGGCCTGCACTTGTCAACCTAAACTTTTCGCCTTTCTCTTCGCCTCTTCTAGGCTATGTTCATGGTCGGCTGCACCCCTTTCGCTCCGTGCATATGAATAAGACAGCGTAGAAAATAATCAAGACATACCTTGATACGTCGTTTGCGACACGTTAGGCAACCCGTTTTGGTTCGACGCTTTATCTCCTATAGCCAGACGAAATCAACACTGGTCAGGCCGCCCGTGTCGTAGAATACGGTACACGGAAAGAGAGCGACTTCTTACCTTCTTATGGCGACCAGCTGTCAGCACCGCACCCGGCCCACCCGGAGGTAGAGCGTATCTCGGGCCCATGGCATCTGGAGATAGGCTAGCGTACGGATTGCCTCCCATGCCTCCCATGGCGACTTGTCCATAGTACAAGGGCTGCTGTCCTGGGACTTGGGGCACCGGTGACACAGGTATGGCCATAGCCATGTGTTGCTGTTGCTGGGACTGCTGCTGTATCGGGTCGAAGGTGCGCATACTTGGCAGCGGCATCGCATTGTTTGTCGTCGCAAGCGGGCTCGCTCTATAGGGATCGTGTGTCTGAGGGGCTGTATTTGCATAACCATAGTGCGCATTACTCATACCACCCGTTGTGTACGCAGATTGTGTCGAATAAGGGAGAGGCTGGCGAGGAGTCCCGGGTATATGATGGGGTGGGTTATGCGACATCGTTTCGGGCGAGGGCGATGCGACGCCGTCCTTCTCTTGCTGACCGTCCTGCTCTCTTTGCGTGTCCTGGGAGATAGCACTTGTGTCGATGGAAGTTGCTGGAGGCGTTGGTATTGTAGAGGCTTTAGATTGGTCAGTAGCGACAGTGATCTTCTCCGTCACGAGGGCAGACGAAGAGGTAAGTGGTGGTGTTGATGTCGACGTCGAGAGTGGACCATCCGAAACGTGATCCTGTTGTTGTAGTTGGTAACCCTGATCCTCCAGTCCCTTCTCTTGCAATGGCTCCTTCTCCGGCTCTTGTGTGGTAGCTATTTCTGGCTCTCGAGCTGCATCGGGCGGTTGAGGATTCGGGGACTGACGAATGCGCTCCTGCTGTTGGGAGGCATTGGTAACTGCCTCAGGCAGCGTGGGAGCCCAGGTCTGTGCCTCTCTCGAATTTTCCTGTCCTGGAGCAGCTTGTGACGAATACTGTGACGAAAGCTCTGGCCAGGACTTAGACGGTACTGGTGGGAGGGCATGGGCTGGTTCTTCAGCAACGGCAGAGGCCGGTTCAGGCTGAGGTTGAACCTGTGGCTGTTCCTGTGCCTCTGCCATTTTGATTTGATTTTAAATTGGAGCTGCTACGGGGGCTCGATCTGAGCAGGGGCAGCAGAATCGAGGTAGCAGCAGCTGCTGCGAAAAGGTAACGAAGCCCGCAGCGGACCAGGGACTGGACCGGACAGGCCCTAGAACCCCGGGACAAGCGGTGCGGTACCTAGACCGGTGGCTAGCTATGCGACAAGCGAGACGTGCGTGCGTGCGTGCGTGCGTGCGCGCGCAAGAGGGGCCAGGGGATGGGATCCCAAGGGGGAAACACAACGCCGCAACAGCAGAGAGGTAAGAAAACGATGGTGGTGGTGGTCCGATGTTTGAGGTGTTTCGACGCGACCCTGGGCCGAGATTCCTGTTAGCTCAACCTGTCGGTGCAATGGGCGTTTTTTTTTCTCTTGCGTCGACTCCGTCTAGCCACTTGGCTACTCTTTTGGTCCTAGCGCCCAGCCGGACACTAATAAATAAATGCATGCTGCAACGGAATTCAAGGAAATGGAGCTTTGAGGCTGCTTGGATGGTTCGTTCGTGCAGCGAAGATGGTGGTACCAACTTGTCTCCCATGCATAAAATAGATACAAAGGTAGTACGTATCTGTCTAGAGGACAAGCAGCACTATCTCATGTATCCTGTGGGCATTGTTTATTATCCTGCCTCTTCGGCCTCATTCTCGTTCCTTTCCTATCCTTCCTTCGCTTCCCGGCCTTGCAGCCACTGGACGTTGTAGTGGAAGAATAAGCTGGAAGGGGTGGAAGGGGTGGAAGGGGTGGAACGTGCCGGTGAAATTGACCAGGGATGTTATGCTGGGCTGTACTGTACAAAGACATGCCTGCTCAATACAGTATACGGGTTACCTATCTCGATGTCCAGGTACACTATACGGTGTAATGTACCGGCACAGTACAACCTGATTGACAGGTGCCTACCTACATGGTACATTGGATAGATGATGATGGTGATGATGATGATGATAATGATGATGTGCCTATGGCCTTAGTGTAGGGTCTAGACAGCAATAGGGCTGCTTCTGTTGATGTTGATCAATGATAGGGAATACCTACAGTATGCTATAGGAGTGTACTGTACCATATCGTACTGTACCTTGCCTTTGGCTAGTTGCGGTACATACGCACATGGACCCATTCGTGTGTTGGATCGCCAAGTATGACCGATCAAGGGCCACTTTGGCTGTATCCTCCGAGCCACCTGAGACAAGGGTCTAGTGCAAACGGTTCCTGATGGGTTCACGAACGATAGATACTACTACTATATATGTGTCCGCAATATGTGAGAAGGAATCTGGGGCTTGTCTTAACGAGATCGTGATTTAGGCGCGGCAAGCTGGCGTGGTAGGATGATGAGACGGGAGTGACCGGTCGCTTACCATAGTCATTGGCCATGGCTTTCGTCTAGGGCTCATGCGAATAGAAGAATAGTGAAATGGAAATAGCTGGTGGAAGGAATACAAATGGACGAATAAGAAAACACTGTACATACACCTTGTGCAAGAGAGCGATTTAGCAGTGCCTAGGCAGTGCCTAGGTACATACAGTATTGTGGGTTTGGCTCTGCAGACGCCTCGGATGTGGTGCTGACTTTCCGAATTCTGTCTTTTTTCCTTCGCCGCCCTATTACACTAGGTATTATGTTATGATGCTCGGGAAATGACAAATATCTTCACACCAACGAAGTGTTCGTCTTGCGACCAGGGTGCGACAGCTGTTGGGCTGACGCGGTCGTGAGTGTGTCCCAAGTGTACTATGTCAGAATTATTAGTAGTATAGGTAATCTTGATGAGCCGGTCAATAGGTCAGTAGGTCAATAGCCAGATAAATAGGCCTGTGCAGCGTGAAGCATACCCGGCATGATGCAACGTGACGTTACAAAGATTGCGTTGAACTTGAACGAGTGACAAGGAACAATGTGAGAAAGCCTGATGCAGAATAGATAGTTTGCTCTCCAGTGTAGCTCTAGATACTAAGGGAGGGGGAAAAAAATAAAAAAAAAGAGGCAAGCAAAGGAAGGGGTGGGATAATACTGGGGCCAAAAAGGTGTTGGTCTATCAAAGATTAAGTACATACATAGTACAGTAAATATCTATCTACTGTACATCCTTTGGTGTGGCGTTGGTGTACAACTTATCTACAGTGGAAACCGTGACCAACATTTACAAGTTACAACTACCAATTAAAAAGATAAATATAAAAAATCCTTTTAACTCATGTGTGATGTGATTTCCAGGCTACATATACCTAGGAGATGTCACTTACTCATCATGCTCACACTCTTTCATTACTACCTTACAACTAGGTAGGTACCTACTCAGTATAGATCTTACAGTACGTATGTATATGTTGGTATTTGCTCAGCCACTGCTTGACATGCGGACACGTGACCTAGGTCTAGGTCTACACGTGTAGGTAACATGAGTTCCACGGCTAGCTTCCCTATTTGGTTAGTACGTCCGACACCTTTACATACTACTAAGTACACTACGTACAAATACTAATACTAATACTAATACTAAGTAAATGTAGTAAGTACCTAAGTGTACACGTATCTGTATCTCCTCATCTTTAAAAGACATCAGAACCAACTTGCTGCCACCCAATCTCTAGCTTTCACATGTTACCATGTTACAACTTACTGTAGACTACGATGCCTGATGATGGATTTTGCATCATGTATCTATGTATATGACCTGTCAATCCGCGGTGGGCTTGGATTCGTCGATACTTAGCCACCAGGAAAGAGATCGATTCTTTGGTGCAAAGCACTCGATGAGCTAGAGGGAGGCAAGGGCGAAATCCTCGGCTCTGCACCCCTATCTATGCCGCATCAGCGGATGGACGCGAGGCAGGGTGAGGTGAGGTTGATAGGTAAGCAGATGGCATACATACCGTAGTACACTACAGTACAGTACATATGTATGGAGCTATCGCCATTCTGTCAATATGCTGTACACCACAAGCGACCTACTAGTGGCCCTTCCTCACATTGGAGTACCAACCACCTCATATCCATTTCGATGCTTGTACGCTACGTCAAAACAGCCAGTGCATACTATGTAACAGGGTGCCACTTAGGTAGGTAGGTATCACGTCTCTTGTAGTGTATCTTGAGCTCTTTGCAACAATTATAGTCTATAGAACTACTGTAGACCAGCATCAACTGCTCGCTGGTCCTCCAATGAGGCAAGGCCCTACCGGGTTTTGGCATGCTTGTTATGGTACACCCAGTACTAAGTAGTGTACCATATGTCCACTTGTACGTAGTAGGAGGGTTCCATGCAGCGAATATTGGACCAGACACATCCTTGGCATCGGAACCTTGGGTCTGCCTGGGGCTTAAAAATAAGACCTTTCGAGCCTTTGATGTCCCAGGCATGGTTCGCGTTTGCTAGTAGCTGCATACTGCCGACAGACGGTACACACACAGACGGAAAGGGGGTGGCCAGAAGAAACGCTGAGGTACAACTGTACACTACAGACAAACGGCAGAGTATCTGACATCGTTTCCCTGCAAGATCCGGCCAACAGGGCCAAGACCCAGATGAGAAGTACCCAAGTAGATACTGTAGATGACGACGATAACCCAACATATTGGCCGTTATTGTTGGCCTCGCGCTCAAATATCCGGATTGCCCGTGCCACACCAAGGAGACGGACTAATACAGTAACAATATGTTTGCTGCGCCTCTGTCGAAGATCTCGAGGCCTCTGAGGAGGCCTCGAGATTCAGTTTATCCGTCCGTGGCAATTTGACATCGACTATTTCTCCATATCGTCTTAATTGCGAACCGCATACAACTCCACTGTGCAGCTAGGCGGCTCACCTTACACCCCACTAGATATCCACACGACATGGTTGTATCCGACTGTTATCGCATGCCGTTGAGCTTCTAGACTGACTACCTTATAGCCAACAATAATTTAGTGACGAATTGGAAGACTTGCGGCCCTGACGATCAAGCCCGACTACCACGCATGCTGAACGAATGGTCACATATGTGGATTAAGATGTCATTCTTCTAGCGTTATTATCGTCACGGTGACCCCCACGACATATAAGAATCACTTAAATCCAGTGACGTAGCAAGTGGCTTTGGAAGAAGAAGCATCATACTATATAGCCTGAACCAGTCGTGAATGAGCATTTAGCAACAGCTTCACGTATCAGGCAGGATGTATTATTCCCTTTGGTATTACGACATTCGGATATGCATTCGTATTCTCAGGACCATACTTATCTATCTTCTGTTTACATCGACATGGTTAGCCGCTGCCGTGCTGCACATTTGATCTTCGCGAGGTTTCATCCCGGTTGGCGAGGGAAGTGCCGTACCTCGTTACAGTAGTCAAATAAGCAGATGGTGGGCTATATTACTACCGTACACTATAGACATAAATGCCAACAATCTGGCATAACCGCGCGGCGATGCGTGCGGCACACAGATGATCTTCGCCTTGCATGCAAAAAGAGTCGAATAAAAGACTTCATTACGATGTTTTGGCTGATCTACACGCCAGCTATTAGGCTCTTTAGGCGTCTGCGGCCTGTGGATCGGAGATCCTTGGACAGCGGTTCATGGTCGTGCCTCACACGATCCTAAATATGGCGACAGACAGATGAATTACACTACGCACCCGTTCTGACCGAGAGCTTATCTTTATGCTTTGATGCTAAGAGTTCGGCAGACGGGCCGCCTTTCCGCGCATGCCGGCCACACGTGAAAGTTAGCCCGGATGTTCGTCTCCATCCAATAACTAATACCCGACATCACGGACCACCGAGGTCCGGACTGAGCTTTTTTTTTCGCCCGATTGCTGTTCAAAAGAAACCGGCGATCCTCTTCCAATGTCATGTAACGGTATTATTGATGGTCGATACGCTTGTGAGAGCATCCGAATTATGGTTAGTAAGCTCTGTTAAGAAACGGCCGCATGTAGTGGCCAATTCAGTCTGGTCTGTTATGCAGTTAAATAAACAGGGTCCTGTGTTCTCATTTATTATTAAATCGTACCATTGTAATATGGGGAATGGTACAGCTCTTTGGGATCGATGTATAGCGCCCAGTATCTTCTCGAGCTCAAATCGGCACCGTGTGCCAGAAGACGGCAAGAATTGTTGGCTGTTTCTGGGGCTAAACAGCAACATAAACAACTTGTTTGTATTTCTAAATATATCGAGAACCGTCCTTATTACTAGTATCCTCGCAGTTGGATAACCCTTTGGAAACCCAAAAAGTGAGATGTCGGGGTTGAACCCAGCACAAGATTTGAGTCCCTAGTGATCTGAATCCGAAGACGCCACTTGTCTAGAACATCGTTTTCTCTGGATAGTCGTCGTGGGCTCTGTATCATTCGGCTCGGTGTTGCAACGTCACCAAATACTAAACGGCCGCCGCAGGCAACGTTCTATACATGCTTTCTTTATTTCACATGGCTAGATTTCTTTACATTGGCAGATTTGTTACTCGCCTGCAACTGCCAATTGTGGAAACACAGCCAGCTCAAGTTGATATCTGCTGTTCCGATTTACTTCCATGTCAGTCGACATTCTGCCTGATGATTATTGCAAGTGATCAACTACCTATCAGACTGCAATGTATTCGGAGACGGTCAGTTTTACATAGATGAGCTCTGCATTTCGAGACTGTCAGGCGCTATTATGTGATTTCACCGTGAGAAATCAGCTTCATCATCCCCTCTGCCTCTGGCGAGCCACGCTTTGGCGACTTCGTACATGCCCAGGTATAGACCGCTTCCGGCGGCCGTCCATACAGATCGAAGGATTGCACCCCGGAAAAGCCCAGCGACACCATTCTCGGCAACAACTTCCCGCGCCACCGCTAGGCCTCCCCGCGCATGATACCTAGCACGCTCTGGCTTACTCTTCCTGATCCTCTCGTGAGCGCCCTGTCGACCATCCTGCTCGTTGTTCCCCGCGGCAAGCATCAATCGAGTCTTGACAACATCCATCGGGGTGGTAATCAGCGCCGCAAAGCTGCCAGCTAACCCAGCGCTCGTCCCCGTCACGATGCCCGTCTCGAAAAGGCTCCGGCTCTCACTGGCCCCGAGCCCGGAACCGTCCCCCCCGGCTGGGCGCCGTCTCCACATCCGTGCCCGCACGAACTCGAATATGGGGAATTGGATGGCGGTGAACGGTAAATTCCGCGCCACCAATGCCGTGTAGCCCGAGAGCAGCCTCGGCCCTGCGTCAGTGCCGCCCAGCTGACGCAGTGCTTGTAGAGAGGTGTATTTCCCAGCTCGGGATCTATGGTTGCCATCGCTCGATATGCGCTGTTGTAGCATCTGCGCGTTCTGCTTAATGACCTCGGCCGGCGTTAGAACTGTGCGTATAAAAGCCTGTTAGTCTTGATCTCTAAGTTCAGCACTATAGAGCCTGCCAGGTCATATGTGACAAGGAGACTGAGGCACCAGGCACAGCATCTTGTGATACACACCGAGACAGGATGCGCATTCCGCGATGGCCGAGGCGCTGGAATGCACCAACGGTTGCGGGAGCCCAACGCTAGAGGCGTGGCGGCCTAGAAACGACTTCGAAGCCTCGTACACGGTAAAGAATGTGCCCTATAAGAATTCGAATATTAGACAATCCCGTTATAGTGAAATTCGACTCGTTCTTGTGACTCCGGGGGCAATAACGTGCGTACCGCTGCTGGCAGTGTCGCAACGACGACGATACCTATGCCCTGATAGAGTCCCTTAAATAGCTGCCGTGAGGGCAGGCGGGTCTTGGTTGCGGGATCAGTGAAAGTCTTTAAGAAATCCTGGCTTTGCTGTCGAGTTTTAAGGGTGTCTAAGGGATATATCATCATGTCGACTGTGAAGGCGGCGGCGGCGCCAGCCTGTTACCGGTTAGCTGTCTATGAAGAGACTACGTAGTAAGTATACCTAGGTATAGTGTTGCGTCGAGAGAGGCTCACCAACATGACATCAGCATGTGAACTGCCACTCATCTTGTAAGCTGTCGACGATTTCCCTCTGTATCGAGTAACTAGATATTATTCCTGATATAATTTTAGCCTCATCTATAAACCACCATGAAGCTGTAATTGTTGCTGTGGTAGGTACCAAGTTCGTATTGAAGGGAAGTATGACATCATCTCAGGGAGCTTATTATTGTCAACCTATAGGGGAAATTGGAGCTTCAGCCAATCAGACCGAAGGAGCTGCCCTATTATAGCCATCTATGGATCCTGAATGCACATATCTATCTAAATGTTCAATACTTCTTCAACTTCAGCAATTCGAAACATGGTCTTCCCTTAGGGACTTGGACTAGTCATCTGAGACTTATCAGTTCAGGGTTTGTTTTGTTGTGGCGACCCCCACGCGTGAGTTCAATCGACATGCGGTTGTTTTGCTAACAGCATCCAAGTAGCTAAACTAATATGACTACCACATTAATGACCAGCCGATCAAGCTTGTGTTTCAGCTATGCTCATACTGCAGCAGATAATCATGCATAACGAGAACCGCAAGCCACGAGAAGATAGATTGCTTCGGTGACACTGTTACCAAGTTTTCAGGGGCAGAAGTGGAACACGTGGCCGCAAAGAGACACCAACGTCCGAGGGTGGGAAGGTGACCTAAGATAGGGAGAAAGGAGAGGGGTTGGGTCTTCGTCTCTCCCTTTTCAACCTTTTTCTCCTTTCTCATCGTTTTCTGCCCCCCTTTATGTGGTTGCTCTTTCTCTCATGCCTTACTTGTTGTAGCTAAAGTAGGTACTCCTAAATCAATTAAGGGGCTCATGAGCTATTCGCTTACCAAACAGCGGTAGTGAGTTACCATTAGATTCCTTCACCAATCTCGTTGTCGATTACTTCCGAGTGGGCAGAATGCAGCAACGTAACGCCTAGTCTATGTATAGGTACTTACCGTCGAGCTCTGTGCAGTACGAAGAGGCCCCTATTTTCCGCAAGCTGGCTTCCGAGTCCCAGACTAATCAATCTGGTATATAAGAAGGTAGCTTTACAGATTGTCGTGTAGCTTTACGAATAAGGCTTATCACTTGGAACTGCTCCAAGACAGGGAACTCCGCCTTTTCGTGTCCATGATAGTGCAGTTTGCCGGCTAGCTGATGAGCCAATGGAGCAAGATGACAATAACTAATCAGACATGTTAGAAATACTAGGAGCTTAGTAGACATTAAATCAAGCCGCTTGTAGTAGGTTTTAAGGCCATGAACAAGGGAGGTAAGAACGACCGTGGGACCCTTGGCAACTAGACTTTGAAGTTGATATATTGATATATACGCCATACGGGCGTTTTGTAGACTGGCGCTGCCTACCCTCTAGACTTCGATTCATCGTTTTTAGCCTGCACGCCACATATCAATCTTCTGGCTGGCATATATGAATAAGTCCAAGAGAATAGTCGAGCATGCTGCAGTTCATGAGATAAGTTGCGCGCGAGGGGCGGCCGAACTAATTCATTTTGACGGGTATCTAATAGCCTCCCCGTTTCTCTGTATAATTATTGAGCTATGTATAATATTGCATCTTTTACCTCCAGAGGGTTGACGCCAATCGCCCGCCGCTACCAGTCTGCATTACAAGACACCATTTTCGGATGCTTTACATCGTTGCTATCAGTACACATCTAACCGTCTGTTCCACTGCTTCGGAAAGTCGCACACAGCGCGGCATAATGATGGGTCAAATCGAGAACACTCTGAGGCAGACTCGTCGATTGAATGATCGATCGCACTTTCACAGCGCCTTGCTCCTCAATAAGGACTCGTATCGTGTGAAGTAGCTGGGGTGAGAACTCAGAGTACCATCGGTATTGCCAAGTCACTAGCCGAATGACGGCTCCTATTGTGTCCCTGGTGGTCTCCTGCTTCTGCAAGGCGCGTAGGAAGGCGCGTAAGATGCCTGACAGTGCTTTGGGGCTAAATCGTGCGGCGAGGCATGCCCGATATGCCTCGGCCGCCTCATCGTGATGTTGCAAGCGTTCCGCCAAGGCACCCAGGATCTCCCACTCTTCAGCCGACTTTTTGTACTGCATGGACTGCGCTCGATACTGAGCCATCTGGGTCCTCCAAATGGTATAGACACGGAGATCCTCGTACAAAACCATGAAAAGGCTGTCTAACCACCTCTCGCATAGACGCTTGTTATTTAATCGAGAAAGATGTTCATCGGTAGTTGCCACCTGGAGTGTTTGTTATTAGTGGCTGTCTCATCGCGGGGGGAAACTACAATCTTACAGTATCACCATCCGCCTTAACCTCGCCAGGGTCGATGGTATGCGTTGGTTTCTCCACTGATTCATCGCCGTCGCCATTAGCCAGGCTCTGTGAGGCGGGATCACTCTCGCTTTTCTTCTTGTCTTCTCCGTCCTCTGTTTCATGGTCACCATTTGTGGAGGGATCCGGTGAGCCACGAAGCCCATCTGTACTAGGGTTACGGTTTGAAGGCGGAGCGTGTGAGGCGTCGTCCTGTCGGTCGGTCCGATACTCATCCTCCATAACGAAAACTGAGCTGCGTATCTTTAGTAACTGATCCCAGCCGATCTTCGCTGTCATCTCAGTAAGAATCTTATATGCTAGCTTGAAGGTACCTCGGTAGCTTGCCGCTCGAAGGTTTAGCAAACTTGGGTCTACCTGTTCCGAAAATCTAGACTCTGGCTCACTGTCGATCTCGTCGAGCCGAGTTTCGGGCAGTGTTGGCAGGTATACCTCCTTTGGTTCTGGCATTATCGGTGCGTCTTTATCCTGGTATGTGAACATTGGACAGGAATTAAGTATCGTCAAGGCGTTCTCCCAATCCTCCAGAGCAACGTAAACCTGTGCTAGTCGAGCCCATGTACCAAATTCACTAGGAGCGGCGATAGTACTAAGATCGGCGCACCCTAGTGCCATTTTCAATCTCTCCTCCTTCTGTGCGGGCGTGTCGGCTATCATGGCCTTCTTTATGAGGAACTCGGCTTGGGCATCTAGCATGACATAATCCATAGGGGATTCTTTTAAAGCCTGGTAGAGCACTCGTACACCTTGTACCTCCTCGTTACCCATGAAAAGAACTTTGGCGAGTAACGAAGATACTTCGACATTATGTGTTCGGAGCTTCTCGAAGAGATTAATGGCAGAAGCGAAGCGCCCGGTCGTGTGGAAGTACTTTAAGAGGCCAGATGTTAAGTGGTTTGACACATTGTTGGGCACCTGAACGACAGAATCGGAGCCCAATTGCCAACCTATAGTACCATACGTCAGCATTTAATCTGTCTAGCTGGGGTCTTAACACGCGAGCCGTCACAAACCTCGGAAGAAAAGAGTCTCGGCGGCGCTTAGGAAGCGGTGCTCGGTCTCGGTATTGGTGACGGGATTGAAGCGTCGCACACCCATGATCTTGCGTATGGTATCTCCACTGCCATCATCGGCGTATGAATAGGCGCGCAATACGCTACAGAGATATGTCTCGAGCCAGAGTTCGTCAGTGGCTTTACGCTTCTCGCCTCTCTCGTCCACGCAGAAGGCCTCGACGGTGCCGGGAATGGTAACGTGAACGCGCATATCGAGGCGGGAGAAGGCATTGTAGCAGCAGTAGATTCCCTCAACAATCTTATGGGTGGGCGCTTGACCGTGCTCCTTATAGGTCAGTGTGTTGATATAGGCGGCGAGACTAGCCGAGGAGGAGGCATCGACACCGGTGACGTGATGGTAAACACCTGTCTATAGTAGAGCGCAGAGTGCATATTAGGGAGGGAGCTCCTAGGTGGGAGGATTGAGGAAGGCGTACATGTTTACCGGTGTTTCTCAAGTTCTGTTTAAGCAGGTGGACGAGGTCTGGGGGTCCGAGTTCGCGAAGGGACACGAGTGTCTCGGTACGAGCATCAATTGCCTCGTGTATGACCTCTTCAGAGATCCTACGCAGGTGATTAGTCTAACTGCAACGCGCATTGGAGGCTCGGCGATCCAACTTACTCTGGAACCGCTGGCGCAGGCATTGTAGTCGCGGTGGTGGTTTGGAGGACAAGGAGTGCAGGCAGCTCTCCTTGCTAGCTCCTGAATGAGTCTAACGAGGCTGTGTCTTGCGCTGGACTTTGTAAATCTAGAGAATATCCGGATATGGTGTTGAAAATGGTGTTCTGGTTCGGGATGAGCGATGCTGCGGCGGAAGCGCACAGGTAGAAGATTGTTAGTGTAATGCGAAGAAACAAGGCTGCTTGGTGGTTCGTTATAAGATGACGGACGGACGGGAACAGTCTAAGTGAGTCGGGGGCCAAAAAAAGTGTCCAGGGTAAGAGCCGTCAATTCAAGCTGCACGGGCCATTTCATTACGCAACGGCGCCCCCACTTAGTAGCTCCTTTCTTTCGTGTACATATCTTACTGAGGTGGTAGATCTGGCTGTTGTAACTCTCGATAGAGCTTGCGGTACCTGATAGATAGGTTTTACTATGCTGTAGATAGGTATTATTATGAGAATCTCATCTGAGCCCTGTCCGAGCAGTATTACACCCAATTTTATACAAACCACAACAACTGAATAGCCTTGTATAACTTTTAATACAGTACGTACCTAGTAGTGCCTATTGCCGTAGATAACCGTAGCAAATGGAACTGTTGGAGTATAGGAGAGACAGTGTCTCATATCACACGCCCCATGGTGGATGCCATGTCAACTACCTACTCTATTTCCTCTACAACATAATACATACTACTTCAATAGCTTACATGAACTTAAAATGATCCTTTACGTTTTGAGTATTAAGGTATTGTAAAACTTTGATGGAGGTATGGTGATTTAGAAGCTTATTACACACCCTGTGGACGACTATAATTAGAGGCGCTTAACTACCTAGGTATACATCTAGTTTTCCTTTTCCTTTCTTGCATAATAACAAAAGTCCTGCCAGAATGCCAGCAATGAGAACCACAACAATGAGCAACACGATCTATAGCTTATTAAGAAAGGTTTACTCCTCTTTGCTTTTATTTATCCAACTTTTACAAAAAGGTGACACGATGGCACCTCGAAATGATGGGTCATACTTATTAAAGCTTCTAGTTGAGATAATCCTCCTTGTCTCTGAGCATCTTCCAAGTGCTGATGCGGTATGCTTTGCCTTAGTTTGCAAAGCTATGTTTTCTATATCACGCGCTCGTATGCAGCTCGATTTACAAGCGAAAGGGATACTTCTATTAAAGCTAGAGAAAGAGGTTCTATGGCTAGTCTATTGCCCTTCAACCGCAATGGCGAGGTAGCCTTCCAATCACTATACAAAATGGGAAGAAGTGATCAACTCTTATATTTCTCCCCAATGACTTGTTCACACAACTGAGCAATAATAACTTATGATCGAACCCGGCTTGTCAGAAACTACTGACTGTTTGGCCCTAAACATGGTGTTCCCTTGTCGTTTCTATCTCACAAAGAAACAGGACCTAAACCCCTGATACAATTCATGCAACTGTAATGCAAAAAAATACCAAAAGTTTGCGGATGGCCAAATGGGTCGGTGATGAGCTTTTTTTATCATGTAAAACTACCCGAGAACTCTGCTTACCAGAGTAAGGGATCTTGCAAGTTTTGCGAGACTGACTAGGACGTTTCAATTTCGTGGAACAATGCTATGAGCTGCTTGCTTGTTAGTTGTTACATATACAAAATACCATGATCTAGGCAGTTGCTCTTTACCCTTTGATCCAAAATGGGCGAACATGGCTAGCTTTGTGATGGACTCATGTGTAACCAAACGTGATGGACTTTATGGTGATGTAAAGCGTCAGTGGATAGAGGCAGTTTGAGACTCATTTGCGCACACCTGCCAAAAATTCACAAATTACCATAATAGCAGACAAACATGGATGTTATAACCTGTGTATAGCTCAGCATTGGCCACTCTGAAATCGAGATTGTTGAAATAGTAGGTACTTCAATGACAAACTTATTCACCATATTTACTAATATCTTTATGAATACCTTTGGCCCACAGGTAACTTAAGCGGACACAAAACTACTTAGTTATAACTCTTTGTAAATTTCTTTAGCAAAGAAGATATTAGACTAAGTTTTAAATCTCTGTTTGTACACTAATAGTAACTAGCTATTAAGACGTAGGCATAACTTATATCACCTATCTCCACTGTTATTAGCTGTATTTAAGTTGGGAGAAAAAAGAATGAGTAGATCTATACCATCAATAATACTCTTGAGGACTGTTTCCATCTGTATATAACTTTTACATAAACCCCAGTTAGGTGACTAAGGTTAGGCCGAGTTGAATCTAAGTGAAGGCAGTAAGAGGTACCTACGCTAAACCCGATTTGCTGTGTGTTAGAAAAGGTGGGTAAAACCTGGGCCAACAGTAAGTAGGCGCCACTATGTACCTAGGTACCTACCTACCTTCATGTTAGGTACATATTATGATATAGGTAGTTTAGGTAGGAAGATTGTACATCACTGTCCATAGTACAGTATTTCATACTGTAGCCGACAATGCGCCTGTCCTCTATACAGCACTGACCTGGATCAATTAAGCCCGTCGCGTATTGTGAACTCGGTCGTCACCAACGCGTTAATTGGGACATAAAGAAAGAACTATTATTGTGCCTTGTCATCAGCTACACCATCAGCTGGTGAAAGCTGCAGTCCTTGGATCCTCGCATACCGAGCTACATACATTACGAAATGACTTGACAACATTTCCAAAGTGCGCAAAACGCTCTGATTTATGCCATTATGCGCCAACCGATCCTGCTGTATCTTGTCACAAATTTAAGAGTCGCGAGGCTGGAACACGCAGCTCAACAAGATGGCAAGGCAACCTAAGTACAAATTATCTGCAAAACAAGTCGTGACTAACAGCGAATGCAGTCTGCCTTCTCGGCCATCAATCTCGAACCCGAAGAGAACTTTGACGAGGAGATCGACACCTCCCGCGAACTCCACATAGACGAGGCGCTCAAGCGCTTTCAGACCGCCCTTAAACTTCATGCCCAAGGCCCTCAACATTATCAAGAAGCCGCCACCGCATATGACCACCTTTTCCAGTCCGAAATATTCCACCTTCCCGAGAGCGCTTCCGAGTTCGACCGCGCAGAGAGACATGCTCAAGGCCGTGATCTCCCTGCCCACCTGTCCTTTCCTCACGCCCTTGACGTAGCCCAGCCTGACATCGATGGTGGCGCCAGCAGCTTACCACAGACTCTCTATCTTGCTTACAAGAACCATGGCCAATTTGCGCTCGACGGCATCCGCCACCAGGCGAAGCTGAGCCAGGTGGATGGTACCTCATTACTGGAGAACAAAGAGACTCTGGCCCAGGCACAGCGAGCTCTAGATGAATATGGAGCCGCTTTGGACCAAGATCCATCGGATGCCGAACTATGGAGGCGGGCCGCCCGTGTTGGTGCGTTCCTTAGCAGTGCTAGAATTAGCCGCTATTGCCTCGAGGCAGCCATTGAAGTAGATGATGACCCGGCTGTCGACGAGGTCGAGCCACTATCTCTCGCCGAGGGCTTCGCGGGTGAGCAGTTGCGAGGTCAACTGCAAGTTTTATCTGACCAGGTTGCCTTGAGTCATCCTGCTATGGCTCCTTTTATCAAGAAGACAATACCCGAAACCCTCAAGAAATATATTGATCCGCTTCCTTTTCTCCCAGACCCTACCAAATCTCTCACATCCCTCAAACCGGCGGTCAGCGGGGCAGATTCGCGGCAATGCCCCATCCAGGTTCCAAATCCTTCCTGGGCAGATCTAGGGCTTGCCCTTCTTGACTACACTAGGTCTAACGGTGTAGGTGCAGGTAAAGTCGTGATTGATATCCCTGAAATACCCGATATCGTCGATGATGTGCAGACGTTGGTAGAACGCCCAAAAACACAGGAAGATGAAGAACAAAACCCGACAGAAGAAGTACCAACTATCGAGTCGCCCCCTGCATCAAAAGATGATCAAGTTGAGACCCCCAAAGAGACCCGCGCGGATAACGATAATGCACCGGACGACCGTTTACTGTATGGAAGTAGCTCCATATCACGTAAACGATCCCAGTCTGTTGCTGGTCTTCCCGATGGTGGGGAGGAAGAAGCGGTGGACCAAAAGAGAAGTAAACGTACTCGCCGCCGCGAGACGGCTGGGGAGGCGTTGGATTCGAATACACTTCTAGCTGCCCAGTTACAACCATTCCAGGCTGCGGACAAGAATCTCTTCCAGATGACCCGCAACATTGCTGAGAACCTGGGCATAGAAGATAAAGCTACACTCGAACGCCTAGGTGAACTGATAGATTCCTGTGCCTTAGATACCCGGACCTCGAAATTGACCCGCCGCCCTATGGTCGATTTGCGCGACTCGCTGACAAAATTTGTAGACGAGAATGCAAAGATCTTGTTGACTAAGAAAACGGCCTCGCCGATTGGACTCGCCTCTTTTCTTGAGCACTCTAAACCAGGCTCGCAGCACCGTGCCTCCAGCCCTCCATTTCACGAAACTAGGGGCCTTGCTGGCTTTGTCCAAAAAGTCAACGATGGTTGGATGGACATCCAAGAGGTCATTTTCCATTGGATTCAGCATATTTGTGCGAACTACCTCAGCAGCACATGGTCTGACGAAATGAAAAGGACTGTGGTCCAGATAGCAAGTTACCTACATGAGGATATATATCATCGCACAGAATATGAGCTTCTGCGTTGTGCTCAAGCTAAGGACTCTGAACGCACACGAGAAGCTGTCGATTGTCTGGTTCAGATGCAGTTCGAGTTACATTTAGACATTTATGAACGTATCACCAATCCAAACAGCGCTGTGCTCTTTGCTACACGTATGGAAACGAAAGCCAGATTAGCACGCTGGTTTTCTCTGGCCGCACAGCTCAGCAGGGAGCGATCTGAGACTGGTGATATCTCGTTATCAATGCGATTTTTGTGGTCTTCTGTGTTCGCTGTAACGCTTACGGAAGGCGTTGAACGAGAGCATGTTTTGCAATGCTGGAAGAGCCTCCGCGATCGGCTCGGCGAGGAAGAAACAACCATTGACATTCTGCTCCCCAACAACTTGATTATGCCCGAGATATCTGCACTCGCTGCTGATCGAGAGATTTCCAAACTTACCACGATGGATTTCTTCCTCGGGCTTTTCCGGACTGACCTGACGGATCCCGTCTCGGTAATCGAAAGTTTGGAACCTGTACTGAACCCATCATCTGTTTTTACCATTGCCGATGAATCAGACCAGCCCGAGGGCAACGATGTGGGCAATGACGTTAGCCGCGAGCTCATGAGATCCTCGTCGCCTCAAGAGAAGCGTCCAATCACTGAGACTGCAAGCCAAGGCCTCCGTGACCTGTGGAAATTTCTCCTGGGTACAAGTACCGAACTACGCCTATTTCTTTGGACTCGTCTCGGTGATGCTTATGACGCAATCGGCTATAAGACCAAACAGTTTTCTTGTTTACTGAAAAGTATTGAGATGATTGTGAACGACTTGGAACGAGATCCATATATTGGTGCCTCGAACGAAACACGACTACCACTATTCATCAAGATGCTGAAATTCCTTGACGATCTGCTCATCTCCGCGTTGTCGGCTGCCCTCAACGAGAGCAATGCTTTCGAGATAGTAGACGATACACATTTGAAGCTGAGCATTGCGGCTGTAGCTAAACTCAGCTGCATCTTGCACGTTCCATCTATGTACGAAGACGAGGTACGTGTTGGCATGATACAGCATGCGTCCAACGGTGCGACATTCCAGTCATTTCTGAACAAGCTCCGTGAGATGCAAGTTAGAAACTGGTCCTTACTCTATACGCTCCTGAAAGCCGGCATATCTCAGAACAGACCACCTTTCACCGCACCAGAGAGTGAGCGGGCAGACTATCTCGCCGCTATTCATCAAGTTTTAGGGCTGCGCAAGTTCTGCAAGTCATCTAATAAAATCTTCCTTCGGATGATGCGGGTTGAGTTGCTAAAGCAGCATATGATTGATAATTGGGAAGACTACCTTGGGCAAGTCCTTTACGACCTCTACGGTTTAAAGTTAGGGGTTGGTCTTTCCGAAGTACAGGATCATGGGTGCCCCCCTGAAAAGCTTGAGCGACGGAATACGATGTCCCTGGTCGCTAGAGTGTCCATTCTCGCACACCGCATGCCGATGAAGGATCTGCTTAAATCAGATTTGAAGAACACTATCGAGCATATGCAGCAAGCGATTGGACAGACAAAATCCAATCAGCAGCTCATTCAAAACCTACGAATTTTCAATCAAACCATGGCGAAGCCTATCCATCCTCTTCGCTTGTACGAAGCTTTCAAGGGCAAAGTTGCTATTGATGCTGTTGGTGTGAACACTGCGGATAGTACTCTTGCTCGACATAGGTGGTTTTTTCTACTTGGTATGATCGCGTTCACCAAATTTAAGGGGGTTGATTTAAATAGGAGGCAGACGCCGGGTGCTACTGACGATCTTCGTATCGGTGCCACGTTTCTTCGCCAACAATTACAATTCACCCCCGATCAATGGGATGCGTGGTTTCGACTAGCTGAATGCTTTGATTATGAACTAGACGAATCCGTTCTCTGGACTGCAGACAAAATGAATAAAGAGCGTGCGGACCTGGTTAAGTACCAACGCAACGCAATCCACTGCTATACTTTGGCACTGTCGCACTCGCGAACAGTCATTTTCAATGAGAACGAGGAGGCCAATGATGCCATCCATGATCTTTATCACAAGTTCGGAATGCGTATGTATGCTTCGAGCCGGGAACCATTTGCTATGGAGCCGTTTCAACACTCTGAACATAAGCGCTTTGTGATTCATGATACTGGGGCCGACACAAAAGACGTCCACTCGCAGATGCAGGACTACAAGGTTTGGAAGTATGCTGCGAGACTATTTAGAAAAGCTATAGAGGTCATGCCTAAGCAGTGGAAGTATGTATCAATTACCACAGCGAAAGATCTCATGATAAACTAACCATTCTCAGGAACCCATACATGTATGCGAAGTGCATCTGGAAAATGTATCGGAAGCCCTTGACGGCCCTTGATCCCGTTGACCAGAGAACTCGACCTACAGTCCAAATGATTGTCGAGGCTCTTGAACAGTCAGTCAAAGTCGTATCTGCGTTGCCGAAGCCACGACACAGCCAAGATCCAATTTTAGAGCCGCACTATAAGATTGTGTCGGTGGTTCACAAGCTAGTAATGCTCGACGACTTGCAACCTCAGGAAGCAGTCGACATTCTTCAACGCCAGCCGTATGCACTTGACAACGGAGAACGCATTGAGATAAACGACTTGGAAGACTGGGAGTCATACGTAATAAAAACACTCACCCAATTGCGAGAAAAAGATCGATCAAATTGGCAACATCGCATTTTTATGCGCCATGCAAGAATTATTTTCGATGAAAATTCAGAAGAGTCTAGCGTCGTCCACGCACTAGCAGCCTTTGGTGTTCTTAAAGAGTCTATGCTTACTAAGACGATGGTGATGAACGTATGGAAGTGCGATGCAGAACGCCCTGGCCGGCACCATGTCTACACTGAGCAGTACGTAAGGTTTGTGGTGAAGCTATTAGTCGTTCTAAAGGACAGGGGGAACTTTGAAGCCATGCTCCGCCGCCTACGCAAGAAAGGAGCAGATTATTATCATTTCAGTGACCTTTGGCAAACTTGCTGCCTTGCATACTTGAAGCTCATTCGCCAGGCTTACCAAATCCCACAAGTTCTCGAGGACGAATTCAAGTCAACAACGCCGGAGGAGTTTGAGATTATTACGAGCAGAATCAATGAATGGTGCTCGGATTCTGCCTCGTCGCATCCCGCTTTGAGTGCACTACAGGAGGTCATCGAGCTGAAGAAACTGAATGGCGGCTTGATGAAAGCTGGCGCTATTGACGATTTGATTAATGACTGTTATACCGCGTTGTATTTCAAAACTGGAAAATCTTTGCCAGGTCCAGACGTGGCTACGTTGCTCGAGGAAAAAGAACAAGAGCGCATTCAAACCGAGGCTCGTCAACTCGACAAAGACAATGCTGACCCCAAACCAGACCCCAAACCATTAAACCCTTTTAGCGGTATCCTGAATCCTCAGTCGCATGAAAATTCAGGAACGGAAGGCGGTCCAGGGGATTCTACCCCCGCAAATATGGACGGTGTCCAACGCCCTCGAAAAATAGGTATCAGAAGAGCGGATGTGCTGCGCAGGGCTGAGCAAGCAGTACTGCGTGTCCAGGAAGGACCTAAGCCTACGAATGGAAAGTCCCGTAGCTCTGTGTCAAGTGGTAAAACGCCCGCTGCTGACGAAAACAATGAGGGCGAGGGTGAGGGCGAGGGCGACAGTGACGGCGATAGTGTGGGAGGTGAGCTAGAGGGTGATGTTGAGATGAAAGACGAAGAAGCTGAGAGGGAGCTGAGCTCTGTGCCAGGTAGCGTGCACGACTCCGCAGATGACGAGAGTGATCTTAGTGATGTACCTCCAGAAGACTTGTTGGATGAGGACGAAGCTCAACATCTCATGTTTCCCAATTTGATGCGAAGAAGTCAGGAGACTGACCCTGAGAGTTCTGAAAGCGAAACAGAAGAAACGAATTCGGCCATGGAAGACATGGAGGACATGGAGGAATAGGTCCTAGTCATTCAGAGTATGCCATAACACGTGGACCTCGTTATGGCGAAACCACTCTCTGTATTTGTAACATGTCCCTTCTGTATGACTACATATTCATATGGTACGGTAATTAGGACTTGGGGAGGCACACCGGGCGAGCGGGTTGGAAGCATTTATCCGACACTCAGTACCCATAACAGTTGTTGTTGGGTGGTTTTTTAGCAACTCTTATTCGAAGTCAGAACTACATGGTCGTCAATGTCGATTGACAGGATAACGTCTTACTCAGAACGAGATCACACATGGTTAAATGAATCTACTGAAGTGTCGTAAGGCCAAGGTACTCAGCCACCTGCATCAAGCTGAAATGCTGCATCTTATCTCCACCTCGCGGTGGCCAAGACCCTTGACGCTGCTTGGCAGTTCTTGTCGTACCTGATATTGAGGGTCGAGGAACCAATCGCTCAGGAATCAGGTCCACTTCTCTCGCGTGCAGGAAATACGTGTGTTGTCTGTGTCCTTGCTTCTTAAACGAACGCAACTTACCTGGGAGTCTCCCATACGCGGCATTTGTTGACGTGATGCCGATCATACGGTATACTTGCATACTCAGTATCGTCTATAACACGTGTACCTGTTCCCGCATGAAACGAAACAGAGGAGCATCGCATGAGGGCAGTGCATTCTCAGCTCGCAGTTTGCCCCTTGCGATCTGTAGATACGAGTATTAGGAAACAATATTACTTACTAAGGTAATTTAAACAACTCGCCAGACGCTCTAGGTAGCCGAGCATAGACCAGGCCAAGATAGAGAGAAAGAACCGCTGCTTATACAGTAATAGGTCGGCGAGGCAGGACATACCTCATTCATAAAACGAGGCTTCCCCGTCGTCGCCGTGCAGGAATGTTATCCATCTTCTTATTGTCATTAGGCCTACCGTTGATGTTCAACCATTGGCTACGGATTCTGCAGTAGCGGTCAGATATTAGAACGGATTCCAACCACTCACTCACATCTGACTCGAGTGATTCTTTTCTCTCGAGGTTTAGCCCAATACCTCCTCGCCACAATAGTCCTACTTGGGAAGAGGTATTTAAAGAAAACATCTCCTTAGTTGAGAATAACGTGTAGGGATGCGGTTCCATACCCTCTTCGCTGTCTTTGCAGCGGCTGGCACAATCGCAGATACAAACATAGACATTACCCAGCAAAGGAGACAAACAGCGGCCAGCGTCGTCGGATGGTCCTCTCCGGCACTCGCAGCGCGGTCTAGTTCGAACCTCCACACACTTTCGACCCGAAGGGCCAATTTGCAGAGAGGCCGTAGTAACCCTTCATCAACGGTTTCCAGACAAGATGAAGAAGACGAAGACGAAGAAGATGACGACGACGACGACGACGACGGTGACGACGGCGATGAGGATAGGGATGACGAAGACGATAACAAGGGTAGACGTCGATCTCATACAGCAGCTAGTAAGTACATCCTCATCTCGGCTCAGCTTCCTTCATATGTGAATAATTCTCAGGTGTCACTGTAGCTTGACTACAAACCCCAAACGTCTCCCCGTAACATTTAAATAGCTATAACTAATTATCGTATCGTAGTTGCTGGCGGCGTCGTCGGCGGCGTAATCCTACTCCTACTCCTTTTATTTCTCCTATTCTGGTTCAAGATCCGTCCAAGGAGACAAAATCGTCGCCGTAGGCGACGGCAAGAGAAGGAGGACGAGGAGGAACGCAGAAGATCTGAGGAAGCGAACGCGAACTACGCCATGGATTATCAGAGGCCGTACCACCCGGTAGCTACCCACGATCCCCCCCAATATCGAGAAGCGATTGCCGTTCCAAAAGCGCCCGCGTCACCACCGCCGCAACCACATGGCACTGCAGTGTTCCCGGCCGAGTTACCGAGCCCAGTCGATGGCCGCGAGCCATCTTGGTTCCCGTCGGTTCCAGATTCGAAGGAAAATCGTGTCTCGGCTCCGCGGAACCCGACGTCGAACCCGGCTGACGAACCGAATCCTACTTACTAACCTAGACTACGGTTGCTTGGTGATACCTCGGATTATGGCAACTTTGGATATATGAACTCCAGGCTCTATAATACGATAAATAGGGTGGCAACTAGACGGATTTTGAGGCATTACCTCGTTAAATACGGTTAGGGCGTTCCTAGGATCGTGTATGATGATTATGAGATGAGGATATGACTCGGCGGATACTCAGTACTGACGCTACTTATGACTTCATTGGGTCTATACATCGAAGGAATTGGAAAACTGTATCTATAAAATCAATTCTTCACGATATTCTACACAGCAAACCAGAATTGACTGGGCAGCCCCATGTGTACACCTTGCCGTAGCACCCTCGCCCTCAGTATATGTGAGATATATGTTAGGTAACGAACTTGGCAAAACTACACTACCTAGGCGAAGAGCATATTATACTGGACAGTTTAATAATTATGAAGCAAAGTATATATAGATGGTAGATATAAAATTTGTCATCGCGTGAACTATGCAAGGGCAATGAAGAAGATACGTTGGGACCAAAACGGTCGTATAACCAGTGCTAATTCATTGCTGTATCGTTCCCTAGCTAATGTACCACAATATTGGGCAACTTAGATTTTTCTCCCTTTTTTCCCTTTCCCTCCATAGTCAACCAAAGCCTGGACTTGATTATTCCCCTATGCCAATGAGTGTAAGTGAAGGCTTAATTATCATTATTTCGTCTCAGCCTTCCCGGCATCATTCACCCAAACGCCAGCCCACCAACATAATTCCAGACAGCCACAAAAATCATCACTACATGCATCATAGGGTGTTATCCCTGCCATTTCACTCTCTTGTCCCGGAAAATGCTCACCATCCCCATAGGCAAGAGGCCCGGCTCTACGATATTCAGACCGCCAAAGCGTCCGATGGCCTCGGGGCCATAAAGCTGCGCAACCCAGCGCCAGTATGGATCCATCCTATGCCAATGACCCGTGATACCCTTGAGGGTATGCGATGAGTTCCTCAGCACCTCCATGCTACTGATCACAGGCACGCTCGCCTCGCGGATCCCTCCCTCCTCGGCCGGTACCTCGAGCAGTTTCTGGAACACGCTCGCCAAGTTGTCCTGGAAGGGGTAGTTCAAGTCCTCGCGGTAGCGCACATACTCCTCAAAGGGGAAGAACTGCTCGCGCTCGCGGGGGTCTTCAGGCTCCCAGGATACCTGAGCCCGGCTTACGAGGATGCGGTCGCCGCGGTCGAAGAACAGTTTCTTATTCGCATAATCGTCGCGTTCCGCCTCCAGGAACGCGTCAAGCGCCTTGCTGGGGTCCGAGATCACGGCCTCGCGGACCGGGAGGATCGAGATGAAGGGGCTGCGAAGATCGAGGCCGCCTAGCTCGACCGGGAAGAAGAGGTACGCGTCTGGGATGTCGGAGACGCCGAACCGTGTGTGCAGGAGGTGCTTCAGGTATTCGACTACGCCCGTGATCGGTTTTTTGGGCTGCACCTCGCCGGCGAGGAGGGGCGATGGCGAAGATGACGAAGACGAGAATACCTCGCGTTGGATCCGTTGGTGCGTTGCTAGGATCTGGTCCACATGCCCGCGCCCAAAACAGTTCGCCGGCTGGCCGAAGTTGGAAGTGAAGAATGTCGCGGCGAAGGTGTTCCATGTTTGGATGAACGAGATAACGCTCTTGCGCTTGTCGGCGAGCTGTCGCCGCAAGTCTACGATGTGCTTGTCAACCATGGCCTGATCGATCTCAAACTTGCCGCTTTTCGCCGACAACTTGAGGAATCCCCAGCGAATATCGCCAACGGGCAGTAACTCGTCAATATCCAGATTAACCGACGGATCACGCGAGATACGGACAGTGCCCGACTTCCCAAAGTCGATGTATGTCCTCGTGGCGTTGACGAAATCAGACACAGCCGTCCAGGCTGTCGTGGCTATGCCGTGATCCCGGGTCCAGAACCAGAAATCCTCGTGCATGCGGTGCACATTATGGCCACCGGTGGCCTGATTGACTGTGAAATCGAGACAGAACAGAATCGATTCGCCGAAGACCTCGCTAAGGACGTGAGACGCCGGGGTGCCGCGGCGACGAGTGCGCGGTGCCGTTCCAGGACCGTCATCAAGGAACTTGAGCGGTGCTCTGAGGAACTTACTGAAGAAGGAAATCCACGTCTCAGAGACACCGAGGAGCGACATGACGATCAAGATGGTCTCATGCGGGAGCAACGAGTTCCAGCCCTCGAACACCGAGTGAAACGCCGTAACCTCTCCATGCAGTTTCGTGTTGATAGCAATCTCAGTGGACAACAGGCGAATCAGACGCTGTTTGTCCTCCATTGGACGGCGCTCCTCTGAGTCACAATCACTGTCGTCGGGCTCGGAGGGCCCACCATAGAACCCAGGGTTGGCAATGGACGGTGCTGGCGCCATTTGTGCCATGACTGCCATTGGCTTGTGCATCCGCTTCCTTAGCGTGCGACTCGGTGCTTGCTGCATGTACTGTATTTCGGCAGCGGGTGCGTAATTGGCCTCTTCTTCGCCCTCGAGGGAGTTATTCTGCTGACCGTCGTAGCCCACTACAACACTCGGGGTCAGTAGTTGTCGTTCTGGACGTGATATAGAGAGTTTCAAAGCCATGGGAAGCTTCCAAGGGGTGTGTGTGGCTTTGTCTCGAAAAAGAGCCTTTGAGCTCTAGAAGGGGACAAATCGAGAAGAAAAATGACTCGGATAATTACTTACTCAAACTAGCCATGAAGTAATGCTTGCGGTATATGTGATCCCTGGCTGAATGGGCCGAGTTCTGACGTTGCAGGGATTCAGGGCCGGTATAGTAACTGCGACGCCTCTGATCGAGCTGAGGAATTGTTCTCCTCGAAGATTTCCAGGCTCCGTCGAATTTGCGGAATTGCCTGAAAGCGCCCTTCAAGAAGACGGACCACTTCACGCCAATGTAATGGATGAAAACGGCCTGCAGCACGTCTTCATGCATCAGGACATTATATACGCCGGTGATCTTCCGCTGCTGCTCGAGAGCCACACTCTCGCCCCAAGACCAAGTAGAGAGGGCAGCAAGCCGCATGTTGAGGACGTCCGCCACCTCGGCCAGAATGGTCGGGTTGCCGAGAAAGTCCCTCAACACCTCCCGTCGTTCGTCCGTCAGCAGATCCGAAGCGAGCAGGCCGTTGATGACCCAGGTTAAAGTCCCGGAATCGAACTGTTTCGGCGCAGCTAGTGTATTCTCAAACAGCGTGAGCTTCTCACGCAGCTGCTCCAACGCCTTGGCTTTGGCCGGCTTGCCCTCGTCTCGGAGGCCGAATAGATTCATGAGGTACGTCTTCAGCGCATTCCCGTCCACTCCGGCAGGCTCGAAGACGACCTTCTCCCACCCACGACGGGCATCCTTTTTCATGGATTCGCCGACATCCTCGAAACCCTCGGCCATGTCGACATCCTCTGCAGCGCCCGAGACCGCTTTCTCGGTGGAAAGCCACTCGGTAACAAGTTGCGCATAGAGCGATGCATATTCGAACTTGGACGACTGCATGTTGAGATGGCGTAGCAGCGATTCTTCCCAGCCGCGCATCAGCTGAGGCGTTATGGAGGGGTCGTACTTGGACTGGGCCATGAAGCTATCCAGATTCTTCAGCTCGAGCTCCAATGCCGGGTTCTTCGATTGACCCGGGAGGATCTCGCCTGTCTTGGTCGTCTTTATAGCATAGCTATCCTTCACGCCGTGGCCCAACAAGGCCAAGCGCTTGAGAGGGTCTGTCTCATTTTCGAGGCGTGAAACAATGTTTGCTTTCGTAGCCTCAAATTCGGAGCGCCTCTTAGAAAGCTCCTCGAGCTTGGTATTTGTGATCTCTTGTAATGTCTCCGAGAAGACGCTGCCACTATTGGTAGGCATCTCTCACAATTCCTAGTATCGAGTTTTGCGACCGAATAGAGTCGGTGGAATAATATATGAGAGCTCGCCTCTGATGAAGAAACATGCGGGGATCTCCAATACAGCAGGGCCAGAACAGGCGGGATGAGAGGTCCCTTTTATACATGTAACATGGGAGACAAGGCAGATAAATCAGCTCCTGGAGGCTGGTTGCCTACAATAGTGTCCCCACAACTTCAAGGCTGCCTAAGGCTTATTCTTCTAGACCCGATTACAAAGATAACGTACGATCGAAGAATGACGCCTAAGTGCTATCTTATCATTCTTTTGGGTATGTTTTACAGTATGTTTTACGCTGAAGGTTAGGTAGTACCTTGAGACTTGGCCGCAAATGGCTTCAGTATGTAGTGAGTGTACTAGTATAGCTGCGTTGTCCGCACCCGCTGCTCGTATCCGCCATCTTAAATATTTAATTTAATTGGTCCAGCTTGTCCAATTAAGAGTTCTTCTCGACGAGTTGTTCTGTGTCAAAAGCACCAATATCATCAATTGAAAGAGTAGTTGCCGATATTTATAGGCAATGCTACCTGCATACATAGGTATATTAATTAAGTGCTTTAGCGTGTCAATGTAGCAATCTGATTACACTAGAGCTATAAATAGAAACGTGACGCAATCGCCTCACGTCTTTCTTACAACCAGGAGACTACAACCTTTGCCTACCACCCATGCCTAGAACCTGAAAACTCCTGTGGCCGATGCCCATATCGTGAAGATGGGAAGGAAAGGGTATTGTCCTGACACCATTGCTGAAGAGCAGTAACAAAAGAGGTTTAGATTATCGCCTGGTCGCTCGGAATAGGGCGTTATTAGGAGTGGAAATTAGGAGGGCGTCTTGAAATATACATGGCCTGCCATGGCAGAGGGCCAGAGGGCGGGAGGGCGGGAGGGAGAGTAAGGGTACGAATGCTCTGTGAGCCTACCCATTGCTATTAGGCACCAACTTGAGATGCTCAGGGTGCCCTGAAGTGAGACCGAAGCACCTTAGTTTTGAGGTATACAGCACCAGATAGTATGGCCGTTAAGAAGCCCTGGTAACACGTTGTTGGTGGACTGATCGGCGCTACTATGTGGTGTGTGGCAGTGAGAATGTTGTGACGAAGTTGAAGGTGCCCGAGTCATCGGTCGCGGGGAGACGGGCGCTGCCAACTGTTGCTACCGGTTGAAGACGAGCGCATTCACGACATGATCCTTCTGCCAGCCCTGGCTTTGCAGCGATATGTTCTCTTTGAGAATTTTTCCCATGTAGGCTACACGAACTTGCCTCGTCGACGGTAACTAGACATGTCAGTTGGGAGTTTTACAAGGCTTACGAAACAAGCGACTTACTCCGGATTCCTCTGCAATCTTCCTCGCTAGACTTCTCACAGTCTCATCGGCATCTATGCTGATGACCACATCAGGGTAAGTTTCGCTTAATCGGGCACGAACTTTGACCTGATTCTTAATATCTACAACAGCTTTACCCTTTTCTTCCCTTCGTCGCAGAGCCTCGTCTTCATCGACTTCCTCGGTGGTGTCCTCGCCCGTGAGATCATCATCTCCCTTTCCATCCTTGTCAACGCTCTCCCTTCGGCCTCCGTTGTCCTCAGCCAAATTGGTTGGATCACTGACTATCCACTCAGGAAGTGCGTAGTAACTCCCCAGTGAGTCGTACACACCGTTAGACAAGTCGCCAGTCGGTAGCGTGACTTCAGCGGCTTTGAGGAGCCCCTGCGCAGTGACAAGGCCGCCGGCACCGTCATCATCTGTCGGCTCGACGCCCGAAGCCCGTCTGATATCAGACTCCCATATGGCCTCCAAGGCGGTACGGATTACCTGCCAAACCTCAGAACGGCCGGTAACTCTTGTATCGAAGAATTCGGTGCGCTGGAGATCAAGATTGGCGCGGGTCCAAACACGATCCCGAGATACCCATTCGTGGCGGCGCAATGGCTTGTCTATATGTTGTGACAGGGGCGGGCGGGCTCGCTGATTGTGGCTCATTGAGTGCTGTCCATTCGATTCATCGGCCGTCGCGGATTGGCCCGGTTGGGAGGTGATGATTCGCGCAGATGGCGACGAGGACGAGCCATCTGGGTAAGGCGTACCGGGGCGGTCCGAACGCGAGAAGCAGCAGCCCTATATGTCCATCAAGCTTATGTTAGGAGAATACCACCAATATTGGTCCAATAATGCTCTTTAGCTCTTAGGTGCAATAAGTAAGAGACCTGAGGGGGATGAGAGGTACAAGAAGTATAGGAAGTGGTAGTATGACACCCCCATGTTAGTTAAGAGAGGTGTGCGTACCATGACTCCAACACGCACGCAGGTTGAGACCGGGCGGGAAGACGAGAGAACCGTGGTTTTATATTCCTGTGGAGAAGGGGTGGGAGGTTTAGCGCATTGTTTCGGTCGTATCCGTCAACGTCGGCCGGGATGAAGAGTGTTGGTGTGATCGGATCTGATTTGGGTTGCTCGGCACCTGTTTGATCTGGTTCGGTTCGGTTCGGTTCGGTTCAGTTTAGTTTAATTGATTGATTGATTGATCGACTGATTGAATGAATAAAGCAGAGGATCCCGACAGAAGACAATCACGTATCCACCGAGTTTATGTCTCTCGGGTCGCAATCGAGTGTAGTGTAGTGGTCGAGAGCGCCGACGGGGTAGACGAATGACGAATGAATGGGTGGATGGTCATGAGGGAAGAGATGTACAAGTGTGATGGACCTGGGCAGTACCGGGCAGTCCCCGGGTAGCGGTGGTCTTACGCTAGGGAGAGACTAGACTCACAGTACCTATACCAAGTAGAGACACAAGAGAGAGCTGAGGCTAGATCTGCAACAGCTAACCTACATTCGGGAGTGCAACCTCGTAAGCAGCACTGGTCTGCACGGGTATCATGCATGCACTACCTCCTCGACGACATGATCAATACCTACAACTCCCAACAACACGATATGTACTGTTCAGTGTTCAGAGGTACATGTAGCTAAGTGGAGCGAGTGGTGGCTATGCCGAGTTACCTCTATGTAGGACTTACCCCAGGACTATATAGGTACCTTACCAGTAACTTTAACAGTACCTAAACACTAGAGGTACTAGGTAGTAAGTTAGGTACTAGTAGATAGGTACCTACCTAGTACCTTACCTAGGTACATGTACCCCGATACTGCGGAGAGTTGGGGGTCGTATTTCTTGTACAAGGTACCTCTGTGTGTACTGCAACAGCATGTAGGTAGGCTTAGACTACACTACTTACAAAGTATATATACCCTCAAATTGTAAGGCTGGAAGCAATGACGTTTACAAAATTGCAGCCGTAATGAAGTTATGTCGTCCAGGAAGCCAGTCTTTGGTGTTTACTTACTTTGCATTCCCATCACAGTGAAACCAGTCCATTATTCTATACACCACTTTTATTATGTCTTGATTTGAATTTCTTTATGATTTATATGATCCCGCCAGAACGCCAGTCGGTCCCGTTGAAGGTTGCTGTGGTATTTCCTTCGGCATAAATTACAAATCGCAATGCTTTGCAAGACGCAGTTTGGTTTGTAGTAAGCGTGCTTACGACGCCCTGTTGCGTCGATCATTTCAGGCCTGAGGCATCTCAGCCCTTTCGAAATGAGCATCATCACACCCACCTCCGGATGAGAGGGAAGTCATTCATGCAGCTGATGTTTCCGTCACCAAAGATATCCTCGACATTTCTTGCTTCCACACAAGCACCGTGCCATGTCCTTTTGCTTCTCTGGATCTAGCGCGTCCATGTCCGAGTCGTCCACGCCGTCGACATAATCGAACGCAAGTTCTTCCCCGCGCGGGATGTCTCTGGCAGCGAAAAACGCTAGGTCGTGGATATGTTTATCCGCATGATCGCCGACACGTGCAAAAATGCGCAAGTTGGGGTCGCATGAATGGTTGATAAACCGCGTTGGTCCCGATACGAATTCACCGTCTACTTCTAGCGGGGCGCCTCGCAGGCGCTCGTCGAATGAGTCTGGTGTCGAAAACTTGTCGAGCGCGAAGAGATAGACATCCTTTCGCTGAGCAATATGTGACAGAGCTCGCCGTCTCGTCGCCTCTTCTGCCGTGATTATCTCACCCATGTACTTATCCACAAACTGACCCTTCTTGATGTCTACCGTACTCCGAACGCCCCAGCCTCGATTTTCCGTGCGAAACACCTGCAGGGGAACTTTGCGTCCTCTTTCCACCACGCGATTAGGGCAGTCAGGACTGCAGATGCAGCTCTCGTGGCACTCGTAGATGGGATTACGCGATGTTAGCATCTTGGAGCGCAGGTGCCCGGTTCTCGCGCCATTTGAGTGATATGCATATGGCTTCTTCCGTAATTTCTTTTGGTGCCAGTCTTCAAAAAAGACATCATCGGCTTCGGAATCGCTATTTGAGCTATCATCCCCGTCATCCTCGCTTTCATCCTCGACGTCCTGCAAGCAGGTGCAGCTGTCGTATCGGCAGCCCTTGTCGTCATCGCAATCGCAGCCGGTGAGGAACTCCTTTCTAGTTGGCTCGACGTCGTTGGCGCGAATTGACTCATCCATAAAACGGAAGTTGGATTGGATCATAGTATCATCAACATTATTGACGATGGTGATGGGGTACCGCGAGTGTGTCGTAAAAGTGCGGATCTGGCACCAGTGACAATGCTGCTTTTCGGCGTTGAGACCCTGCACGTAAGCAGATCGTGAGTTCAATGCGACCTATACATACACACATACATAGTAAAGAAGAAGGGCCAGATGCCACATGGACATACCTCTTCGCTATGATGGAAAAAATGACGTCGCATAGCTTTTTCCATCTTGACCGGTTGCCCTAGCAAGAAGGGTACGGATGCTAATCATGGGTAGACGATGTCACCGGAGCCTTTGATGTTTGTGCGCTGCAGAGGTGAATTGCGCGTGTCCATGATTTGTTTTGGGTGAGCTTGTTGGGCGCCTCGAATTAGTCTCCTTGACGCGAAGACATCAAGGCAGGCGGGCAAAAAGAGGTCTGCATGTAGGAACGTGATGCCGTCAGGTACTTCCAGGCCAATTGATTGACCTGCCTAGACCTTAGGTAGATACCTCAGGTTACCTTAGAGGAGGTACCTACATATACCTCTTAGATCTTGCATATATGCTTAACCGATATGTATTTATACTATACCGCACTGAGTACATACATATGACCTATTCATCCACTCCCCCATGGTGGAATTGACTACCTAAACGTACCTAGACGGCCAGTTCAAGACTTCCGGTTTGGAAACCAATGCAACTAGTGTTAAACAGCAACCAACTTGGTAACTACAGGAATTACAGTTACATTAAATGAATAAATATACCTACATCACGGTTGGTCTGGTATCCTGCGTGGCGTGTGGAAAATGTTATAATGTAATTAATTACCTGTCTTCTGTTCGTCCAAAGTAATATGACATATTATTCCTCTAGATCTTCGATATATACTTAAATAACGTCTGTTTGCGGCCAAACACCCTGCCCCTTTTCTCCTCCCCCCCCCCCTTTTTCTTTTTTTTTGCGACAATGATCCGCTCAAGTTCCCCTAAAGAATTGTAATCGATATACTCATAGACTACTAGCCTAAAGCTCCATCAAAGAGCTACCTCACCACTTCGTCCTCAAGACACAAAGGCAAAATAACAGCTTTTCTAGTGTAGCTCTCGCCTCCTGGCCCTCGCATGGATATCGGCTCGTCATGGATCATACGTCTATTAAAGAACCGCCGAACGGCCAGTTATTTTCGCCCTGGGCAGAACGGTTTGGTCTAGCTAAACCACGCCGCGATCCAGCCTTCCGAAGGGGGCCCGTCTTTCATTCAGGTCTAGCCCCGGAACGTAAGTGCCTCTATTTAAGATTTCCCTATTACGGGATTCAGGAACAAGACTTTTCTCGCCGGTGTTTCTCTGTTCGAAGTGAATTTCTATGCTGCCGGGTCTTCTCGGGCCTTTTATCGTAAGAACCGCTCACTGACCGTTGATTTAGAGTGAGTATACTTACACCCTCTATCCCCTCATTATACCTTGTTGAATGAGCATACTTATTCCGAACGCCTTTCAACACAACCTGTAATTACTAACCTATGGCTCCCGGTAGTCCGCGAATAGACCCCCGATACTACGGCGATAGACCCGAAATCTTAGACACCGGAATTTTTCCTCACAAAAACGATATAGACAGGCTATTCTACTCTAGTACGTTGCTCGAATACTTATATATTGGCGTAAAGCCGTGGCAATTCGGGCCCCCTTCCGGACCCCTGAAATCTTCTGATCGAAGCGGCTATATATCTGGAGGGCATCGGCGAGAATCGGCATCGGTGTTTGAGGAACTTTATAACACGTGGCCCGGATGGATAACTCGGATGCAATCCGATGGGGAGTTGATAGTGCCGAATGAAGGGGACTGGTTTTCCTTTTTCCGTAAAGATCACTGGTACAACCTTGGAAACGGTGGACCGTTACTCGACTACCAGCCTTATTCTATAGACCACCCTCTAGTCTGGAAAGTTTTGGGCGTCGCATTGGAATTAGCAAACAGAATGCTATACGCACTTATACAAGATCAGCACCCGTTGTAGGTTTGGTGGGAAACCACTCTGAAATAGACTCTACTAACTAGGTCGTTGAGTATAAAAACTCTCCTCTATGGTTATATCGGTGACTGGGAAGAAGCGGCCCTCTGTGAGTACCATTTAGAAATACTAACGTCCTGTCCTTCCACTATCAGCACCCTGCCTCCTATTCAAATCAAACTCCCACTTTAGAACCCCGGGTAATCCCATCCTATAGTGCTCGCTAACCCCACACGTTTATAGTGCTTCGTCCAGAGTTAGCCAATCGACCTGAAAAAAACTGCCCAAAGGAGACGGTTCTTGTCTCATACAACTTATATAAGAGAGTCGAACGCACCTGCGATCCGAAAATCAAGATTTATATGGAGGAGACCGTGAGGCATTCGTTAGATGAACATAAGACGAAGCTTGAAGCCTTGCTGAGCAAACAGAAATGGGGCTTTATGTTGAAAGGTGGCCACACTTCCGGCGTCTCACATCCAGCAAAATCGGTCATCGTTTTAGCTGTTAAACCTTTGAGGTTACTAATCCAAGGCAAAATTTC
Organism: Xylaria hypoxylon; assembly: GCA_902806585.1. Lineage (NCBI taxonomy): Eukaryota > Fungi > Ascomycota > Sordariomycetes > Xylariales > Xylariaceae > Xylaria > Xylaria hypoxylon. Next base: position 1,277,019 of record CADCXB010000010.1, read on the forward strand.
TTTAGCGGAGCGATGTATATTGTTTATTAACATAGCGGTTACCGTAAGTTGACTATTATGAATTCGACTTGCTAATAAGAAAGAGGCTAATAACAATAGATTCTGCATGAACTTTGTTAGTATTGTGAGGTCTTAACGTTTTGTCGAGCCGATGTGGAACCTCTTGTTTAGGCAAGCCCTTGATTGTAGAAGCGTGACACGTTTTTGACGTAGAATGCAGACGCTAATTTCTGCTATATTGTAGCGCACGCTATTATAGAGAGTAGGGTTACCGAGGTATATGGTGATAATAGGCCTTGGGGACGAAACGAGCCTGTAAGTTAACTGCCTGGAACCTGGAGTTCCACCACGTTGGTCCCAAAACGAACACAGGTTAACTCTTCGACGATCCAGTTTGTGGACTTCCACGGAGCATCAGAAATAGGATACGAATTTGAATCAGCAGTGATGGGTGGTACAATAAACGGGCATAGTAGGTTCTTGTTGCTATCGTCTCATCACAGGCACATATCACCACACGAATCCCGAGAGTCAATCGCTTAGAAAGACAGTCCTTTTTTTTTGCAAGGCTGGGGCGTTTTACTAATAGGCAAGGCAGACTCTGGTCTCGCCCGACCTCCTCTAGGGTGCTATATGACCAGCTGGCCTCCTGCCAATCTTAAGCAAGCTCGGGGGGCGTTTATTGGTATAATCAAAGAGCATTCCAACTTTAGGCAAGGTAGACTTATCCAAAAGACTCTGTTACCTGCCGAATTTGCTTCAAAGATGTGATCGGAGGCATTCTGGAAAGACAAAGAAATCCCCCGGAAAACCGATAACTTTTTCCATAGAACTCCATTATTCGTCAGCAGAACCCCACACGAGCGTGATGAGTCGCTAGCCGATTATGCCAATTTTGTAGACATCAACGATTCGCTTGACCTAAATACGCTAAGTGACTCTGAAAAGTTGATGGTTCGGGAATGGCGGGAAACGAGACTTGTAAGTTAAGTCCAGAGTTCAATTATTATCAACCATTCTGTACTCCTTTAGTGATTACTATTATGCACCTCGAGTTATAAAAAAGGCTATTAACCTAGGTTGTTGCAGTGTGGCATCTATTGCGCAAGGACTGGTGGAAAGAGTACAGGATAATCGTAAGTAGCAGTATTTCTGCCCACCTTTGAGCTATTGTTAGGGGAGGCCTTTCATCTTCAGAGCCTTCACTATTTGCAAACAACCCCGAACGGAGTTTCTTATGAAGTACCTACTAACTCGCTCGACGACTGCAGTGGAAAGGGACACCGGTAAGTCAAATGTCACTCCAAAAGCCAACTATTTATTCACATAACTTATTGCATGGCTAATAATGCCTCATAAAGTGGAGCGAAGTCGTGTTGCGAGATTTACTAGCCGATTTTGCCTACAAACACCAAATAAGAGATCTTGCGGCTTGCTCTATGATTTCAAATAGACTTGCTAATATGATCGAGTGGGATGAAAACGTGGCACAAGAACAGTATATCGAATCAATACTAGAACCTGAATGGCTACTTCAGTAAGTAATCCGTGGAGTTGATCGTTTTTACTTATTATCAAGAATATAATATTACTTATACACCGTATTATGGATGATAAGTGCTGACTCGAAATTTGCAGTGTTGTTGGTAAGGAGCTAAGTTGAAGTGTTGAAAACACGCAATTAGATGTAATACTAAACCTCAACCTAGGGTTGCTCATGATGGCAGCGATCCCGATTCGAACTGAAGAAGAACAAGTAAGACCTGCACGTTATGTTCGTGGTGAAATAATAAAATTATCTCCAAGTTCTACGGCGAGAGGAAATCCAGATATCGAATTAACGGAAGAAAACTTCGAAGACGAAGCGGTAGCCAGTAAGGTAGCCAGTAAGAGCCGGCTCTGGGATCCGTTTTCCCAAGAAAATGTGGCCGCCGCTGCCCTCGGTCAAGTAGATTACCTTGACTTGGTACTTAGGGTCATACAGGAGTTGGCCTTAGCTCTAGTAGATGTATCAACGCCTTAGATGGATGAGGTTCGGCGAGTAGGAAAAGGTTTACGACAGTCGCGGGAAAACATAAACTCGACTGTAGTGGGGGCTCGATCCCGAGCAAAAACCTGGAGTGATCTGTGGGATTTTGAAGTACCGGAATATGATCCAGATAACTGGAGTGCCTGGTCATCGGAACACCTGGCGTGGAGGCCCATTCCAGACCCATGAACTACAGGCTTCAAACTCAGAAAGCGACTATAAAGGCGCCTACACATCATAAGGTTAACCGAAGGCAACATAATTGCCATTTAACAATTACCACCAACCTTACTAAGGGAGTGTCAATAATTTCCAGAGAGCCATAATTCAAGAGCGGAAGGAGAATGGCAGGGCCAGTAGCACCGCCATGCAAGTTGGCAGACATATATATCCCAAACGTTCAGGCTCAATGATCGATCGAGCGAGGAATCAAAATAGTATAACAAAGGCTAGAACCAGGGCTTGGAGAATATACTCGAATTAGGAATAATCTTTTAAGGTGCCAAAGCTCTTTGGCCCTTTGAACGAAATAGGGCGGAAATACTAGGCATATATATAATATATTCTAGCCGTTCGGCAACTAGCCCGAATTCGGCTCATATTTCCTCATTCCTTTGTTGTCTCGTACTGACGCAAGGGCTGAATAGCATACTTTCTGAGATGAATTTGGTATTACAGACCGAGACTCGCAGACGCTAGTCTCAACACGTGTAACAGGAAGGGTTATGCGACTCTAAGTATTTATTCTGAATATTGGCGATATGGTTAAAGTAAATCCAATATAACATCGACAATTCCGTTCTACTCTCTCCTCTCCGAAACCACACACCTAAGAAGCTTCCATCGATCTATAAACATCATACGACGAAGAACTCTTTGGGTATAGATTAACGAGCTGGGTATCCACAGGTAGAATTGAACGCCTCTGTAGCGTTCTGGCACTCGAAACACTCGGCACACACGGCCTCCCTTTATACCACACTCCAGAAAATAGCCCACTTTGGGTCTAGCACATTCCACACATAAGGCATACCGCGATCGAGGCCGTTCTCGTCGAATCCACGAGCACGCCATTGGTCGCTTAAGGCGAACATGTCCGTCTGGAACTTGGCCGTAGCGGCCCGGGCCTCCTTGTTAAGCCCGTTCTGCAACTTCTCATTGTCAAACATGTAAGCGAAGGTCATGTTGGTGTTCTTCCAGCTCGCACGATTGCCAGCGGCGTACGTGGCCACCTGCCACGCGGCGCCTTCTGGACCCGGCATCCATGGCACTGTAAGGGTTTAGGTGTTAGAAGGTAACCGTGGAGAAAAGCCTCAGGAATACGTACTTATGTCCGTGATGACGCCCTTCTTGGATGGGATTGGCGATTGCCACCCAGGTGTGGTGAAAGGAAGTGCCATGACGTCTAGCTGGTTGCCGTTTCCACTCATGATCGCATCTTGAGAAATTAACAGAGTCAGCGAATTGTGTTTCAAGGAGAAGCATAAGGTGACCCTCCCCGACAAATTGGAGAGTAAGTAGGAATAGTAAGATTCTAGTCGAGAATCTCTTGCTAGAGACCCGAGGACTGGGTAACAAGAAGGCTCGGGGAATACATACGGACGATAGAACCGAGGTAGGCTTGGTGCGTGAGAATCCCAATTATGTCCTTTCTGGTCTGGATCTGCTTGGGGAAGTCGTGAACCTGTGCAGGTACCGTCTCCTTAAGCCAAGCTTGAATTTCCCTGTCGTTGGCGACGGCTTTGTCGTTCTTGTAGTACGCGTTGATAATTCCCGTGAATACTTTAGTGAGAGCTTCTATGAGGACGGCGCCGTCTTCGTAGCTGCAACATCAATAGTTAGTAAATTGCATTGCTTTCTCACAAGATATGCCCACGCATAGGCAATAATACAATGTCTTTGTAATATGTCATTCTCCAGACCATGATATTTTTGCCTCCTAACGTGGGCAGAAGTGATGATAAATCACTCACTAAGGGTAAGACTTCAAGGCAGGGCCATATTTGTAGTCAATCAAACCGCGGTTCCTCAAGCTCGTATGGAAATAGTTGCTTGAGTAGTTCGACGTCTCCCCGGAAGAATACACCTAATCGATCCACATATTAGTATGTCTGGGAAAGGAGTCGCACCATATCGAGAGTTTAGGCATACCTGGTTTGCCCATATGCGAGCAGCATCAGCGGTCCATGGATAGTATTTCGGACCGACTTGTGCCGACCCGTTGACCAGACTGTCTTCCAAATTCGGTCGGACACCCCAGGGAGTATTCTCAACTTTTACTCAAAATCAGCATCGAGGCTCAAAGGCAGGAGCTATTAAACAATATGCTGCTAATACTAGTGTCCGTAGGCAACTCAGCTAGGAGCCTCAGTCTGAGCTATTTCAACCTCCGAATAGAAACATTATCCGTCGTCCATGATACATAGCCACCTTGAGCTATGTATAATGGCCGTTTCCCCTACAAAGTCGAGTGGGCCGCAAGAAGAAGGGGGAAAAGGAGTGAGGGTAGCTTACTTCGGTTAATTACAGCCAAGACAGGGTGGTTTTCACTCAAAGTCCTGATAGCAGCTAAATAAGGAGCCTCCGCGGCTGAGTGTGACATGGTAGTGTGACCCCAAGTTCTTGAATATACAAAGTTAGTAACTTGCCTATAAATAAAATATGAAATGGCTCAAAAGCAACCAAGGTTTTCTTTTGTATAGTTCCGGTTTGAACCAATAATTGTTGCTTCAAAGCCTCCCCACTAAAGAAAAGAAAGTCAAGGACTCTGAATGCTACTTACGAGTGCCATCCATCGTTAGCGTTTATGGTCATCTTAGCGAACAGCCATTCGTCCTTCAGGTCCTTGGGCGTATAGACGAGAGCTGAGTCCTCCCGGCCTTTGACGATAATTTTGATAGCCAATGGAAGGAAGTCACCGGCGGCGTCTATGTAGAAGTATGCCTGGCACCCAGCGCCGTAGGCGACGGTTGCCTCTTGGTCCTTCATCTCGGCGAAGTCTTCCGAGAAGAGACGGCCTTGAGCATGGAGTTCCTCGAGCGAATGCCCAGTAATTGATTTGGATAGTTCCTTGTCTAGGGGGAAGAGCAAAGAATCGCCACGTTTCACGCGCTTGAGTCTGTAAGGAATTGACGACAATCTCATCATCGAAAATGTCCGATCGTCACTGTGGTTGGTAAGCATACCCGGGAGTGGGCCGTCTGGGAGCGACGTTTGCCATAGGTTATCGTAGATCTTATAATAATCGTCGAGCGAAGTGAAATTGCCGGCCTGTTGTGGGAATTAGCAGCGTAATTGGTTTAAGTGACGTATAGTGGAGGACAAGATCTTGACTTCAGGCTCAATGTTGGGTATGAGCCTTGATATGGAGATATGTCATCAAAGGCGCCATCGTTCTTCCACGGCGTTGTGTTTGGGATTCATGATCGAAGTGGTAGTAGTGAAGGTGTGGGCCGAGATGTAGGGGGAATAAGGAACGAGGACTGGCCATGATAGAAAGCAGATTCATTTCTTGAAGTGGAATGCAACGACAACCTTGCAGGGACTCATTCGCCCAAATAGGGTACGAAGCACACTTGATATTGGGATATGAAGAACAAAGCAAAGCAAAACAAAACAAAACACCAAAAATTCGTCTTTTCAAATAACAGGAGTGTTGGGGATGACGATGATTATCTCGACTTACCGCGATGACAGCGTCTACGGCCTCTTGTGTCTCTTGCACAATGATGCCGCCCAACTCGAAGACCGGAGCTTTCCATGCACTTATTTGGTCGGCGAGAACCTTATCCGCAAGCTTGCCGGTGGGGTATGGGGCAACTCCAAAGGGGAAAGTCCCGTAAAGCCAGCCTTTGCGCTTCTCATTTATCTCGAGGGTCCTGGGTATCAGGTTGAGAAGGTTGGGTATAGAGAATGGTAGAACCTTAGTATTCTCCGTGCTGAGAGCGGGAGCGGCTTGCACCGCGCCAGCGAGCAAGAGGGTTGAGATAGCAGACTTCATGATCTCGCCTACGAATAGTCGTCGAGTTACACGAGAGGAGGTCTAGGATCGACGAGCCGCGAGGTGAAATAAGCTCACAAGAGGGGTACATAAAGTTGACGCCGATCAGCATCTTATATATGTATATGGTTACCCATTCTTTAGCACTGCAAATGCAATCAATGGGTTTGCCTGGCCCCGTAGATGGATCATGGCGCGAGGAGTGAGCACGACCTGCTCATTCTGTAAGTCCACTATTGCTCCGATAGGCTTTCCAAGAAGATGCCGAGCTAATACTTAGCCATACGAGGGTCCCGACTCTATTATGCCAAAGGAACCCATCGCGTAATCCATCTCACTGGGGTCATAGATTATGATCTTTCTCTGTGTCTCTCTTTTTTCCCTGTTACTCTCTCTCCCACCTCTCTCTTCACCGCCATGCGGAACCAAGTGCGGACGTATTGTAGGAGGAGAGATGAGATTGGTAATGAGGAGGTGTTGTCGAATGTGCATCTAGACGCACGACCTGCGCTTTTCGTCTAAGGCCCTGCACATCATGAACGTTGTACCCAAAGTTTGGTGTTGAGATTGGAGATGGCGTTGCTGTGCCGCTTCGGTGCACTGGATCTGGTTAAGCTTACTTAAGTAAGTATGCTTAATTTCTCACACCGTCCTTGGTGCGGGGGTCCACTCTTCCCATCTTGCGGCCACCCGCCGCCCCAGTGCAGTCAGTGCCCGCAACCATACTACGTAGTCGCACAACCGCTCCGTCTGGGCAGTTCGGGCAGTATTCTGGGCATTATCTGGGTACTTGGTATGGGTAGGGGTCCGGAGCACGACTGCCGCACCCGCAGCTTTCCCACAAATAATCGAGGCAGTCTAACCGTATAACGTAAGTACCTAAATAGACTATCTAGGTAGTGCACCTCCGCACAGAATCCGCTCGTGTCTTTCATACCTAATAACAGGTATTCACTTAAATTAGACTACTTATACACTAGATAGACGACATCAGCATACAATTTAAATATAAACTTATCCTCTCAATGCTCAATCTGACCGACTCATCTTCTATCTACATATCTAGTCGTCTAAGTAGGTGCACAGACAATGCTTGCCGCACGCACATTGTAACGTTAGATCGCGCCACATAATAGTACCAGTTACCGACCCGGCTAGAATGGCCGCCCATGCAGGCTAGAATGGCCCCGACCCCACTTGGTTCTATACAAGTAGTAATTAGTACTGTGTTACCAAAGATCAAACCTACCTTATGTAGGTATTCCCTCTTGTAAATACTTAGCACTATATCACCACTTATACTACTAGAGCCATACTACCTACTTATATTACCTACTTATATTACCTACTTATATTACTACCTACACTAGCTACACCAGCTATATTATTTATACTAGCTATCTTATTTATATTAGTTATATAAACAAAAGTTTTTTTTTTCAAATAATAATAAAATTAATCTAGGTAGTATAGCTAGTATAAGTGGTGTAAGTAGTAATATAGGTGGTATAAGTGATGTGGCTAGTATAAGTAGTGGTATAAGTGGCGGTGCTATGTATTTACGAAGGGAGATACCAAAGGAAGTTCTGACCTTAATTAAGTCCCCACCAAATTTGTATGGCGTTGGTACTAGTAATAGAACCAAGTGGGTCGGGGCCATTCTAGCCTGCATGGGCGGCCATTCTAGCCGGGTCGCAGTTACTCATAGTTTTCTACAGTAGGAACTCACCGTGTAGATATAATAGCACTACTAAGTACTTTTGGCGAAGCGGCGCGGTTGCGGCACAGCAGAGAAACATTACTGTACCTCTTGTATCTGTGGACATGATCGACCGGCCAATCGAGGGTAGGGCTGTCTCAAGCTTCTTTTCTTTTGCTAAACAGGCACCTGGATTGAGGAGGCCAATGAGATGTTTCGGAGAGTTAAGACATGCATATGCATCGTCTGTGCAGTTCCATACTATACATACAGTTTATGTCTTCATATCTTCATATGCAGTGTTGGCACATGATATAGTGTAGATAGTGTAGGTTGCTATCATAATATTATCCGGGATCTGCACGAAGATGCATCATCACCCTGCAGGGCATTTCAAATTATGTCACGTCAAAGTGGGCTATCTAGGCGCTTACACCAGATCATGTATACTGTAAGATATAACATGATTAGGTCAGACTGCTGATCGGATAGGTACCAGTAGGTATTCTGAACCTATTATATTGTCAGAGCTTTTCGGCCCCGAAGTGAATACCTAAGACAATACCTAAGACAGACCTGTTTATAGTCAGCGAGGTAGAAGGTGGGATTAATAGAGGGATCGATTAATTCTCGAACACTTCCAAAGTCTCTAGGGCAGTAGGTATCTAGGGGTCCCAGAAACCTGTTCATGTACAATAACTACCTAGACTAAGGTCACTACCAATCAATACAGTAGTCTAGGTTGGGGCATCTACCCCAGCCATATGATATTTCAAGTTATACTGCATAGCCTACTTAGTAGAGGACCCCCGGATATATCTGCCGACGTGATGTCAGATAACCCTTGTCACTCATCATCCTCACTATCATCATGATTCATGAGGCTCGTCCAAAAGGGTTGACCAATCCCGAGCGACTTTTACTAAATGCATATGCAATGCTGCGGTTGCAGCGTATGCTGTAAAACATGATGAGAGGGTTACAATAACTATTAGCGATGGAAGTGTGCTTGGGGCCTTTGGTTTATCGGGCATCCCTCCATGCCTTGCGGGGAAGAGGGGGGGGGTTGGTTGAAGGGAGATTTCGGGCAGGCAATGCAGGTCGCCAGCCCATCATGATAGACCACGCAACGACGGTCACACCTTCCTTGCCCAGCCCGGACCTTCTGTTAACGTCGTCTCCGACATCGAGATGTTTAGGCTCTTGCGCATGTAATGACCCCTTCAAGTTGTCGGGTGAGCGTTGAGCCAGTAACCACCGAGTTGATGATGTTGACATAGCTATAATACCGTGGTGTATGTTGATACCATGGCATTAACACTACGAGTAAGCGTCTGTAAGATAAGGAAATAAAGCAGCACAACACATGACGAAGAATGCTTTCGTTGATAAGGTGATTTGTATTGATTATATACCGTAGGAGCCCTGATTTTTGTCCATGACTGTGCTATTTAGCAGAACCTATCAACATGAGAATACCATATAGAGTGAGATTCAAAAGACCGATACTAGGCCAACGCACGATCGGGGGAAGAACAACTTGTCTCTATATTTTGGATCAGCACCAGGGTCAGATAGTAATCGGAATCGGGCGAGTAATCATGTCTTCTCGGTTAGGACCTGTGCCAATCCAGGCAATGGGAACACCGCAATGCTTCTCGATGAGCTGGACATAGGCTTGTGCCTGCTTCGGTAGGTCCCCCTTCCGTATATTAGCTCGATTCGACTGTAAAATCACCCCATATAGAGGCAAATGAAACTGGCGTTGGCCTACAAATGTTTTTATGTGTGTGGTCGGCTTCTGCCATCCTTCCAATTCATGGTAGACCACTTCACACCTCTCCAGAATACCGAGGTCAGCAGGAAAGTTTTCAAGGACCTCTCCTGTCTCGGGATCTCTGTATGCCACGGCAAGCTGCATCATTATTAGCACGGGCATATACCTAGAGCTGTTTTACATCATACCTTGACGACAGAGAACTCATCAAGTACACTGCGACTATCTGTCAGAGATTTTAGTAACGTTGGGGATGTGGCGAACGTACTCCAGTTTGGAGAGATTGAAACATGTGTAATGATTGACGGCTGTCGAGTACTTCAGGACGATAAGGTCAATCCAACCACATCGGCGCCTGCGTCCGGCACTAGCATCCCACTCCCGGCCTATGTCTGAATTAGTATTATGGACGCTCACTATCGTGCTTTTTGGGCGCATTGCGCGATACGCCGCACATTAGAAGAGACGGTATCCGAACAACGTGAGGATGGAGTCCATACCAATGGTCTGCAATTTGGTGCCGACCTCGCCGTGGTCCTCCGTTTTAAATATTCCTTCACCTACATGGGTAGTCTTAGCCCATAGCGACTGGTTAGCTCGGTTAATTGACCGATCAATGACATATGTCAAATATGTCTTATACTCCGCGAGCATATAGCTCCGAATAGACATACATAGGCCTTAACAACACCGATTATCTGGCTGTTTAACGTTAGTAGATGAAAGAATGATCTAAGGCAAGGTATTACAGTATAGAAAAATTTCGCTAATTTGTCATTAAATCAATGGCCACTTACTCGATCTTCTTAGGGTGGACGGCAAGTCCCGTAAATACACCTCTTGACATGGTTATGAGCGTTGAGTATTAGTGCCTGTTTTGAAGGATGGCCTACCCCAAGCCTGTATTGCTACTTGTAACGTCTATTTATACACTTAATCAGTAATTCATCATTAGAAAACACATAGGATCGAACGAGGACGTAAGTTTTTGACAAAAGGGGAATAGAAAAAAAAGGTTGCCTTGCTACTTACATGGATACGTGCCATAATCAATGTCGAGCATCAAGGCATTGGCACCTTCCACAAGGAATTGGGCATTATGATTCTGCATGTTCTGGACGAGGTGAACTGCATCGACACAGAATTCAGCTAATTTCGGCCTGTACTCCCGGAAGCGCTGAATCTCGTCCTCAACGTCATATTCGAGTACATCTGTAAACTGCTTTCTATAGCCGTCTGCGAGCTTTCTCAGTTTTGCTTCAAAGGATTCTTGATCGAAAATCTCGTGTACGCGAATGCCACTTCTTGCAGCCTTCGTTCTATACGAAGGTCCGATACCTCGTCCGGCTGAGAATGACAAAAGTTAATTCTCGACGTTATAGCAGACGACGAACCACAGAGCACATAACAGTCATGTAAAAGAAAAAGGATATGGTTTACATACTCGTGCCAATCTTGCGCTCACCGAGCTAATATCTGGTCAATTTCCCCCCTGTATTGGATGGGTCTGTCGAAGGTGTGTCTACGACGTCGGCATGGGATGAGTACCTCAACTTCTTCTAAACCATCCACCGCGGCGTAACTATGAAAACCTGGTTAGCCTCAATCTCGACTGTCCTGTGTATTGTAACGTATCAACGACGGAGACCGATCCACGAACAGCCAAGCGTAAGCTATATTTATATGTAACGTAGAGGTGTTCTTACAGGTCTAGATTGACTTGACATCGATCAGATACGAGAATGCGCTCGCGTACACTAGTCAAGCCTTTGGCCTCTAGCATTTCCAACTCTTTGAAAAACGAAGGCACTTCAAATTATCAACGTTCAGATGCATGGGGCGTACACAGTTATTGAAGGCGACGAAGATCAGACACACCGTGGAAGACAACGCCAGAGCCGATGAGGTTCATGCAGGACGGGCTTATAAAGCCAGATGGAAGTAAATGAAAATCCAGGCTATCACCGTTGGCAGCAGTTCTAAACATTCGAAACTTAGTTGATGCTATCAAAGTTGACCTCCAATGTGTAGCTTGCAAGTAGATGCTAGGTTATGTAACAATTGAAGCCGGATCAATGCTTCTTGGCTTTGGTAGATGAGAGCGAAAGGACTTACGAGTGCCCGGCATTGTGCTTAGCCAGAGAGACTGCGTTAGCAAATGCTTCATGCCAGGCTCACCCACCATATTAAGAATGATAGGAATGGCATACCCCGCCCGCTATTTCGATTCTAAGTTAGGACTGACACTTTTGACACTTTTGGTATGCGCTTATGAGTTAGCTACTCACCTGCTCGTGCGCAAAGTTGAAAACGGCCCGAGTTAATCAAAATGTCGGTGAGTTTCCCTATAGCCACACTTAGCATCGATTCCCCTACACTTAGTCGTATATCGTTTGATCTGCTTCAATTTGTATGTACCTTTGCCTTCGTTCCTGCAATGCGCGATAGTTAGCATGCGAGTTGCTGCCCATTTAACCATGAGTAGTCTAGTTGCCGCAGTGCGCAGCTTACCCCCATTGTGTTCCTAGCTGGTCGCAATAGATGTTAGTATTCCGTCAAACGCGGGTGAGTGGCTCACATCCATAAGGAATGCAGTTATTGGAGTCTTACAATAATTGTCGCCATGATATAGGATACTATATAGGCAAACCGATGCTTTTGTTTGCTTGTGAACTTTGGCGCTAATGAAACATGAATACTTATGCTTAATATGTCACGGAATAGTAGATACATGGCGCATCTCACGCATAAAACACGTAATCACTAGCATAAATAGCAGTCTTTTAACCCTTCCCTATATAACTAAAACTTATTTTTTAGATTATATAAATATACACTCTAATAATCCTAAAGATCCAAAGCACTTATTTACTTCTATAACCTAAATCGTAATTTATACTTCTGCAAAAGTTATAAGCCTGGTTTTTTAAAAACTAGTACTATTATTTTCTAAAGCAATTATTCTAGCTATATTTCTTATAATCCTATTTTTATTTTATATACCTTAGATCGCAAAATTAATTATTTATTTTACTTTTTCTAAAATTACTATAATATTAAACACCTTAAGCAAGCTTATAAATTAAAATATCTTGCTTAATTTTTATTATAACTTTTTAGCATAGTATAACTATTTAAAGTTTTATATAAGTATATATAAAATATAAAATCTAATTAATTTAAACGCTAAAAAAGCTAAAAACCTTTTTAATATAATTTTTAAGGCTTTTATAAAAAATAGTATAAAGCTTATAATCTTTAAAAAAAGATTTAAAGCTTATAAAAAAAAGCTTATTACTTAAAAAGCCAAGCTACTTAGTAAAAAAAAAGCCGCTTTAAGCTTTTTAATAAATTTTAGCAAAAAAAAAATTACTATAAAGCTTATTAAATAGTATATTAATTATAAATATAAGCATTTTAATTAGTTAGCTTAATTAAACAAATATATAGCTGTTTTTAAATAAATAAATAATATAATAAATAAAAAGATTTTAGCTGCAATTATAATAAAGCTTATCTTTTTCAAAAATATTACCTTTTAAGCTTTTATTAAGTACTTATACGCTTACCTTAACCTTATAACCATTACTACATAAACCAACATATAATATAAATATAAAAAAGTATTTAAGCATGCTTATAATAAAAGTATTAAGCTTAAAAGCTAATATAATAGCTAGTATAAAGCTTACTTAAAAGCAAAAATATAAAATCTTTTAAATATATTAAAAATATTTGCAACTAAAAACTTTTTAAAAGCTATTAAAGCTTAAATAAAGCCTAAGTAAACATGTTAGCAAATTATAACCTTTATATTAAATAAGCAGCTAAATTAACTAATAATTACCTTTAAATAGTATAAAAAAATCTTTTATATAATAATTTAAAATAAAATTATATATAATAAGTATTAAAGATTTAAAAGTTTTTTAATTACTAATAACAAACTTTTAAACTAATTATAAGCAAGCTTTTAATTTTATAAAAGATTTATTAAAACTAAAAAACTAAAATCTTAAAGTTATAATTGCTTATGCTTACTAAATCTTATTGCTATTTATAAATAAAACCTAAAAGCATATAAGCGCTTATAAAAAACTATTATAAAATTTACTAACTGCTAAGTAGCTATAATAACCTTTAAATATATTTAGCAAATTATTACTAATTAAGGCTATATACGCTAGGTTAAACTGCAAAATATAATCGTAAAAAAAAAGTAGTTAGTTAAAAAACACCTTTAAAAGCAGCTAAAAAAAAAAAAAAAATCAAATAAAAGCAAATAGCTTAATCTTAACCTAGTGTTCACTATAATCAACCTATCTACTTTTAATAAAATCAACTTAAACTTTAACATATATACTACTATAAAGTATAACTTATACCTACTATTAAAAAGCACCGTATTAAATAACTATAAAGCCTTATATATAATTAATAATAAAAAGCTTTTAAAGCTAAAGTTTTTTATGCTTACTAAAGTAAATAAAAACATTAACGCTAACACTATAAGCTTTTTAATATTTAATAATAAGAAAAAAATCATTTATAAAATAATAGCAAGCTTTTAAAACATAAATATAATAAACTTAACACTAAAAAATATTGCTTTAATAAAAAGCTTTTATATTAATATAATATTAAAAGCTTACTTTTATAAAAAAAAGATTTAATACTATAATTTTAATTGCTTTTTTTGCTTTAATAACATAATTAACAATATTTTACTAAAAAGGCTCACTTAAAAATATAATTTAATATTTTTTAAATATAAGCTTTTTTTTTACTATTTAAATAGTTTTTTAGTACTAAAGCAATCTTTATATACTACTAAGATTTTATTAAGTATAGCTAAATTAATTGCTATTATAAAAAACACCTGTTTTTAAAAACCTTTAATAAATTTTATAAAACCTTATAAAAATATTAAAAAGCTTTAATATAAGCAAGCTAAACACTTAAGTCCTAAGCAACTAAAAGCTTTAATATATAAAGCTAAAAAAATAAAAATTAAAAAAAATAAAAAAATAAAATATAAAACATACGCTTAAACATATACTATATAAGTAATTTTATATAAAGTCTTTAAAAAGCATATAATATACCCTTTTTAAAAAGTTAACTAAAATTTTTTTTATTACTTTAAAAGTTATAACAAATTATACTATTTACTTACAATTAAAAATAAATATAATAAAATAATTTATACTTATATATTATATAATTAAATAAAGCTTAAAATATTTATTATACTTATATATTTTAAACATTAAATTATAAAGCAATATAAGCTTTTAATATATAAAATATATAATAATAATAAAATTACTATAATTAAAAGTAAAAAAAAAACAGCTTTTAAAATTTAAGCTAAAAATTAAAAGATTAATTTTAAGCACCTTTTTGCTTATATTAAAAAGCTTATAAAAAAAAAAAAAAAAGCAAAATAAAAGGTTATTATAAAAGCTTTAAAAATATTATAAAATACAAAGCTTTTATAAAACCTTTAGCTAAAAGCTATATAAGCAACTTTATAGCTTTATAATATAAGCCTTTTAAAAGCTTACGTTTTTTACGCTTTTTTAAAAGTACTTTTTTTATAATTTAAGCAATATTTTAAATAGTATAGCCTTTAAGTTATAGCAAGCATTATAATTAATTTAAGGCCTAATTAAAGTAATATATAAATATATAAAAATAAAGCCTACTTTATAAAGTTTAATAAGCTTACTAATAAAAATCAGCAAGCTTATAAAGTTAACTAATATATTTATATAAGTTATTTAATAAGCTATTAAACTTTTAATTTATATTATATTTAAGTTTTTTAGCTAAATAAAATAATTATTACTAAAAATATTAAATTTAATAAAAAGATTTTTTATTAAAAAAAGCACTAAAAAAAAACTTAGTAAATCTTTTAAGCTTTTATTTAAAACTTAAAAGCAATAAAATTTATATTAAAAAATCTTTTAAAAACTTTTAATATATAAAAAAAAATAACGCTATTAATTATAAGTAAGCTAAATATTAATTTTTTTAGCTAATTTAAAAATAATTTTAATTTATTTAATTTATTAGTTAAAAGCTAATTAAAAAAGTATATATTAAAAATAAAAACAGCTATAAAATATAAAAAAAATAGTTATAAAGCTTTTAAAAATTAGCTATATAAATTTATAACTTTTTTAAAAATATTTAAGCTAAATAAGCACTTAAAAATAACAAAAAAAAGCTTTAATATTATAATAAATAAGCTTAAAAGCTTTAAATTTATTATAAATAAAAGCAAAGATTTTTAATTTCTTTAAAAAGTATATTTTATTAAAATTAAAAAAGTAACTAAAAACGCTTTAAATAAAGATTTTGTTAAAAATATTATAATAGTTAGTAAAAAGCCAGCTTATAAACAAAAATAAAAAAAAAATTACTTATTTATAATAAAATTAAGCTATAAGTTAAAAAGTAAGCTTTTTAACTTTAAAGTTAAAAGTAAAAAATTTATATTTATAGTTTTTATTAAAGTAATTTATAAAAAGTATAATATAGTTATTTTATATAATTTTTATTAGTTTAATTTTTTAAAAACTTTTTTGCTTAATTAGCTAAAAGCTATTTATTAAAGAAATTAAAAGCATAAAATATTATATTTTATAATTATAGCTATAATATATTAATATAAAATAAAACGCTTAAAAGCTATTTTTTAATAGCTTAAAATTTATAAAAACAATTTTATAAAGCTATTTTTTAAAGTTTAAAAAAATCTAATAAAGTACTTATTAAAAAATTAATTTTATAAAAATATAGCTTAAAAAATTACTGCCTTTTAAAAGCTAAAAGCTATAAAAGTAATTTTATATTTAAAAGCTTAATATAACTTACTACCTTTTAAATAAGTATTTATTTATAAGTTTAATAAAAATAACTATTTAAAAGTATATAAATTATGCTTAATAATTTAAAATAATCTTTAAATAAAAAATATGCTTTAATTTATATATACTTTAACGCTTATAATTAAAAGCTTTTAAATTATAATAACTATAACTATATAGCACAATATAAAAGCTAAGCAATTTAATATAGTAAGCGCTTTTTTAAACACTAAAAGATTTAAAAAAAAACTTATAGCATATAAGTTATTAAATAGTTTTAAAAAAAAAAAAAGTAACACTACTTAAAAAAGCGCTATATAGCTTTAAAGACTTTTTATTATTATAATATAAAAAGTTTTTAAGTATATTAAAAGCTTTATATATAATTTTATTATTAAAAAAGCTATACTTTTTTTATTTAAAAAATTATAATATATATATAATATTTTATATAAATAACTTTATAGTTTTTTATAATAAAAAGCATTTAATATAAGCTAAAAAAATAATTTAAAAAATTAAAGCAGCGTATACTTTTAAAAAGCAAAAAAACATTTTTTAGTTTTTTAAAATTAAAGTAATTAAAAACTATAAAGCATATAAAATATTTTTAATTTATAACTAATATATAAAAAAAATTGCCTAATATTTTAGCTTAATAAATAGTAGTTAAATATTAATTATTTTTTTATTGCTAAAAAAGCTTTAAAAGCACTTAAAAAAAGCTACTTAATTATAAGTAAAAGCTTTTTAAAAGCGCGTAAAATTTATATTTTATATTATAATTATAATTAGGCTTAATATAACATTTACAGCTACTATTTTATTAAAATACTTTATTAACTTTAATAAAAAATATATAGCTATAGCTAACTAAGTAATTAAATATTTATATTATACTTAAAATTTAAAAATTATATATAATATAAACCTTTAAAGCACTTAAATACTTTTTATAGCAAAAAATACTTTTTTTAAAAACAATTTAAATATTAAAAAATTATTTTATAGCTATATTATATTTTTATATAAAAATATAATTACTTAAAAGGCTATATATTAAAGTATAGTTTTTATATTTATTATAAAAGCTAAAATTAATGCTTTTAAGCTTATTAGCATAAAAACTATAGCTTTAAAAAAGCTTTTTTAAAATATTTAATTAAAGCTTATATAAAAATAAACAATTTATTTAAATAATATTTAAGCAATCTACTTAATAGTAAGTAAAAACAAAAAAATAACTATTTATTTGCGCTATATAAATATATAAAATATATAGCTTAAATAAAAACACTATAAAAGCTTATTTAAAATTATTTATTTATTAATAAATTAAATGCTAGTAAATAAACTTATTAAAAATTTATTATAAGCATAATTTAAATATTTTTATGTTTTTATAAATCTATAAAATATAAGTTATTTATTATATAAAAAATTACTTAATAATAAAAAAAAAATATAGTAATATTTTAGCTTAAAAGCTTTAAACCTAACTATATATAATTTTAATAATTATAAGCTAAAGCCTTTAAATAAGCTTACTTAATACTTATAATAGCTTTATTAACAAAATAATTGCTATAAGCATATAAATATGCTTATTTTTAAAAAAAGGTTAACAAATAATAGCAGCAAAAATAAAAGCAGCAATAACAACTAAAGCAAAAGTAAAAGTAAAAGCAAAAGCAAAAGTAAGCGTAAGCATAAAAGCTAAAGCTAAAGCTATAAAAGCAGCAGCAATAAAAGCAAAAGCAAAAATAAGCGCAAAAATAAAAGCAAAAGCGTAAGCAAACTTATTTTTTTTTATTTTTTAAAGTACTTTAATAATAATATAAAGCGCTGCTTTTTTATTAGCTTATATATATAGTACTAAATATTAATATTATACTTTTTATAACTACTATTTAATAAAGCTTATTAGTACTTATAAAAGTTATATTATATTTTTTTAAAAAAGCAACTAAATAAAGTGCTATTAATATTATATACAGCTTTTTATATATAATAGTTAATAATATTTATATTAATTTAAAACCTTTAAAATTATTTATAAAAGCTTGCAAATATACTTAAAGATATACTATTAGCACTTAGTGCCGTTTATAACATTATAATACACTTTTATAAAGTTATTTACTATAATAAACTTAATATAACTTAAATAAAATATATTATAACAATTAATTATAACAAAGTATAATTATTATAAAAGCATTATAAAAGCACTAAAAGTAATAGTAGTAATAATAGTAATAATAACATTAAAAGTTAAAAAAGCTATAAGCGCGCTATTATTTAAGCTTAAAGTATTTTTATATATAGCTATAGCTATAATAGCGGTATTAATAGCAATAGCAACAAATATATTTATAAGCGTTTTAAAAAGCTTATTAGCACTTATAACACTAGTTTTTATAGCTTTTTTTTTTATATTATATATACACTTTATAGCATTTAAGCTATTATTATATTTATATAAATAATTAAATAAAAGATTACTTATTTAAAAAAAAAGCAATAAAAAAAAAAGTTAATATTTTAATATTTATTAATACTATATATTTATATTAGCTAATTAATAATTATTTAATATATTACTTTTAAACTTTTAATTTTTAGGGATTATATTTAATAATAAAAAAAAAAAATTAACTTATAAAAAAAAGCTTAATTATAATTTAAACTAAATATATAAATTTATTAGCTTAGTTTTATTATATAAGTAATATAATTGCTTTTTTTATTTATAAAAAGTATATAATAACTAAAAAAAAAAAAGAAAAAAAAAAGAGATTAATAAACTTATTATATATAAATGCTAACTATAATAATAAAAGCAAGTAATTTATTGCTTTAAAGTTTTCCTAAGTAATTATTTACTTTAAAGCGCTAGTAATACTAGCAATAATAAGTTTATTTACTTAATAAAATTAAATAAATAAGTTATTTAAGCTTTTAGCAATAAATACCTATACGCGCGTTATATATGCTATATAAAGCGCAATATTTTTTACTATAGATTTTTTATATAAAAGACTATTTTAAATAACTTTATGCTTTATAAAAGCTATTTAGCTAAAAGGTATATTATAAAATAGTAGATATATAGCGCATCTTACGCATAAAATATGTAATTACTAGCATAAATAGCAATCTTTTAACCTTTCTCTATATAACTAAAACTTACTTTTTAAATTATATAAATATATACTTTAGTAATCCTAAAGATCTAAGGCACTTGTCTACTTCTACAACCTAGATTGTGATCCACACCTCCGCGAGATAATATGGTCTAGAGACAGCAATGTTGGCAGTGTGAGGCATCGCGCATTTCTCATAGGAAGTACCTAAGTCAGTACTATGTTTGATGATACGTTCGAGGACATTATGAGAGGGGCTGCAATTCCATTTTCATTGGATGGCAGCGCAATTAAATTGGGGACAAGCTCACTATAGGCAATGCATACTGCCGGTACTAACGTTGTAAGCAGATTCGTTCATCCACGTTGATTCACACCTACAATTCAATTACTCTCAGAAGAGCCAATAATTATTATGACCTGTCTTATAGGGTCGCATATATCAAGCTTAACACATTGAAGTTGAATTTGAGGGATGCCACAAGACGCAGAACTCATGGGAGAGAAACGGTTCATCGATATTATACCTTGTTGGTCACAAAACTCGGAGATATAATCCGAATGGCTAAAGATATACTGCTCCAGTAATGAGAGCGTGGTCTTTGGGAATGTAGGACCTATATGAGAAAATACAGTGCAGCTGTGATCCTTGGGCAGGTCTTTACGAGCCAGGCGTAAAAGTCACCCAGATCTCCCACATCTGCCACGGTCTCGCCTCGCTCGTTTCGCTCGTTACGCCCGGGTCACAGAGGGTGATGACCTCATCAGCATCAGGATCCTCATTACGTACACGTCCGAACATCTTCGCCTTCACCTCTAGGGCCGCGACTTTGTCTTTCCATTGAGGCTGCTCGCATACCTCGCGCCAGAGCGCCTCCCAGCTTTCTTCATTGTGAGAAAATATGCACCTCTCCCCCTCCGTGCCGGGGCGGTATCGGCGTCTCTCAGGCTTGGGGCTTCCAGCGTGGGCTCCAAGGATCAATACAGGTGCGTTTGTATCCTTCCTCAGGAGTCGCAGACACCGGTTAGCAACGCGTTTATGATCATCAAGGTCGAATAGATGGAACACGGCTGAAATGTTCAAAATCGTGACCTTGTCGTTCAGGATGGTAAGCTGATCTTCCGAGGGGTCTTTAGTGTCCACGAGCACATTGCCGGGACACAGGAAGTGGTCTCGTGGAAGCTTGTCCCAGTCCTGGAAAAGCTCGAAGCCTAATTCGATAAACCTGGGTTCAATATCGCTAGCCCAGAGCCGGTGTGGTGGTGCCCCGTCTACTGCTAGCTTGCGCAGTTCTTGTCCGAGACAGCACCCGCAGTCTAGGAAGAGAGGTTCCGGCTTTCCAGGGGCAGTGGGCTGACAGAGAGGGTTCAATACGTGCTCTTTGTACGCTTCATGCCGCGCGAGATCCAGGTCTAGAAAGCGAAAGGTTCCCATGCAAGGATACGGGAACTGGGCATATGCCTCGTTGCGCACCTTCGTGATGTGAGTGACCTGCTCATTCTTAGGGATACCAGAGTAAGAACTCATGAGATTGGACATGACTTTGGGAACATTGTGTAGTTTCTCGTGATACCGTTGTCTGGGCCTAATCTCGAAAGTCGGCGTCCCAGCCGCTATGACTTGTGTGGCCTGCTGTGATGACATTGAGAGGAACAATTAAGAAGAGCGAAAATACTTTGGAAATTAGTAGCAGTGCTATGTAGTTGAAAGACATTCTACGACCATATGCCAATTGTCCGTACCTTATCATTTTATATACGATGACGCGTCTGCCAGTGAGGTTAACGTCGGTTCCGAAACGGCTATAGAAAGGAAGATGGTTTGGGACAGTAACTTGACCCTCAAGCAATCTACCTAGTCAAGCCCGCGCTTCGGCTGGTATCATAATTTTTTTTAGAATATTATTCACTCAGCCTACCACCATGTACTATCACAGAGTTCAATTTTCTTGTATAGGTACTCCTGTTCCAGTTACTCTTTACTTACGTACCTTAATAATGCAATCTAAGTAAATAATGCGCTGTAGATATTTGGTTGCAGGGTGCTAGATAGGTACCTAGGTAGAAGACTCCCTAACCGTCGCGGGGATGGCGGGGCACTTCTAGATAGACTACTGCTACTACCTCTTATCGATAGTGGGGCTTATTTTTTATTTTCCTCTCTCCCATGTTGAGTACTGTATCTAGATAGTTGCCTACCTACGATGCCTCAGTCACTCAATTGGTCAATCTTACCTTATTAAGCTTTAAAATCTAGAACATAGCATTGTACTATACACAGAAGCACCGAAAAAGCCCAGCCCGACCACCTAAGCGTACCACAACACCAAAATTTGCAGCAACTGCAGCCGAACATTCTGCCCAGCATGGCAGCCAACGATTCTAACATGCCGTTTATACGGAACCTCGCATCCAGCGGTTCGTCTTTGCTCGCTTCCACTCCTCCCTACAGCCGAATATCTATGAAGACAGCCTAGGGGCTCAGCCAATATATAAACTAACATATTCTTATATGAACCAGACCGCAGAACCCGTACCTCAGCCCTCCAAAGCCTGCGCACATTCCTCTCTGCCTCCGCGACCGCGTCGCGCCTAACGCACCTCGACAATCTGAAGTTGTGGAAGGGTCTATACTACAGCCTCTGGATGTGCGACCGTCCCATCCCGCAACAGAACCTCTGCGCCGAGCTCGCGGGGCTAATCGACGTGCTGCCCGATAACGCCGTGGCGCCGTGGCTCGCCGCCTTTTGGGAGATACTCGGCCGCGAGTGGACGAGCATCGACGTTCTGCGCCTAGAAAAGTTCCTGCTCCTCGTACGTCGCGTGCTCGGGGCCAGTCTGTCATGGGTTTGCAGTGTGCTGGCAGAGGCCGCAGAGACACAAGAGGGTCGGAGCAAGGAGAAGGAGACGAAAGAGACCAAGAAAAACCGGAGGAGTCGAGATCGGATAGATGCCCTGCTCGAAAACCTCGCCAGCTGGCCGCTGGAGACCGAAGACAACCTCTCGAGAGTACCTGTTGGCCTACGGCTCCACGTTCTTGACATCTGGGTCGACGAAGCGGAAAAGCTGGGCCTGCTAGACGCCGAAAAAACAGGAGACGCGGGACGTCAGTTTCTCGATAGGTTGGGGTTGCTCGTCGAGGCACAGACGAGATCTACATGTAAACCTGTGCGCATGCGGGCCAAGGAGACGCTTGCGGATGATCGTTTACACTGGAATACGGGCGAGGCAGGGGATGACGAGGTGGGCAAGTCGGCCAAGAAAGATTCCGGCGATAAGGATAGCTGGGATGGTTTTGATGACTGATTCGGAAGATGGAGAAAGACAGGTATGATGAAGCAATGGGGAAGGGAGTGGGACAGGGTCTAGTGATGGGCTGATACTTGGAGTTTCGGCGTTGGCATGGATATATCCTGATGCGGATTCCTATAATCATCGTATTGCTACCTTTAGCCATGAGGGCACAGGAAAAGAGAAAGATACGTTACAGAAGAGTCGTCGCTCTCAAGGGAAATTTTTGTTGCAAAGAAAGAATTTTTCATGAACGCTCCCAATCTTAAATATCTGCATCAAAACCTCTTGTAGCTCAATCGCTGGTAGCGATCTGCCTCCAGCTCCCAACCTGCCTATTACCACGTCAAAGCTGAAATTAAATATGTTCTCTATGGGGTATCTCTATGGGGTATCTCTATCTCGCTAATCGTATTCGAGTTTTGAGCCATTAGTATTATTACAAGACAAAGCACAGATGGTTGTACACGTTTATACAACTCTTTCCCAATGTGGGGGGCCGGCGGCCTCATATCGTCCACTCTTTGACAGTACCATGCCGAGGCCTGGATGTACCTCGACTTGGAAGGGCTCGAAGGGAATGCGTTCGCCGTCGATACTGATGTGACCATCGATCTGGTTGCGTGGGGTGAACCGGTAGGCGACAATTTTACGGTATGAAACAAGCGAATTATCGAAGAATTTCCCAGTCTCGACAGATGTCATTAGGTCAATGTACTTGCGGACCGGTATATCTCCATCGTTGGTGACAAGGTCCATCAATCCGTCGTTGATACATGCGGCGGAGAAGAAGTTAGCATTAGGAGCCATCCACGCCATCTGAACTAAGAATTAGTAACCAATGCATCGCGTAGCGTCTTCTCGGCTAGGTAGCCGCAAGAGAGAACTCACGTTTCCGCAGTAGAAGTTGCCTAGTTTGTCATATGAGGTCGTTTCCCAATCATCGGGTACCTCGTCGTTGATAGTGCCAAAGCGTAATGGCGGTAGTCCTTCTCCTGCCTCTGGCTTTGAATCACTGGTTAAAAGAGAGGCTGCTGCTGTGCTTTCACCACCCTCATTCTTCTGACCTTGTTCTCCGTTCCTGATTCGCTTGTAATGAGCCCTGACCTCGCTCTTGTTCTCGTGCTCAACCTTGATGGCGAAATCGCAGGGATACACCTTCTTGCTAAAGATGCGCTGTGCAACGCCTACGTCGAACCGCGCCGCACCCAACCATCGCATGTTTTCGGTTCCAAGATCGGCTTCGGCGATTATGCCGACCGATTGGCTCAAAAAACTCAGCATCCGCCGTGAACCTTGCGTGATACTCATCAAGTCGATAGAAGTCCGTACACCCTTGATTACAGCCAGTGCCGAAGGTCCCGGGAGATGCGAACCATTTAGATTGCAGCTCATGGCATTGCCACTACCACAGGGGATATGCGCAATGGCGACCTTTTGCAATGCGCTGCGAGCGTCTGCCCGTTTACCAAATCCATTGAACACCTCGTACGCCAGCCCGTCGCCTGAGCATACTACTAGGACGTCATATGCATCGATGTCGAGAGCCTCACTGATTTGGGTTCCCTGGCCCCCGTGCCCTGTCGTTACCACATCTAGAGTCATCCGTGCTGCCTCAAAAAGTGGCCTCACATCGGTTTCCCATATATGAACTGCGCCCCCCGGACCAGCATGGGGATTTACGAGGACCTTGGCGCGTCGTTGCCGTTGTGCTTGACCATATGCGCGTTTAAGGAGGGTCTCGATCCATGCCTGAGCCGGAACTATCGGGGTATTGCCGAGAGAGTATTGCAGTCTCTCGCAACGGATTTTAGCATTGCGTTTCTCGGTGGTGTAGTCGATCACTAGCTCGTTGTCGTTGTCGATAGAAGCCCAGAGGATATTGTAGTATGGGAGAGCGATCTCGGTTGGCAAGTTGCCAATGGCGACACCGCAAAAACGAGTTCGATTGCGCTTAGCTAGATCCTTGTCTAAAAGTATCGAGGATTAGTCTATGGTGTATCACAAAGGCGAGGAGTCGGCGCTTCATGCGCACCTTTGGCGACCAGCGCGTCGCTCCCTAGGGCTAGTGATATGCCCTTCCCCAAAGTGAGAACATGGTCCGAATAGGTTTCTGGGGCCAAGGGCAAGGCAACGGAGTCTGATTCAGCCATATTATTGAAAGACGGACGAAAAGAATGTAGAGAGATAAAAAGGCATATAGAAATGTGTAAAAAGCGAATGACTGTCGAAGAGCAATGTTTACAAGTAAAGAGAGAGAGGCAAACGTCGGAGCACCGGCGAGACAGACATTGACACGAGATGAGATATTCAGGATACCTGGTCTCCGGCTCGCCGAAGCAGCTACTACCTCGATTAATGCTAGAGACCGAGCTGTTGCACGAGCTACCGACTAAGCATGAGCAGCCAGGGTAGATGCTAGTCGTGCCGGCCGTGCTAGTCTAGTTTAGGGGTAACCGCCTTCTTTGAATTACCTAACGAGGAATCACCATCAAGTTTCAACCCAACAGTGAAGGTACATTACCTACTGAAATACCTACTTACTAAGGTATCTAACAGCAGTTCCTCGGTAACTAGGTAAGGTAGGTATGTTTCCGTTTCAATAAGTTAACAGAGGCGGATGGTAGATGCCTTTCAGGCCTGTAGGTATAGGTTAGCTAGGTATACCTAATATATGGTGTACTTGATAGGTATTTTAATGATGTCATTTAAGGTAATACCTCAATAAATGCATCTTTTCATGGATAGGTACCTAGCTCCCGCCCGCGGAACCCGAGTCCCTGAATGCTGGCGGTTATCCGGAGCAGAGTGCTGGGCCAAATATCTATAGTACACTAGATTCCAGACTCAGGAGCTAAGTAGATAGGTATAGAGATATATTAACCACCCGACTACAACGCTAAGTCGATCAAAGGATATGAGTATGACGATATGTTGAAATAGGGGATATATCTTAATACTCCAGCTTCGATAATATAGTCTAAGTTTAAATAAGTCTAAGCAGTACTAGGCACGAGACCAAGTTATATCTTACTCTCGCCACGCTTTGCCGTGTTTCGGCTGCCCTCCATAACCATAGCGACATGATGGCTCAACGCGACCATATCGCCCGTATCATCAAATATCACAACCTCATAATCATACCGGCCGTTCTTAATATGCTTCGAGTGCACCCGTACATGCAGCCACTCAACACCCTCCGGAGGTAATACCTTCTTAATATCCAAATTCAGCGTCAAGGTCGGGTACCAAAGCCAATCCGACTCGCCATCGCCTGTCTTCGCAGGCGGCTTCGTTCCATCCGCCTCTTGCTGCCTCCGTACCATGCCCTCCATCATCTGGGGCCACATATCCGAAACGAACCCGATGCCTTCCATTGGGAAGCGCTCACTGGACTCGAACTGAACCCACTCATCTATCACATTAAGCTGCACCTGCCCGTTCCTCGGAACGTGCATCTTTATGCGACTCACAGCTTTCCGGAGTTTAGGGAACGGTAAATCCTTGAGAACCACCCAATTAGCGTCCTCGCCTTCGGCAGCAAGTTTGGCAAAGTCTGTGGGCGGAGCCGGGAGCGGCGGATTTGGCGACCACCCCGTTTGTAATGTGAGGCCGCTTTCACCAATCATGTTCGTATTTGTCAGATACGCGACGACCTCCTCGCGCCCGTCCTGGGTTAATGAGATGTGAATTGTCGACATCTGACGCCCCAACTTCTTATCCGTGACTGTAAAGGTTGCAGGCCCTGCGTGTGTGCGCCGTAAGAACTCGGCGTGTAATGTGATGGTGTGAGGTTGGTTTTGTTTAGCTAGGGTTGTGCTAAAATGTGTCGCCGCGACGCGCAACAAGGTCGCCGTCACAACTCCACCATGAGTAACTATGAAAGTGCTTTAGCTAATATGCCTTTATTGATAAGTGGTGAGGTGTGCTGCCTATATAGTGTGCCAGTTGACTGACCTGAACCGATGCACCATTCTGTAGGAAAGTGAGCCGTATACACGTGCGAGCTGGTAGCTTTTACCTCCGTGGCTTTGGCAAATGTTGGTACCATCGTTTCTCAATTTAATTTTTTTTAGAAATTGCACGCAACGTAGTCTTCACTAAAGGTCGATATACTACGGCTCACTATGAGTTGGATGTGGTGAGCGAAAGGGTAATGAGTATACCTAATTGTTATTGATGTTCAGTGCTGTGGTACCTAGGTGGGTATTTAACTTACCTCGGTACATACCTACCTACAGTAGTGAAGTCAGGTGGAGATTGTCTGACATCTGAATCGAGCTTAGGTATATCCAACTACCTAGGTAGTTCAGACCTTGTAGCGCCTCGTAGGGCGTGGTGATTAAATAGCTGTCTGGATACCTTAGCGCGTCACCCCAGTGTAGGAAAGGCGTGATATAGTGTATAACTAGACAATTATGTACTTTACATTAAGGTAAAAAGGGTTGCTAATTTAAATAATAATAATAATAACTTTCTAGTATAACTAATCTTAAACAACGCTTTTATAATACTAAAAGTTGAGGGGATTTATTGATTCTGGGAGTTTTCTTCGTCTAATGTGGGTTTCCTTAACTGCATACGGGATTATATCTGGTAATCTAGGTGAGTTCTCGTGATAGATAAAAAGGGCGAAATGATGCAGTGTTATTTAGGTATAATGTGCCTCATATATATCTATCTTATCTCGATATATAATGAGATTATACTATGTTGTGGACTTTCTTGTCTCGGTAAGATACCGATGTATATACCACCGAGATTTTGAGTGCAGCTATACAGAAGAAATGTTGATGCAGGTCGGATTTATCTAGTACATTAAGAAGGCAGTCAGTGAGCCCAGTGTACTGTCATTTAGACACCCGGGACAGGGCGCTGCGGTTCGTTGTGGCTTGTGTTTACAGAACTTGGTTCGTTCGCGTCGCATACTACCGAAAGGAATCGTGTGGCACATATAACATTTTGATGTTTGTATCTCATCATCAGCCATTCATTCTCACGTCGTTCTCTAGAGTATGTCAAGACCTAGTTGAATAAGCCAAATTATAGGGTGATGCATCTTTTCTATAATGGCTCTTCTCATTTAAGAAATATGAGGAGGATACTTCGGCACAAGTCGAATTGGAATAATGAAAACAGTGTTCTTGGAGATCTGTAAGATCTATTTTATTATTATTAAATAGAATCAAATATTGTAATACATTTAACTGGACATTAGGTATTTATCACAGCTAAGTCGCAGATGGCAGCATGATTAGATGATAGAGAAATTCTGGGAGGGCGGGGTATGTTGCACACTTGTTCACGCAGACGATAGAGATCTCACCTCATCTACTCTTCGTATTGCTTACTAGCTTTCGTGCGCCAACACATATTCATAACAGATCAATACTCTAGCTTCTATGTAAGTAATCAGATCCGACAGACCTGGCCCTTTTCCCGTAGTGTGGTGTCTACCTTCCTTTCTCGTCTCTTGTTAGATTTGGCTTTGATTGGACTCGAGTTCGTGTCGAAGTCGGCCCGTCGTCGAAAAGAAAGCAAAAGAATAACGTTACACTTTTATATCAGGTAGGGAAATTACGTTGCTATCCTAGATCCCTCGGTCAAACTGGTCCGCGGCTGTGGGTAGATAAAAGGTGCTTTACAGTCATGCCATGTACATACTGTCTTCGCGCCGAAACTAACGGCACGAGGAACCCTAGCCAAGGTAGGGGTCTAATCCGAGATTCAAGCCGAAGATATCCATGTTGCTAATAGATGCTTACTCATAGGTACCTACTCATTTCAGCACTCAGCTGCTAACGATGTCCTCCCGGAAATGCATCCCGAAGCCGAAGCCGAAGCCGGCTGCAACTCGGGAGACACGACGGGTTGGATGAGATGGATACGGCTGTATGAAGGGGACTGTCAGATTGACAAGTGGAGTCAATTTAATCCCTCCTCTCATGAGTCATCCGGGGAAGCTGCTTCAACTGCATATATCAACACTTCTCCCAATTCTCCTAGTTGTTTCTCACTTCATTGGTGCCAATACAACTACGTCTCCGGCATAGTAATTACATCTCTTTGTTAACTCTGCGTCCTATAAGCCTATGCACTAGACATTTATTATTTGACCTTGGTTAAGGACTGGCTTAAGAGCCTGGGGATTCGGACGCGGAGCTGGTATGTTACCACCCTTTTTCACTTATTGACTGACGGTTCAGTCACTTTCACCGCAAGTGCGTCAAGACAAGAGACAGTCGATTAATTTATACATGGCTTTAGCTGCTCTATCTATTATTTCTCTTATCTAGCTTCTGCACTCTCTTTGACCTCTATGCAGTTGCATACAGTCTATACATCGACCCTTAGCTTTTCGGGTTGAGACAGTATCTAGTCCTTCTTGCTATCAGCTAAGACCTGCTTCTCAGATGGGATTGGTGCATTGGTCTCTTCGTCGCTGACGTCAGAGTCACGCTTCATGTCCTTGAAATCAGTGTTCAGAACGAATTCCTCCTCATCAAGCTTGTGGAACAAGAACCAGAAGAGAACCGTCAAGATAGCACCAGCAATGGTAGGTCCGAAGAAAACCCAAACTAGGTTAGGGTCCTTGATGGCGGGGGCAGCAGCCAGACCGATGATAGCAGCAATGGCATTGTTGAACAGGTTCAAGGATGCAACCAGACCCTTCATGTTCTTGGGTGCCATGGCATAAGCGATACCGTACAACGAGACGTTGACGAATACTTCCGAGATGGCACCAAGGATGACGGGAATAGTATAGAGACCATATGGGATGGGAGATAGCGCTGGCTCGCCTGGTGCGACGATCTCGGTACATGTTGAGGCGTTATATCCGCAAGGTGAAGTCTGATAAACATAGTATTGTAGGAGACCATAGCCGATCGATCCAATGGTGCCAAGCGCGAAACCAAAGGTGATACGGGAGATAGAACCCCACTTGATACCTCTCTTTCGTAGGAAAGGATAGACGAGGTGGTTCATAATAGGGACCACTGTATGCGTTGGTTAGTCATATTTTCCCTTCATTATGACACCGGGTCCAAGTGGACCTGTTATCCGGGGAAATGAGAGCAAAGTACTTACAGACAACGATACTGACTGAGTTCAGGTTGTCGAACAGATCATTGGGCAGACCTTTGGTGTCCAAACCGGCAGTCAACGCGTTGGCAGCTGCTCCGAGACCATAGTCATTGATCTGCCAGATGGGAGCAAACAAAAAGATGGCGCATGCCTGGAGGGTACGCTTCACGTCGCTGACGAAGCTGTCATTGTATGCATACTCCTTGGTGCTACCGGCAGCTCGTCGCACGCTGGGCCTGCCTAGGTCCCAAAAGCCAGGTCGGCCGATCTTCTTCAGACCGCCGTTAGCGAAGATGTCGCCAAGAACCTTAAAGACATTGCCCAAGTCCGAACCTCCTGGAGGTTGCTTGATCAAACGCGGGTTAAGGTACCACAGCAGGGGAGGCAGCATCAGATATAAGATAGTGGGAATCAGGTAGGCGGCCCAGTAGCCGACAAGCTTAGCGAGGTAGGTCGTGGGAATACCGAAAACGGCGCCGACATTGATGAGGAGATAAAACCAAAGCATGACGCTGTTGATGGACTCCTCGGGGTCGACAATGACCTTCTCGCCGTTCTTGTCCGTGATGACGTGCGCCCTCTTGTGGGGGCTCTGGTCGATCAGCGTAGGTGAAATATTGGGTTTGAACTGCGCTGCACCGATGGCAAGAAGGTACAGGGAGAAGGCAAAGGGGCCAAAGGCCTTGCCGGATTGGAGGACGGACGGAAGGGCAGAAATGATCATGACGATGTGGGCGACACCGCAGATGGCGACACCCTGGCAAATCATCCTGAATCGACCGTATTTGGTATCGGCGAGCCAGCCGAAGAAAACAGGGAGCGAATAGGCCAGGAACTTGAACGACTCGGTGACAGCCGAGGCCACAGCAGGACCTTTACCTAGCGCACCGGCGGTGAAGTCACTGCCCGGATACGTCGCACCTGTGCCGGGTCCGTTCGGTGGGAGGGGAAGGGGGGCACGGATGAAGTTCTTGTATACTTGGTTGCAGCCGTAGTAAGAGGCTCGCTCGGCGAACTCGACGGCGCACAGCCAGTAAGTGGTGGAGGGCATCTTGCCGGCGACACGGCGCAACGACGACTTCTCCGCGTCGGTAGGGAGAACGAGCCCCTGCCAGATCTCGTGGCCTTCCTCATCGTAGGTCACCGGATCTTCGTCTACATGGTCGAGGGCGCCGGCCTTCACGTCTACCGAGGCTCGGACTGCGCTCACCGGGGCAGCGATAGTCGCGATAGTGGTCTGTGTGTCTGGTGCTACAATGTTAGTGTCTGGTGATGAACTTCAAGTTAGGTTCTTCTTACCCGCCATCGTGAAAGACAATGCTGTGTCAAGCCGAAAACTAAGACTACAGAGAGAGAGCCTTAGATTGACCAGTCTATGTGGATGCGACGTGCAGTGAAGGGAGTCGGGAGGAGAAGATGCACGGGTGCAACACGACCTGGCTTGTTATATATGCGTACATCTATACTGTACCCCCCCGACTCACCTTATGGCTGGCAGCATTGGTGTTGGTGTTGGCATTGGCATTGGCATTGGCATTGGCATGAGCATGGGTATGAGCATGCTTGCGGTACTGTACTACCTACAGCGTTGCCTATCACTCGTGTGCGGCAGTAGGATTCTCGATCGTGTTGGGAATATGGTCACGCATCTCGCCACTAGGAATTGGGAGAGCCTATGCCACTGTAGGACTAGAAGCTTATCGGTCGCCGAGAAGGGTTGGCAAACCACCGTCCTTCCTCCTTCAGACTGGGTCAAAGGCTTGGTTGCCAGTGAAGCTAGAACTCTGGCACCTAGCGTCAGCTCCGAATAAGGGTAGCATCCCGATATGGAGGACTTTTCCCCAGCAACAAACGACGGTTGGGTGGGCGCGTGAGAATCATTGATAGCGATGAGGATGGGGAACCCTTTTCTGCCAAGGTCTAGGCGCATGCATTCTACCTAGTCAACGGCCTTGGCTTCTGGCATATCTCACCCAATCACACGGCCCAAATTCTTCAGCCAGATGCTTCTTCAGCCATAGTGTACTATCGCCCATACAAACCGCCTGCAAACCGCCATGTATTCCGCCACCCGTTTTTGCAGCAATCTCCTATACCCGGTCAGCCTAGACTTTGCCCGCCCATACGACCGCCTTGGCTTTCTCGGCATCATTGGCTCTATTCCTTCAGGCTCTCTGGGCAGAGGAAGCGAGCTTGATATGATACGGTATCCTACCGCTTTAGGCAGGTGGTTTGGGTCATGATAAGATGGCTGAAGGGAGGCTGTTGGTATCGCCATTCAGAAGACGAATTGCAGTATTGGCGCCGCTCCGGCCAAGTCGCCTTAGTCACCTTAGTCGCCTTGGAAGCGCCTTGTCAGAGCTTGATAACGCCGTCACGACATCGTTTCGACCAAACTGCACGGGAGGTTTGTAGTGTACTAGTCACTAGTACGCTACCAAGACCATCCCAATGCATCATTCCGTCCTCTAGTCGGATAATGGTCCTCATGCACATGTTCTAGAAGTTCTTGTGTCCTTCCTTTCCCGTTCTAACTAACAGTTGGAAAAGCCGCGGCTTGCCGACTGCTCACACAGGGACCAATTTTGATTTCGGTATCACCGCCGTTATTATAACGTTAACACTCCTTAATATGCTTGATCGACCGCTACGATCAAGCTTTCCAGGCCTTCGTCTAACAGCTTCTAGTCCCCAATCGATAGGTTCCCGAGTTGGTGCTGTGCCATTGTTCGTGTGGCCTTTTGACGTAGTACTAAAGATCCCTGTCCTGTTTGAGACAACATCCTTAAATGTGATTCATTGGCTCGGAATCTGGACAGTCTGGATTGTCCTCTTGTCGCTTGCTATCGGACTACGGCGCTCTGTCTCCCCAAGATTGCTTTGTGGAGCCTAGTGCATCGAGTCTACGATCGGTTGATGATACCATTAAGTCCACACATATCACGAGGAAATTAATTACCTAGGATTCTGCCTAGGGTACCTAGGTCAAACGTCCCGAGGATTCATGAGAGTTACATCCCCTAACTAGACAAGGCTAGCATTGATCGAATAGGGGTCGATGTAAGTCAAGTTGTGCAGTTAGTTCTTATGGAGACTAGAATTCACTGTTACCAAGTTCGATGTTGAGCATCGCTATCATTCCTACCTTCGACCACCACTCAAATATCACAAAAGCTGGAGGATGAGAGCTCGCTAGACTAGATACATGGTAAGTAATAAGGATAAGGTAAATAATGACAGAATAAGTACAACCTCATTCAAGGAGTCATTCAACCAAACCTGATTTCTGGTTTCTAGCGTATCATTAACAGTATCTCTCTCGATTCTCGGCATCATTTCAAGCAGACGATCGTCTATAGCATCACTACCACGTAGTAGACATGCTAGTGGCAAATTCAACGTTATCGTCATTGCTGAACCAGCGGCAAAGTGCCACATGATCAGGCTTGGTTAAGTTGACGCTGATCAGCAGTGAAGGACTGAATCTGTAACATGATTAAATCACGTGCTAGGTGGCCATACATCAGTAGAATCCTTCTATCTACTATGTAGAAACATCATCTCTATTCAGTTGGTCTTCTGTCGTCGCATGTGTAACATGGAAATGACATCCATAAGCGCGACTCATGGCAAGGTAGTATTAGTTCTAGGTTTTACCACTTTTAAGGCCTTTTAAGGTGCCCGACAAATCAGGCTTAGTGTACCCGCCGCTTTTGTTCAGGCTCGGCTCAGTCTATCATCAGGCAGGTGAGTGAAGAAATACTTTGTGCATAGTTTATGCAGAGGTACACGGCCTGCAAAACGGTTTCCTTGTGCCGTTAGTGAGAGGACTTCTCGCACAGACTGCTCGCATACGATTGCTTACCCTCCATACAACGACCGCCGGCATAGAAGCTGGTATCCGACCGTTACCGCTTGATGGGAGCTCAATCCGACCGCTACCGCTGCCTCTAGGACAGCGGATAGAGCGGACGGTCCGCCAGTCATCCAGTCATCCAGTCATCCGGCCGTTGGGGAACCTTGATACGTGCCGTGACAAGAAGTAGCAATAGCAAGGGATGATTACACATCAACAGACAAGATTTAAACCATCTGAGAAAGCTTCGTTTCTTGCCCTGCACAGAGACAATGGATGATTCCAAGATACAACGCCCTATCTTGACATCTCTCCAAGACCTGACTATATTGGAAGCCCTAGACCCGGAGACAGACGAGTCGAAATACGTCACCTTTTATCATATCACCTCTGACGACCATCTTTATTTTGGACAGCTTTATAGGCAGAAAAAGGACATCTCTTTTGCTGACTATAGCTTAGCATTGGAGCATGTTCGGGACGAGGAGATCTACCCTCTAGTCCCTGAAGGCACTCGACTCAAAGTTGCGCCTAATCACTGGGATGATACTACAGCATTCATCAAGCGACCTGGATTGAACTGTTACGAAACTATGCAGGGCTCTGACTTTATCCCGAAAGAAATCCTGCACGAGACTCTTATCATGGAGCAGATCTCCATGGCACCCCACCCCAACATCATCACATACCTTGGCTGCCATGTAAAGCGTGGTCGGATTACAGCGATAGTCTTGGAGCGTCTTGGTCAGACGCTGACACAGTTGTCCTGGACACCCACCTTCCACCAACTTGACCATGATTCATTTTTCAAAGCTGTTGAATCAGCTGTCCATCATATTCACTCTCTAGGGTTGGCCCATAATGATGTCAATCCAGATAACATCATGATTAGGAATGGGATGCCTGTGCTGATTGACTTTGGGTCTTGCGAACCCTTTGGGATGAATCTCCAATCGCTTGGAACGGATGGCTGGTACGAGGAGGAGTTCTTTACATCTGAGGCAAAACACGATGAATACTCTCTTAAGAAGCTGAAAAGGTGGCTTCAAAAGCCGGAATAACTGTACATGGAAGGATTCTGCACCTGCATTGAGCCTTACTACGCATTCCAGATCGTGATTTCCTAGGTAGCATAAAGGAAAAGCTCTGTTCTTACGGCATAATAAACGGTCCCCTTTTTCACTTCAGTGTAATTATGGTGATACCTAAGTGAGTGGAGGAAACCACAGTGCGTGGAAGTTTACAGGTGGAAGGCGTAGGGCATATACAGTATTTAAGCTGGCAGTCATACTGCTGTATACCAACCATCTCCAATACAACTACATCTTCCAATTGAAATCATTCCCCTTTTCTACCTAGGCATATTGGAAATTATGCAAGTTTGTTCATATTGGGTTATGAAAAAGCGGATCTTGCTCAGGCCATGCTCAGGCCATGCTCAGGTTAAAAGCGGCATGACTCAGGTTAGATTCCCATTCCGATTCGGGTAAGTAAAATCTATCTCAGAGCCTAGAGGTGCTTATCTACCCAGCGACCTGGTACGCTTGTGCTCGTGTCCAGCTCGGTGGGTGGGTGGTACCATGGGAAGGAATACTTCAATGCCCCCGGATTTCCAGATCAGGTAGGTCGGTAACAGGAGTCCCGAATTTTCGTATACTTAGTACTGAGTTAGTAGTATGCAGCAAAGTACTAACATATTTAATAAGAAATTAAATATAATAAAAATAGAAATAGAAAAAGGAAAAGGAAGAAGGAAAGAAATAATAGAAACCATTGCCCGAGCTCAATCGAAGGTTGACGATGATCTACTGAGAAGGATGTTCGATGGATTCAAAGGGTTATCATCCATCATAATGCAGATAGCCGGACCACAGGTTATTATATTGAGGCACAGCCCTATCATGAACGGATTAACCGAGATACAGTCATGGTGTGTACAATATTACGCTGTAAGAGCGCGTATCTGCAGGACTGTGGCAAAAACCCAAGCCGTATTCCAACACTACATACCGGAACAGTCGTCTGACTTCTTTATCGCAGCCTCAGATCATTACCCTTCAAAATTCACATGATAAATATTCAATAATCATGTTGGTAAAAGACGGGATGATGCAAGCATAGCGACGTGAAATTCAGTGTCACCATTAGATTGGTACACGTGCCTGCTTGTGCGGCTAACTTCATACAGCCGACATACAGCATGCTACCTATGTGTATGGGTCTTTTTAAATACCACCTATTCATAGAGCAGCTTTGACTAGGTACAATAAGCCCTTACAGGACCCGCAGGGCGGTAGAATTATCCGGATGCGAGATATATCATTGCAATCTATAAAATCATGCAAATACTACCCCCCTCAATTCCAGTACATGAAACTTGCTGTATATTGTCTGCTTAAAGGTAGAACTAACAGATTCTGTAAGGAATGCAAGATACCGAATTTTGTAAATTGGTATTGCTCTTAAACTATACAACAAATGCTCCACGACTCTAGCTTATAGTAAAGATATATCTCATGAAGGGGAAACCATAGGGTTGTATTAAAAATAAGAATTGAATTGGATTGGATTAAATAGCAGATACGGCTCTCAAGATTATATATATATATCTCTCTCCCTCTCTCTCTCTCTCTCTCTCATAATTAGAAATATCCTATGCAGTCGGTTCAAGTTGGTAATTAAGATGCCCAACAACACTTAACCCATACTACTTTGACACGCCGTCTCCTTCTATCGTATATAGGTATCCTTAGCACTCTACTCCTATAGCATGCAAACGACGGCTCTCTATTAAATACACGATACCTGTTCTCCCAACCCCTAAACTTTCTCTCCACGCGTTAACGAAAACCCCACTTACGAGTCTTTTCAATACTTTAGTGCGTGTCCCTTCAACTCCGGGAAAACAACTTTCTAGACCTTGATATATGACCTTGATATATGGGGCTGTCGGAGGCTCGGGCTTGTATATTGTTGATATACTAAATAACGAGCTCGTTCGCATGATACAAACGAGGACCAAGGGCTTTCACCACGAATATAGCAGACACAAGAAGTATATCACATTCTTTAAGGTACTTGGCATAGAGAACTGAATGTCATCACGACTAATAGATCCTAGCAGCAAGCAAATCAAGCTGATGTGATGGCAAAGACAAGATTTAATGCTCAGTATACCATCTTTAGTTAGAAGCGGGTAGTTGATCTTGAAAGCCCCCTACAATTGAAGGGGAAAAGGCCGAGGGGTTTCAAGGCTAAAACTCCACTCCATAAGACGACAAGAACACAATGCGAATGGCAACGGCCTTGGATTTCAGGGATTTATAGATAGAAAGCTTGTAATCATCCAGACCTTGACCGAAGACTGGAAGAGAGAAACAGTTAAAATGCCGTCTGTTTATAGAGACACTGATTGCAATATCTTATATCTCATAACCGCCCCCCTTCCCTTTTTCATTATTATTTATTTTCGAGGGAGGCAGTTAGGAAAGAGTTTCGCGATAAGAGAAGAACTAGCCTCTCATATATTGCGAAGCGAGATACAGCGTCAAGAGGAGATATTTATAATCGAATTCAACGTGAGAGGAGGCAACCTGCTGCGAAATTGGTCACAGGCATGTAAAGGGTAATTAGCTTACAGACAGCTTTGACCATAATCAAGTCATTAGGGTGGGGGGTTTTCTTCAAGAACAGCTGTTTTACCTACGAAAAGCATTACGTCGGGGGCAATTGACTGTCGTGGGAATGTTGCGAGGCGGTAGTTGACAACCGTTCATCAGAAATTCCTTGTTCAAGAGCACGTTTGACGATGTTTTTTACAAGTGGGAATATATGAATACCGACTGGGCCTGTTCTCGACTTCATAGCTCAAGGACAGTGGTAATTCCTCATCGAAGGATAGAGATGCTTTCTTCCACGGTTTCGGCAGGTTTAGCATAGTTGGGAGACGCTGAAGCTTCCAGCTACTCTTGAGTAGGACGACAACATAATCAGACTCTTTCCCAAGGGAACACATGCACTATCTAAAAGCAACTGGATTGGCCCTAGAACAGGTGCGGTTCATACAAGATGGCCTATCTCTCACACCCGGCCGGTGCTTCTAACACTATGTACATGTTTGAACTATGCTTGAGGCTTCGCGAGACGATACTAACACAAATATAGTGACCAACCCTGACGTTAACCTCCCGCCCTTGATAACCTGTCGACAATGCGCCGGTGTGATGTGCCTGGCTAGGTCCTCTCGTCAACCAACTGCGCGTTGTTCATGTTCGCTGATGAAGCCGCCAGAAATGCTGACTGTACCTCGTCGATGGGCTTTGAAACCCAGGCGTAAGAACATTTGGTCCTCGTGGGAGATAATTTCAAAGCTAGATGGTAGCATAAAATGTAAATTTCATTACGTAGAGCGTTATGATACAGCTCTTCAAATCCTGGTGATCCATGACTTTTAAGGTATCTGCCATCCACCAACGCCAGGTTCTAATCCAAGGCCCATCTCAGTGAACTCCCGAGGAAAGACTTGACTTCACGTTCCGGCCTTTTACAATGGCTTCTAAAGCCTTTGTGCATACAATCATGAATGCCTCGGCGGCATGCGTTATTATGAGCCCTAGGGCTATTAAACGATTAGCACAAATACCTGTTATATGAGCAGATTGACCATATGTTCGGGCCATGAGCCCCAGAGAAGGGGTCTATCGCCGAGGCGCGCTGAGACAGGTGCTAGAATACGCAGCCTGCGACGCTTCTCGTCCACGTCGGCCACATACACGAAACCCATGATGTTCGCATCGCGTATGTTGTCCGGGACATCGTGTACTGAGGCGCATGCTACCGCTAACACACAGTTCTGCAGCATCATTGATGGTTCTGCCTTCTCGAGCATGTCCGTGTGTACCTCCCCTTCGTCGTATGTAATGCCGCCGCCGTCCGCAGCTG
Source organism: Xylaria hypoxylon (assembly GCA_902806585.1). Lineage (NCBI taxonomy): Eukaryota > Fungi > Ascomycota > Sordariomycetes > Xylariales > Xylariaceae > Xylaria > Xylaria hypoxylon. The sequence goes on from CADCXB010000010.1 coordinate 1,315,722, forward strand.
TTTTAGAGGATGCTTCAATGGAGCCGTTAGTTGCTATTCTGGAAAGATCATTCTTGTGGTATGACGGCAATAGAATTGAAACGGGTGTATAGTGGGTACATTGCCGTCTGCACAAAATGGGAGAAAAGAGAAAATACGTGTACATACCCTCACTAATCCTCCATATCGAAACAGCCGCAAAGTCAACCTGCTGCGTAAATGGACTCAGAGTCATCCTGGCGTTGCCAAAGAAGTACTCTCTAATGGCCGACTCGCGGATAGATTGCATGAAGGCTTCATCGCGGTCCATGACGCCGCCGGATTTATCCAAACCGATGACCGTGACCGTCTCACCGACGCTTGTGATCTGGCCGGAGAATCGCTTCTGCATCTCGCTGCCTACGCGTTCAGAACCGAGCACGACGACGATATTCACCGAGAACTCGGCGACGATATGTGCGACGAAGTCGTAGTACGCGGCCCCCCTGGTGCCAGCGGGCACACCGCCAGTATCAATCAGCATACCGGCGCTCTTGACATCGATATCCTCGGCGAGTCTCGACGTAGCGGCGATAGCAAGCCGGCCGAGCATGCGTTTGAACAATTTCGGATTGTCGTCCGACTGCGGTAGCCCATAGTAGTACGCTAACGGCAGCTTCACGGGTATCGCGCTAGCACCACTGCTAGGTAGAGTGCCCCAGTCTGTCGTTGCATCGATGAGTGTTGCGAAAACGGCGGCGCTTAGGGTCCCGGGCAGCGTGAGCATGCCCTCGCGGGAATCTGTGTTCACGACGAGGGGTTGGCGGCCCATGCGAGTGGCCCATGATGTGAGGGTGCGCACAAGGCTCGACTTGCCGGCGTTCGGGGGGCCTACGACGAGCACGCGCGGCCCCATTTGTGCTGTTCTTTGGGCGGCGGCGCGCAGGGATTCGAGCTTGAAGTGTAGGTTTAGGTAGCTGACCATTGGGGTCTCATCAGCGTTGGGCTCGGACGTGTACGCATCGTATGTACCCGAGGAGGGGGCTGTAATCTCGAGTGTGCAGCCGTGCCAGGTATTGATCTTGGATTTGGTCGCCGTGAAGGCGTAGGGCGTGTTGGGGGCGAGCTCTGTGCCATCTTTCTCTGCCGTGCCGGAGACGAGTTTGATAGTTAAGATTGAGCTATGTGGCACTTCGAAGCGATACTCCCAGTACGGTTCGAGTGTTTGTGTTGTTGTCGGAGCTGATGTGATTGAAGAAGCTGCAGCAGCTATTGGGGTAGCCTAGGATAATTAGCCGGATGAGGCAGACTCATGTGTTGAAAAGAAGCACGTGAGAACCTACTGTGGGAGCTAAATGTCCCAAGCCCGGTATCGACATATTTAATTCATTGCAGGAGAAGCGTGGGGTTGAGGAAGGTTGAATAGAGATATCCCTTGTTGGCATGGAGCTCAAGCTCAAGCTTAGCTTAGTAGATAGACTAACCTAGATAGAGGGTCGCGCAGCCTTACTCGCAGCTTTAGTTTTCGGTGGGGCCATGATGTATTTTGACTGTGAGTGGGGAACACCGAGATCACGGCGGCGGCATGCGGCAAACTGCATGTGAGGAAGCTTAGGTAGGTATCATCGAGGTATCATTATTATTGTGACTGTACCTACTATCTACCTGTCTATACTACCTACTTAGGTAATCTTAGATTGTATGCGTCGTACTCTCTCCCTGTTTCACTCGTCTGCCACGATTCAACCCTATTTTTTCATCTCGTTGCCTTATCAAAACACATCTCATGGAAACCAAGTTGACATATGTGGGCAGTGCAAGTATCGTAAATAGAAACAGAGACATTCTCATTATTCGTGAATATCGTGACCACCGTTTAGATCCCTGTAAAAAGTGGCTCTCCTTCTATAGCCTCTATCTTTGTATGATATGCTGGAGAACCCGACAAACTGGGTATCTAAGTATGCAGCAGACTCCAGATGAGACTGTAAAACGCCTGTGCGCCTATGCCTTCCTTGGGCACGTGATATTCTGTGTCTCCGAACCGATGCTTCTGCTGATGATACTTCGTTGCGTCCTACTTCGGCGTGGTCTTTCTCGATCGTCCATCCCGATTAATCTCGCAATGCGACCGTCCAATCTCAATTCTTTTAGTCCGAGAATTTTTCAAACATTTCGGCTAGGCTTCTGACCCCAAGCAGTACTGCCTCGTCTGGCCCTAAACCGGGAGTCCACTCAGCATGTGCGAAGTCGATCATCTTCAAGGTATATATGTGAGGGAAGCTTGACAGCTCGTCATAGTCTTCATCGTCGTCTCCGCTCTCATCTCCAACCTCGTGGTCAAATGGAACCGATTCCGAAACAAAATTAAGCTCCTCGTCGTCCATTCCAATACCGCTATCCACTCTAAGGTTAGCGCTGACGACGCGAGGTGCGCTTCTCTTGTTGATTGACCTAACGATCTCCACCCGTTCCATTTCCGCCTCTTCAGCCTTTGCCTCCTCGATAGCCGCTCTCAGTGCAGGCCCATCTCCTTCAAAGACAAAGAGTAAGCTGGAAGAATACATGCGACTCTCTTCCTTTTGTAGTACCTCTTCGACCCTCCGAAGATCTCTGGCAAATAAGCCTGCAACCAGTTTTCCCAAGTCCTTGTCGATACCGGCGGCGTCGTTAAAAATGAACAACTTGAGTGATTCTACCAAATTTGAGTCGTTCACGTCGTCGCGGCCCCAGAATTTGTTGTACATCATGAAACCCTCCTCATTCGGACCCGTTACGTTCGTAGAGGGTTCGTCCTTTCCATTGGGTGTTGTGTACGTGGGACGGGTGCCATTATAGACCTGCATGCCGGCGATGCGAAAACCAAAGTTCTTATGCGTTGTGCTCTCTGTGATCTTATCAAAACGCTCCCTCTTCTCCTGTGACGCATTTTTTGACCATAACTGCTGACCCATTTTGGTATCCATGATATTAGGCTTTTGGAAGCCATAAGAGGCGTTCAAAAGGGTAAGAGCGCGGTCTGTCTTGATTGGACCTGTTTTAGGCTCCGGTCTCTTATTCTCGGTGGCAAGCTCCTCTTTGCTCGGTGCATCCTTTGTGAGCGGTTCCTTTACACTAAGCTTCTCGGTAGCCGCTGGGACCGTGCTTGGATGTAGGTGGGACTTCAGTTCATCTTTGAGTCCTTTGGGGATCTCGGCATGGTCGATTAGGTTAGGAAGCTGTTGATGTATTGAAGCGGCAGTGGTATTGTTGAGCAGGGCGAGACTACCGCAAAAGACGGGCATAAGCTCGGCAAAGTCGGGGTGAAATTTGGCGGATTCGTAGAAATCCACCTCAGCCTGGGTGCAAGGCTTGACGAATAACTCGCCGCCGGCGTCGCACATTGTACCATCACTGGATACGCACTAAAGTCAGTATAGAGAACGCGACATTCTGGCGGAGACACAACTGACTGCCCAGCAACGGCATGCTTATAATCGATCAAGTCCTGGTGCTTTGGAACCTCTTTAGGTTTAGCTGGTGCGGTCTTGACTCGCTTCAACTCGCGTAATTCTGGCGTGGCCGACATAGCTGTTGGTGACGAGAGAGATCTCTTGAGACAGCTGGCCATATCATCAAAACGAGAGTAGGAGGGGAATGGCGGGTGTTGCAGAGAGGTGGTGATTTAATAAGTACTTTGGGTACGTAGTAGGCTTTCGCGGGTCCACGTCACCGAATGAGCGAAAGTGTTTGTATACCGGGCCGGGCCTGCTGGGGCACAAGCAAACTGGACTAGCGGATCAAAAACCTAACCTTATGACTGAAAAGTGCTGGATAGGGTTCATCACATGGCTAAAGAAAAGTGATAAGTATAGGAGGAGGGAGTAAGTGGTTGTGTCTTGTGGAGGTTGAGATGTAAGGGAAGGTGGTTAACACGGCATTAATTAATACCTGCTCGCCTGCACCACGTCTATGTACCGCCTCTCGTAAAATGTACATCTGAAAATGGGGGTAAAAGAGTTAGAGAATGATCCTACCAGCTGAACCGACCCGCAGAGGGGGAGCTGCTACGGTAGCATTCGATAGAGGTACCAAGGTACTTACACCAACATGGAAGTGCAGAGCGCCGGCGTCAGCTACTGGTCAGGGGTACCATTGCCTTAGCACAGGAGCAGCTTAGCATCTGCAAGCCTTGGACCGCAGCTACCGCAGCAGCGGGATGGCGAAACCCCCTGGTCTTGTGCAATTATTGGCCAATGAGAACGTGTAGTTCCGGGCTGTACCTCGCTTTTGATGATGTGGCGAAATATCGGGATGCGAGCTCAGCCACACACCACCTAACCTAGTGTAGAGAATCTGCACGTCCCTTACATTTCCTATCTTGGCTACGCCTATCATTCTGCCTTGAAAAACGCCGCCGCGCGGTTCTACACTTTTCCAAACAGACAACGGCTACCTAGTCGTAAAATGCTATACTATACACAGACTCGCAGAACAAACCACAACCACAGCATTCACTTATGCCTTGTCTCTCCGGGTCCTCCTCCCCCGTCTTCCGGCGGTTCGACCATGGTACGGGCACACATATACGTAGTGTGCACTCATAGCTGACTTCACAGCCATCATGAAGACGCCATCATGACAGTATCAAGACTAGCCCATATTGTGGATTCACCGCAACTCTCCTTGGACCTGATGCTTCTCACCTCTTCCACTCTACCTATGCTAGGGTCTGAATTTGCATTCTCTCACCTTTGGCGTGATTATTTGGGCTTCCCACAACACTATGGGAGAGCAGTTCAGCTGCCTCGGAGGACGGCGCACAGTCGAGCAAGTTGATTGTGATTGCCCACGGCAAGGTGTCTAGTAGTTACCCTGCCTACAAACTGTATTGAATGTCGATAGGTGCATTCAGAGGATTGTTTTGGTAAGTGATGTGTAGCTTATGAACAAATCTAACAGCAGTGATGGGGTAGTCAACTAGGGGGTGCTTGTTGAGCAAATATGCTTTACCTACCTACCTTATATATCTATATCTATATACTCAGGTACCTTTCAACTTGGTTGTGTCCTATCTTAGACCATTGCTCCCTAGTCCATCAATGATCCAGGTTTGATTAATGAGTACCTGGGGGCAACTCAAGACTATCTAGCTAATCAATATTGAACGGGGAATCCCTATATGTTTCCAAAAATACTACCGGTGATGCCGTGTTACTACTACTTGACTCTACGAATGCAACTGCTTATTGCCTAGGTACCTAGTCCTAACTACCTAGGTACTTCCGTACATACTTACAACGTACCTACCCGCCTACCTATCTTGGGTATACGCAGTTGCCTCAACCATACTTACCTACGAAGAGGTAGGTAGCGATTACACAGGTAGGTAGGCATATCTGTTTGCAACTTCGAACTCGTTTGCCTGTTGTTTGCCTCTGAACCCCCTTCCCTCCTTCCCTCTTTGTCTCTATCTCTCTACCTCACTGCCCCTCTGCATATTTGTCCCTCTCTACATTTCTGCATTTCTACATCTCTGCAACTCTGTCTCCCTGGTCCCTGGTCCTTGGTCACTGTGTCCCTGTGTCCCTGTCTCTCGGTCTCTCTACACAATATCGAATGTGGATCCTAAGCCTCCTTAGAAACCTTTGAAATGCTGCTTTGCCTTCCAATCAATCTACCCAGATAGCAAGAATCATAGAGATAAGGCCGTATCTTGACTCATCTCTGTTCAGCCCTTTTTCTCGCTTCGCCCGGCACTTGAGCACGTTGCACACCTCAGCTGTGAGATATTAGCACCTCTTGCTGATTTCTGCTTACGAGATCCCGCCTCGTACCTGTCAAGCTTGTCGTAAGTACCAAGTCTGTTCTAATATTTCCTTGGAGACTTTCACATTACCTCAGCCTCACCCAACTAGCACTTTGTTTCCCTGCCACCCATGTATCATCCTTGATACTACCTGCCGCCTTACCTAATTCGACCGAACCTGTCATCTGTTCGTAGTTCAGCCACATGTAATAGCTCTTACAGCTTATGTCCTACTATTTGCCTTGATTACACCTAACAATCGCCTAGATATTCTAGTCAGCGGCCGCGATAGGTCGAGACTGCTTGAGAGATGGTGGAGCTATCTGCAGATACGTCCAACAAGCAGAGCGAGGAGCCAATGACGACCAAAATCAAGGTGACACAGCCCCAAAGAACCGACACCACTACTATTTCTCAGCAAGAAGACAGCCCCGGCCCGAATGTAGCTTGCGGGGTCACTGGTGGCGCCAATGAGGTCAAAAGCGAAGCCGATGAGTCGACGGGCGAATATGCATCGGCACTTGAGGGCTCCGGTATCGATGACCCTATCACAGGTGTGGCAGAAGGCGCGGGTAGCCAAGTTGAGGCGAAGAAGAAAAAGAAGAAATCGAAGAGACGTCCGAAAAGCCGTAGGAACATCACCGGCTTCGAGGGTGAGTTTGTCCACGGGTTGCATAAACTTACTCCCTGACTCCCGTTCCTAGAGTACTATGCCGATGCTCCGAAGACGCCTATGGAAGCTTTGGAGCAGGAGAAGCTTTACAATCCGTAAGTTCAATAGCCTTTCGTAATTGGGGAGTTTTTTCTGACAAATTTATAGCGCGCGACCATTTTCCGAGTGAGTTTTGCTCAAAATCTAATAGCAATGGCTCGTCTAACTTGTTGTAGCCGCATTGAAGAATGCATGCAGCGATTTCGAGCTCGTCGACGTCTGGATTCGCTGCGAACAGAAATGTTCAACAAGTACCTCTTCTTGGGTGGCATTGACAGCTCCCAACGCCAGTTTAATGGCCTAGACCCAGATGTTATGGCTGAGGCAGATACTGAGCAGATCCGCACGATGACTGCTGTCGACTTTATCGGCGGCACTAGTAGTCGTTTCTACGATGGCAGTAATACTGAAAATTGGAAAGTCGATTTCGAGGCAGTCGTCAAGGGGTTCCTGTAAGTTGAAGTATTCAGTCGTTTCGAACCTTTTTTTTCTTAGTAAGTTAATGCGCCTAGTAGCTCCCGGACCATGACCGACTGGTGCATGTATGATCGGGTGGCCATCCAACTAGCCGCAGATCTTGTTAAGAACTTCTTAAACTATGTTCTCATGCAAGATGTCTGCCCCGAATACACTAGCAACATTGTAGCGGCCCGAAATATCTGCGACATCGCCCCGACCGAGTTGCGCTACATCCACGAACTGATCTCGGAACTTCCCGGTGACTTCAACCGTGCCGCCCGCTCTCTATTCTGTGAGGGACAGGTGGAACATCTCGACGAGGATGAGAATTCTGAGGCTTTCATTCAATTTAACCATACCACCCTCGTGTGGCCATTAAGCGAGAAAGCAAAGCAATGCAATCAGAAAATCCTCAAGATTAGTGACCCAACCACGATTAAGGTTATCTCCATGATGAATAGGACCTATGAGGTTCTCGGAATTGAGCGACCCCGCCACAAAGACAAAAAGATGGTAAATGAGCGACTTGCAGAAATGGAGGTGAATAGAAAGCTCAAGCCCGCTGGTTTCATCCGCGTCGCACCGGCTATCATTGCGCATGGATGGGGCAATATGCCGCGCCCAGAAGAGGTCGAATTTAGCAATGCCGAGGAAGAGGAATTTCTGCTTGAAGACGAGCTGTTGGCGAAGCTTGAGGTCGGAATGAAGATGAGTATGACGGTGTGCGAGCTCAACGTCGGCCTTCGTTTCATCAAAGAGATACACGACCTGCGCCCCTCCTTTGACACCTTCTTGCCTCAGTATCTCATGACAAACTGGAAGAACCCAGTCCCTAATGAGCGTCCACCGCCTTCGATCAACGACCCGAATTGCGAAGAGAAAGCTATGAGTGCAGACATGGCGGCCGACGAGTAGGTTAAGCCCAACTAGGTAGTTGGACTTCATACCCACTCTCAAACGCAATATGCCCGGTAGGCCAATGCAAATGGTAGAGTTTGCGGGATTGACGGTCTTAGTTCGGAGCGAGCATGAAATGACGGTGAGATATGGGGTCACTAAATACTGTCTAACTATGCAGAGGATCCTAGACTCAAGTTGCGGATAAATGGTGCAATGATGAGACGACTTCGGCAAAGGTATGCCCGTAGATACCTAGATAGACACTAGCCGCAAGGCAAAGGATGAGTTCCAACGTTGAGTATTTACTTCATATCCTATTTTGACTCCCAGCCTCTTGCTCAAGTGATGATAAAGGCTGCTGCAAGACTTCGTTTACAATACTTCTCAACCTCCTACCGATTTAGGGCCACAGGGAATATGTTGCATATACTCGGAAAGAAAAGACGAGAAAAGCGTGAAATGGTCATAAAACCCCGACAAATATATCTACGTTGGAATGCCTACGTTGGATATAGGGAAACACAGGCTTAATTGATGGGATATTTCCCCTCAAAACTTTCCCAATCCCTGCATATTTGAAAGTGTCTCTTCCCGCCAGTCTCTTCCTTGTGTCATCTTCCACATGTAATATGTATGTTCTAATGCAGCCGTACTACACCGGAATCACACAGCCATGGCTTGGAATACTTCGAGTTAAAGGGGCGCTAGATGGTTATATAATTACGCATGCTACTGCAGCCAACAATCTAACCTTATATGAGTGTGCATGTGTCCATGTGTGGTTTCCAGACAAGGTTTACGAGTCCCTACTTCGCGGTATTCTCCCATCTGGTCCAGTTCATTCCGTGCTCACCACACCGGGGATATACAAATCGTCTAATGTCGAATATGTTTCGCCTCCTCTTGCCGTTCCTCAAGGCTTAGTGTTACAGCCAACCGCCGCCTATATATTCCTCCTGGCACAATGCTGGAAATGCGACGAGGTTATTGGAATCTAAAGATCAGCAGACCCTAAATCATGGAACCGAGTTGGATGTGAACTTGGCGCTGGTCATTTGCATCAGAACAGCCGATTTGATTCAATGGATATTCTATATTACATAGGCAGGTGATAGAAACGGCACATGAATAAGTAAACGTAAATTGTTGATAATCGGATACCCACTACTATGCACCCCTTTACACAGATTTCCGAATCCCGCATCATCGTAATCGCTAGCTATGAACGTGGTGTTTGAGCTAGCTACGTTAATATAAGGTCCGACTACTTCCAGCCCTTGCCGGGTGCTGATCCCCGAGTCTACGAAGATACACACGGCGGACATTGACCCGGACGTAGTATATATTCATTGAAGATATTCATCCATACATAGAGGTATCAATGTAATTCACGCAAGGCTAGATATATTCGAACTAGAGGAAACCGGTCACCGTGCTTGCAGTGTCGGATATAATGACCCCTATATAAAATTTCACAATAATTGAAGCGCTAGGGTAATTTCAAATCCAGTTATATCTAATTTTATTCGACACAAGATCCAGTTATGGAGGAACTGACAAACAGGTAAGAGCTAATGAAGCGGCTGGAATAATGAGAGAAAGGAAAAAGGATATCGTCTGCGACAAAGTTAGAGGCTAACAACGAATGTCTGGTCTATCGAACGCCAGAAAGGCAACATAACTCCCTAAACGCCTCATGTCCCGGTATTTCGATTACGTAGGATCCGTAATTTGCTCAAGGATTTTACAAAGGCACTTGGAAATATCAAACTGGCGCCTTGAGAAGCAAAGGAAAAGAATTGCAATCAGTGTTGGTGTTCGGGTATCTCGGGCATCTCCCATTCATCGGAGTCGATATTTTCAGTCTTAGTGGTAGGCCGGGGTAAAACAGGAACATCATCTTTGAACATGGATTGAGTGTTGAGAACTGGTCCCGGGGAAAAAGGGATGCTGGACGTCGCACTGAAGCCGTGTCCTCCTCTGCGTGCCGGGCTGACAGGTACCGAGTAAGTATGCAGCCTAGGATGTTGTATGGGGTTTGGTCTAGCTGGAGTTCCAGTATTTGGCTCTAGGATCTGAACTGGCCTCTGAATAGGAAGTGCATTTGGCGGAGGGCCGTCGGGTTGATATGGAACAAAGAGATCCATATCTTGAGTAGGCTTAGGCGGAGACTGAACTAGAGGGCTTGATTTAAAGGGCGTTGAAGACAGACTTGGCTCGGTGGGACTTATAATAGTGGGTGTTGTTGGAACCGTTGTCTCAACTTTGGATTTTGTTGGTGTAGCGCGATCATGTTCTTGAATTCCAATTGGTAAAGTGGGCTGTTGAATAATCCCGATGTCAGACGCCGTCGGATTAAAGCGAGCTTCCGTGAGGGTCGGCGGAGAGGATGGCTGCTGATTCAAGGAGTTTTCTCCTTCAGATGTGAGTATATCATTAGCCGTAGACATTTCTGCTTTGGCCTTTAGTCTCGCTGCCTTCTGCTCCTTTGTTAGAACATTAATCTTGATTTTCTTCATTCCGTTCGTGATTTGGTCAAGGTCTGCTGAAGTAGCAGTTGCCGGAGATGAGTTTCCGGCTGTGGCTACGATGGTCTCACTTTTTGGAAGCAGCGGGCTATTCCCATCGTTGGTGTTAGTTAAGGCTTCTGTAGTCGCAGCAGAGGACACTGTCTGGGTTTTCGCCGTAGCTAGCTTTGTTTTGCGAGGTGCACGAGGGGCTCTGCTGCTGTCTTTCCTTGGAGGTGCTGCTGGGCGACCTTTCCTAGAGTTCACGACTGCAGATGTCTGTGTTTGGATGCTCATGGAAGAGTTAGGTCGCATGCTCAGGGAGCTATCTAGTCGAGCGGTAGCACTACTAGGCATTTGTACATCCGCAGCAGTACTAAGGGAAGAGGCTGCACTAAGCCTTCTACTCGCCTGTCGCGGCTGTTTCGTTTCAGTTTGCGTTGGAACACCACGAACTGAAGCCTATAAAACCGTAAGTACACGACCCCAACTTTGAGATTATAGACATACCTTTGATGTAGCGAGGACTGCCGGTCCCGCAACGGTTTTCCGCCGTGATTGATAATCATCATCCTCCAGATAGCTGACTGGCTTTCTCTCGCGAAGCGACATCCTTGTAGGAGCCGCTGGAGGGTTACTGGCGTTAGTTGCAGCAATCTGCAAAGACTGCCGATCTCTTTTGGGCTTTGTAGCCTCGGTATTAAGCTCCGAATGTGTACAGCTATCAACTTGTCGATTGTTCGGAATAAGGAGCTTGCTTAACTCGTGAGCTGCCGTGGTCCAAGCAATATCGGGCGGCGGTGGCGTTGGCGACCTAGGCATAATAATTTGAGAAGCTGGAAGATTCGACAAACTACGGCGAATGCGAATCTTAGCCACCTCAGTCATCTTTGCATTCGATGATTGCGTCGGTGAAGAATAATTTCCTGGTGTCATAGCCCGTGGCCTTTTAGGTTCTGGCGGAGGAGAAATTCTATCAGCGTCAAAGCGATCGAGCTCAGCGATAGACCACCAGTTTGGGTCATACGGGAATTTCAAAGACTTCAAATCGCTCTCGTTCAAAGTGCTCCGTCTACTGAATGGCCCGATTCTATCGGCCATTTCTTGCACGAGGCCATACGACCCATCCTCCTTGGGTGTTATTGATTCGATTCCTGCTAAACCACTCATGTGACTAAGTACTCCAGAGTATAAAGCCCTGTCACTATAGCCACCCTCTAGAACGCTGATGACACGTCCATCGACACTAAGACCTTCCTCTGATGCAACCCGGACTACATCTCTCGTAAGCCGAGCATAGAATTCAGTAGGCACATTTACTTTATGCCGTTGCATACCAGCGCCCTCCCATTCGCTCGCATCGAATCCGGCAGAAAGAAAGATGGCAGCCTTTGGCACCTGACCAGCAGCGCGAAACCGTTCCGTTTGCAATCGGAGATAGTTACGAGTCTTTTCGAGTAGGACGGAATATTTGGATTGGTAAAGCCTCCAGAATTCCAGATCCGATTTCCACTCCTGTAAGTGTACATTCCAGATGTTCTGTCCATGAGCGTTATCAATACACAAACTGGCGTTCTTGACCTTCTCTTCGTCGCCGTACTCGCAAGGGTACGAATTGATATCATGAACACTAAAATACCCAATTGAGGTCTTTTTCCAGGCAGCGGCATTTTTTGTTAAACCACGCTTGTTGTGCTGCCAGGCGATGGCTTGCGAGCCGTCTCCGTGATGCAAATCAAAATCGATAATAGCAGCATGGGTTAAGCCATGATTCAAAATTCCATGCATGATTCCGACGTGGACATTATTTACCCAGCAGAAACCGGACGGAAACGATGAGGAGCAGTGGTGTCCGGGGGGTCGTACAGCAATAAAGGCACGTTTGTGAGGTGACGTAGAAAAGACAGTATCGACAGCTTCACAGACAGCACCTAGTGCCCCTTCAAAAGCATTTAGAGACTCTGGGCATAAGTAGAGGTCCCCCTGGTGAAAGTGTTGTGGGGGTTCTGCGTCAGGTCCCCGGTTCATCTCAGGCCGCCGGAGCTCGTTTCCATTAAGCGCAAGTTTGGCCTCGGCCGAGTCACACATGATCTTCAACTCTTCCATCCATTTGTTGCCGTGGACGTTAGTTACTGCGGCGGATGAAATAGCGACTTTGCGAGTGGTCTTGTGGATGAGAAAAGGAATGCTGGGAGATGTCTTTGGGTCCGAGTCCAGGTGAATAGGATTCTTTCCTTCGCAGTGTCTCTCGCCCAATCGTACATATGCCATCGATACACCGAGAATACTGGCCTGAATCCTCTCGGGTCGCTCAACGATGGTGCTTAGTAGACTCTTCGAAGCGCGCGGTCTCGAGTATCGGTGTCCGTAGCAGTCGTCATGCAAAATCACAATAGTCTCAGCAGACTGATCAGACTCGATACTGTGCAAATACTCTAACTCTTTGGCGAAATAAACGCTTGCTACTGAGGCAGCTGTGCGCGGAGGTCTTTCCTCGACCGCCTCTCCATAACTCGGGAGTAGGTTGTTTGGAGATTTTCCAGTGGTCGGCGAGAGGAAAGGGGTAGAGCTGCCCCTGCGCGAGGTTGTACGATTCGGCGTGCCGCCGTTAGCTGAGTAGAGGGAGTTCATAGAGGCTTTGCGAATAAGACTTGGGGATGAAAATTGAGCATCGATAGCGATTCCATTGACATTTGCTTTTGTTAAAGGACTGCGGGAAGGTGGTCGTGTGCTAGGAGAAATAGAAGATCGTCGTCGTTCGTTGGTAGGGTTCGATGGCGCATTGGAGTTAGACTGCGGGGATGTAGACAGAGAGAGTTGTTTGAGTGAATGGAGGAGGTCGTGGTCATGATTGTTGTTATTGTTGTTGTTGTTGTCGTTATCGCTGGTGTTGTTTACAGATGCCAGTATAGGTTGAGCCTGACTGCGCTCAGGGGAAGTCATGGCTGGAGTTTGTTGGACATGCGGTTAGTTCGAGACTGAACTAAAAGTACATGTAAATTGGTGTTTAACCTTTTGTAATAGTGAGAGAAGCTAAAATATAAAGTTAGTAAGAACCTAGTCGTACCGTTATAAGAGGTATCTTAGCAGCCATGAAAAAAGAGTAGGAGGTATGCCGATAAAATCAAGTTTTGATGTCACTGATTGCATTGTGAAAGTAATCAAACGTTCCTAGCGCGTAGCGCGACTTGGGAATGCAAACGCTACCTGCCTACCAAGTAGGTACTAGACTAGGTAATTTACACTACAGCTATGCGCCCCGCCGCTTAAACTTGGGGTCTCTCTTAGGTAGGTACCTAGCAACAGCCTGTATCCAGGCTCCCCCACCACAAGCTGTGGCACAACCTTAAATCCCCTACCCCTCCATCTATCCCAGGTATGCAGCGAATCTGACTGACGTCGTGATCGAGGCCTTATCAGTTAGCTATCGCCACTCGTCCGTCTTAGCGCCGACAACGGACTTTGTTCTGGAACGAATTATAACAATGCATCATTTGTTTCAGATAGTCTTAAAGAATACCTGATAAAACAGTTGATAAACACGGAGCCCCGCCGTGAAGGACCCCATTGTTTTGCCGTGTCGTATCGGAACCGGTCTTTTTCGAATTTATAAGCAAGAACTCGCCTCCATCACGAGAGCGAAACTAACCTTCGGGGCCTCTGGGGCTACCGCCCTCTTTCCTACGCAAAAATTACAGATAAAGTCGCCTGCGTACTCTAAACCTCCAGAGAAAAACTATGGCGCCGTCTCTCGAGGAACCGGAGCCTGTCCAGGACGTCATCGACAACCCGCTGAAAGCGCGCCCGCAGCTCGTGGCGCCTGAGCCCGAACACTGCCCCGGCCCTGAATCCGAAGCGGCCGGTACAGCAGATTCGTGCGCAGGATGTCCTAACCAGGCCATATGTGCAAGCGCGCCTAAAGGTCCCGACCCAGACGTCCCGCTAATCGCAGCGCGGCTAGCCGGAGTGCGGCACAAAATCCTCGTTCTATCTGGCAAGGGTGGCGTAGGCAAGAGCACATTCACAAGCCTACTGGCGCACGCGTTCGCGACGGACGAGTCGCGCACCGTGGGCATAATGGATACCGACATCTGCGGGCCGAGCATCCCTAAGATGATGGGTGTCGAGGATGAGACCATCCACATCAGCAATTCCGGATGGTCGCCTGTTTGGGTCACCGACAACCTAGGCGTCATGAGCATCCAGTTCCTGCTGCCGAACCGCGACGACGCCGTCATCTGGCGCGGGCCCAAGAAGAACGGCCTTATCAAGCAGTTCCTCAAGGATGTCGAGTGGGGCGACATGGACTACCTCTTTGTCGACACCCCGCCCGGCACGAGCGACGAGCATCTCAGCGTCAATAGTCTCTTGAAGGGGAGCGGGATAGATGGTGCTATAATGGTCACGACGCCACAGGAAGTGTCCCTACTCGACGTGCGAAAGGAGATCGATTTCTGCAGAAAGGCTGGGATCAAAGTACTTGGTATAGTGGAAAATATGAGCGGTTTTGTGTGTCCCAAGTGCACGCACGAGAACCAGATCTTCAGAGCAACGACGGGCGGTGGTGCGGCGCTATCGAAAGAGATGGGTATCCCATTCTTGGGCGAGGTGCCCCTAGATCCAAGGATAGGGATGACATGCGATTACGGCGAGAGTTTCTTCGACCATTACCCGGACAGCCCAGCATGCAAGGCACTTAAGCATGTCGTGAAGGGGTTAGCCAGGGAGATTGGCGAGGAAGTTTTACCAGATGACTAGATGTTCCTACAGAAATGGAAAAAAGACAACTAAATTGCAAACTCGCGAAAAGTCTCTATATTCCGAGTATGGAGGTTATCGACACTCTATTAAATACCCATTGGTGATCACCATTACCAAAACCCATCGGCGTCGAGTAGACCCTCAGGCAGGTTTATCTGTTACTTGCTCTTTAGAGCGCTTACGCCCAGACTTACAGTTTACATATCTGTAGACCGTAATCGACCTCCTAATCCTTGATCTTTGATCATCTATCTTACTCCGCTGCTAGCTTTTCGGGGATCTCCTCTAGGTCATCAGAACTCTCGATATCGAGTACTTTTCCGACCTCGCTCGTATTCCGTATCAATTCTTTTGCGCCGGCATACATCATACGGCTCTCGGCATTGCATGTCGTGGGTAGGTAGTATAGGAGGATATAGGGAACGGAGAGGCGACCAGATGGCTACATCAAGGATTAGCGACTGACGGTTTCACATCATTTCTATCCCATGTTTCTGAAACCCATCTTGTACATATCTCAAGGGCCGGTAGAAGGAATGCGGAGGGAGGAAACACGTACAAGCGTTAGTGGATAGCTGAGCAATATATATCGCGGCGAATTATCGGGTAGGTCGTCTGCGATCTCTTCGAGCGACTTGTAGACTACTTTGTCTTCATCTTGTCTGATCTCGTGTGTCTTCTTATCGATCAGGTCTGTCGGTAGCGCAACGATGTGTCAGCTCGGCTCAAAGACAAAACATACATTCCACACAATGCGCAAACGGTAGCACGGCTCGGATCAGTCGGTGGAGACGTACATACAAATAACAGCTTGCGGACCGCTGGCGCGGGAGGTGGTCAGCCTGAATTTGCGCAGGTGCTCCTTCGTCTCGGGCGAGAATGTGTAGAGTCGTGCTTCGGAGCTCTGAGACTGGTGGTTAGCGCTGGAGTCACAGTTGGAAGCGAGGGATGGCGGGGTCATGGGAGGGGCTGTACCATTGCGACGGCAGGTAGCGGAAGTAAAATATTCGAGGAGCCTGTAGGTTGGAAAAGTAAAGATATATAGCTTATAGTATAAAGAGCGCAGGTTAGCCGGAAAGTTAAGGGTGAAGTATCTACAGAGCTAAGGATCTACCGATGTAAGTAGGCATATGCTGTAATATGTAGGTACGTATTTGAGACAGCCCCCGGGAGGATGACCCCACCAAATGACGAAGCTCCCCCGAGCACTGCCCGAGGACCACCTTAGTCAGGGCCTATAGGGCCAAGCAACATAGCATTATCATATCATTATCATTCAGGGCTTCGCACCTACCCGGTAGTGCATACAACCTTTACAGGACGAATCTCTCTGTCCATGACAACCTCAAGTCTCTATGCACGCGATCCACTTATATACTGAACTCGACGTTATAGAAAGGGGAAGGGGACGAGAACCATTTACTTCCAAAATATAATGTCCCTCAAAATCATGACAAGATTGTCAATGATAGTAGAGGCAGAGAGCAACAAACTACGGTCGCCGAGCTCCGCAATAAAAGCATTATGTAGATGCCTCAAGGCATAGACTGAATTAATAGTCGCATGATCGAACATATATAAAAGAGTCTATCAGTCACTCGCTCACACATACTGAACGAGCGCTATCAATTGGATGACTTGATATATACCTTTAAGGACATGCGTTCTCTGCAAGTCAAGAACACTAGACCTGCCGGCCGAGAAGTAGACGTACCAAGGCGCCGTTGAAGTAGTGGACCTCAGTGGTCGAGCGGGCGATCCCAACGTTGCTCTATGATGTCGACATGAGGTAATTATAGCTTCTGCTGTAGGTCACGAAGGGATCTAATCCGCCGGGGCTACGGATCGGGTTCGACCAGGTCGAGGCGAATCCCACCACAGTCGCCAGACTCTAGAGAGCCCCGAGCATCTTTCGGAGACCCATTGTGCGGATAAATGTGCAAGATTTTCGATCATGGGATGACCGGTAGGCTACCCCTTACAACATGCATCGTGCTTCCGCCTGGGGGTGGGAAGTTCTCTTTATACATGATGTCGATAGACTTCTCTGCGCATACGAGGTTGGCAGAACGGACAAATCCTCCATCACATACCGCATCGTATGTAGAGGACCGGCAGGCGTTGTCGCCGGCATGGAATATCGCCGCATTGGCAAACATCTTATAGTGGGTTACCTATTGTGAGAAATCCAAGGGCAGCGATCGGAAGCAGGACGTGGCCGTAGAAAAATCGCTGAAAAGAGGAACATTCCCAACCCGGCGCTTCTGCCCGGCGCTATAGTAGGAAAATCTATGCTTGGTTCTATTTCTAACAATTGAGAGTTGCCTCGCCACATCCCAAAGTTAGACCTGCTTTCAATAGCAGAAAGCCTAGGTCTATGGCCAGCCTCCCTCCAATCAGCTCACATGAGCACTTAAAATACTATCGGTTCACTGGGGCCAAGAATACACATGGTTTTGATTTTGATTTTGATTATGAATATTGGTTTATATATATGAGTTAAAAGAGTGAGTCGTGTCATGCCCAAGTCCCTGATGCAACCCAACAGTATCATTTTTCTCAAATGGTATCAAGACTAGAATCATATAAAAGAAACCTTAATAGAGCCTCCTCATTAATTAAATAGGCATGCTAAGTCCTCCGCTGACATTACCCTGAGAGTTGTGGCCCGGATTCAGCTGCATGTTATCGCCGAGTCCGTAACTGACATCTTCAAGGAGGTCGCTGAGTTCCTGCTCTGTGAAATTCAAGTCAAGGTCCATCTCTGTGGACCAGGTATCCGCAGCCGAAACAGAAAGTGCTGAGTTGACGGCGGGCATAGACGAAGCCAGCCCTGCTGAAAGTGCCGAGGTTGTGGGCATCGAAGCCGGAATCGTCGCAGAGAAATCCAATGCGAAGTTGGTTCCCACAGGGACAGGTTGCTGCTGCGCAGGTAAATTCCCCTGTAGAGCCGCTTTGAACTTGCTAAGAAGGGTGGGGTCGTCACAGGGCGTCTTTTGCATGCTCATGATGTCCCGAGCACGCGATTGGAGCTCTGCATCGCTCGGGAAGACACCCGTCTTCCGTAGCTCTCGTCTGACGTATTCCGTGAGCCCGTTCTCCAGTTCCCGACTACAGAAGATCTTGGCTGGCGCTGGGTATCGCTGAGTGAAAGTTCGCAAAAAGTGGTTTGCGGTACTGGCCTCGGACTCGAAAGGCTTCGAGTCGTCGAGAAGGTATATTTGTGGATTCCCGTGAAGCGGTTCGATCATCGCTGCAGGGTTGGGAGCAACGTAAGGCGGCTCAAATCCAGTACCGCCATCCTTGATATTCCAAGATACGGACCGAATTCCTAGACCTGGGCCAGACTGAGGCGGCAGTATCCCGACGTCAATCTTGAATCTCTGCAGCCACTCTGCATTGTCGGCAGCTGTCTGATTAAATGGGTCATCGCTAGAGTATCGTCAGCAAAGGTGAGACCAAATGCGAGAAGAGGGCCTCGACTCACTCATCGTATATTATCCATCGTGCCTGATGTTTCAGTTCATCATCTGTAGGCACGTGGCGATTGGGGTTGTTGGCAGACGTGCTTGCTGATACAAAGCGGCCGAGGTCTTTCGCTAAGCGGCGATAGCAATTCGCGTCGTTTAAAAATCTTACGCCTAGTTTCATCGAGCTGGTACTGCATCCACCCGGGGACTGCTTGTTGTTCATCTGGGGGGAATTACCAGACACGTGAGCCGTGTACACAACGTCCGATGGTGTAGACTGGGTAGTAGTAGATACATGTCTCCCGCTTGATAGTGAAGCACCAGAGGCTGGACTCGGGCCAGACGATTTTGGAGGATGCCTTCCCCTAAAGTTTTCTAGCCATTCTATATCGTCTGCCGCTGTCTGATTCCACCCGTCATCGACCCTATACAGATTCAAATGTTAGATATTATCGCCTACGGTGAAGATTTGACTCATTCTTGGAGGGTTTGGGGCATGTGGGAGCAAAAGCTTTGTCGGAACGGGGAAAAAAAGGCTGAGGAACACGTACTCATAAACAATAATTCTTGCTTGGCGTTGCAAGTCAGCATTTGTCGTCTCATTGCCGAGCGATCTCTGAAGCTGGAGGTATTCTCCGAGCTCGGCGTCCAAGCGGCTGTAATTGTAAATAGTGGAATCGATTGTTTTCGGGTCAGTCGATCGCTTATCCGCGTCGCCGACGTCCTCACTTCGGGGAAGATGTGCTCGTTGTCGAAAGTCTTCAAGCCAAGATGACGAAGAATTAATCATGCGAATGAACCAATTTGCAAGCGCCTCGGACGGATTACTGGACCTTTCCTCCATTCTCCCGAGAATACGGCATGATTCGTACTGAAGCTCATGGTCCATGGCAGTTAAGCCTAATAGCGACTTTGCGTGGACGTTATCTCGTAGTTCTTTCTCGAATTCGCAGTTCTCGAAGATGTCAGATTTACCGTTAATACGAAGGGAGGATAAGCAATTAGAGCCGGGAGCTCGTGGTTGGAATGCAGCCTGGCGTTTTGCCTCTTCGTTGGACGTGATCAGGTCACAAAGCCATGAAGAGGCGGACACCCCGACGCCTTTCAGCATAACTTCAGCGCCGTAGATAATACGGCAAGCCTCCTTTTGGATCTCTGAATCGCTGGGAGGTATTCCAAGCTCCTCTGTTTTATTTGCCATCCACCATTGTAGCTCCAATTTCAGAAGCTCGTATGCATTAGTTGGAGAACCAGGCGATGGCTGGCTAGCTTCGAATGGGTAGGGCGTTTGCCTCTCGTCGTGAATCAAGTCTATAAAACGGGTTAGTCATCTATACGTAGAGAGAGCGTCGCTCTTAACTCACAAGGAGGGATCGAGTTCTCGACCAATTCGAGAACGGGCGCATCGAAACCCCAGTCACCCTTCCAGTCAGCCATGGTATTACCCGTCTTAAAGTGCTCGGCAAGGTGGTCGACTCGAACCGTCCAGCTATCAAGGACGACACCGCAGAAACCACATCGCGATCGGATTGCAGGAGATGTTACTCGCCATTTATCCATAGTGCATGGAAGAAATTTAACATCGTGGACAAGCCGCAGATGTTGTCGTAGATGGTCCTTTCGGTAAAATGTTCGTTCCTCTTGGGTTCGCTCAGTACAGCCAGAGAAATTGTGCGACTCAATGTGTGCATCGTCTGGATTTTCTTCGCCGCAAAAACCGCAACTTGCTAGTCCATTGTCAGGGTTAACAGCTCGAGGGCCATCAGGGGAACAAATCCACCGCTCGAGAGATAAATGCAATGATTTCTCGTGGCGCTGCCAGTCATGCTTTGTCCTAAAAGTTTCAGTACAGAAAGTACATTGGAAAGTCTTCAGTGGTGTGTTTAGCTGCTCCTCAACGCGTTTTGGTGGTGCGCGCCTCCGTCGCCGCCGGCCACGGCTGCTTCGAACGAATGACGGAATGGACGAACCACGGGACTGATTGGAGAAAGCGGACGCAAAAGAGCCACCGCTAGAATGTGAAGTTCCCAAACTACTAGCCGACGACTGGTTGCAGAGGGACCTGCTAGACCCATCATCCGAGAAATTCCATACGTTAGGACTATTCCGACCGGAGCCTGATGTTGCTGAGTATGAACCGGAAGCCGATACAGCGCGCGCAATAGCGGTGACCGAAGCAGGTTCGTTTTCAGGTGGAGAGTTCTCCCAACGCTGCAGAGGATTCATATATTCGAATAGGCCCGGTGTACCCCGTCGCTGCGGAACGTCAATCGCCTGGGCATATCCTCGACCAACATGTGGCGATGTCGCTCGAGTCGGCTGGATTTTTCCCCGTCGTCGGGCGTTGGCCAGCCAGTTGGTGATCTGGGTCTTGTTGAGCCCAGTGATCTTTTGTAGACTTTCTCTTTCCTCGTCTGTGGGGTATGGATGATGGCTGTGCGTTACAACCCAATTCTTAAGCACCTTGACAGATTCACGAGAGAATCGAGCACCAATTTTCGGCGGGTGCTGAGGACGTGGTGACAGCGTGGTCACTTCAGCAACGGCCGTTCTTAGCAGCGCTGAAGGTCTCGAGTAGGCAATGGCAGCTAGCTCATCTTCATGCAGAATTGAGGTCTCTGGCCTATCACCCATGGTGGGCCAAGGGTTTGCAGGGAAAGTAGCACCACCCTCTGAAGCAAGACTGTTGGCCGAGGGTCCAAAGCTACACTGTCGTCGAAGTGCTACACAACTAGTACAATAACCCTTGTATTTACCTTCCCTGATCCTCTTGCAGTGATAGGACCATCGGGAACAATTAGTACAGGGAGCCTCTGGTGTCTCCCAAGCAAACTGAGAAGTCCCTGGCGACACCTCTTCAGAGTCCAGGTCCGGGTATGTTGAGGTGTCAGCATCCTGTTGCAGCTGGGTAGACTCGTAATGTTGAAGTGCCCAGTAGGACCAGTCATCTCCCTCGACATCACCAAAGACGAGATCCATCATGCCAGGGTCCTCTGGTATGCCTGGATCTGGAGCCACGGCGACATCAGGCAGATTCTCCACGCCCTCGGAGGTAATCGGCAAGTCAAAGCCTGTACTCGCGGCTGCGGCATCCCAATTTACGAAATCCATTACATCAATGTCCTCGTTAAGCTCTTCGGGAATGGTTGTCATCCAAAGGGCACAAGAAACCCGTGGACAGTGAAGGCTGCCTTAGTAGAGGCACGTACCGGTTGAGCAACCACCACGGTCAAGAAGGGACAGGCAGGGCGCACCTCTGCGCACGCTAGTCACAAGTCGGGGCGCAATCGGCACGAGGCCGAAGTAATATGAACGTATAATAGTCAGTCAGGAAAATAGAAGAGAACGAAGCGATAAGTAAGCGGGCTAGTTTCGCTTTTAAACGACAAGAGATCCTTGAATATTATAGAAACGAACCATGGACTTCTATCGGGTTCACTTCAATGATAGGCAAGGCAACTAGAACTTGGCAGTTATCCGAGCCGAAGGCAGTGTAGGTATATCATCAGTGTAGGTAACTGATTCAGATTACCACACTGGATAGATAGACCTCTGGCTGTTTGCTGTCTCCATGCAGAAGATGGCGCCTTGAAGAGTCATACCTCATCTCATATTTGGTAATGGAGATGTGCCTCGATAGGAGAAAACGCAGGGATCTGTCGACTGTCATCGTGGGGTATGAGTGATTGTGGAGTCGTGCGCCCTTGAATTGACACGCAGGGCGTTAATATGGGGCGTGCCATGTCGTGCCAAGCAGGCTAAGTTATGTCTTTAGCGGGTAACTAACAATTACCACGCCAAAATACCTGTGACCATGTTAGTATCTGCTAAAACTTTACCACAGTCGTCTTACGTTATAGAGAGTCGCCGTAGTTCGGAGTGAGCCAAAGCAACCCCCGTTCTTCGTCAGAGGTGTCTACACTACAGTCTACTTACATAGTAGTAGAAAACCGGTGACCGTCGGCCGCTTCGAGGAACGTCATCAACAAGCCGGTGCTATTTATTATTGTTTTCAAAGACAGTCCCCCAGCCAAATTTATTTTGACAGTCTCCGACTTCCAACCGGGAGGTAGCGTAACTGTTCCAGTATCACGTATCAGATATTCTCGCATTATATTACCACCGCTGGGCTACCTATCTTGGAATCTATTAACCAGGAAACACACCATGCGATGTCCACATAATCAGCACATATATTCTAATAAACTGTGTTGTTGAATGATTCGCGGGTTACCTGTGGTTTTACTCTTCGAGAACCACTCCTCTCCCATAACCGATTGCCCGGGAGTTACTCGAAGCGAGTGCTCGTACTGGGCTCTCGGAACTTGATCCGCAAGTTTCGGTTTCGCAAGGGCGGCATCTAGTAAATCTATAGCCAATCATAGCCCACCAACCTAAGTTAATTACGGCAAGTATATGATCGGGTCCGAGTGGTTGGTGTTGTGTTCCTCCGTGACGACCCCCAATATTATCTGGGGGTTTGGGACGGGAGCCATGAACCTTTCGGAACCGATACACGGTACCTAGTCGTTATTAGCTTATCTTTGGTAAAAGCCAGCAAGCCCGACTGCCGTGTAGGTAGTACCTGGTATTGCTTTACGAGGTGAAAGTTTCCAGATCATTTTAACAATCGCTAAAGTAGCGGCCTTTCACAAAATTCCTGTTCTAAAAACCAATTGAGATGCGACGAGACTACGTTTCGAACGCAATCACTCTGCTGCATCCCCCATACCTACTCTAAAGTCCTACCGCCTCGTGTATTTCGTGGCTACTTTTCAAAACAGACCAAGCCTAGAAGGGGGATTCGTGCCATGATCTTTGTGTAAATATATATATTATGTTATGATTTGTAAATAAATGGAATGTTGCAGACTATCTTGTAAAACCTAGGACACTCATAGGCAATCAAACCATTGTGCAACACAGCAACTCTTCAATATCTCTTGAAGAGCATCGTCTGATAGGTAACATCAGTCATGAAAAGGAAAAGCACACAGAATGAGACAATTGATGCTCTACCCCGCGTTAAAAATAAATGTTTGTTACAGCTTCGTTCTAACCTAGGTTAGTATAATCACTTGAATAAGAAGCCTTCGGAAAGGCTCTAGTCGCATCATACTTATAACTGGGCCTCAAAAGTCAAGCTGATGTCAATGCATAGTCGTCGTCTCCGAAGCCGAGCAGATCAATCATATACCTTTTTGTTATAACTTCTGTCAGCCTATACCAGAACGTATAGATATCGGTAGATGTTACACATTTACCCATAACTGGAGTCGAGAAGCTGAACAGGGATTACCAGGGGTACGGCACGTGTCAGTACGCCAGGTATCTGGGCAAGGACAGTACAAGGATATTTCGGTATTTTCGGGCACTCCGCTACAACGGTAGCATGCATTCGTTCAAACTTGAGACAGATCCTACGCCCTGACAAGGAACAATCTACCAATTGGCGACTGACTTTCATTGTTTCTGGGCTTGATCTCGGGACCGTCATTAGCGACCGCCGACAGCCTTTGTGACACGAAATCCTACGCGGCTTGCATCTCCTCGCTTCGAATATCTCTCAGACTCCAAGTACATTCACCACTAGTTGCGCACTTTTGGCTAGATAGAAGAATTAGCTAGGATTACATTATACTACATGCGACGAGGTGCGATGATCAGCGACTAGGGATGAAGTAGGGAACATTTGAGAAGGCCTCAGTTTTGTTAAAAGTAGTTTATACTACTACGTAGATATGTGCCTGATTAAATGGCCCTTGGCAATGCCAATCGATATGTTCATGGATTAATCACAATGTTATCCTCCTCAGTTTCCCAACCTCCTTTTCCGACGCCGCATGTCTCTAAAACTCAACTTCCCAAAACCCCCCCAAAAACTCTTTAGGACTAAGTCAATGGCCAAATTGGCGCTCACAAGATGTCGCTTAACTCCAATTGATCGTAAATAATGTCGTTTTATCGCGTATCCAGCACCGTCCCAATAGTATACACACGCTGAGAAATGAAGTCCATTAAATGTACGGCGACGCTAGCTCATGGCAGACTAGGACATGCTACTTATTCCTGTATAATCGCGGCGTGGACTCCTGCTCCTTGTGTGAGAGCGGTCGAGTTCTGTGGTCCGGGTTTCAAATAGCAATTCCCGGGCGCGTTCAATCCCTGCGCAGTAGTCCGGTTCGTCCAATCCGGTATGAAACTGACGCCGGAGCAGGTAAAATTCGCCGAGTTCGAAATGTCCGGAAAATTGCCAGCCGTATACGCCGAGTAGAATGCGCAAGCATCAATGCAGTCGTCGAAGGTGCCAACAAAAAGTGACTGGATAGGAGGGTTCGGTGCGTTGCTATTGCAGAAAATCTTGAAAGTCTGTCTACTAAAAACTTTACTAATGTTAGCTAACTCCTATGGTTGCGCCTACGGTTATCTAGACTTACACGCAGAAGTATACTGGGTGGCGGAAACAGAGTCCGGATTCGTTGAACACCCCCGGTCTATGGTGATGTTGTCTGTGGGGATGTTGTCTGTGGTGATGTTGGTATTATTAGGACGGATAGCCAGCCTCGACTCCGCATTGTTGGCTCTGTTTGCTTGAATACCAGTTCCAGCTGCTAACCCTATTACAGCAATAGATAGAACTGCAATAATTGCCGATAGAACGAGTACTAATGCTGAGCAGCCACAAAACCGCCTTGATGCTTCCCTCGGGTGCTCCGTCGGTGGCAAGATACCCCTTGTCGATCGGGTATCATAGTTTCGGATCGAATTAGTGCCAGGATATGCGCTATTTGGTGATTCTATCAATGTGGGCGTGTCGTTGAATTTTTTATATGGATGTAGTGGTATCGACGAAAGGTTCTCCTCGTGACGGTGATATGGAGCAGCGAGCGCAGGTGCTGGGTAATATACCTCGGGCAAGCTGGGTTGAGGAGCCACTTCTGGGGCCTCATACCACTTTGGACGTATTAGTAACAGACTGGATGACCGTATATGTAAAGAGACACACTTACATTCTGAGCCATAAGCCGGCTTTAGTAAGGAAATGCGACGGACTCTCTTGGAAGTAATGAATGTGTGTGGGATTTGTATTCACTGCCACGTTATCCTGACTTCGACTTTACCATCGCTCGTGATAATAAACAAAATGATTTACAAAGTCAGAAAGAAAAAAAGGGAAAACAAGGTCATCCCAAGCCAAAAGGCCAGGGATACTCGACGAGTATAAGTACGGAACGCTAATATGATCTAGGACTGTGACTCTAATGTACATATTCAGTTGAATGTGATCTGACGAAGCACAGCATAAGTAGCTACCTGCCTGCATATGGCTTGTTTGAGGCTCGACAGGCATATGCGTGGGACAGGGGCATATAAGTCCTCCCGCTGAGTGAGCTCAGCCAGTAGTCTAGTGTATGATTGTGACCCCACGCTGTAAGGATGTTACCTTCTGTTTCATAATACCTAGTGTACCTAAGATGATGGGTTTCGATGCCAAGGCTGCTATTTCATACTATGTCGGGGCCGACATGAAAGGTCCTAGAACTGATATGATCGTGACCTTAAATTCACATTGGGTAGTTACTTGAAAAGTCTAATACCATTTTAAATAAATATCCAATGCCGTGAAGAACAACACCATTGACCAACTTCAAGCTTACGATTTGGGTTATACGAGAGCTATATCAGGTTGGCCTCGGTTATATAGATGCGACATTTACATTATCCTAGCAGGGTAGGTAGGTCAGTACGTAGTAGAGCAAAGCCAGCGCCAAGAAAGGAATGCACTGCAATTTGCGACCGCAGGTAGTCTGGGTCGAATCGTTGAGCTGCATGCTATCCCCAAATTCAGAAGCCAACCCGTACACTACCTGTTGTAGGGCAAATCCTTGTATGTTACCGAGTTCTATGTGCGCCTAAGTCCGCGATAAACAATTGCGAACTTGATACCATACATCTAAGTCCGTAGAAGGCTCCAAAGAATGATTAGAATCAATACAAAGTGACAGTCGTAGCGACAAGTCAGCGGGGGCATGGCAACCTACCTAGGTAGGTAGGAAAGCTGTATCTTGCATGACTGTCAAAACAAGATGAGTCGTCCCGTAGTTATTCTACCTTGATTAAAATATGACCTAAGAAAAGATGACTGAACTTAGTAGAGTTAGTATTGTATTGCTCATATTAGTTGATTAGGTGTGTAGAATATACTTTACTAGATGCTGTATTAGGCACATAACCATCGTCCGTGATAGCGAATCGAACGATTGCATAGTCCAACAACCATGAGCACGCTATCAGGTGAGAAAGGGGCTGTTTCTTACTTGTTACCTTGAACCAAATTGCTTGAACCAAATTGAACTATTTTGACTAAGGACTCATCGAATTGCCATATTAGGACTTTGTAACTTGTAGGGCGGTTTGTGTTTTGCGGTTTCATCTCCTCGGGTCCGAAAATGTATTTGGCTGCTTTAGGCGTCTTCTCAAAACGTGATGCCACAGCCTATCTAGACTACATGTAGTACTTGAAATACATTCTAAAGCATATTGTAGACGAGGTAGGCATAAGCGTTATTTAAGCAACTTTCAAAGGACCTAGACTAGATAATCAATAACCTACTATTATATAGTGCATTACAATAGTGCATTACAATAGTGCATTACAATAGTGCATTACAATAGTGCATTACGGTATTATAACTGTGTATGTAAGACTCCCTCCCCACTTGCATGTCGCCAAGGCGTTATGCTAAAGCGTTATGTCATCCCGATTCTCACCTTCGTGTCGTCTAAGTAGCCATATATATGAACGGGTATCCTCTTTATGGAACGCACCAGTTAACACAATTCTGGATCGTGCTTAGAAATAACGGATAGCCATCACAACGAAATCGGTTGAAACGCGCAGCCTCATAGGTTGAGCTTGGCTCTTGGGTCTCACAACGTGCTGTATACTGACTCTGTGGAGCGAGGTGACTGACAGACTTGAATTATTCACCATGGCTACCGTTGATAAATCTAGCCCGGAGAATGGTTACCAGAAACCAAGCACTAGGCAGCGGATTCAAAAGGAGGCACCCACACTCGCGGTTCCTGACATCAACGACGACGCTGCTGAACGTAAACGGATTCTGAACGTCCTGGCACAACGCCGATATCGTGAGCACCCTAGGCCCCATTATCTATAGAGTAGCCCCTGATTTTCACCCTAGGTGAGCGTAAACGACATGAAAAAGGCCGTGGTACGGCAAAAGGATTACACTCACTCCCCAGTCCAACCTTTCGAATAATAGGTCTAGTTCTCCTATGAGGGAAGATGCTATGACACTTGAAACTCCCACAGTTCAACAAGAGCCATCAATCTCAGCATACCTAGACTTTCTGCCAGATCTAGATCCAGATCCTGCACCCACAAGCCTTGAGTTCGTTTCCGATGTGGGCTCGCATGCAAGATGGCCAACTGCGTCATTTGAGGCGGCGGCGGGCAATCTTCTCCCAGGAATAGAAGCGTCTTATATAAACATGGCAGACCCCAGCTTGTCTACTCTACAAATGGAAGGATTAGTAATAGGGACGGAGGCCAACACGTTCGGCTTCCTCGATAATATGGATTCAAGCACTCTTCTAGACTCTTCGTCTAGTAGTCCCTCAGTGTCTGACAACTCTGAGAGCACAGAACTCTCTTTCCCCGATTCCTACTACCTTCCAGTCAACGAGCTGACCCTACTGAGAGGCCTTATGCGTATCGCTATGCGATTACGGTGCAACACCACAAAAATATGGGAGCTCGGAGCTAATTCGCCCTTCAACGATGGAACACACACGGCACTCACAACCCAAGAGTTACCCCAAGTATGGAGGCCAACCGTGTCGCAATCGTCTATACCACATCATCCTGTCATAGACTTGCTGCCATGGCCCAATGTTCGGGATCGCATCATCTTACTCATGGGTTTACCTGATGAGGCCCGTCCACCTTCCCTTGCTGGCCCTTGTAAGTAGTTTTCAAAATCACTCGCTCCTTATTCCAGCTATATTCAGGAATACAGCGGCTCTTGGAACTATAATCATGTACTTAGAGCATTCTATACTTCTAAAACACTTGGGAACCAAGTTCAAGATGGCGATAGCTGACTCTAGGTGTTGCAGTGGCGATTGCCCAATTAGCATATGACCTCGAGGATACTGCCGAAGGTGTTCGTATCTGGGGCGATGACCCATGCGAGCCGACCGCGTGGGAAATCGGGCAGGTGCTCTTCGAACGATGGTGGTTTGTTTTCGACAGACAGGTCATCGACCAGAGCAATTACTGGCGGAAATTAAGAGGTGCTGCGACGTTATGCATAGAAAGCTAAGTATTGCTTTCATGGCTATTTCCAACCACTATAGGCTTACTCGATTGACAAAGCCTTCCCTCTTCAGAAAGGGGCCAGCCCCTTATCTAGTATTTCGTTCGAAGAGACTCATGGACCTTGGGGATCCAAATATGCGCATATATATAACCTCGTCGCTTTGCTCAAATAGGACGCAACCAATGGTGGTAGGCGCAGGAGAGACTCGGCAGTAAGCGATAAAATACTCCCTTGAAATCACTATCGGATCTCTAATCTCGTGCGAAAACCGGTATGTGTGAAAGGAGAAAAGCGTAGATATGAGCCTACCATTTTCTCTTTAACGTCTCTTACTACTGCGCTATTCGGCTTGTCATGCTTTTGGGATGAGTGGTAGCAACAAAAATAAAAACGCGCGATCAACAAAGGGGCTAAAACTATGGGATTGTATATTCCCTGCCCTCACAAGATTTCGACCCCAACCCATCAACCAAGACAACGCCAAGCCATCTTAAGTATTACCTGCAGAGACAGAACGGGAATGTTTGTCCAATTGAGCAGCAAAGCACATGCGGTGAGATGCCCCCCCCCAGCGGCGCAAATAAGACTCAACGAATAGTATCGTGCTGCAAAAAGGCATTGACGTCACACCCTGATAGGCGACATGACTTGAATTCGCATCTTGTAGTATTACGTCGTCATCTACCTAGGTAGTATAAACCTCGCGCACATATAACGGCCTTTCTTCCAAATAGGTACAGGTCGATAACCATAGTTGCATTCGTTCTCATCCTCTCATCCTCTAGAGGTCCTAATAGTAACAGATATAAAAAGTTCTGTCACCGGGGTCGGCAATTCATCATCCCCGAAAGATGTCCACGCCCAACAAATTCTCCAATCCTGACGTACCAGCCTGCGACTGTTTGCGGCTCTATGCAAACTGTCTGATCATCGGGCCTCTGCAAGCGATCTTCTGTCTGCCGTGTGTCTGCTGTGCGAGAGCGCACAAGGATCACGAGAAGCAACGACAGATCGACGGCATCTCTCAAACAAAGGGACACAGAGAGAGGGAAGAATCACAAGCCACTGTCGAGGACCAGCCCTCCCAACAACCAGACATGACGATGCTCCCCGATGCTTCGAAGCCTAAGGACCAGTGGCCTGCTGAATGGGCCCACGGTCATGCTAAGCAGGAGTCGAATGGCGTGAAGGGTGATGGGACCCGCGCCGCAGAGGTTGAGGGCACAGGAGACAGGACTGTGAAGGATAAACTGGCGGATGGCGTGTTAACGATTTCCACTGCTTTACTATGAAGGGATGTGAATTGTCAGTGGGACGGCCCCCTCGTGAGCCCTGACCGGGCATTAATGGTGTTTATTCGTTGAAACTGTGGTTATCTTATGAGCAATAGTGTTGGAGGTTTTATTTTTACCCTTTCACATTACCCGAAACTCCATAAAATCGTCAATTCGGTCAGAGGAGAGTTATTTTGCTATCGACTCGCGAGTGCCGGGGTCGACCGAGGTGTGAATAGCCTCAGCCTCGCTAGTTAGCTACCTTGATGGCATGATTGGATCATGTGTTCAGATAGTCCTAACAGCTAGGGCCAATGAGGCAAAATATCGTGAAGGCAATTCGTCTATACTGTTGCATAGGTCCAAGTTGTTCCGTTCAAGTTAGATTGCCTGATGAATAATGTGTCTAACGGGGCTGCCGAGCGGGAGGGAGTCCCTAAGGTAGGACCAGTAAGCAGTAAGGGTCCGTATGCTATACGTAGGTATGTACAGATGCAAACAGCTTGTTTCTGTATCGGACTCGAGAGGATTTCACATTGAATCAATCATGTGACAGCTGGATCATCTAAACAAGAATTGAGGATGTCATAAGACGTGCACCACGCATTGGCTTGTTGTTCTTAAAGCTTGTATGAAATATATTGTCGAGTCGTTAGCTTGGCCGGCCATTACGCTGTACTGTACTAGTAGTAGTGTACGTAGTATAGTGATACGGGGCACTGATACGGGAACACACGACGAACTGCTGATATGGCGATCCTCTTCAAAGCGTGGCGCTGGCTAGTGGTGCCAAACCATTAAGGCCCACCTCGAATGCTGTTGTGTGATTACTGCAACAAAATACAGGGTGATGGAGGCCATTTGTGCCAATCGGCGCCGGCCGGCCACAGTTCCCTGTGCCTGCCCCGGTACCTAAGCATTGCCGTTCAGACTACACTACACTAGGTACACTACACTACTGTAGGTACTTAATACCTACTGTACGTACTGAGTAGGCATGGTTATAAGAGCACTGATATATGTAGCTAGTAGGTACTTTGGTACCCTATAGGCTAGGTATAGTTAGGTAGTACCTACAGGCTACAGGTGGGCTGTACTCCGACCGAATACCTCCGACCGAAGCCTCCGTAAGGGTTCGGAGAGGTAGGTAGTGACAGTGGTAATACCTATGATAGAGGGGCAAATGAGGGGCACATACGTAGTATAGGTGGGCATATTGTCACCCTCCTTATACGTTGACCCGGGAACCTGGAATTGGATAGCGGAAAAATCGGTGTCGATCATGGTAGGTAGCTATGATATCAAAATATTAATTCACGAGTATGAGGTAGTTAGATAGCAAGAAGCCGAACGTACACTAAATTGTTGATCTTACTATATACACCCTTAGGTACACAAAGGTCTGTTGTTAGTAGCCTTTAGGCATGTACTAGGTAACGGCATAGGTAAGCTACATACAGTAAGTCAGTCAGACAGCACGCTAGCACAAAAAATGCACTGCAGGGCACTGGATAGGGCAATGCGTAGTCGGTGAATCCAAGGACAAGTGCCCGAATGGCTGCATTCTAGCCGGAGAACTTGGGAAGTATAGGGATTTCTAGCTTTGGTCTAACCAATCGTTGAAGCTCCATAGTCGGAGTTGTGGATGCCCGTCGCCGCCGATTCCTTCTTTACCGTCTCTCTAGTGTAGGTAAGGTACTCATACAGTACCTGAGGTAGACACTACTGCAATGAGGGACTGTTGCTACCAGGTCATCCTCTGCCTGCAGTATACAAGTCTCTGACTTCGTTTTCTCCTCCTTAGCCTCTTATTCTTTTTTTTCCCTTTCCTATCCCCCCTTCCCCCTTCTCTTATTTCACGATAGTAAACATACTTGGCGTGCCAGTACCCGTCTAATTTGGGGGGCACAGTCGGGGAAGTCAACTCAACCAACGTAGGTACTCGCATTCACAAGGTGTAATTAGCGGCCCTCCTTTTTTTCCTTTTTCTTTTTTTTTTTCTCATGCACACAACTGCCTGGTGAGACCCTTTTCTTCGCTATCTTTCTCTGAACATTGGGCAGCATGGTTACAAAATCAGCTCGTGACCATCGGGGTATACCGTATACCCCAATGCTGTGCCACTTGGATCTGCAATTGCATCCGACGTCGCCCATGACGAATACGCCGTGGAGACCTACAAATTCAATAGAAGACTCGCTAACTTGCCATAAGCTGGTTCTCTCTCCCAGTGTCCTGACCTTTCGCCGACTCTACGGCCCTTGATCTCGATCCTGAAATCGTACTAGCACCCACCGCCAAAATGCATATCAACGACATGGTTGCAGATGCCGAAAGGACCGGCCAGCCGTCCTTCTCCTTCGAATATTTCCCTCCCAAGACCGCTCAAGGTGTCCAAAACCTTTACGACCGAATGGAGCGCATGTCCGATTTCGGGCCTAAGTTTGTCGACATAACATGGGGAGCCGGCGGGCGCATTGCCGAGCTTACCTGTGATATGGTGTTACAAGCTCAAACCTTTTTTGGCCTTGAGACCTGTATGCATCTAACTTGCACCGACATGGGCGAGGAAAAGGTCAATGATGCCCTGCAGAAGGCCTACAAGGCTGGCTGTACCAACATCTTAGCACTCCGCGGAGACCCCCCTAGAGAGAAGGAGAAGTGGGAGGCTACCGATGGCGGCTTTCAGTACGCGAGAGACCTCGTGGCTCACATTCGCAAGAAGTATGGGAAACACTTTGATATTGGTGTTGCCGGTTATCCCGAGGGCTGTGACGATAACAAGGATGAAGAGTCGATGCTGGATCACCTAAAGGAGAAGGTTGATATGGGCGGTACCTTCATTGTTACGCAAATGTTCTACGATGCCGACAATTTTGTTCGATGGGTAGGCAAGGTGCGGGAGAGGGGAATTACTATTCCTATTATACCTGGAATTATGCCCATCGCTACCTACGCCAGCTTCGTTCGACGCGCACATCACATGAACTGCAAAATTCCCGAAAAATGGATGGCTGCTTTGGAGCCCATCAAAAACGATGATTCTGCTGTTCGCGAGGTCGGAAAGGTCCTTGTCGCAGAGCTATGCCGCCAAATCATGTCTGCTGGCATTGTCCACATGCACTTCTACACTATGAACCTAGCTCAGGCTACCCGCATGGTTTTGGAGGAGCTGGATTGGCTGCCGTCCTCACAACGTCCCCGGCAGCAACCTCTTCCCTGGAAACAGTCGCTCGGTTTCGGTCGCCGTGAAGAAGACGTTCGCCCCATATTTTGGAGGAATCGCAACAAATCCTATATTTCTAGAACGCAGGAATGGGACGAATTTCCCAACGGCAGATGGGGTGATTCTCGCTCCCCTGCCTTTGGTGAACTTGATGCATATGGAATTGGTCTGACGGGATCGAACGAGTCCAACCGCAAGAAATGGGGTGAACCCGCGTCTATCAGTGATATCGCAAGTCTCTTTACGCGATATCTAGAGAAGGATCTAGATTCTCTACCATGGAGCGAGGCACCTCTCTCGGGTGAGGCCGTTTCGATCAAGGACGATCTGATCAATCTGAACAAACGTGGGTTCATTACCATCAATTCGCAGCCTGCTGTAGACGGCGTCAAATCAACACATCCGATTTACGGGTGGGGACCTCCAAATGGATTTGTATACCAGAAGGCTTATTTGGAGCTCTTTGTGCACCCTGACTTGTATGGTGAAGTGATTGGCCGGATTGAGGGCCGTGAGGCACTCTCGTATTATGCTGTAAACCAGGCAGGAAATTTCACGACAAATGCGCCTTCGGAGGGACCAAACGCTGTTACCTGGGGAGTTTTCCCAGGCAAGGAGATTGTCCAGCCTACTATTGTAGAAAGTATAAGTTTCCTCGCCTGGAAAGACGAGGCCTACCGACTTGGAAATGATTGGGCGCGTTGCCATGAGGCGAACAGTCCCAGCCGTGCCCTAATTGAGGGGATCATGAACCAATGGTACTTGATCAACATTGGTATGCAATTACCCCTGAGGGCGTAAACTAAGCCGAAACATTCTAACCGACTTTTAGTGAATAATGACTTTCACGACACGAAAGCGGTATTTGAGCTGTTTGACGGGTTGGAAGTCAAAGATCTTGGTACTCCAGTATCATCAGCTCCGCACACCAATGGCACCAATGGCACTCATAAGGAGACAAATGGCATCGCAGCGTCGAACTAATTTTCCATAACGATTGAACGATTTGGCGTATTTTCGGTTGAAGACATTTTCAACAAGCATATGGCCTGGTGGTATTGGCCAAAGGGGTTCAACTGATTCAACAAGCATGTACTAGAGGCGTTTGTGATTTTTCAACAAAAGGTTTCGGGACAGGTGGGCTCATCAACTGGCTGGAAAAGCCCTCGAGGCCCAGAGGGACAGGTTAAATAAGGCTGCATCTATATCTCAACGATACCCCGGGACTTGAATTTTGAGGAGTGTATTTACACACAAAGTGGGCAAAATGTGGTAAAGGGACAGACCTCAACCGTCGTTCCGCAAAGAACTTGGAGAAGCTTTGGCTTGATTGATTGCCAGGCAATAACTGTCTACCCTTAGCAATCAGTCGAGACATATGTTGGGGGGTTGCAGCGGTAGCAGGCACCGTGCAAAAGGGAAATACAATTATTTTTCGGCAGCAATCGTATACTGCTGCACATACCAACAACGAGCACTTTTTGAATTGCCGGAATTTCTGATAAGTGATCCAGTGCTTCGTACGTACGTAAATACGGTTAGACAACAGTCCGTCGAATCTGCAAGTTCTCTCGCCCTTTGTGTTCAGTCTAGGACTCTAGGGACTTGAATTCCTGCGCATGCTATAAATCTGCATTAAAATACTCAAATAAGTACATAATTCATTTTCTTCGACACTCCTTAAATCACATCATCATACTTAGAAAGGGAGAAATCGCTCAACAAAGTGGGCACCTACCCGGGAACGCAGGTTGCCGAGGATCCCCCGCATCTAGACCTGTAGTGTATGTACACTTAGTACTACGTACTCTGTAGGTTCCAGTGTCTGAAGTGGGGTGCCTTTTTGTACCTACATCACCATCGTCAGGGTTTCGGTATCATCTCAACGTTTAGGCTCCATCTTACACAACTGTTACATTTTTGTCTTAAATAGACATTGTCTGTCCCGTATGAATTCCCGACTCTCACAACTCGCACGCCATTTTATAAGACCTCGGCCTAATATTGGCTACATACCCGTCGCTGTAAGCCCGCGATCTAGTGTCAGTTATACTGCAGCAAAAACTATGGCTCCAGCTTCGACTTTGACGGGTGGAGGAAATAGTCGCACTATTCACACTGCTGCTTGTCTAATTATCGGCGATGAAGTCCTGGGTGGCAAGGTTGGTCTCGCCTTCGCTGATATGATCACTGAATGAATGATATGCTAATCTCATCTGTAGACAGTTGATGTGAGATGACTTGCCGCGTCTATTCTTGGGTTCGTATTGACCCTGGACTCGTAGACAAACTCAGCTTTCATGGCCAAATGGTGCTTCTCTCTTGGTATGGTAAGATATGATACATAGAAGCAGAACGTGCTTGGTAATCATGGGGAAAGTGAGACTTTGTCTGACCTTTGGCGCGCTTTACAGA
Source organism: Xylaria hypoxylon (assembly GCA_902806585.1). Classification (NCBI taxonomy): domain Eukaryota; kingdom Fungi; phylum Ascomycota; class Sordariomycetes; order Xylariales; family Xylariaceae; genus Xylaria; species Xylaria hypoxylon. The sequence goes on from CADCXB010000010.1 coordinate 1,351,538, forward strand.
ACCTGAAGAGGATTGAAACGATTGAAGATGACGAAAGCGATATCATTGAGGCTGTACAGAGGATGAGTAATCGGTACGATTTCGTGGTTACTAGGTACGATCTTATGAAAACATCTCAAGCGCTCTTGCAAACGGAACACTAAGCTGATACATACATGCATAGTGGAGGAATAGGTCCGACGTGAGTAATCATTTTGCCATACTGAACTCATTCAAAGACTCACGACAAATCAGGCATGACGATATTACTTACCAGTCTATAGCCAAGGCGTTTGGGTTGCCGCTGAAGCTCCATACCGAGGCATATGAGCGAATGAAGAAACTTAGCAAGCCGAACAAGAAGCAGCCAGACTTTAGCTGGGATGTTGATTCACCGGCCAAGACTGCGCGACTGCGAATGGTCGAGTTACCTATTGATGAGTCTCGTGACTTGAAAAGTCAAGCCCTGTTCCCCCGGGATGAGCTGTGGGTGCCCGTTTCCGTCGTCAATGGGAATGTCCATATTCTTCCAGGTGTTCCGAGATTATGTAAGTTCCGCCTCGCAACCAAGGCTGGCAAGACCGCTTAACCAGTATGTATAGTCGAGAGCTTGCTGGAAGGTCTTAAGCCATTTATCGTCGACCGGCTGGTGGACCCTGAGGGTAAAGGGATATGCCGAGTTATCATCTCGACACCGCTGCCCGAAAGTTCGGTTGCCGGATATTTGACGGAACTTGCTGCGAAAGTGTCCCCGAAAGGAGTCAAAGTTGGAAGTTATCCTCGGTGGGGGATGAAGAACAATTCTGTCACCCTCGTTGGCCGCGACCGTGACTATCTCGAAAGCTTAGTGCCGGAGGTACTCGCCAACGTTGAGGGAAAGCGGATTGCTGTTGAAGGAGAGGATGATGAACCCGAGCAGCTGTAGCTACACTCTCTATGCAGTGTACTGACTTGTAGTATAAGACCACATATAGCTGGGTTCATAGTTGCATCTACACATCGCGTTGAGCGAGGCAGCTATCCTTAGCCGCTTTGCTCTGCATCCCGTTAATATAAGAAGGCTGCCTTGATCCGTGCTTCCCTCGAGGGTCTCGTATAGCTGTAATTCATTCGAATAGTGATCAGAGCAGATTGTTTGCCTTGTTTCACGCGTTGGTGACACCAGACAAATCGGTTGGGCGCCCTGCATCTTTGGGATCCTCGGCGTGGGAACCCCTGGCGCTGTCGAGATCATGAGTTGACCCAAGCGCTGTTGCCAAGAATCCCCGCCGCCCACTCGCCGTCGCGTATCAACTCCATTCCATCATCCATCCATCCATCCATACTTATCTACACTACGACCCTATCCCACCACATCGCATGTGCCCCCTGTCTCCATCCCTCTAAACTTGAAGGTCTGCAGCTCGCATCACGTTCCCAGTGGGTTTATATTTATATCTTCTGACGGTTTCTATGTTTATACATTACTCGCCCCCTTGCTCCTCCAAGCTGCAAGCGCGCAACGCTCTAGACTTCCAGAAGCTTTGGCGAACATGAAAGGGGTAAAAATGGAAATACAATCTGGAGAAACATTCGAGAACAAAATCCCAAATCGACCACTATCATTCAGGGGTATTTAATTGTTTGCACTTAGTGTAATAGGTGTATACTACTCTGGGCACCCTTGAATTCCTAATAAATCCCTTCTACACTACCTAGTACACGATTTCCTACGCTAGCACTGTCGGTGTGTCACCCAAAGAGTACATAGTCTATTAGTAGGCCGGCAATTCGACCGTTGAATGCGCGAGCTAGACTAATCAGGTAGCTTCTTGGATAAGGAAATGAGGCTCATTTCTTTCGCCAGCAAGCAATCGTCATGGTTGGCATCGGCGTTTATTTGCTACCCACTTAATAAGGCAGGTATCAGGTAGGTACTTTGCTAAACTATAGAGAGCGAACTTTGCAAAGCAATCTTGTCTACCCCATGCATACTGCTAGTACAATACTTAAGAGTACACTAGAGCTAACTGATACTGACTGATTTGCTAACCTTATGTACCTAGTGTACACTAGTGTAGCAGTTTGTGCATGGATGGAGTATCCTCCACACTCACTAAACCGTAATCGGTAATTGGACTCCATTGTATTGGTCTGTGTGTGTGTACTATGATCTTCAAATGTCACGACGCAGACGGCATTTCCGGTAGCTCATTGAGTTTCTTGACTCTTTTTATACTTGTATACACAAGTAGCTGTTTGTTCAAAATCGCGGCATCACCACCTAGTAATTATCTCCGAGTACATGTATTCGCGGCAAGCGTGTTTGGAGTAGGTGTTTTATTATTGGCGGCGTAGATCGGTTAGGTAGACTTACATGTAGACTGACTACTAACTCACTAGTACCCACCTACTATTACTTCCCACTAGGTATGAAGTACCGGCCTAAAAAAGGTTATACTAACTAGTGTACTGGTATTGCAATGGTAGTTAGTGAGGGGAGTTGGCCCGGAATGATGCATCAGTGATACAACAATACTAAATTGAACCTAATCCAGGTAGTGTAGATACCATAGCTGTTGCGTGTGTGCATCCTTGAACCGTAGTGTAAATCTCTCACTGTGCGTACATGATGATGCCTTGACAGGAAAGCTTGTTTGGTTTACGAAAAAGCAAAGTATTTATTTGCATGGGATATACAGATGTATCGGTATGCTATCTGCATATCTCCAGCTCTGCCTTGCTTGTGACGGGAACCGGTGCGGTGCATCTAGTCTCATGCAAAGTAATGATTTATTGTGTTCGCTAAAGCATCTGTGATGATTTGCATCTGCTTTTTCGTTGACGGATTCCGAGATTTGCAACTACTATGTAAGCAGCCCAACGATAGCACCTCATTGGCTGCACAGGTCTAAAACTGTTGAACGCCGTATCGAGTAGGTAAGAGGTATGTATCAAATGTCTGTAATCTGAGCTGTGCTGTACTGTACTGTACTGTACTTAGTACCTCTGTACCTATTTTTACGTTAGGCCGTTGCAGGTTCTCGAAGGATTCCTAAGGCAGAATTAAGTTGACACTACCTGTAGATAGGTGTGGTATGTAGTGTATGTTTAGGTCGCTGATGTTGCAGTGGGACGGACGTATTTACTAACACTGTATGCCTGAAGTATTCCAAAATAGCATGGGATGGGAAAAGGTGATTGATGAATTCGTTCTAGCGTCGCTGATCATTCTCAATTACAGTGTGTTACCATCATTATGCAAGTTGTTTAAGCGTTAAAATTAAGAGAGATGTAGAGCAAATAACTTCTACTTGTATGTATATACAGTGCCTTATAATGTACCTATAGCTTAGTTATCTACCCCCCTACATACTTAGGTCTATGTAGGTACCTACAGCTACCTATGTACTACATGTAGGCAAGCTACCCACAAATTGACAATACCTGAGAGGCGCTGAGAGGTAGCTTATGCTATGCCACAAACACAAACAGGTTCGTGCCGCCCAGTCCCCTTAAGCCCCTTGCACCTCCAAACCTCCACCCACCCCCTTTAAGGTATCCGCCACCTGGAGAGACCCCCAATCAGATGTCGCCAGCTGTTGTCGGCCATCGCCCCAAATCTCTACCCTTACTACCGACCTAAGTACTAGGTAGTACCTTTTGCAACTATCTAGTAGTACAAGCTCTCTCTGCACTATCTAAGGCGCCATCCTTCTTTCGGAATTCTATTTTCCTACTCCCTTTCTTCTATGCTTCTTCCCCTTCTTCTTTTTTTCTCTCTCTTAATTCTGTAACGGTCTGTGGTGCCTATTTCAACCCCCCTCCCCTTTCGGTCGTGTGCTTTGTACTGTACACTACGCAGTTAAACCTTTCCAGTGGACCTATTCATCAACCAAGAGCCGGGGCTGTACAAGCATACCTCCTCACTATACCTACCTAATCCACATACCTACTTACCTACACTAGGTACCTACCACTGGCCCAGCATACTACCTACCTAGTACCTATAGGTATCCTTGACCTACTACCTAGTACCTACCTAATCTACACTAATTAATCCCTGGACCAGCACCAGCCAGCGGCCCAAGCCTAGGACAAGTTACTTACAACAACAAAACCACTGTTCTTGTTCTTCTTATCGAGCCTCGTCTCTGCAACGCAACGCAACGCAACGCCTTACACCGGTGCGCAACGTTTCCCTCTCGACCAACACACGCCTCCTTGCGCTTTCCCGCTTATGCTCTGCTGTGCTGTCGCTCGAGGATAGCCTCTGTCATCAACATCTTCCAGACCGAACGTTCGTCGTCGAGATCCTGGCTGGAAGAATTCTTTGTCCCGATACACAATGGCGTCTAAGGTATGTCCGGCATCGCGGACTCTCCATCTCACATGAATCAATTGGCTGTTTGCGGCTATTCGGGCATGCTCGTCGCTTACTTCCTATCCATTTAGTTCCTGCGAGAGTACAAGGTGGTGGTTGTTGGTGGAGGTGGTGTCGGTAAATCCTGCTTGACCATTCAGATGACGCAGGACCATTTCATCGACGAGTATGATCCGACGATTGAGGGTACGTTACAGGCTTACCATCGCGTCCACTCCCCCGCGTTACCATAGTCTAATATTTCCGGTCTGTTAGACTCGTACCGAAAACAATGCATCATCGATGAAGAGCTAGCTCTCCTCGACGTCCTTGACACCGCCGGCCAAGAAGAGTACGCTGCAATGAGAGAACAGTACATGGTCAATGGAGAGGGGTTCATGCTCGTATTCTCGATAACTTCCCAAGAATCTCTCGATGAGATCCATGCCCTACATAGACAAATCCTGAGAGTCAAGGGCAAGCAGGAGGGGGATCACTTCCCCGTTGTGTTGGTGGGCAATAAATGTGATCTTGAACACGAACGTGTGGTCACGAGAGAGAGTAATTATAAGTGCCTTCTCGTCACGCAATGCTAGTCGAACTGACAACCTTCCCAGAGGCAGAGAGGAGCGCCGCGGAATTCCGATGCCCGTATATCGAGACCTCCGCCAAATCTCGAATCAACGTGGAAGCTGCATTCTTTGATGTTGTGCGTGAGATCCGGAGCTACGACCGCAACCTGGGTGGAATTTCAGCAAATAATGGTCGGAGTGGCGGCGGCAACGGACTGCATAAGATGGAAACATCCGAGGACGAGCAAGAGGCAGGCTGTTGCTCAAAATGTGTCATCCTATAGTATGACTCGAACCTAATCGGAACGCAGAGCAACCTCAACCATAAGGAGACGGACGTTAACATGGGCGTCGGACCTGTGTCACTTCTATCTCTACCCACTACGATGGATGGTTTTGGTGGCTTTGACGACGTATATAAGCCTATGTCGGGATGCCCCTGCATGATATAAACGGAATCGGACGGGTTTTTCTGACAGGTTTTTATGGAATGAGCAATCACCAGCATCCGGCGGAAAGAAGCGCTAGGAATGATCGAGCGATCATAGATGGTTAGGGGGTTATGCCGTTGTCACCGTTGTCGTCGCCGAGATAAACAAGTTCAGCCTGGGACGGACAACAGAATGTTTCGTTGGGGGAGCTGCTCCCGCTAACAAGAGATCAAAGCGAGATCATGGATATCTCCCACCCGGTCTTTTCATACCTTTTGTAATGTTCTTTACTTATTTGTGTCGCAGTCTTCTAGTGTTTCAGTCATAGATTCACCATTCAAAGGCCATGGGTGGTATTCAAGTCAACTTCATATTTCTGCTCTCTTGCTTTTGGGTCGTCTTCGTCCCGTGATACGTACATACATGTCAACTCTATTGAGCTTGCCGGGTGTCTAAAATGACCCATATTAGCAGTTCGTTCCTGTGTAATTTCGAGGTGAGTAAACCTAACCAAACGTAGGTTGTGGTGAGCTAACCAACGTGCTGCGCTATTAGGAGACTTTCCATGGCACAACGGCGTTGGGTGGTCTTCGACACTCATCTACACACTGAAGAAACAATGCGTTGAAATTGATAATAAGCCGGCTAGCTTGTCAAGTTATGCTTACACCAAAGGAGTCTTTGAGCTTGTTCAAAATAATAAGGAAGAGGCAAAGGACTTGAACAATGCGTGGCTTGTAAGCTTAGGCCATTGTAACATCTTTTGTTGTCTACAATACCCTTAGTTTAACGTTGGCGTATCTTTCACGAGTCAACTATAAGTACTTAGGGACCAATGTGACCTGAGCATTTCTATTCCTCTTAAACCCCGAAGCCTTCTCACCATTACTAAACTAAATCATTGACAAGCACCAACAGATATACACATATTCATTTCATTTAACTAACAAACGACCTTGAATCAAGCCGGCTAGTATTTAGGGCATACAACATGATGAACGATCTTGGCAACGATGAGTGGCAAGCGGAGGCCATGTTATACCCACGCACCTTCAACCCTCAACTACCAGATTACGAGTCTCAGTTAGCCGACCAGTACTTCGCGGAAAACTGGCCAATGAGAATTACTGAGTTCATAGCGTGGAGAGAATACTTCTATCCAGGCGAGAACCGCTGCAACAGGTGCGCCATCATAAACCAATACTGTGATAGATCTATGAGCGAACATAATTTTTGCACTAATTGCGTGGTTGAGGGGATAGAATATTGCGTATTTGCAAGGAATGAAGACGCACCTCCTGCGAACGACTTTGCCCTTCCAATGTATCAGGATCCAGCCATGGATGTAGATCTAGGATTCCTAGATCCAGAACTAATAGATCCAGAACTAATAGATCCAGCACTATTTCTCGGCGAAGATATTGACGTTGACAGCCCCCCGCAAGCCCCCGGAGCTGGTGTCGGTATCGACATTGCGCCAGGTCCCAACGACGACCCGGTAGATAATAACCCATTCATCTCTAACTCCCCTCTCTCACAGTTCCTTGCAGATGCTACAGGCAACTTCGCTCCTGCTCCGGTCCCTGCAGCCGATGCGGACAGCCCGTTTGGTATTCCTAATGATCAGTTTCCTCCTGCCCCTCCAGCCCTTCAAGTCCCCGAAGCTGATATGGGCGAGCCGATGCTTGATTTCGACGCGAACTTGTTGGATGATGACAACCCGTTTGGTATTGCTAATGATCAGTTTCTTCCAGCCCCTCCAGGCCTTCAAGTCCCCGAAGCTGATATGGGCGAGCCGGCACTTGATTTCGACGCGAACTTGTTCGATGATGACATAAACTTTTTCGATGATGCCGACGTTTACTCAGCTGCTCCCGTAAATCAACCACTAACGCCCCTTGCCCTTCCGGGACTATCGCCCTTCAGCCTTCCGTTACCAGCACCACAGAATCTTCAACCACCCACACCTGCACCACAGAACCTTCAACCACCCGCACCCGCAGTGCTGATTATTCAACCACCACCACAGGATCTTCATCCGCCTGCACCCGTACGGACGATTATTAACCCACCTGCACCCGCACAGGAGAATCTTCCAGCAATACAATTAGTTGGAGGTCAAATGCGAAAAGTGTATACCCCCCAGGCGATCGTAGCAGCCGGTACTCATACCAGGAGCGGGTTACTCAAAATGAAATGCTCTTTGGTAAGCTGGAATCTCTTATTCCCCGTTTTGATATGTCTCAGCCGCATGGTTTGCCTAATCGGGAGTTTTCTCCTCCTGCTACTCTGCAAGCTCCCGAAACTCCCTTTTTTAACCATAAAAGACAATTACTGACTCCAGATACTTAAATAGTGTGTAGGTATGCCCCATGCGTCTGGATGCAACTGGGAGATAGGAAAAAGAGATGAACAAGGCAATTATACCCAGCAAGGGTGCTTTAAATGTCGAGAATACCAAGTAGTCTGTGTCGTGAATGGTATTGCCTTACCTCCACGCCGAGGCATCAGAGCTCCATTGGGTCGAAAGAAGATGAGGCCTTGTGTCGAGTAAGTTAAAAGCTTCCACAATCGTTTATCTTCAATAAGGCTAATATGATATAGATGCGCGAATCACGGAACAACTTGCGACAGACAACGACCATGCGATGCGTAAGTTATTTTGACCGTTTTCCGCTTTACTCTTGTACATATTTGGCATATAAAGACTAACTTTTGTAGTTGTGTTGCCCGAGGGGATCCATGTACCTTCGGTAATACCGCTCAGGTATCTTGGGGAACGTTCGATAGAGGTAGGGGCATTGGGGTTGAAACGTACCCTTATACCTCATCGTTTGGGGGCGGGCCACGGGGTGTGAATGACCCGGATTTTAGATTTCCCTTTCATTATCCCCAGCCGGATGATTTTCACCTCGAGTATATACGGTTCCTTGAGGGGGGCCCTGTTCCGATGCCCGAGGGGTACGAGCAGCCGAATCCTGCGCCAGTCCGGCCGAACCATCATCTCCGAATTCTGAATCCCGGGGCCCCGCCTCCCGCCCCGCGCTTATCCAACCCTCAGCCTCCCGCCGCCCCAGGCCCGCCTAACCCCCTCCTGCCGTTCCAGGCCCGTCTAACCCCCTCCTGCCGTTCCAGGCCCATCGAGCTTCAACCCCCCTCCTGCCGTTCCAGGCTCATCGAGCTTCAACCCTCCTCCTGCCATCGCAGGGCCATCCGGATTCAACCCTCCTCCTGCGGTTCCAGCTGGCCCGCTTATACCTGGGTCGCGCCCTATAGTCGTCCCCCCCGGTGTTAGTATTACCGAACTCGTGCGGCTAGGTGGAGGAGTGGTATCGGTTTACAACATCTCTGATGTTAATGACCTAATTATCCCTCTTTCTCCCGGCCCTACAGTAACCTTCTTTGCACCGAACACGATGGGAAATTTTACTCAATCACCGCCTCCCCATCCTAATCCTACCGCCACACCAGCACTTCAGACACTAACATACGGCACCATAATAGATCCTTTTGTGAACCAGAATGACCGTTGTCTGGAGCTGAGGGTTGCTTCTGGTCGGGCATGCCGTAGACCTACGGGCATGGTGTGTGAAGATTTGACTCATGAACGAGCCCAGCCAGTGTGCTCGGAGTGCAACGGATATGGCAAGGTAAAATTCGAACAGGAATTAACAGCTATCGCTATATCTATGAGGGCATATAGCTGTGATGATTGTGCAGTACTGGGTGTCGACAACCCAGGTAAGCTTGCAGGTTTACGTTTCAACGTGTGGGGGCTTCCGCCCAACGCCTACTTCACTGACTTAGGCGACAATCGCTCCAAATCCCGGGGAGCTGCATTGCGCATAACTGGCTGCAATTGTGGTACAAAACTAATCGACCGAGTTCTCTGTATGCCTCACCGGGTAGAGCATTTCATGGACCTCCGCGCAAAAGCACAGAATATGAAACAATACATAAGAGCGTGTACAGGAAAGAATCTCTGCCCATTTTGTCACCTAAAAGAAGGGGCTGACTCTACCCACTTCAGAGATCTACAAGGTAATTTATCGACTCACGTAAGCTTTGCATGTATGTCGTGCTTTGGTGTTGTCGTGCTTGATCCCACGATGCATGCAGCTCTTGGTGGCCCAGCCCTCCCATAAGGAATGGCGAATACGGTAATAGCGGCTCCTGCTTATTAACCAGAAATCACACTCAGCAAGGTGGGTATTATTTTCCCATTACCTTGTTATCTTTGTTTTGTTTAATTGTTTAGTTTATGTTTAAGAAAATCTATATATCATATTCTCAATGCCAATAAATAGCGCGTACACAATATAAGTCCAGTCTCCGATAAGATTGTTTGTTACTCACCCCATATATCTGTTTGTAATTATGTTAATAAAAACTAAGTGAATAAACATGTCCGAATTTTCATAGCAACCGCCTTTGAGTGATCTTATGCCAGATAGTCTATAGCAATAGATACAAGTCCAGCAAAAACGACAATGCCTTCAAAATAATACTTTCCTTATTTATTATGAGATACGAAAACTGGTCTGTGGGGGAGGTTTCCATAACAAAGAGTGGTATTTAAACCTACGAGGATTCTCATGTTCTCTTAACAGCGCATTGTTTTGCGGGTATATATGGTAAATATATATTACAAGCCTACATCATATTTAAAGATCGAAAGCGTATATCACATAATTGTGACATGATTAAAGATGTATTTGCCCTACTAGTGACCCTATCTATCACGATTATTCATTTAACCAACGATCTTGAAATTTATTTATTTCTTGGATCGTTTTCACTGTGTACAGTAGGGTTAGATGACTAATTGACGGAGCCATTTGAGAGAATTGAAGCCCCATTCAGGTGAAAATTGTATTCAGGCCAAAAAGAAAATCCAAACAAAGAAGCATATATATACAGAACACCATCTTTGTTCTAAAAGGTGTGACACACCTAGTTCTCACTTATAATCTATACCAGGGAACCTGACTGTTTCATGAAACTGTGGGATAGCTATAAGCCCTAAACCAATCGAGCTTCTAGGCTGTTGAAATACTGCTACACAAGAGGGATTGGTAGAGCTGTAGTTTTTTGTTTTCATCACAGACAACTGCGACTAAGTGAAAAGATGAAATCCACCCACTGTCGAGAAGTCCGAGCTGCTCACCACTAGAAGTACCCGAAACAAGACCCTAATAACTACTCGGAGTAGTCATAGTCACTATCATTGATGATATCCCTGCAGCTAGTCGGACCATCATCATCATCATCATCATCCCGGTACCATGATCCCCTAGACCCAGATTCCCATGCGAATTCTACCTTTTGAGAGATAGAGTCCGCGGCTGGTAATCTTTGGAACCGGAAAGGTCCCTTTTGGAAGAATTCCAAAGCCTGCACCGTGTCTCCTTCTTCAGTCACGTCCACCACAATCTCGGTTTGCTTGGGCACGGCTCGGACGAGGTACTCAAAGATAGGCAGAAGCCAAGCCATACACTCCCCGATAGCTTCTCTCTTCCTGTCTCGAAAGAAAGTCAGGAAGTCCCCCGTAGTCCCTTTTCCGTTATCCTCGAGCCATTCTTGGAGGGGTGGCTCGGGTTGCTTAATGATGACCCCAAGTGTGACTAGGTTGCCGAGGACGCTATCCCATATTTCTGGATCCATAATGGACTCGGGCTCAGCTGCTATCGGTCGTAGAACCAAGATCATATTCCGCATTCTCTCTCGATTTTTCGTCGTGAATTGCTTCTCGAAGTGATATTGACCTTGACAGTGGATGTCGATCGTAAACGTGTTCCCCTCATACAACATCGTTTCGACTTCGTGATTGATCTGGCGGCAAAGGAGAAGAAGCGCTGGTAATGAACTCATACGAGACGGCGGGGGAGGGAAATCATAGCCCTCGAATCCAAGAAGCCCAAGTGTCTCCTTCATGCCATGACTTGAGCCATCTTCTCCTGCCGGGGAGTCTTCAGAACCGATATCCTCTACATTTTCGAGAGACAACATTTTATCTTTCCCTTTCCATTCATCATGGAGACAATGAAGCTCATCAACCAAGTACTCGTCATCGCCGGCGTATCTGTCGCAACTATCATTCGAGTGCCACAGCGGCTGGATCCATCCGATTGGGCGATTTTGGTAGTACATATCTTCACAACAGTCAAAGGTCAGGTGCTGCGGAATACAGAACCCGTATATATGCCGACGAATCTCCAACGGAATGGCTAGGAGCGCATTGCTAGAAGCTGAGTGAGAAGTAGGTGCCATGTTTTCGTTACTTGCAAGTTCGCGAGCCAGGAGATCTGGAACATGAATTACGAATATTTCACTTAGGCCGGCTTAAAACTCTCTTTAATACGCAACGCCCCCTCTTAAGTATGTCAGGCATGAATATTTATCACGTTGGGCATGGAAGACTGTCCGCTGACTAGGATGGTAGTTTGTGACCTCGCTAACGAGGACCTCTCCAATGGGATTGCATTTAATATATGGGAGCCAGTCATTATTCTGTCTTGCAACAGGCGAGGCCATTGGATTGACGTTGATTTATCACTGCTTACTGCTCGAGCACCACCTATGATATATAGTATACTGTTATTTTCCATGACACATCCCGCAAACTAAGTTACACTACCAGTATTCCAATAGCCCACGTTTTCGTAAGACTATTCCGATGGGTTCAGGGGTAGCAAAGCCCTGCGACCAATGAGTGCCCGACGAAGAAATCTACCCCCAATATTCCACACGATATGAACCTAGTCGTAGCCCCATATGAAGTCAACGATAAGCGCTACATCAAACAGTCGGCTTTATCTATGTATGTAATCGTCTGGGGTGAAAAGATCTTGCCTAGGCTTCTACTTCACGAGGACTGTGTAGAGAGGACGTGGAATGCTCTTGCCTACCGGCCGTCTTAGAACTAAACTAGCCTTAGGATCTACATATATAATAAAATAAAATAACAAGAGAACTGCAAACAATAGACAGGTCCGCATTCGCGTATTGTTAAATACAAATTTCTGAAGGTCAGGTACAATATATTTGTGTGTAGTCAAGCAACCCAAGTGCCTGGTTACAGTTAACTATTCCATAAGTTGGAGCTAGTTAAAGCTCTCCCATGCATGCAGTTGATGTTAGGCCTAGGTACGTTAGCTTAGTCTAACCACTACCGCTGATTCCCAAGTTTGTTCTAACGACGGGAGCTAGATAGGTCGTTGCTCTAAAGTGGATTAGTTAGATAGTCCTGAATTCAATCCCTAAGCAACAGCAAGGCCAACATGGTCGGATGTTGATATGCGTCGGTCAGTATAAACCTTGCCGAGATGGGATCTGGTTCGATACGAACGTTCAAGCTTTCGAGTACTAACCAGTTGCCCCCGCCCCCCAACTAAGAGAGATCTTACCCGATGATGTTCAGACAACACGCTATCTAAAGGGCAAATAGAAAGTATGATTACGTCCCAAGCATACTTCCCAATTTGTGAACATATCCATCTCCTACGTGTCCCAGCTTAATGAATTCGCATGCGACATGCTCCCCAACCCCGACAAAAGCGGTAGCTTATTGGGTCCCTTCCCTTCTAGCCACTGATCCACCTTCTCCATGCCGTAGAGCCCAATAGCCGCTATGTTGAGATCATCAACCTCTGCAGGAGAGATCTGCGATAATATCTCCTCCAGTCTTACCAAGGGCACAAGCAGCGGGTTCTTCCCACCTTTGAGCTCCCTCGTCCATGAATACGCCGACGGCGCGTCCCACAGCGCCTTACGCATCGTACTAGGCAGACGACCTGGGCATTCTGACCACCCGCGCTTGAAAAACTGGTAAGCCTCCTGTACGAAATTCGTGACCTGCCAGGTGCGACGGACGCTCTCCGCGACGATCCAGGCTCGCCATACGGCTTTCGGCGGGAACAAGGAGCTCCCCATTGTCTGAGAGGTATTAGGTAGTAAATTCACATCGAAGGGCGAGGACACGAGGAAGAGTTCATGGCGTCCTAGGCTGTCCTTTACGGTCTCGAGCATCTGCTTGTTCCACAGAAGCAGAGTCGAGATCAAGGCTTCAGCTTGCCCCCGCATGCGGATGTCGCCGTCGAATAGGCGGACGAGCTGGTAGCACAGAAGGGACTGCACACGGCTAAGGTGGTCAAAGATACTCAGCCCGTTGCCGCTAGCGTTGCCCAGAGACGCCTCGACGGCTTGGTCCTGTAATAACTGAGACACACGGTCTTCTAGGATACGATGTACGGTGGCATCAGTCTCTCGCGTCTTGCTCATGTACATGTTCATCGCCGTGTACGCATCTTGGGTGTGCCGCGGCATATGGAACGAGTACAGTTCACGGTGGTGGAGTGGACTATGGTCCTCCGTCACCCATTGTCGCATCCATAATTGCACTTGCTCGATGTACTGCCTCAGAGACTTTTCGGCCTCGCGTATTGTGGTAGGAGGCGGATTTGTGAATTCCGTGATCCAAGACTCGGGAGACAAGAACCAGGCACCTTGCAGACTAACCATAGTGTCAGAGGAGACCGCGGTCTGCGGCGAACCTCTTGAAGGCTCAACTTCAGTAGGCAGTACAAGATTTTCCAGGTCAGCTTCTGTCACGTCGAAGAAAGCGAACGCAGAGTCCCCTGACAAATCAAGGGGATTCGCGATCCCGGCTGACGTAGCTAGCAGATTCTCGTCGAGATGTAGAGCAGAGCTGTTAGGATGGAGTGGCTGCCCGTCGACCTCCGCCGTAGCGGATATTTGCGGCCGCCGCGGCGGGGGATACGTGCATTGCAGGCCCTTCTCTAGACATCGTCGGCATCTAGGTACTTGCTTAGTACATTGGCGCTTTGCCCTAGTGCAAGCAACACAGGCTCGTCGCCAAGCGGTCGGACGAATTGTGTCTGCAAATAAGGCTCCATCAGATGTGATTGTATCCATAATCGGAGAATCCGTCTATTTCTGCGCTAGAGCCGCACGAGTGACACTCTGGTGATGGGCGGGAATGGAAGCCAGAAGGGACAAAGCCATGATGAAGATTGGTTGGCTCAAAATAGGTTACCATACCAGGTAGCTGTAGATAGATGCTTGCGCCTAGCGGAAAGGGAGACGGATAAAAGTGGGCATTATTTACAGCGGGGGTGGGGGAGATAATCACTACCTACTAGTAGTCTAATTGACGGGGGCAGTAAGGCGGGCGCGGCGCAGAATTATGGAGCCCACTAGCTGACGCCATCTACTTAACGCAACGGAAGAGAGACGGGCCCCTTAAAACTCCGCGCGGGATACGGAGTTGACAGTTGATGCCCGTTACATGTTGGTTGTACACCGCTTAGGGCTACTTCAGCTATACCTAATGCTCTCGTCGAAACCATCCAATCATCTAAACAGAGACTAGTACCATGCATCTAGCTGAAAGCCTTGAGATGACTCAAGGGATGCTATGATGGACTACCACCTAGCGGTGCGACCACAGGTTCCCTCCCCCCAAAAAGATGAACATGCCTCGATGCTGTAGTCGAATTGGTCAGTGACAAGGGGCATGCGCATGAGCAAGCAAATCATTGTTCAGAGCGCCCCTGTCGAATGTGTCCCAGTCATCTCAGTCGCGGCTTGGTATCCCTTCAAGCACTAGGTAGTTTTCAGGGTGGATGGGCATCTTGAAGGGCAAGTCCACGGATGGGAAACCATGGCACCGATGATATATAAAAGCCACCATGTCTCACGTAGAGATGTTTCCTCAGATCTCTAGCCCACCATCGCACACATCCAACTCTCACAGAAGACATCCATTCTCATAGGAGACGCTTCCAACTCTACAACACCTACCCAACCTCATAGAAGAGCTTCATAGCCAACCTGACAACATGTGGGGTCCATACGCAACACTCACGGACACAGTCCACAAGAACTCCTACGCCGCCATCGACCCCTTACGCCCGGAGCTTAGCCAGGCTGGCAGAACCGTCGTGATCACAGGCGGCAACTCGGGCGTCGGGTACGGGGTCGCGCAAGCCTTTATCCGTGCCTCAGCAGCGCGGGTCATTATCCTCGGCCGGCGCGTAGAGGTCCTCGCCACAGCAGCGCAGAACCTAACCGTCGAGGCCGGCGCCGGGTACAAGGGCGAAGTCCTCGGGCTCCCCTGCGACATCAGCGACGTCGCGGCCGTCAACACGCTGTGGGAGAAACTCCGGGCCGACGGCATATTCGTCGACGTCCTCGTGCTGAACGTGGCCGCGTTCGCGCCCAGCAAGCCGCTCCTCGAGGTCGGCACGGACGCCATCTGGAAGATCTACGGCGCCAACGTGCGCGCGCAGCTGCAGATGACAGAGCGCTTCTACAAGCAGGAGGGCAAGGGCGCCTCTGACACCAAGGTGAGTGCTTCCGTTTCGGCTCTCGAAGCTGTGGCTTATGATTATTTGCAGAACCTCGTGCACGTCTCCACCGCTTCTATACACGACTTCATCAAAATAACGAGTAACGCCCTGGGCTACGGACTGACGAAGCACGCCGGCCAGTTGACGTTGCAGCTGATCGCGCAGGATACGCCGCCTGAGAAGATGCAAGTTGTCAGCTATCATCCTGGTGCCATCTTCACCGATGCAGCCAAGTCCAGTGGCTGGACCGAGGACGCGCTTCCTTGGGACCATGGTATGTTGTCGACTCCAGCTTTTCCTCCACTTATTTTCTTCTTCTTTTATCCCGTGATCGGCTATTAGGTGCGCCATAGGAAGCACGAGAGGCTAACTTCCAACTCTGTAGTCGATTTGCCTGGCCACTTTGCGGTATGGGCTGCTTCACCCGAAGCTAAGTTCCTGCACGGTCGATTCGTCTGGGCTGCGTGGGATGTAGAGCAGCTCAAGAATGGGAAGCTCAGGAAGCGAATTGATGAGGAGCCGGCCTTCTTAAAGATAGGTGTCAATGGCTTGTGAGGAAGACATGCCTAGAGTGGAGGCTATGATAGGAAGCAAGAGTAATTGGCATTAGAGAATGCAGATGTCATGAGCCACGATTCAATTATAGTACAGCGGTAGAGTGGTTGTTACACATAGTATATACTTCATTACTCCACAGTGCGACCTCACCAACCATCCACAACAGTCGCGTGCACATACATGCCCTTGGCAGGTCGGGCAGTGATACCCCCCTTTATTAGGACCTTCTTCTCGTCCATCTCTTCTTTGTTCTTCAGTTCAAACTCGAAGCGGCCGACCCAGCCGGCCAAAATACAAGCGAACTCGGCCTTTGCGAAGGCCTGGCCAATGCAACTCCGAGGCCCGTGTAGGAATGTCATGAACGCAAAGTTGCTCGTGGCCCCGCCGCTCGCTGCTCTCTTATCGTCGCTACTTGTTGGCATCCACCTGTCGGGGTTAAACTCATGAGCATCTGGACCCCAAAGGGATTTATCGAAATTCGTTGCCCATGGCGCAAGTATAACCCTGACGCCTTTTGGTATTTTTTGCCCTAGAATTTCCGTCTCCAGAGCCGCTTCACGGATGGTAACTGGCACGGGAGCATAGTACCGCAAAACCTCGTTGCAAACAGCATTCAGGTACGGCATATGATCAATATCGAGACTTGTAATATCGGTCTCCAAGTCGATGGAAGGTAGGTGCTCCCGGACTTCCTGTCTAAGACGTTCTTGTACCTTTGGGAATCTTGATAACATGTATATTGCCCAGGTCATCGAGGACGCTGTTGTTTCGTGGCCTGCAGCTAGGAAGGTCATGAGTTGGTCGACTAAGTCTTCGTCTGAGAACCCGCCGGACTCTAGAGCTACCGAGAGAATATCGTGATCCGTCGTCTGTCCCCGGGCCACCAATTTCGACTTTTCTCTTTGACAAGGTCGCGGCATACTGAGCGTATATACTGCGACGCCGCATTGATATCATCATTGCGTTTCACAGGTAATCTAGTGATAAGCCACTCCGGTACCATCTGACCAAGAAGGCCTAAAATCTGTGCTTGTTTGCTGGGCATGAACACTTGTCGGTAGGTTTCGTTGAGTTCTGATTTTGGATCTTTAATAGCGCCAAAATCACGACCGAGCCCGGCAATTCCAATGATGTCGAGGGTCACACGAGAAGCCCAACTACCGACCTCCATTACGGCTGTCTTCTGAGCTTTCTCGGCGTCGGGAGTGATGGGCTGGTTCGCGGCGTCGGCCAGTATGTCCTTAGTCATGGCCTGCACCACTTCCCGAGTTTTGCTCCAGAAAACAGGATACAAGTCCTTTATATGTCGGAACGCAAAGGCAGGCATGAGATTCTTTCGCTGAATCTTATGTTCTTCGCCTTCGGCAAGGAGGACGCCTACACCGAGAACGCGACCGATGTTAAAACGTAGGGCGGCGGGCTTCTCAAAGTGGTAGTTCTTGGTGACTAAGACCTCCGCCAAAGCCTTGGGGCCGGTGACGAGCACCCGCTCGGAATTGCCCATGCCAAGATATCTCATGAGCCCATTATTGGGAACTTCGGTGATCCTGTCTCTTAATTCAGCTTCGCAAATCCATATGTATGAATGACTAGGTTAGTTGTCTTACCATTCTCTCATAGGAATCCCACTGGGATCCGCCATGATCTTTTTGAAATGGCCATTCCACCACGAACCTCCAGGTGCCTGCGGCAGACTTCGGAGCGGAGAAAAGAACTTGGGCCATAAGATGACTTTCCAAACGGCATATACGAATGTTTGAAATAGCCAGGCGGAGATGAAGCTGCTAGTAAAGTGAAGCTTCCACCAGTGTGGCTGGGAGGAGACGAGGGCGTACGATGCCACTACAGAGGATGCGAGGATGCCCCGCCAAGGATAGGGGAAAACCCCCATGATTGATGAATGGTGAATGTGCGTGAATGTAGAATAAAATAACCACAAGTCCCTTTGAAAGCTGTTCTCGATGAAGTTGAGAGAATTTGCTGAGATGATGCCACACCGTCTACCTGAGACTGCTGACGGTGGATGACGATGGAGAAGGTGTCAGGAGTTTCGGCTTCACACAGATCGGCTGTCTCAGGATGTTCGGTATCAGACGGTTATATAACCGGTCTTATGATAAAAAATAGAGGCGATGGTTTTTATTGTTATTTTTAAGAAGGGTGACGGGATTGATCGTTTACAGATTGAAATAGATGGTGGGAAGACATCGATAGTTCTTGTACCCAAGAGTGGATGGAATATGCTACAGAACCCGCTACGTAATTAGCTACAGAACACGAATCCGCGGGGGTGGGTTGTCCCGGTAGGCTCTAGGGGTCAGCACGAGTCGAGCCGATGGCTTAGTCTCGTCGTTTCGTCGGAGACTTTCTATCCAACGCAAGCAAGGATATTAGATATACCTAGGTCTATGACACGCATGTGTAGTTCGCGGTACCTATTTTAGGTACTTTGTCTGTCCGTTTGGTGCTGTAGAAACGCTAGGTAATTAGGGGGGACAAAGAGTGTCGCATGCAACCATATAACCGATGTTGCATTATAGTACTGTATACATAATGGACAGGCACATTTTATGTACTAGGTAGCATTATAGTAAGCTGTTGCCTAACTGGCTACCTAGCTTATCTATTCGCTAAGAAACGAAACCCGTCAGTAACCCGTGTCTGATGAGGCGTATTACCGAGGACTCAGGAGTGCATCACACGATAACAGGCTATTTTAGCGTTGGTAGGTAGCTTTGCATACCTAACCTACCTACTATACATGTACAGACATATGTAGGTACCTAGGTGCTACCTCCATCTACGTACTGTAAGTATTTAGGCACGGTATATAATGCTTGTCAAAGCCACTTACATACAACTGCATGTACGATTGCGAAACCGAGTGGTAAATCTCACTATATGACTATTTAGATAATACCTAAAAGAGCACCCTCTATTATTATCAATTTATCATGAAACCCCATCAGTATGAAAGAATTCGTCCAACTTTCGGAGATTAAAGTTACGTGAGTTTCTGTTAGTGATGCTAATCGGCCCAGGGAATTACGCCATTCCCGCCGGTCCTGTGGTTTGGCCGAAGCTTGAATGAGCTTGTTACGTCATCTCCTAACAGGTAAAAAAGTAGCCAAACTCGTGTAGAATTGGCGAATCTCGCTAATATTTGCCGGCCGCTTTATATCAATCGCTTTCATCCACCTACAGTAACCTCAACTACTATGGTGGTTGATTATAAGACGTACACGTACTCATAAATACTTTAGTAGTTGCTGGTGTTAGGGGTCCCTATTCTAGCCGCTGCGGCTCAATCTGCTCACGGGGTGGTCCGCTTATCGGCGTGGGAAGGAGAACAAAACCTGGAGTCGAGAGTTAGCAAGTGAGGAGTTGAGAATCGGCGATACTCGGTGTTGTCACTCGGCATCCGCATTTTAGTCTACACCTCCAGGATTTTAAACGTTAGCTCGCTACTTGCCCCATATTCTACCAAATCAAGCCGGGAAGCCTACATGGGCTCCTGGTCAGTTGCTTCAAACTCACCTAAACCCCCGGCAAGATGCCTTTTATTCAGTGGGTAACTGGTAATTTTGCAGGTGTTGAAGTTTGGTTAAGCCCTTGTTGAATCCCCGTTAAATCCCTGTTTTTTGTATAGAACTAACGTTTGAAATCCTGGAGGAGGTGTACGTACTCGGAAGTCACAGTTATGGGGTAATAATCGAGTCCTAACCCATCTCAAGTACATTCGCATCATAGAACATAATTGAAAGAGAGATAAATAAGCCTTGTGAGACAATGACGGCCCCTTTAGCCAAGATTGGCGTCATATCCATCGGAGATATGGGCTTGGGCATCGCCAAACTGCTGATCGCAAACGGATTTTCCGTAGCGACGAACTGCAAAGGCCGAAGGTTCGCTCAATAACGTTCCTCGCCTGCGTGTTAAACGGCGCGTGCTAACGAGCGAACAGCAACGACACAATAGAGCGGGCAAAGAGCGCACAGGTTGAGATCTACAAGTCGGACGAACATCTCGCTGAGGCCTGCGATGTCATATTGTCGGTGGTGCCACCTAGGGATGCGGCGGCTACAGCGCAGCGCATCGTCGACGCCGTGACGGGGCCCTTCCGGCGGAGCGAGCCCCTGTATTTCGCAGACTTAAACGCCGTAGCGCCATCAACGACGAAGACCATCGCAGCGCTCTTCGATCGGACGCGGGGTCAGGTGTGCTTCATAGACGGCGCCATCATCGGGAACCCGCCGTCTCCGAAGTCTGGCGCCGACGCTTCCGGATCCAGCAGTACCGAATGGAACGTCCCTAGCATACCTGTCTCCGGCCCGTATAAGATCTCCGAGATCCCAGGGTACGGAGAGAAACTCTCGGCCACGCTCAACGTGCGACATGTCTCTGATGAGATCGGCGGTGCCTCGGGGTTGAAGATGTGCTTTGCAAGCCTGACGAAGGGGTTCACGTCGCTTGCGATCCAGTCCTTCACGACGGCCAAGCGCTTAGGTGTGCTCGACGAGCTGCAGAGCGAGCTGCAAGGGCACGTACCCTCCCACTGGAAGAGCGCAGAGCGCGGCGTCATCGGCATGGCGCCCAAGGCGTACCGCTGGGTTAAAGAAATGGAGGAAATCGCCTTGACCTTTGACGAGGAGGGCGGCTTTCCGCAAGACTTGTTCCAGGGCGTGGCGAAGGTTTATCAGGCCGTTGCGGAGGACACCGTGCTCGGTGAGGAGAAGGTTGGGAAGAGGAAAAGAGGCACTGACGTCCATGACATGGCTGCGGCAATGGCAGAAGGCTTGGAGAATAAGAAGAAAAAGAACGAGTAGACCCCTAGGTGTTGCTGGATGATGGATGATAAGACTCCTGACACTGTTGATATCCTTTCGTAGTTAGGTAGAAGTATGGCATTAGCAACAAGCGGGCTGACTTAGCAGTTGCAACTAAGATAGGGTACAAACTAAATTCAATCAAGGACATATGTGATGCCTCTCGAACTCATAGATGTGAATAGGACGTACCTTATCATTTCCAATATAGAGCGCTTGGCAAGATGCCGAGTTTCCCTGGCAAATCGAAGGGCCAGGTCATCCATGATCCTGATGAGATGTGCATCGAGAGTCCTCTACTCTATATACAGAGATCAGGCAATAATACATCTAAAAAGCCACTCCGGACACTACTGGCTAAACAGGTATCGAGAAGGCCTCTTCTAGACACCGCACAGTAGCCACTGTAAGCTATGGAATAGGAGAAGCCACCCAAAGACCAATCATATGTGTGCGTATATTCTACACGGGTCAGCCTGAAGGTTAGTCTAATGAGTGATCGCGTATTTGGGTAGACCGAGTTTGAAATATAGGACGGTTGGAAACGTTAATAGTAATCAGACTACTTAGGTAGTATCATGAACTAGCCCGAATTGAGAGCATGGGACCTTGACATTCAGTCTGCCTGGAGAGTAGTGAAGTGTTTGGCTTTGCCAGCAATGATACATAGACTCTTAACCCTATTTCGACACGACTAATTCGACACCATTCATGATTTGCACATATGGTCAAACATTACTCGATCATGTCGACATCACCAGTAGCTTGAGCTTTAGTCTGACCACCATCTGCACCAGTCGTTGTTGCTGCTGCCCCGGTGACGTTTCCACCCTTTTTCTCGAAGTAATCCTCCATTTCAGCATCTAATTCTTCCTGGGTCTTCTTTAGCCGACCATCTCGTCCCGCAGAACGTCCTGTGTTCTCTCCTCCGTTATCACGTCGGGCTCCTGTTCGTCTGCCACGACGCCGAGGTCTGGGACTGTGGGAACGTCTTCCACCTTCGGGGATATAGCGGTCGATCCCTCGATCGTTGGGTGACAGTGATCGCGGTCGAGTGATACGTTCGGCTAGTGGCCTACTAGGCATTGATGCAGTATCGAAAGGGTTGCGCCTGGGCGCTGAAGACATAATCGAGATACGAATAGGTTGACCTTGAGCTTGTTAGGCCACATTAACACGCAAAAGTGCGAGTTTGCTTACCTTTGGCATTCGCTCCATTAAATTCGCGAATTGCGTCCATTGCATCATCACGGCTGTCGTACGTCACAAATGCAACACCCTCTGAGCGTCCAGCTCTGTCGTACAAAAGCTCAAGCTTGGCGACAGGGCCGATCTTGCTGAAAAGACCCTAGTAATGGGTGAGTATAGGTATTCTCTCTCTGTTTGGCTTGGTTCGTTCATACATCGAGATCAGATTCTGAAAGGTCGTAATGCAAGTTCTCAACCTTGATCTTCGTACCACGGCCATCTCTGCCACAGCTGTCAGCGATGATAGGATATAATGGTGTTATTGATCATGTATACTGACTGCGCTGGCTCGGGAGAACGTCTTCGCCGGGGATTACGGGCGCGGTCTCGGGCTATTTGATAATCAGCTACACTCAGTACGGGCGGCGTGGAAGCTGAGCTGAACTTACAGTGGAAGCCCTCGAATTTATCGTGGACCCAATCCCTACTTGGTGTTAGCCTCGCCGTACGCAAATGTCGCCCATGCGCATTGAAGGTGACGTACGAATCTAGGCCTCTCTTATCTTCTCTGGTTGACTGTCTCGCAGGACGAGAACCTTGGTTAGCTGATGTTACATGACGTATATATCACCACCGATCGTAATCCAAGGCATCGAGCTGTAGGTTGATAGATAGCCTCGACGAGGGGGTTTCGAGCAGGGAGGTAGCATCGATCTATGAGGGAAAGGAGAAATCCACCTGCGCGCGCCGAAGAGCAGTCAGTGAGACATAGTTCAGAGACATGGAATCGAATGTAGTCGCCACAAACCTTTCTAACGCCATCGCGAGGAAAAGAATCGCGTTCGCGGGGTTGTCGGCTTCCGCCACCGCCGCCACGTCGAGGACGGCTACCGCGCTTTGTTGCCTGCATAGTGAATCAGTACTAGTAATTGCTATTGTCATGTTGATTCATACCTGAGATTCTGCAACAATCTCGTCGAGACTTCGGTCCATCTTGTAATGTTGTGATAATTGTGATGAAAAGATAACAAGGGAGTTGTTAGCAAAAAAGGTTGCAGAAGGATCTGGATGTTGAAAGGGAAAACGATGAGACTTTGTATGTTCGGCTTTGGGGGTTGTATCAGTACCTAGGGAACTTTAGAGCCCGAGCTCTAATACGCACCGTTCAATTAGCACTGTATAGATACATTGCTAGTCTATTGACCGGTACAGTACTAATTATTGTAACACTGTAAAGAAAGCTAGTGCTACCTTGTCTATTTGTAGTAAATAAGGCTATATGGGTACAAGGCAACTATCAATATATTCCCATCTTATTGACTATTAGAGTAAGTTGTCTTCTATATATATACATTATTGTCGTTTTATTTTACATATTGTACACGTCAATGCACAATAGGCCCCTACACCATCAGAACAATGTGCCACTCAGGCAAGATGCCGAGCATCCGGCAGCTCCTTGCTAGTGATATTTCGGTATGAGTGTCTTGTCAATTTCAGTTAATTTTAGCTACAAAAACCTGTTATAAGTCTTCTATTCATGCATTCGCCCTCTCCCAAGTTAAGGCAATGCCATTAGAAGATATCAGACGTAGAAATAGGCTCCTGGGACATCGATCTTGGTAGTGAATGAGCCTTCGGATTTGCCTTCGCCCCCGTTTTTGCTATCAATCCCACCGAATTCTGGAATAGCTCTCAAGAATAGGCCAGTCGTAGAACTTATTCCGAAATGACCACCGATGATCTCGACGGGGCCAAGACGAGATTTATGGCTCGGCGTGTAGTCAAGATTCGGCGCAACCCCAAAACTCCAGGTTTCCGTTGGTACGAGTTGTTGACTTGATAGGCCTTCTGAATCTGTCACTTGCGGTTCGACGCAAAATAGGAGAAAAGACCCTGGCGCTGCGAGACCACTAGTCGGTTCGCCGCTATCTCGCTCCATGAATGACCTGATAAACATCTCCATCTCATCGTCTTGATCAGGCAGAGAGAAACTTGTCTCTGGGTCGAGGGATAGTAGCCCCTGCTTCAGTCCCCAGCCACCACCTCCACTCACTGCAAGATGATCAGCTTCGCCAGTAGAGAAGGGAGGTCTTACGTACGAATTTTGTGCAGGCGGCACTGGTATGACAACAGTTCCGAGAAGATTTCCCTTGAGTTCAGAACTATATCTGCTTCTGTTTGGGAAGAACCTGCTTTATATAGTTTTAGGTTGTTGAATTTCTTAATCTCCATAACATGAGGAGGAATGACCCAGCACCACACCCCAACCGGCCTTGGCGAAGAAGTAGGCTCACGCTGGGCTCGCTCTTCGAATATTCCAGGCATGATAGCTTCGAGTTCCTTCGATGCTGGTGTCGCAGAACCGTCTACTTCAACCTGGCGAACGATATTTCCTAAGCTAGCGACAATCTTTCTAGGCGGAGTGAGGGGTAAGAGGGATATTTCAGGTGATGTATAGTCCACAGATTCACCTTTGGCTACTATCCGTTGAGTTACCTTGGGATACCTAGTACGTAGGGCTACTGTGCCTTCGTTACTAATATCCCATTTGCTTGCATAGAGGGTCGAACGCCTTCCGTTCTGGAATATCGTATTTGCTAGCGGTAAGGTGACCTCCAATGCGCCGATATGTCCATGGAGAGGGTTTATCATAAAGGAGACGCAGGAGGCTCTGTCTTGATTAGTACCAGCGAAGCTCTCTTTCGCCCATAGTCCTGGAAGGATATTGTCGGTTGGTCCACAAAGTACTGAGAACCCCGAACGAGGTTCGCTAGACAGTCCATTTGGGCTGAGACCATCCGTTATACCAGACAACACATGCAAGGCTGGGCGGTTGGTTTGGACAGTGCTCGTCGGCTTGAATATCGTTTCAAGAAACGCAGACATGAAGTTCTCATCCTCTAGCCAATTAGTGAAGTCCTTAGATGCCAGGACGGCAACACCATTTATTCCCGAGGCTTCATTGCGGGCTCGCTCTGTTGCCTCCGAAGCGTGTTTGCTCAGCTCGTCGAGGACCTGTTTCTGTGTTATGTTAGTGTAGCCCTTCTCATGGATGGGCACGGCTTACTTGAGTTGCCTGAGGAGACGCTATTATGCTCAGCCTCTGCGAAATTGTGGATCGGGATCGGATCTGCCTCGCATGAAATCCATGGCTATTGGCACGAATCCCTTGACTTATATTATAAATACGACGCCTCATGATTTTACGTCATACAGTTAGGAGACATCGAATTAAGATTTGAGTTTCCCTAGGTAGTTTGCCGAGTTTGCCGAGTTTGCGGCACCGTGTTGGAACCATAGAGGCTTGGCAGCTGTCTAGCCACACTGTACACAGCGAACTGTGGCTAATGAAATCCTTTCCAAAGAATACAGCATCATATGGTTCACTCTTCAACACATGCTGTTTCAATATTCCAACCAACCTAATTAATTAGCTAAGATGAACATCTCCTCGAGTACCGCCGCCAAGGGCTACATCGTACCTATACGTATCAATTGTTTCAAGTTATTAGTAGTATGGCCATGGCGGCAGCATTCCATAGCATTTGTGGCTGGAAGGAAACAGAACTCAAACAGCTTATGTTTGATCAGTATGCCCCTAGCTGAGTACTACTCAGTACGTACTGTACCTAGTACTGTACCTAGTACACATATAGATACTATACGTGCCTGGTTGGACCTATATAGATTATACGCACCTTTCACTTCAATACCTACGATTGTTTATATAGCAATATATTTTATTCCGATCTTATCAGCTTTACACAAGTACGAGACCTAATTACACCTTTAATCCAGCATTGACCAGACACAGCCAAAGCAAAATGCGAGCCATCTCCCGTTGCTCATTGCTCACAGCTGCTTTACCCATAGGGCATGCTTTACAAGCATATATCAGCCAGAACACTTGCCCATGGAACTGGCTATCTTCAACTGCTGAGCAACATGTGTGCTCCTCGGTAAACGCAATAGATTCTCCAGACATCATACGAGACGACGAACACAATAGCACCGGTCGAGAAAACAATATATGGAGCGCTTCTCCCGATTGCTTCGGCGAATATTGTGTTTACACAAATAATAATTTCTTTGGCAAAGGAACATCATTAATTACAACAGAACTGAATCACATTCGCGTAAGACAAATTCAAATACCAGAAACAGTCTCGAGGTCACGTCATGGCAAGGCCGGAGTAGTCGAGATACCAGGCAAAGGGAAGGGTCTAGTTGCTACAGGCACGATTCGCAGGGGGGAAAGAATCATGGCAGCGAGGCCGGCTCTTCTTGTTCACCGAGACGCCTTTAGCGAGATTCCGCTTGAGGACATGTACTACATGATGGAGATTGCGGTTAATAACCTACCGAAGGCCAGAAAAGAAAGTTACTTGGCTCAAGCTGGTACAATGGGCGGCCACAAGATCACCGACATTCTGTTTACAAACTCGTTTCAGGTGGCGCTTGGTGATCACGATGGCTTCCACTATGGGAATTTTCCTGAGGTTTCATTATTGAATCATGATTGTAGACCAAAGTAAGAAACGACGTCGCATCACGTCTATCGGGCAGTGTTCAAAGGCTAACATAGACCAGTCTAGCGTTCTTCGTCGACCAAAACCTGACGCATTACACTCATGCTGTCAGAGATATCGAACCTGGAGAAGAGCTCACTATCTCCTATATAGATGCTTTACAGGCGCGGTCAATACGCCAAGAGAGAACGCGAAACTCGCTGGGGTTCCCTTGTGCCTGTCCCCATTGTACGCTCTCTAAGAAAGACTCGGATGCTTCAGACGATCGGCTGCTCGCCATCTCTCGGATTGAAAGCGAACTGTCCGATTTCAGCAGCCAAGCGTCTTCGCCAGCCATGATCGAGGAGTACATGAGTTTATACAGAACGGAGCGTCTGGAACACAACGTTGCGGGGGCATATACACTTGCCGCGCTCAACTATAACTTGTTTGGGAAAGCAGGTATGGCAAAGAAATATGCACAGCTATCTATTGAAGCGGGCCTACTTGAAAGTGGTCCTGATGCGGCCGATGTTCGAGAAATGAGAATTCTTGCCGATTACCCGAAATCGCATTGGTCCTGGAACATCAAGCCTCATTGGTAGCATAGAGATTAACATATAATAAATACATGGGCGGGTATGTTCGTGTCCCACCGCATATATAATACTAATGATACCCATAACGCTTATACCACCTGATATATTTGTAAACTTGAATGCCGCATAAAACTAGAATCAGAAAAAAAATGTTGAAAGGTTGTCTGTCTTAATAAGAATTGTTTGTTTCGGCTTTCGCAGCGTGGAACAGTACTCAGTAAATAGGTGCCAGGGTCTTCCTGGGCAGGCCTGGGTACACTACAGATTACCTACGTAGTACAGTACCGGAGCTGCGCCGACACTTAAGCGCTAAACCTCCTCTAGTGATCTTCCAACAACAACCTTGGCTGGAGACATGTTCATGATTGGCATGTATATACATTTTGGCTGGTTTTGACGGATAGAGGTGGCCGTGTTTATAGCGAGGCATCATGTTTAAGTGCTATTGTTGCTGCTTTAGCTTGGATGAGTCCGATACCGACCCTCTCTGCAACCATATCGCCATGGTCGACCTCACTATCCGCAACCTCACCGCAACACCACTAGAACTCAAGGTTGTCGAACGCTTCGAGGGCGAGTCCCCCTCCAATGTTAGTGCAGACGACGTAAAAAGCCTCGCCTCTAACTTGACGAGCAAGATAGGCGACATTTTCAACTCGTCATCGAATGCTGTGTCACTGAACGTTCAAATCAAGGGCGAGGCTCCGGACCGTAAAGATGTCTCCATCCTACTTAAACCCTTCGAGACCTGCGCTACGGATATCCGTGTTGCGGATCCCGGGCGTGAAGTTCTACGCCTGACCTTTGAGTCTGAGGGTCACCAGTACCAGGCAGATGTTCCAAGTGCCTCGCGGAAAAGCACGACAATGAAGAAGATAAACGGTGCACCTAATGAGTATACCGCAATCTACATCCAGGCTGGAGGTTGTCTTTCCATCTTCAGTTCCGCTCACCTCTCCCGCTGGATGGGAGAGATTCGCGATGAGTACCCCTTGACTGCACTATCTATACCCGGCACGCACAACAGTCCAACATGCCACGTTGCGTTGCCGTCGGTGCGATGTCAAGCCGTCGGCGTACGTGATCAGCTAGGGAATGGCGTCCGCTTCCTCGACGTCAGGGTCAGTGTTAGCCAAGATGATTCAGAGCTCACGCTCGTACACAGCGCATTTCCCATCGCACTGACAGGCAGTAAATACTTTAGAGAGCTAGTCGACACCATCTATTCCTTTCTATACGCCAATCCTTCGGAAGCAATAATTATGAGCGTGAAGCGCGAGGGTACAGGGCGTGGAACGGATCAGAAGCTATCCAAACTGCTCAAAGAGAAATTCTACAATGAGAAGCGATGGTACACAGACCCCCGGATCCCGAAGTTGGGCGAGGTTCGCGGAAAGATTATTCTTCTGCGGCGGCACATTAATGACGAGAGCCTGAACCGCGAATGGGGCGGCCGTGGTTGGGGCCTTGATGGCAGCGTGTGGCCCGACAATTGCGAAGATGGGCGTGTAGGCAGTGGGATCGCACGCGTGCAGGACTTTTACGAGATCGACCAGAGCACGAACATTAAAAAGAAGATCGAGTTTGCGCGCAAGCATCTCGAACGTGCCGCCGAAGGCGTCTGTCGCCTTCCGGGCCATGAAGGCTTCCGTAAGGATGCCCCAATAACGCCCTTCTTCATCAACTTCCTCAGCGCAAGCAACTTCTTCAACGCCAACTGTTGGCCAGAAAAGATCGCGGCCAAGGCTAACCCGGCTATCATCGAGTATCTATGCTCGCGCCACGGCATCAGTGGTAAAGGACCGGCTGGTTTGAAGGTGGGTGATGCGGCAACGGGCATTGTCGTCACCGACTGGGTTGGTTACCGCGGCGACTGGGATCTTATTCGGTGCATCGTTGGATGGAACGCTAAGCTACAATTAAAGCATTAAGATATGGAAACGTCCTTCTAGTTTGGAAATCTAAGTTGGCATGGTTTGGATGGTCATTCATCGTTTATTTTGACACCCGACAATCTGGAGATGGTGTTCGATATCTATTTGAATAACTGCAGAACATACTTGTAATCCATAGAGCATTTTTCTTGTCACAAAAGAGTCGTATATGTATGGCGTTTATAGTACCTAGGTATATACTACCTAGGGTGGTGAATTTAAGTCTGTACCTACCTGCGGAGGTGTACCTAATTTACTGATGTAGAAATACAGTATTCAATACCGAGGTACCTAGGTAAACTGTCAACGTGAAATGTTCAATGCCAGCAACCACTTTACTGGGGGGTTTCAGCTCTCCTGCTTATAAGGCTAGAAATAGAGACATCTTTGGGGGTTCTGCTGTCGGGATTGGGCCCGTTTTTAGCTTCCCATCAGTGGGGTGAGCCGCTAAATACTTACTACGTACTTAAGAGCTCCCCAGCCACTCAATAGCTGGTTAATACGGGTTACACTGCATTGCTTGCAACGTCATTATCCTACCTCTGCAGGTGTGACTTGCTTGTGGCCTTGCGAACGCCGCTCTCTACTGGGTTTTATTTCTAACATTTCTATAATTATATCTTTTGTTCACACAATTGTAATCACACCACTACTGTACGAGCTTGAACCCCCGTTTCATTACTTATTCTTGTCATCTAGGTCGATCTCTTATCCCGACCATATTCAATCTCTCCACGCCGACTCTCTTAGGCGCTCTACCTCTTTTCTTTACTTATAGGGTGGGATCTGAATGCGCGCATAACCATCGCTATTCCCATTACATGGCCTGCATTGCCTTTCGCGGCTGCAAAACCTAACTCGAATCGGGCGCAACCCGGCAGCAGATGGCAGAAGACACTTCCGCTGCTGAACTTAAACAACCCACGACGAACGGGACTTCCCCTCGGTATTTCTACTTAGGTATGTCTCACCTTTGCGCCTTATATAAACTTAGGTACTGCCTCGAGTCGTCCATCCGGTTCCCCGACCAACCCTCGACGTTAAACATGGCGGATAACGAGATGGCGGGCGGACGGCGGGAGCTCTCAGGCATATCACGAAGTTCTAAGCTCCCACGGCCGCTGATGAACCGCGGCAATGACGTCGTCCAGAAAGCTAACCTCAAACCAGTCTCCAGAAAAAGCAGCCAGTCAAGTACATTAGGTCCAAAGACGGGTAACGCCGGTGAACGCGAAACGAAACGTGGGAAGGATCCCATAAAGTGTCACCGGCGTGAGCCTTCTAGTGTAAGAATTCGCAACACACCGTCACTACGAAACGCACACCACTCTAACAACTAGTAGGCTAGTCAAGAAAGCTACGATAGTCCCATTCCCGGCTCCCCTCTGTCCGTCGACAAGGCATCAACGACTAGGGGAAGCACAGCACGAGCATTAGAGGACGCACCACTCGGTTTCACCCGCCCTGAGACTCCCACTCGAAGATCAAAAACCGCCACGATCACTACTCGAACCGATCTATTCCTTGCAGAGACACCATCGCAGATTCCCAGAGGTCCAGGTTCCAAGGGTAGTCCACCACGGCAACTCTTTAGAAAGTCTTCGCTCAACATCCCTGCCAACTCAAATATGACCGATCAAGTAAACAACACGCCAATCACTACGACCGAAGCCTCAAGGCAACCCGGCAATCGGGCGATGGATTACTCAAGAGAAGACTCATACGTCAACATTGATGACACGTCAACACAACTTACCGATGAGGGAGACTCTGTGGGGGACCGACCATTACCAAAAGCAAATGGCTCGAAAGCAAATGGCTCGACAGAAAATGGCTCGACAGAAAATGGCTCGACAGAAGGTGGTCGTAGAGAATTGGGCGAAAGACAAGTTCAGGACGATAGCACTTCTGCATCTACCCTAAGGCCCGACTTACACGATGATGATAACCGTGAGGATCACGATGACGACGATTCATTTCCCGAACTCGATGATATGGGCATAGAAGAGATCCATCGACAGCCGCCTCGGAAACCCAACGGCGGTATAAGGTGGGCACCTTGGAATGTGCCTTTCAAACGGCGGGGCCAGACGCTCGTTGTTCTAATACATTCATTGAGCATAGTTGCAACGGTATCTCTTTTCTTTGCATTCTGTGCCAACCCATTCGCCTGGCCCTTGCTCTTGATTTATTTATTACACGTGCTCAGCTCTAAGGCAGCGACGGACGGGTCCCTCAAGTACAGATCTGAGTGGTTGCGAAAGAGTTATATTTGGCATTTTTTGCCGATTATTACCCAGCCAGATTGCATAAGACACACGACTTGCCTGCGACTCGCAAATACATATTTGGATATCACCCACATGGTATCATCTCTCACGGAGCTTGGGCAGCCTTCGCCACCGACGCACTTGGGTTTTCCGAAAAGTTCCCAGGCATAACCAATAGTTTATTAACATTAGACTCCAACTTTCGAATTCCTTTTATCGCGAATACATACTGAGTATGGGCGTGCGATCGGTTTCAAAGGAGTCTATAGTCAACATTCTCAATAAAGGCGGGCCTAATGGTGAGGGTATGGGCCGCGGTGTCACCGTCGTTGTTGGAGGAGCTCGAGAGTCTCTGGAAGCACAGCCAGGGATGTTCCGCTTAATATTGAGAGAGCGCAAAGGCTTCATTAAGTTGGCCGTCCGCTGCGGGGCGGACCTTGTGCCTGTTCTGGCGTTTGGCGAGAATGATCTATACGACCAACTGCAACCTCAAGAGCATCCCTATATGCACAGGATACAGATGTTCCTCCTCAAAGTGTGGAAATTCACCTTGCCTTTCTTACATGGCCGGGGCGTCTTTAATTACGATGTGGGTCTCATGCCGTATCGGCGACCGCTTAACGTTGTGGTCGGGACTCCGATTAAAGTGCGGCAGTCGTCCTCAGTGAGCACGGAGGAGATCAATAGGCTACATAGCCTCTATGTGGAGGAGTTGGAGAAACTTTGGGAGCAGTACAAGGACGACTTCGCTCCAGACAGGAAAGAGGAAATGCAGATTTTGCCCTGATGATCAGACTTTACGTACTAGGGGTTTAATGAGAAGGGTTTAGCCAGTACAACGGCGAGTTTTGGATGGCGCATGGGGAGGAAAACAGTGAACGAGGGGACATGTATCAAATACTCAAAGCATTATTAGATATCGATTCCCACAAAGGTCAAGGCTTCTATGTAGATATAGTGTACGTGAGCCGAAATAGGTATATAAGAGTTATAAGGGGGAAACCAGCGGCCATATCTTCTCTTGCTCACTAGGAGGCCTTGACGCAAGAAATGGTCTATGAGGTTATCAACTCTGAGACAAGCTTGCATTAATACCTGTAGATTAGTAGATAGCACTAGTTAGCTAAGTCCACCAACTGTTAAAGAGGCCCCTAAGGCAGGTACCTCACCGGCAGTCACGGCATCCAACGGGGGCCTAGGGCCGGAGGTAGTTGAATCCCTGGTCAGAACCCCTAGCAAATAGCCCGCCTACAGGTATGTACTATGCTCAGTAGGTACTAGACAAGAGGCCTCAAGGCTTAAAGCTGAACCCCTACTGCTACTGCCCGAGGGGCATGCACAGGGGTTTGCTTAAAGGAATGACCCGCTTTTCATCTGCGACGACTAGACCACTAGAGAGCAGCAGACCCACGCTGGTGGTTGGTCCACTAGGTACTACGGCGTCCAAGAGGGCAAACTATCCAAAAACCAAAGAATAACTAACTAAATTAGTTTTAATTAGTTAACACTTTAATCACTAAATTTTTAAATACTTAATTTTAATTAATTAATACTTTAATTAAAACTTTAACTAATTAATTAAAAACTAATAACTAAGACTAATTATTCTTAGTTTAACTGAAATCAACTACATTCCTTTCAATGAAACCATCCACATATACATCTCTTCATTGTGCCCTCTCATGTGCCTTAGAAGATGGCTGACTTACTGGAGTTAGTCTTTGCTGCCTTTGCGGCTCTTAGCGCTGCCTTCTTCTTTACTTTTAAAGCAGCATCCTCTTCCTTGGCCTTCTTAGCCTCGTCAGCTCCAAAAGCCTTGCGCCATTCCTGCGCTATCTCCGGCTTGATAGGCCGGAACAAGTGCTCTGTTTTGCCAATTTTATGACCGGGCTTGATCGAATCCGCGCTCCAGCAATCCGGGATTGGTAGTAGGTCTGCGCAGAGCTGCTTATTGATAGAGTTTGCCGTGTCGGGCATATACGGAGCAAGAAGTGAGGCGAGGAGGTGCACGAGATTGACGGCGATACCAATAACAGCCGCGCACTTGGAAGGCTCGTTGTTGAAAAGGTTGCCGTCCAGATTGTTCAACTGGAGGAAGCCGTTACCCTGTTGGGAAATAGCGAGGACAGTGGACAAGCCGGAGCGCAAACTAACAGCTTCGAGCTCTTGAATATATCGTGAGAGAAGCTTGGCGATATCGTCTTTAAAGGCGTCGAAGGAGTCCTCGTGGTACTCGGCCCAGTCTGGCATAATGCTGTCGTAGTTCCGAGAATTGACGAACTTTAGAACGCGGCTGACGAAGTTGCCAAGGTTCTTGAGCAGTACATTATTATTATCACTGATGAATGAGTCCCAAGTAAACTCGGTATCACTAGTTTCCGGGCGGTGGGAAACTAGAAAAAATCGCCAGACATCAGAAGCAACCCCGGTCTTCTGGGCCGAATCTCCAAATACGCCAATGTTTCGGGACTTGGAAAACTTCCCACCTTCATATGTGAGATATTCTGTCGTAGAGAGGTGATGAAGCTTTGTCCAGGACTCTTTAGTGCCGATTTGGGTAGCTGGGAAAATAATAGAGTGAAAAACAACATTATCCTTTCCAATGAACTGAAAGAGTTGAACGTCTTTGGGATTACGCCACCACTTCTCCCACTGGTTAGTATAGCATGCCGTGATGGAAACATAGCCAATGCAGGCATCGAACCACGGATAAATGACCTTGTCCTCGTAGCCCGGCAGGGGGACATTAGTTCCCCATTTCATGTCCCTCGTGATACTGCGTGGTTCCAAGCCTTCCTTCAGCCAGGCCGAGGTGATGGCTTTGCCGTTATTAGACCACTCGCCAACTGCGTTAGATTCCTGGAAGAAGGCTTCGACTTCCGGTTGCAGCTTGTCCAGTTCGATGAAAATGTGGTTCGTCTCTTTGGTAATGGGTACGGAACCGTCGACCTTACATCGAGGGTTCTTGAGCTGGAGAGTATCTAGAAGACGACCACACAGGTCGCATTGGTCGCCACGGGCATCCGGATAAGCACAGGCCGGGCACTCGCCTTCGACGAAGCGATCAGCAAGGAACGATTGGTGTGCCTCACAGTATAATTGAGTTGTTTGACGCTCCTTTAAAAGCCTGTTCCTATTCAATCTTAGAAAGATGTCTTGGGTGGTCTCCGTCTGTAGTTCAGTCGTGGTTCGACCAAAGATGTCGAAGCTGATGTTGAACCACTTGTATACGTCGGCATGGATAACACGGTATTTATCGCAGAGCTCTTGTGGTGTGCATCCCTCTGCGAGAGCCCTTGCTTCTGTGGTCGTCCCATATTCATCTGTACCTGAATGCGTATCCGCGAGCCAGTCCTCTTATTCTGCTACATCCTGGCTAGAAAAGTCACAGATAGGGGCTACACAACAACAACAACAACAATAACAACATACCACCAACGTAGAGAGTATTG
Source organism: Xylaria hypoxylon (assembly GCA_902806585.1). Taxonomy (NCBI): domain Eukaryota; kingdom Fungi; phylum Ascomycota; class Sordariomycetes; order Xylariales; family Xylariaceae; genus Xylaria; species Xylaria hypoxylon. The sequence continues at coordinate 1,386,570 of CADCXB010000010.1, forward strand.
ATACCACGCCCTCTGCAATACCTAGCGAAGATATCCCCCGAGAGCACTGACCCGATGATGTTGCCAAGGTGGGGGATGTTGTTCACGTAGGGCAGGGCGCTAGTGACAAGGACGTTGCGCTTTCCAGGCTCGGGAAGAACGGTGCTTCCGTTGCGTGAATCTTCGGCCATGTCTGTGAAGTTTAGACTCTGCACCAACTGGTAGACGGCGTCAGTGTAGTGGTGTTGGTCGGAGCTAATGGACTCTGGAAAGGAAAAATCAGAAGGAAGAACGGGTTTGTTTGAACCAAAAGTCACCGAGTCACTCAGTCTGAGTGACTCATTGCCTGAAGGCCGTGGCTGATGTACACCTCTTCCAGGATTTCAAACGTTAGTCCGCTACATAACAGAAGGCTCGCTTGCGCTATTAGGTCTTAGCTGTGACGGTTTGGCTACATGCCACACCCATATTGGCCAAACCTGTCATGACGGAGCCCTGTAACCGTTATACCAATAGACTAAAAGATCTAAATAGACTAAAAGATCTAAATAGACTAAAAGATCTAAATAGACTAAAAGATCTAGCAATACTCCAAACTGGAGTACCCGGGGCTACCATGCTACATATACGCTTCCGAGTACGGTCACATGTTGTACGCCAGCGTATTCCTGACAAAACCTCTCAAAAGAGATGTCTATTAACCAAGCTGTAAGTCTTGGTTACTGGTGTGGACTATATGGCTATAGGCTAGGTGGGTTGTCGCAGATGGGGCCACCTGCCGTAACTTTAGCTATAGATTACCCCTAGAAGTAACTCTCTATATAAATTTATATAAAGATATACTTCTAGCAAAAACTTTGAAAACAACTATATAATTTCCTACTAGCTATTAAACATTATGTTATTTTAACTTTAATTTTTATTTATAATAATATTTTTATTAAAAAAACATTATTTATAAGTAATTTATTTATTTTTCATAAAATTAAAAGTATATAATATTTCTTTATACTTAAAATAACCAATTAAAACTAGTTGTATATATTATATATTTATAACAATTATTAATAATTTACAAGATGTAGGCAACTGTGTTTTTGGCTTTTAAGGTTACCTGCAATCATTTAATATACCTCCCCCTGGCGCGCTATGGTACTTAGTACACGACAGCATTAGTAGTACACTTAGGTAGACGTAGGTACCTCTTCTCGTGCTTCAACATACGCTATGTCATCTGCACCCAACAACATCAGTCGTACATAGTGCAATCATCAATATACTCATTACAGTACACTCATTTCCATATTCCTAGACATCTCTAGACATATCATCTACAAATAACCGTGCCCACCGGCATATTGACGAAGTCTACCTACCGATTGGGCTCTGAGAAGTACTCCCCGGCCACTATTAGACTAGTTGGCTTGGCTGACACCAAGTCCTTTCCGTATCGGTTCCCCGTACTCATTCTCCGTCTCAGCCGCCGGTCATTATTGGAGCATCAGATTCACCATGCTTGCTTCTGACCTCTGGTGACCGCCATTGTAGTGTACAGTACCATACTTTGTAATGGAAATTCAATACTTATTGTTTTTTTCGGACCCGGCATAGCGCGTGCCCAAAATACTATCCCTATTAATAATAAAACATGTCCCCTCCCCCTTTGTCCAGTCAGCAGTCGCCCCTGGCACCACAGCGTCAAAACCAGCACCAACAGTCTGCTCGCTCCCTATCCCAACGCCCAGTGCCAGACTCGTTGTCCGTAAGCGGTGTCCTCGTCCCTCCCTCGACAACTAACGATCTATCTAATCCACCATCCGCTTCTTCCACTTCTTCCGCCACTACCAGCTTCCAGATCGACTGGCCCTCCGATGGTGGTCCCTCGTCTGCCGCGTCCACCCATCGCCGCCCCGAAGATATCGAGATGGATGCTATAGCTCCCACAGGTCACCGCCGTCGTCGTAGTACGTTAAGTGCCGGCCTGAACGCGTCATTACCGCCGAATACCAGAACGGGGAGACCACGCGCCACCAGTATAAAGAACACAGGTGACGCGGAGCCCAAGATATCAGAGGAGGATCCGGCGCCTTATAACTCGATGCCGAATGCTCGAGAGGACGCCGACTCCCTCTCGGACGAAGATTTACATGATGACGAAGAGACCGGGTTAACTCAGAAAGACAAACGTCGAAAAGAAAAAAAGCGACGGCGAAATACAAGGCTAGACCAGAGGATTGTACGGGATAACCTCAGCGACGAGGAGCGCAAACAAGCGGATCAGAACGTCTTCAGGAAGTTAACCGTTAATGCAGCCCTGATAGGGTGCTGGTATATTTTTTCATTGTCTATCTCTCTGGTAGGTCCTTTGCGCTCTTGAGTCTCGGCTTCACGAGGTGCTGACACGCGACTCCGTTAGTATAACAAGTGGATGTTCGATTCCGGCCAGCTCAACTTTCCTTTCCCTCTATTTACGACATCAATGCACATGCTGGTGCAGTTTTCTCTTGCTAGCTTAGTATTATACTTTATACCTTCGCTACGACCGACCAATGGGCGCAGCTCCGACCTAGGCCGGTCAAGACACGAATCTGAGCCGGACCGGCCCATCATGACCAAGCTTTTCTATTTCACGAGGATAGGACCGTGCGGCGCAGCTACGGGACTTGATATTGGACTGGGGAATACGTCTCTGAAGTTCATAACCCTTACATTCTATAGTAGGTCATACTAGTCACTCAGGAGGGAGTACGAAAGCTAATGCGAGCATAGCCATGTGCAAATCGTCGGCCCTGGCCTTCGTCCTCCTTTTCGCCTTTCTCTTCGGCTTAGAAACACCAACATGGCGACTGGTGGCGATTATTGCGACAATGACCGCTGGTGTGATTATGATGGTCGCAGGCGAGGTCGAATTTCACCTCGGCGGCTTCTTCCTCATCATCTCGTCCGCTTTCTTCTCGGGCTTCCGCTGGGGCCTAACGCAAATCCTGTTATTGAGGCATCCTGCCACCTCGAATCCTTTTTCTAGTATTTTCTTTCTGTCGCCAATCATGTTTCTGACGTTGCTGCTCATCGCTGTGCCTGTAGAAGGCTTTGCGAATTTCTGGAATGGAATCAAGACGCTGAGCGACGAATGGGGCGTTTTGAAGACGCCTTTGCTCCTTCTATTTCCCGGGACGATTGCCTTTCTCATGACGGCCAGTGAATTCGCTCTGCTGCAGCGAAGCAGTGTCGTCACGCTCTCGATCGCCGGCATTTTCAAAGAGGTCGTTACCATAGTAGTTGCGGCATTGGTATTTGATGATAAGCTCACGCCTATCAATATTTCTGGGCTTTTAGTGACACTTGTCGCTATTATTGGTTATAACTACCTCAAGTTGAGTAAGATGCGACAAGAGGCGCAGATGGACGCTCACAGCAAGGGCTATCAACAGGAACAGTCCGACTCATCTACTGAGCGGGGGAGTGATTCGGATGAAGAGGACGCCATGTTATTAACACACGGGGATGATAGTGATGCTGAGAGGAACCACATCACTATTGACGGCGATCTAATACCCAAACCCAGAACTCCGAGACCACAGGATGATGGTAGACAGAGTCGAACAGATCGTCAGCGTGACGATTGAGATTCCGCATTGGCATATTTTCCTTTTATTGTATGTGTTATACAGGGCATTCGCACAGGATATATGGCGTATATATGGGCAAAAGTCGATCGTAAATGGATCGATATCGATTTTCCTTTTCATCTAGAACCAAGGAGCATTGGATGGCTGGAGTGTCGATGCTTAGTGTCACTTGGAAAATACCCGGCTTATCGGAAACGATGAAGCATATTCAAAAGGGATGGCTGAGAGAGTTAGATAAAAATGCAAACTCTAGGACGGGTAGTCCCGGACCACGACTAAGGTGGCTGAAGAAGAAATTAGGATAGCATCTACGGATCGGGTCGGTCACAAAACGAAGGCCATGGACCACTGGACAGACCGTGTAACGAGTGTGCGAGAGGGATACTATACCTGCTGTGTAGAACAGTTGTGTAATTGCACCAGAACTTTAATGTACTTTAGACACGTACTCGGCGTCGCGTGAACAGATCGCTGGTTGCTGCATCCGCATAGGATAGAGGGCGACGAATGTAGTGGTAGATGTTGTTCTGTGCACCTAATATATGTACACGCAGTCTATTCGTATCGTTATATATATATATTGAGTATCTTATCCTTCTAGGGATCTGTACAATCAGAGCAATAGTGACAGAGAGAGGCAACGGGTTAAAACGATGGCTCGGTTAACGGTCATGTACAGAGATAGCATAACACGCGAATTCTAGCCATTCATTCCCTAGGCCAATAAAAAAAAAACTAGAATACCCGCAGAGGAAAATGGAGTTCGTATAGTATTTATTTACTAAAATCTACAACTCCGCATTATTTGAGGGCATGCTCATGCCTTTCTCCGAAATTGCTATCTTTGGCTCAAGTAATTTCGACGAGCAATGCCGTCACAGGGCTGTTTTTGCGCTGTAATCTTGTGCGAGTTTCTCCAGCCGGAGATCTTGCGTGCTTTGTACAGATATATCCTCCTACAGCGCTTTATTTTGTATCGTGTCGTAGTCGTGATAGGGTTGTTATACTTGTGTATTCTTTATTTAGACTTTGTGACGTAATGGGGTATATTTATAACCACCTTGGTACGTGGTCTTGTAGTTGTAGAAGACCTAACTCATCCGAGTAGTCTCAACCCGTCTTTGTTCTTTGCTCCAGGCTTCGTAATGCCGCCTCCCGCAGGGCCCAAATGCGGTTCGAAACTGTCCTCGCGTCCACCAGCGCCGCTGCCGTTACCGCTGCGATTCTTGTTGTTCTTGTTTTTGTTCTTATTCCACTTGCCGCCATGATGCTTGTCTTTGACAATCTGAGGTTTGATTTCCGTGGTACTCTTGCGAACGACAACGGGATGGCTTTGGATATACTTGCCGTTCATCTCTTTGGCCGCAGCAAAGAACTCGTCGGGGTCACTGAAGGATACAAACCCAAAACCTTTTGACTTGCTCGTCACCTTGTCACGGATAACCCGTGCCTTCTGTAGCGACTTCCACCGCGAGAATGCTTTGAACAAGCTTTCATCTGTTGTCTCGCCCGCGAGGTTACCAACGAAGAGGCGCAAGTGCGACGGATCCCACTCTAGAAGTGTATCGTCTGTCCACTTATGCCCGCCGCCTGCACGTACAACAGTCTTCTTCTTGTCGCCTGCAATCGCTGCGGCACTGGCTACTTCGGAGGCGCGATTAGCCGCTTCCACCGAGTACCCTGCTGCGCCGTTCGCGACGGGCCCGGGTCGACTCGGTACCCCAGTAGCGGCGCCAGCGTCTTTTGGATCCCTCACATATGCGCTCTGCCATTGCGCGATCTGCGCCGCCATGTCTGGGTCGTAGTCATCGGTTCTCGTCTGGCTAGGTACTGGAAAGGGGTTTTGTATTTGGGGTGGTGTCGCGTATGAAGCGGCGCTAGCACTTGGTGCTGGTTGCGCGCCGTAGTAACTCTGTTGGTAGGTGTTTTGTTGAGGGTATGAATATGCGTTATGTTGTGAGTAAGGTGCACCGCTACTCATCGGAGCACCCTGGTTGCCGTACGACTGGTAGCTAGAGGGCGGGGCCGCGGCTCCATAATGAGGCGCATTTGCAGGTGCGCCTGCATAGCTTGGTGCGCTGGAGGCTGCATAGGAAGTGGGCGGAGCGGCGGGTCGGAAAGCCGGCTTGAAGCCGGACACCTTTGATGGAGGAGGACGCGGCGGAAGGGAGGATGACGAGCCTGGAGGACCCGAATAGGACATGATGAACTTTGCTGTGCGCCCAACGCGATTGTGTTTATTTCTGGGCTACACGTACCTCTGAATTGGAGTTCTTTGGACTCCTGACTCTTGTTATGCTTTAAGCGTATGTAATCGGGTGGAGGAATTTCGTGATGATGGAGGTTGCGATCAATAGATGGGTATCTTGAGATCTTGATATAGTGTGTTGAAGATACAGACAATGACGAAAAAGGCTGAGGCTGGATGAAATCAATAGGACTGGGGCTTATCAGATAAGGGACAGAATGCAACCATTTACCAAAGCCACACTTGATCGTTCCTGTGGCTTGGGGCCGAGAGAGGTGGGCCTTCTATGTTCTATGGGATCAAAAGTCCGTGGCTAGTTTCTATGTTTGACATCAATGATGGCAGATGTTACCTATTCACCCAGGCTTCCCATATGACGTAAATTCCGTATTGTTATTACCTATTCCAATCATTTCATCCAATAAGCCATTCTTCGAGTATATAGAGAATGTATGAATGTATAAATGTATGATCTTCGCGATACAACCTCTATTTATTATATATCGGCCCATTCGGCGGAGTCCCGGCCCTTCAAAGAGCCATCCTTCGGCCTATAGGGTGTCAGGTACCGGTACCACACCACGTAACTAAAATTACCCGTTTTTCTTATTGAGGCAATTTCTACCCTCCTAAATCGGTTGGGAACTTGAAGAGTATGCTTCAGATTTGTTCCAAGCTAACGCTGTTTTTTGCATGGCCTCTCCTGGAACCTGAGACCCTCGTGGCAGACTAACCATGCTAGCTGTGCATGCTAGCCGTGCGACATTTTCGGCGGTAATCTCTAACTGCGGTTGGCGAGTGCTTTGTTACCCGCATCCGCAAATCCCGATGATGACCTGCATACAGTAGTAGTGATATATATTCAACATCAACACTGCACTATTTACTAAATCCGCCGGTGGACTCGTTAACGACTGCAATTACATATGCTTACACACGCAATTGGGTATCTACACTTCCCAATCTAGTTAAAGTCTGGTGCTGAGTGTTAATTCCACACGCATGGCTCGTATGTCATGTTTATTTGAGTGCCTACTCGGAGGGAGCAGATTTAGGAAAGGTTGCCCAATCAACCCTCCACGAGGGTACATTCATAATCAGGGTGGACAAGGTAGTAGCAAAGTACTGAGAGAGCAAAGCCATCCCCTAGGCAGGTCAGTCGTATGCAGTCTGAGCTGCACTTTTGGTGGACAAGATAGGTAGACACTTATATTTACGAAACCTAACTGACACGATGAGGAGCTGAACTACAGTAATGGTGTCTCAACTTCTGCAATTATTTTCTCTCGATTTTTAATTCAGAGCAGTTACATGGACACACATCATTAGCAAACGACTCTCCCAGGATAGCGATATTCTAACGCCTAGTCTAACAGCAAAACTAAAACCGCTCAGGTGGCGCAGGTACAGGGCTGTGACAACCTAGAGCTCCCTGCTTAATGCAACAGGAGATTTAACGGCTTATGGAAAGCGTGCATAGATCGATATAGGACGATGGGATGTGGATTTACACGGCTGCATTACGTAGATGGTTTTATCGATGCGTACCTGCTGCACAGGAGTTTGCGCGGGAGTCTACAAATTGTAACAGGCAGTGTTAGAGAGATACATCGAATCTACTGCCCCTCCCTCGTCAATCCAGGTTCTCTCTACGCTGTTCAATTGTGGATCTGAGTAAGCCTCCATCCATGGACAGCCAAGCCAACCTTGCGTGGTGTAGGGGTCGTAACCCCGCCATCACCCCCCCTCAACAGCCATGCAGGTGCCTCTACAGGGCAAAACAATGGCAAGCGATAGCGGGTTGACGCTGGTTGCTTACCTACATGCCTATTATCGAAACACATCTACTTACCTTGTCTACTGCCCAGTACAAGTAATCAGGCACTTTATCCCACTGCTTACCAAGTGAACTCCCTTTTGAGGACTTGTCCCTTGCAAAGAATAATTGGTTGTCCCCACGATCGACGCTACCCTCGTTTCCGTCTGACCATTGACTGTTCCCAATTTTTTACCCCTCCATCATAGAAAAGCATCCTCTGCCCCCGATCACTATCATCTTCTCTCATCTTCCCCTTTATAAACTTCTCACCAACAGTGAACCTCAACTCTCCCTATCCTCACGCAGCTACCGCCTGTCGTAGCTCGTCGTCTTCCCCTATCCATTGAGCAAGCTAGTTGTCAGCAAAAATCGTAACCATGTCTGGTGCCGTGTAAGTTTTAATCATCGTCCATGCTCTACCCCTCTTCGCCCAACCAGCTCGCGTCAAACAACGCAGTCAGAAGTAGAGAACTAGTGAATGACACCGGCGGCGGTGATGCTGGTGGTTGTGCCAGCGATGAGATCACCCCCCGCCACTCAACCGGCTATCACGGTTTCTCTCAATTGTCTTCCCTTTTCCTTTCCTCGACGCGTGTCACTGAAACGGCGTTGGGTCTTCTAGCGCTCGTCTGGCCAACATCACCAGCTCCTTCAATGGTGCAAGGCGAGCTTCTTTCCCTTGTTGCGCTTTGTCGCCTCTAGATCTTTGTATATACCATGCTAATTCTTCCAAAGTGCTGATCTCGGCCTCATCGGCCTGGCTGTCATGTAAGTTGCAACCCCTCTCCCGAATCCCTAGTCATTTCCCCCTTTCTAACCTATTTGGTTTGCTACTAGGGGTCAGAACTTGATTCTGAACATGGCCGACCACGGCTTCACGATCTGCGCCTTCAACCGAACCGTTTCCAAGGTCGATCACTTCTTGGAAAATGAAGCAAAGGGCAAGTCGATCGTCGGCGCTCATTCTACAAAGGAATTCGTTTCCAAGCTGAAGAAGCCCCGTCGTGTCATGTTGCTCGTCCAAGCCGGTAAAGCCGTTGACGACTGGATCGAGCTGCTTCTTCCTCTCCTGGAGAAGGGCGATATCATCATTGATGGCGGCAACTCCCACTTCCCCGATTCCAACCGCCGAACCCAGTACCTCACCGAGAAGGGCCTTCGTTTCGTCGGTTCCGGTGTTTCCGGTGGTGAGGAGGGTGCCCGGTATGGCCCTTCCATCATGCCCGGTGGCAATGAGGAAGCCTGGCCATACATCAAGGATATCTTCCAGAGCATTTCTGCCAAGAGTTCTGGTGAGGCCTGCTGCGAGTGGGTTGGTGACGAGGGTGCTGGCCACTACGTCAAGATGGTCCACAACGGTATTGAATATGGTGATATGCAACTTATCTGCGAGGTGAGTGAATATCATAATAAAACAGGTCCTTATGTGAGAGATAATTGACCAGATACTTCTAGGCTTACGATATCATGAAGCGTGGCCTTGGATTGTCGAACAAGGAAATCGGTGATATCCTCTCTAAGTGGAACACGGGTGTACTGGACTCCTTCCTGATTGAAATTACTCGTGACATCATGTACTACAACGACGAAGATGGATCAGCTTTAGTCGAGAAGATTCTGGACCAGGCTGGCCAGAAGGGTACTGGAAAGTGGACTGCTGTGAACGCCTTCGACCTTGGAATGCCTGTCACTCTTATCGCCGAGGCTGTGTTTGCTCGATGCTTGTCGTCAATCAAGCAGGAACGTTCTGAGGCTTCGGAGAAGCTCCAGTTCGTTGGTAACACCCAGGCCTTCGATGGCAACAAGGAGCAATTCCTCGACAACCTTGAGCAGGCTCTATATGCTTCTAAGATCGTTTCTTATGCACAGGGTTTCATGCTAATGCAAGAGGTCAGAGATTCTCCCACTTTTCTCTGGACACAATAACTAACAGGACATTGACAGGCCGCTAAAGAATACAAGTGGAAGCTGAACAAGCCCTCGATCGCCTTGATGTGGAGAGGTGGTTGCATCATCCGCTCGGTTTTCTTGAAGGATATCACTTCTGCATACCGAAACAACCCGGATTTGAAGAACTTGTTGTTTGACGACTTCTTCAACAAGGCCATCCACAAGGCACAGCCAGGATGGAGAGATGTTGTCTCCAAGGCTGTGTTGTTGGGAATTCCGACTCCCGCTTTCGCCACAGCGCTGTCGTGGTTCGACGGCTACCGCACCAAGGATCTGCCTGCGAATCTACTCCAGGCACAGCGTGACTACTTCGGTGCTCACACTTTCAGAATCAAGCCCGAAGCCGCTAACGAGAAGTACCCGGAAGGTAAGGATATCCACGTCAACTGGACTGGTCGTGGAGGTAACGTATCCGCCTCGACATACCAAGCATAAGGTGCCGAGACGGCTAGGGGATAGAGCTTTTCATGGGCCTAAAGGCAAATAAATCAATCGACGACATGGTATGCATTGGCAAAGGCTTTTCTTGTTTTTAAATAGATGGGATGGGAAACATTGAACTGTATAATGATCAAATCTTTGTGTGTTTACTTGGTTGTGACATTGACCTGTCGAGTGATGATTGTTGTCGCCAGCAAGTGATCCCCAGAACCTACCGATGTCTTTTGCATTTTACACCTTTTTAATATTGACAGGTGTTTGAACGCGTGAAGATTTAAGTACAGATACGGGCGAAGCGATTAGATGCCAATAGAGGAGGTAATCAAGAAAAGAATATGTACCGTAATATCTCTTTGGGGAAGAGCGGCTGGATCGGCATCAGCCACAGTTTATTAGCCACATTTCAAAACATTCTATCTTGCGCCACAAAACCTAACACAGGTGGGCTCGAAGCTCTGCAGCGCGTCCTTCCTCTCGCGACAGTTGAATTTCAATTCCGAGTCTTAGTGTACAGCCTCGTCAACTAACAGCATCGCCACGCTATTGGTATTGGCGACACCATTTCGCGCCGACTCGAGATTTGAAGCTCGATAATTCGATAAAAAAAGTGTAATCTGTACGCGCTCTTGTCTAACTCTGTTGAACTATAGATAGTCGACGGTATATTTGGATCGCAAACAGAGTACATGTAGGCAGCAAGACAGCACCATGTCTGCGATGAATGATCCTAGCTATGCGGTGCACCGAGACCTTCTCCCTCATGTGCACCTCCTCTCGACCTATCGATACACCTATAAGGCCCATGTCCAGCCCAACGAAGTCACCAATTGGTTGATGCAGGCGCCCAAGATCGCACGCGACACTGCGCCCTTCTTCTGGACGTACATCGACAAACCCGACAATGGACAGATATTCCTTACTTGGCAGCCTCTGCAGCTGGTGGGGACTCTTTTCGCCAGCGATGGGTTTATATGGCCACCTCAAGAGACATACTACACCCATGAGGTTGGGAATGGCGTCGTATGTCATCGAGCGCCGCCCCATTACCTTAATGCTAACGACTCTAGATTCTCGAGATGTACTATCATAAAGCCGGTTACGCTGCTGGCGAGCCCTTTGCGACCCATTCTCGACGCCGATTCCGCCTAATCCCTCCCAACGCGCCGAATCCAAATGCTCCTCAGGTTGATCCGAGTCTTTGGATTGTCCATTATGGTCCCATTGACAACAATGAGCGCATACCATCTCAGGCAATCCCGGGTGACCGTCGTACTCAGTCTATCGTAGAAACCCGTGGGTATCTTCAGCGGTGTGGGCAAATCCAGCGCAAGGAGTTCATACTGGGCGATAGAGTGAACTGGCCGCAAATCGCATGGCCCAAAGAAGCATCGAGGCAACCCATGTATTCCACGAATCGCGGTGTTCCTCAAAATATAGCATATCCACCGCATGCTCCTACGGCTGGCGGTCCACCCTCGAAGCGCCCGCGGACTAATCAGCCTGCTCATGGCCAGTTGAACCCAATGGCAGTAATAGGACAGGCTGATTTTGAAGATGATGAAGACACGTCTCGCGGCGATCTCTTCGACATGCTCACACCGCGCGACGTAAGCGTCAGCCGGTATAAGCAAAATCACGAATGGATGGAGGAAATTTTGTCCTCGGCGTACAGAATGGGCCAAATAGGGTTTGCGGACCTGGGTCTTGGTCTTAAGGGCGAACTCGCAAGTTTGACAGAGGGCATATTCGAGGCGCAGGGCATCAATACCGTCACGCAGGCGCCGACAAAGACTGCAACAACACACTTGGAACCCGAAAAAGCTGCCGAATTCCGTAAACGAGCGAATGACAAGATCGACTCTACCAAAGCTGAGATTGAAAAAATGAAAGCCGATCACGCTAAGCAAATGGCGAAGTTCAAGCAGAATTCACTAATCACTACCTCCGAGAAAGAACTGCGGGTTGCTGTCGATGATACAAGCGCGGAACCATTGCGTCTTGATGGCAAAGAAGAAGCTGAGGATAGCGCAAACCGTTGGCCGCCGAAGCATAATAAAAAGGTTGATGACATTGTTTTGCAAGTGGAAGCCCATCTCAATCGTCGAGCCGAGGTCATTCACGACTTAAGGAGAATTCACCAAGGCGGTTACCAAGAGCCTACTCCTGAGCTTGCCGCCCAAAGCAATGTTCTCCAAGATTCGACTGGTGGGGGACCAGCCTCTAGCACAAATAGAAGCAATGCTATGTCACGCCAGCCTTCGCATGCAGGTTCTCAACAGAGCGGGTTCATGATGGGTGATTCTGATATCGACATGGGTGGAACAGCCGCAGGGCTTCTTGATCAGATGCATACCAGTGCTTCATCTAATTCAACACCTCAGCCACCAATGTCCGCCGCCCCATCGAACGCTGCCACGCCTGCGAATCTCAATATTCCCTCGCCTCACCCGCCATCACACCAACATGGTATTCCTGGTAATCAAAGTGCTGATATCAAAATGGATGGCACTGATGCTACAACCGGAGCTACTCCTGATCATGGATCGGGTACTGGTGACTGGGTTGTAGTGCCTAAAGGAGGGGTGACCCCGGATGAAAATACAGACGCTAGTTCGACTACCGGGCCTCCTAAGGCTATGGGCCCTTCAAGTAAGCAACCGTCAGCCGTCGGGACACCGTCGGTGGGATTTAATGGAGATCACAACGACTTCAGCTCGTTAGAAGACCTCAACTCAGCAGGCGATGCCTTGGCTGGATTTAGCGGAACGCCTGGTGGAATGAGTGAGGGCTTAGATCTGAACATGGAAGACTCAGCCTTTGGTGACGCTTTTCACGGTGTAGATACTCAAGGCGGTGGTGGTACGCCTGCCGACAATAACATGTAGGACATGTAGGTGTTGCTGGGGTTTGTTATATGGAGCTGTCGGGAATTGGTCGGTTTCGGCGTTTCGGTAAAGGTCATGTTCATCTTTGTTGTGAATTTGTCAAAGGCTACTTAAAACAGTTGCAGGTCTCTGGAAATTGCACCCGCAGGTGTCGAAGATGGAAAAACTGTTGTAGCCTAGGCAGCGTTCAAGAGAGCGAGATGCTTTGAACTGTAAGAGTCACACACTGGCTTAGCTTTAGAAGCATGAATTTGTACTTTTACTATTAACGACCTTGGATCATGACCTTGAAGACCTCCATTTTAACGTTGCAATCTTTGAGAATTGTATACAACTTGTTGGTAGGAAAGCTTGTCATTTCGAGCATAGCTATCCAAACCAGTCAAGATAGGTATCATCAACAGCTATGCAAGTCCTATCCAAGCCGACAAGAGACTACCCGACTAGGTATGATGATATCACTGAGAAGTCTTTAGTCGTCTGGCCTTTGGGACACGATATTTTTAGATAATAAATATACGCAAACTTTAGCATATGCTGCAAGTGGCTGTTAGGACAGCGGGCGTGCCAAGACTCTTCCAAGACGGGCGGGAAAGAATGTGAGACACAACCGTCGAGGGATACGGAGGTGAAGTTTCACATCTGCAGGAACCCGGCCGAGCCTTAACCCTCCATCTCATACAAATCTAGAGCCATTCGGCTGGTCTTTAGCCGCATTGCTACAGATATGCAGTAGGCATTGATCGGTACTCTGGGCCACAGCAGCTGTATTTTCTGAGTATTTACCTTTCCTCATTATTTTGTTCTAATTCCATAGAAATTTGAAAGCCTATATACATGATTACTTATTTTTTTCGACAGCTTATTTTTTTCTTAGCACATTATTCGCGCTTTGTGCTAGTGAATATAGAATATCAACCATCCTACTAGATGTAGATTTTGACTGTGGTAGAATGGCGTTTATGAGTTTACATGCCGTCTTTCTGAGACGTTAGTCCATTGCCGTCATCAAAAAATCAAACGTAGATCTTGACGAATTGAGCGATACTACATTAGCATAATGTTTATGATATGTCCCCCATTCGTCCAAAAAGCTGAGGCATGAATTGTCCTGGTAGCCTTATCGAGCAAACGAACAGGCATGAAGCGAACGGCCTGAAAGCCGAGTATGTATCTAGGCCCCCAGTGGAACGATGGGTGAAGCTCCAAACCCCCCTCGCCGCAGATCACGGAAAGCGAAGAGAGAGTATCACTCCACGCTAAGGGGAATAATAAGGTCATGTGTAGCAACTATGATGTGCCGATAAACACACACAAGATCTCATAAAACCTGATCACGGCCTGGGCGCATCGTGTTCCATCTTGCCGTCTTTCTTTTTCCCGGGTTTGACCTATTGCTCGACATATCTTTTTGCCTCTACGTAGGCCCCTTGCTGGACATCTTCTCTTCCCATTTCGTTTCTTGCGCTAGTCGCTCTCTTTTCTTGATCACATTCTTTCTAATCCTTTATCTCCGCCTGCCGGTCAGCGTTTACTACTGTTGAGCAGTCAAAGTTAATTCGTTCTGTGTTCATATTATTTACTCACTCATAACTTTAATCCGTTATTGCGGTAATACAGCCTAGCAACTCCAGCATATCGTATAAGTTACGGTAACCGAACATATTAGTCGTGGATTGATCCGTCTATCGAGTATATCTAGCCGATTCCACCACAGGCATATCTATCATCATGAGGCACGCAGATTTCGCCACCACACTGGCGTTGCTGCTCGCGAGCAGTGTGTACGCTGTACCAGCTAGGAATGCCGACTTACGTGCCGTCCAACTCGTTCCACGGCTACCTAACGGTTCGGCCGTGTCTTCGCCACAGCAAGGCGATGGCAAGAACGCAAGCCAGGATGGGTCTGCAAAAGGAGAAAATGCTAGCGGAGGTAACCAAGGTGGTGTCGGCGCTGGTGCGGCAGTAGGCCTTGTTGGCCTTCCTGGTGCGCAGATTACGTCGGGCGAACTGCAGCAGCTTCCCGGGGCGGTTACGGCGTCCGTGATTCAGAGTTCTGCTGCTGTTGTTGAGTCGTCTGCTGTTGCCGAGACACCGGTTGCTGTTGAGACATCGGCTGCTATCGAGACGCCCGCCGCTGTCGAGACATCCGCCGCTGTCGAGACGTCCGCTGCACTAGGAGAAGTTGCGTCAGAGGTGAGTAGCTAGCACCAATAACCCAAAGATTCCAGCTAACGTGAGAAAAAAACAGGAGTCTACCGCGGTACTCGCCTCAACCACAGGCCTTCAGCTCCTTAACCCCTCGGCCAGTGCCGAACCGACATCCGTCGCGGAACTGAGTCCATTACCTGGGTTTAACACCATCACAGCATCGAGCTCGGCTGCGGAGCTGGTTCCCTTGCCAGGAACGAGCGCCGTGGCGGAAGCGAGCAGTGCTGCAGGACTAGATTCTATCGTGTCTACAGCCACGGCATCTATCGGCGGTTTCCAGACGATTGATGCCGGCATCGGTGCCGGAGTAGAGGCATCTGCTACTTCGGCGGCTGCTAGCATCGAGACATCTATCGCTTCAGAGGCCCTTGAGTCATCAGTGGCGACCGAAACCGCAGCCTCGGGAGTAGCGACCGCTTCCATCGGCGGGTTCCAGACGATCGGTGCGGGAGCCGGCGCCGAAGTGGAAGCCTCTGCGACTTCGGCGGCGCTAGCCGAAGAGACGCCTCTTGAGTCTTCAGTCGGGCTCTCCAGCAGCTTCGTCGCAACTGGAATTGCCAACGCTACTGGGATTGCCAGCGCAAGCGAAGGAGCAGCGGCGCAAGAAACTGGCAGTGCCCTTCAGCCCCTCCCCGGCGCCGCTACGCCTTCTGGATCGCTCGTCGGCCTACCTACTACTTTTGCTACTTCCACTGGTTCAGCTTCTTCTAGCGAGAGTAGCGCCGGAGCCGAAGCCGAGTCTGGGTCCGTTGCCAGCAGCAGTGGTGTATCAAGAGTCTCGTCTTCGGAATCGCTGCGCCAGCTTCCCAGCGCCGGGGCCACGGCTTCGGGAGCTAGTTTGCAGCCTCTTTCTAGCGCGGCATCGGGCTTGGCGTCGCTCACTGGCTCGCTGGCCACCGCCACGTCATCAGGGGCGTCGGCGGAGGCATCTGAATCGGCATTGGTGTCGGCGTCAGCGTCCCAGAACCTGCTGAGCCAGACCGGCTCCTTTTCCAGTGCGAGTAGCAGCGCGGCGCTGAACAGTACCAGTAACATTCCCGCTTCCATTAACCAGAATGGCGCGGTCAGGGACGCGGGCAGTGTCCTGTTTGTTAGTCTTGTTGCCGGGGCGGTCGGGTTCGGTGCGGTGTTTATGTTGTAATGTGATTGAGGCGAATGAAGAGGGCTTGTGGTGAGATGGGGAACATGAGATGATATGGAAGGAATTGATGGATGACTTGGTCAAGTTTTGGTGATATTATAAATTTGACTTGATTTACTTTGGGAGGCCAGCTATGCACTATGTTAGTCACGAAACACAGACATTATGGTGGCATTGGCTATAGCGGTACACCTGCCCGGGACAATACCTATATATGAATTACAATTACATTTCTACACGTGTTCTGGGTTATAGGGGTTAATATATCCGAACGACCATGTTTTCATGAATTGTAATTACTGTTGGTCAAGAGTGCGTAAACAGCCAACTACTTACTTAACCTATCACGGCTTGGTTTTCCTCCACTCGGCCGCTCTGCGAGCTCCTCGACCCTTGGCCTTTGCTTTGACTGCCCCTTTCTTCCCTTTTGTCTTACCAAACTTTAGGTCCCTCGGTTTACCGTCTCTGGAACTGGCTCTGCGGCCCTCGAAAATGAACTGCTCTGGCGGTTTGATTCCATCGCCACTCTCTTGTGGTCGGTCTGCCCTAACTCGGGGTTTCCGCCGGTCGTCTTTGAGTTCGCGGTGCTG
Organism: Xylaria hypoxylon; assembly: GCA_902806585.1. NCBI lineage: Eukaryota > Fungi > Ascomycota > Sordariomycetes > Xylariales > Xylariaceae > Xylaria > Xylaria hypoxylon. The sequence goes on from CADCXB010000010.1 coordinate 1,403,463, forward strand.
CTTAGCTGCGGCAGAGCGACCAAACAATCGTCCCGCACGACCTGCCTGAGACTGCTGCTCTGGAGTGATTTTCGGGGTATACTTTGTGCTCTTCCTCTTGGTATCTGCGCGTTTGGGCGGGGCCTTCGTTGAACGTTCCATAGCTAGAGCTGTCTTGCGTGGGTCCTTAGCTCGGGATACTCGCAGTGCTCGCGGCAGCATGGGTGGGAATTTCTTCTCGTTCAAAAGCAGCGCCGCCTCAACATCGTTCTCATCGTAGAATTGAACATATGCAAAACCCTTCCCAACGCGAGTCTTGTCGTCTCGGGGGACGCGGACGCTCTCAACTTTGCCTGCGTGCTCCCCGAATACCTTCCATAGTCCTTCTTCCGTATCAGAGGGGACCTTGTGCCTTTTCTTCGTAACAGTCTCCCCGTCGGCGTTCGTATTGATCACTGTCTCATCGTCCACAAACCCTAGGTTTCCGACGAAGACGCACCTCCGATGGTCGACTGCAGACGGATGGGCTACACTATCTACCCGCAAATGTCGATCCAAAACTACCGACCCATTGAGAGCCTTGAGAGCAGTTCGAGACGCTAGTGGAGTCGAGTAGACCGCATAGGCGTTGGTAGATTTTGTTGTAGCAGACATAACCGATTTGGTGATGTAGGCCGCACGTTTGGGCTTCGCGCCCGTCGAAAAAGGGGTTGACCGAAATCGAATTGATTCAATATTGTGTGGGCCTGTTGAAGAATCGAGGTCGGATAAAGGTGATTCAAGGTGAGATGTGAGAAGCTTTTTCGCCTTTGAGGAGGTGATAGCTTCGATCGATACATTTCCAAGGAACAAGGTACGGTTCGCTTTGTCAAGCTCAATATCGACGTGTTCATCCGATTTCTGAAGTGATTCGTGAACTAGAGGAGTCTCATCCTCGGAAACCTCTTCGGCCTCCGCGTCTTTAGATTCGTGGGAGATAGGGGTTTCGACAGCCTCGCCAGCTTCACCCTTGCGGCGCTTCTCATTGCGGTCATCCCTCTCCTCCTCTTCGGCCAGCTTGCGCATGTAATTCCCTTCGAGGTCATCATGCTCATCTCTTCGCTTCCTCTTACGATCTTTGTGTGTGAGTTTCGATGGTTCGGTGGAGCTGTCTGCTTGAGACGCCGATTCCTCGCTCTCATCGGATCCCTGGTCCTCTTCGCCGTTTATCTCATCTCCGTATACATCAACTTCGTCGTCTTCTAACTCGCTTAAAACTTCGTCATCTTCTTCCTCTTCGTCTTTGTTCGGCTTGACCGCGGCATCTCGACTTTTTGTGTGCTTTGTAACTTGTCGTTCTTTTTTCGGTAGTAGCTCTACATAGCGAGCTCTAGAAGGCGCTGCCACTGGACCAGACTAAGAAATAGTTAAACCAGAAAAATCAGGAAAACCCGTGTGACATGAAGTGCACCTACACTGCTAGCAAAAAGAGCATTCAGAGTGGGGTCTATAGCTTTGCTTGAAGCTGCTAAGATGGTTTTCCTGCGGCGAAAGTCAATTGGACGGTCAATTAATGCAGTTTAATTGAGATAGATCTTATTATACTCACGTTTTCGCCATTGCTTCTCGGTTGTAGGCCGTTGGATGTCGGTTCACGGCGTGTGGTAGGTGAACAAGATCGCAAGCGTGCCTCTATTCTGTGACCCTGTGAAAAAAAGTTACATCTATAGATAGAATAATGTAGTACAAGTTATCAGGTACTGCTGTCTTATCTTATCGCCTCTGACTCTGAGCTACGCCGCCTTTAGCCTGGGCTAGAAACCGCAGACGCTGGTTCGAATCCAGTCAAGCTCATTCTAAGTTTTTCCGGAATTTTTACACTTCAAAAAAAACAAAGACATTAGTACTAGGGATTATATAGCCAGTCTATATATTCTCAAGGGCGCTACCCATTCTAACTTCCCATTGACTTAGGTAAACCTCAACTATTTCCCTTTGCATAAATTATATATATAATTTACTTCGTAGCCATGTGACTTACAATTGGGAGAGCAAAACTTGAACACAAAGCGGCATGGGAGCTAAGCCCAACTTGATATGCTCTACTTAAAGTCGTAGCACCTACCTAGCGCCTACCTAGGTACCACCTACCTAGCTAGGTACCGCATGCGGTTCACTGGTTGCTATTGGATAAATACTTAACTACCTACCTAGTAGGTACCTAAGCAGTAATCTGAAACCTTATCGATAGCTGCCCTCTTACCCTCTGCCGCCAAATGCCGTAACGTAACAACCTCTTAGCGACTTACTTGGGGTCGGCGATTGGGGCGCGCAGCCAGCCGGATTTTGGTTAGGTGCGCAACGTGATCGGTCCAGTCTCTCTCCTTCTTGTCTGCTCACCTTCACCAATTTTTACCTATGTCTTTGTAGCAACCGACACAACCAGCCTTGACGATATCGGTTCTGCGATCATTACACACGAATTACATTAGCTGTACTCTTGTCTCATGCTAAACACGATCGAACTTTGGAGCTCTTCGTCTTCAGTTCATCCTCTTTCTCCCTCCTCCCAAAGCTCCCTGAAAACTCAACCCTCACCTAGCGCCTTAACGCTGCGATTTCGCCCAGCTTTCCATGAAGCTATTCTTTAAATCATAGCTATTGCCTTTTATCGGCCCTTGCGAAAATCACGAACTAAATATATTTTCAACTACGCGATGGCAACGGCCGACACGGCGCCTCCGCCGCTCTCGATTCCCCCCCCGCAAATCGAACCACTCTCAGACGATGATGGATCTAGTCCTCTTAGCGATGTTGAGGACAAAGATGAAGATCCTGACGATCTACATGACGACGAGCTTCTGACAAACAACGAAAATGACGATTTCAGCTTCCCCGACAATCAATCGGACGCGAACGACACCGAAGCGGAGACGGAACGCCTTTATGATACCCCCCAGCAGATCACACGTCATAAAGATGTTGTCTTCGACCAGTCCGCAGACGCAACGGTGTATGACCACAGCCCAAGCAAGTTACGGCAAGAGGCCAAAGCAGCCGGCCGAGATAACGACCACCAAGATACTCCCTTGTCCGACGATGATGTCTCAATGGCCTCTAGCCCCCCTAGACAGCCGACAATAGGATCAGAAAAACCACAATCCCCTACGTTAGATATATTAGCAGAAGCTGCTGCAACGCAAGAAGCCGAAAGCAGGAAACGCAAGCGGTCTTTGCCAACTGAAGCTATTGAGCTCGGCCAACCACCACGGAAACGTGCCGATTCTGCTCCCGATGTACATCAGACAGCAGTCGACGGCGACGCAACCATGGCAGATGAGGACGAGCCATCTCTGAACACTAATAGCGGGGAGCACTCCGCTGACGAAGCCATCAATACGACGGCGGCTGACGAGGAACCGGAGCCTGACGAACCTGTTCAGCAACCCCAGTCAGATCACCATCCTAACGTTAGAAAGCAAACTCGAAGTAGTTCAAGAAAGCTCAAAGGTGCCGACGAAGTTCCCGAGGTGGATGTGCCTACCGGGGAATCGTTAGACGGCACAGCCCCGAGGAAGACGAAGCGCATACCGGCGAAGATGAGCACATGGAGGTTGATGTGGACGGGGAGGCAGAAGCAGCGGCAAAAACGAAGAAGAACGTATGGCAAGGTCACTGGCAACTTCCCTGGACAGAGACACTGACTCCACCACCATAGTTGAAAGGAAAAGGGCCGCTTTTGAGCAACTTGGTGGAATTGAGAAACGTTTTGCGACCTTTAGAGAAAAGTTCGATCCAATCCCCGATGTCTTGTCGATTTTAGACGCTAACTAGCCATTAGACTTTATGAGGAGCGACTAGGACAACTGAATAGAGAAGAAGCGATGTTGCGATCCGACAACCCAACACATCCAGATTACCTCGCTATGATGCGTTGCGTTGATGCTCGAAGAGATGATAAACTGCGCGTAGCGGATCGCGAGCTAGAGCTCAGAATAGAAGCATCAGAGAGATGGACAGTCGCGCGACGGGCCCAGATTCACTCTCAATTCTTCCAAGCGGTAAGAGAGTCGCGAGAGAGGATACTAGCAGAACTTGGCCAGCATTGGTACGATATACAACACGAACGACGGAAAAATGCCAACAATGTCCCTGAATATGGCATTCGATTCCCGAAAACCCAGGCCCAGCGCATACGGGATGCCCTTTCGTACAATAGAGAAGTATCGATTCTTTCTGGAATCGCGAAACACGAGGGTATGCCCGCCGCTCCTGGCATGCAGGGCGCCAACTCTCAAGAATTAGAGGACGATTTCGACGCTATCAATGTAAGTTATCCAGGCGCTTCTTCAGGGATTCGACGAGCAACTAATACTTGGGGAATCAGAGAAACAGACACCATACGCCGCGGCACACTCTGCACAGGCCAATGTATGCTGACTACGGGGGTGTACCGCTTGGGGAAGCTCTTGGACCTGCTGGAGCACAGTTTCTTGAACAAACTCCTTGGGCCAATCCAAACCATCCATCAAACGCGCACCTTCTACAGCGACAACATGCAAGTCACGATGCCCATGTGCTCAGTGCACTATCAGGCGCTTCTGCTGAGCCTCGGCGACTCTCGAACCAGCCAAATCCGTTCGCCATATCGTCGGATTCTCAACCTTTCAACGGCCACGCCAAACCATCAAAAAACACACCTAGGCAACCAACCACATCACCCGAAGTCACACGCGCGGCAAGTTTGCTAGAACAGACAAGAGCCCTAGGCAGGGCAGCGGTGACTCCCAGTACCAACGAGAACAGTCATCCTCGTAGCTATCCCGGAGCCACAGCTGTGAGCTCCTAGCACCTAATGATGATGAAACATATTTACCGCATTAGGGGGGGCAGGGGCATTTTGCATTGAATAAATAGCGGATGACGACCATCTTATACATCGTTGATACCAGGAGCATTGCTGTTTTGTATCGGGCGTCATGAGCTGTGATGAAGGATTATAGGCGTTGAGGGATTGACTCGCTCAAAGGAGGGTTACGTCCGGGTTTGAAGCTTGGGGCGTATTTTGTTGTCTAATACGGGATACAGGGCCGGTTGCCTTTGTTTATGATACAATGCGATATTGATCGCTGTTTTTTGTAGATACACAAGCTCCTCGTGGCGTTTTGCAGGGGAGTGAACTCGTTGGGAGGCTCGGTTCGGCCTATGATACCACCTAGCTGCTATTTGTTTCACCAAAGACTGGTCGATATCATTCCAGACCTTCAATCTCTATAAATGCTGTACAGAGCGGTGAACTGCCACATATTGCTCCTATTCACTGCCTTAGGTTGCGAATTATTTCCATTTCAGGGATTATATCATCTTTAGGAGGATCGCGCGGGTGCATCGGGAACCTTGACGTCCTCAAACTCGTCTTGACCAATGGCTCGAATAGTGTAGATGTCTAACCACAAGATGACCCATATTAGTATTCCATGCTGTGCTATATATCGTGTATAGGCGCAACATAATTAGTTGATAGAGGCTTACAAACGCCTAAAGCAAAGGCGGCGACGGCAGAACCGACGACGGCATTCTTGACGAGATATGGTTTCCGGGCTCGAATGAGAGCAGGTGATTGTCGGGACTGTCGGTTGTAGTAGGAGGAGCTCCCGAATCTAAGCATAAGATGCTGTTGTTAGCTTCTATAATTATTGGGACAGACACAAAATAATGCAGCTGTAATTTACCCAGATGGCATCGTGAATGTATTTCTGCGCAGTCGGATGGCTGCCGGATGAGGTTGATTTTAGACCGAATTGTCCATCTACGCTACAGAACTTCTGTAACCTTTGATACTACGGTACGGTACTTAGACTACCTAGGACCATGTAGGTCCACCGGATTTTCTTCGGATCTAGGCTTCGATAACTCGTACCTGTTAAGGCGACTAGGCCTCTTTACCTTATGTACATATAGCCTATAGGTAGGTACCTATGTAAGTAGGTAGGTACGCACTTCCCTGCAAGTGAAGGTGGTAAGGTACCATTCCATTGCACTCAAGAGGTACCAAGCGTACCCACCGCCTAGGCACTTGATGGGCAAGTACCTATCGTGCTGCAGCGTACCAAACTAGGCTAGGTACGCTATAGTGCCAGCCTAGCGTACCTAGGCCTTCCATTGTCTCTTCGCGTTCAAAGCTCGGAAACGTTGAACCTTGAAGTCATGACCCTCGAATTGTTTACTCTACCTCTCGCATTCTTTTCAAGCTACTTCTAATGGTGATACTGGTGGCGCCACCATATCACACCACCTAGCACCTTGAGACTTTTGTTTATTTGATGCATCCACGATAGAAGAGATCGTGGGGATTGGTAAGTCTTGATTACTATATGCTGCAGACGCGTGCATGCGATGCAGCTTTTGTTATCATAGTAGTAGACTAGTAGGTTAAGAGACGTTCCCCAACTGACATCACCAAGCAGGGACAAGAATAACCACCCAACCTTTTCATCACGACAACTGTACTCTCTTCGCATCGCCGCCCTCCTTGGCCGCCTCCACCACCAGCAGGCTCGATCTTTCTCCTTGTCGACATCAATTGCTTAAACTCCTCCACTGATCACTCCGATTTCAACTGATACTGGCGCATTGTCCCTTTCGCCGTCCTTCCTCAACTACTTGACCCTCGGGTTGCCCTGCAATACAAGCACCATCATCTCTCAGCTTGACGTATCCTGGGCATACCTTCTATTGCTATTCGTAGTTCCTTTCGAACCTCGCCATCCCCTCTCAGGTTGGTCGTCTAGGGTAGCTTAATTTAGTTCTACGCATGCGTTCAACATGGCAGCCACTCAACTGTCCGTTGCCGACCAGATACGCCAACTGGAGGGCGCACGAAAGCTGGTTCTGAAGGATGTTTCGTATTATCCACAGGTCATTCAAGCTACTCTACCGATTATTGGCCCCTCATCCCAAGTCGAATTTCGAAGATGGGGTTCCGAATTTCTGGCTGAAGCTTTCGCTACCCCTGCCGTTCCACTCAGCAGTAAGGAGACTTTGTCTCTTGTGGTTCTCGACACGTTGAAATCGCTGGTAGAGGATCCAAAGCAGGATGTTTTGGTGTTGCGGGGCGTGATACAAGCTGCAGCTAGCATATATCCGCTGGCTATGCGGTGGATGTAGGTACCCCTTATCACTTCAATATTGTAGTCTTGTCTGTAGACCTTGCCGCCACCTTAGTCTGTAACTTTGCGTGCAGCCGCTCTTTGCTTTGACTGTCATCACCAACATCTTACATTTGCCCACTAGCATTTACCCGCCACTACCCTTCAAGAGGGGCCTATCGCTAACCTCGGAGCCTTCGTTAGAATAAACAACTCGTACGACTCTACGACATGGGAGAAAATGACTGCCATCAAGACGAGGATAAGGGACATGTGGGACACCGCTCCGCTGACGGTACGGATATGTTGCGTCAAATTTGTGCAAAGGGTAGTGTTGGCACATACCTCGAGTGTCAACCCCGAGCCAAGAGTACGAGACCTATCTTCGATTTGTTGCGAGACCATCGCTGACTACTTCTTATAGCGAGGTGACCCCCTCGATATCTCTCGCAATATGGTACCGCCTAATCACCCGGCACTTGATGGTGATCAGCTAGAAGCTGAGGCTTCTGGGTTACTAGATAGAATGTTGAGTGCTCTAGAGGATGACACCAGGTAAGAACCATTTCTTTTTAACTCTGCTCAACAGCAAAGAATGTGGCTAACAATTATTTCATCACATCTCAGTGACCCCTTGTTGGTTGACGCGACTCTCAATACTTTATCTATTCTAGTCCGGCAGCGGCCGAAGACATCTAACCGCATCATATCTACTCTTTTCAATTTTAATCCGTTAAAGCTCGCCACAACTGGTCCTTTAACCCCCAAAACCAAGGTTCTCGTGAAATCTATGGAAAAAACAACACGGATGCTCCTCACGCATCTATACAGACGGTCAGCTCTTCAATTCAAGCCATTAGTTCCTATATTAACATAGTCGGATAGGGATGTCCATAATCCATTAGCTGGTCGTATGCAGCAATATGTTGAGCGTCTTGTACGGTCCAGAGCTGAGATATTCGACGAAACTGGGCGAAAACGTGCAATGATTGACCAGGCTAGTGCCGTAGAAGCGAAACGCCAGCGCACTACGACATTGTCTAGTCAACCTCAGATCGAAATCACTCCACTGAAACACGGAGAAAACAGTTTGGCGGAGGTTTTCACGTTCACTAACAACGAGGGTTTGAAGAAATTCAGCGTGAGCGATACCATTCCAGCACCACTCGCCGCTAAAATCAGCATTCGAACTATTTCCCAACTCGACACAGAAATCCTCCAACGGGCCATCAATGTAAGACATGAAATACACTAACCTTCTGAGTTTACACTAATGCTATATACAGGGTGTTCGAGCCCGCTTAGCAGCTTTCCATGAAGCTCATCAGCAACCTATCAACCCCGAAACAGCTCCCTTGGATGTAGAAGAGGATGAGGATGACTACGAGCCGGACTATTATGCTGCCGAGGATACCGAACAACTCATGAATAAACTCGACGCTTCACCTACAGATGAAAGGCGTGATTTGCAGGCTCCAGTATTAGGAGCCCTGGCATTACCAGCCTTCAAACTCCCCCCCCCTCCTACTTTAGATCCGGAACAAGCTGCGAGAGTCGGTCAAGGTGCTATTGCACGCGTCTTTGGTACTATGCAGACTCTTGAAGATCCCGCTACGAAGAAATCCAAGGCCGGCTTAAACAGGCTCGCAGCTAGCTCCTATGATCGCGACTCTTGGATAACCGTCATAACCCGTTTAGCTACCCGCGCAAACGCAGGCCTTGATGAAATATCTATTATTAAGGATGAGGATAGTACTCTTGCGCTACCCACTGTCAGCATGAGCGATAGTATACGAGAAATGCTTTACGCCTACGTGCTGGAAGACTTTAGAAAACGCATCGACGTGGCGGTTACATGGCTGAGCGAGGAATGGTACAAAGAGCGTGTGCAGCAACGCTTTGCATCGTCTCCAGATCAGCCAGATGGTACTCCAGCAAACTACGAAAAATGGACGCTTCGTCTGATCGATGCGTTTCTCCCATATCTCCATTCACAAGATAAAATCTTGACACGTTTTCTAAGCGAATTGCCTGAGCTCACCGTCTCAATACTTGCGAGGGTTAATACACTATGTCGAGATCCAAGTCTCGTAAATCTCGCGCTCACAAGTTTGTATTATCTCGTGATGTTTCGTCCGCCTGTCAGAAACATTGCCCTGGATACGGTCCAGGATATCTGGACCGAGTACGAAGATGCACGCCCCACGGCTGCTAAATATTTGCAAAGATGGCGTCCCGGCTTTGTGGAGGCAGCGCAACAAGGTGTACAAGGTGTACAAGGTGCTGGCAGCACGCCTGTAGGAACAAACGGCACAGTTGTTGCGACATGATACCCGAAGAACATAATTTACCCAACGAACAGAACGAACAAGCATGCTAGTTTTCATGGTGTATAATAGTGCTTTCGGATTGGTACGGCAGAGACCGGCTGGGTCCGAAGAGAAACTCATTCTAGGCATAGTTTTGACAATAGCTATTCTAGAGCATGGCGTTTGGAAAGGAGGTTACCTGCACACTTTGTAATACCAGGTAAGGCAGGGTTTGTACAGGAAGGAAAAGGAGGCAGGGGGCTCGCAGAGGACGCTTTTGATGGAGAACCAGTCGGAACCAGTCATCCATCCGCCTTGAGTCCCTGCACATTAGTGTGCGCAAATAAATTGAATCGTCAACAAATTAGACATGAGGGTGGCTTCGGGGTTTTGCCATGTTGAGCTGCCTTGGCGAAGGTGCCGCTTGGTATTCTCATTCCGTTGCAAGTTCTACTAACCTCAGGTGCCGGCTTGTGTCTCTTGTATAAACCCTTCTGCTCTGTGACCTTCGATCATAGGAGCTGACAATTGGCAGCCGCTTCCTACACGCAGATATGTATTACCTAGACTAGGTAGGTAGGTAGATAGGTAGACAGAATATTCGGGCTAACGACCGTCGTACGTTCGCACGCATCTAATTTTAGGTCGCGGCCACTCTGTGTATGAGGCACGGATAGCGACCTAAGCCAAGAGTTCTATAACACATCCACGTTCCCGCGATAGCCCCCAACATAAGCCTCATGTTTGATTAAATTGTCTAGGTAATCGGAAAGAGATACCTTAGGTATGAAGCGAACAGCGATGATCGATCTTTCAAGATGTTTTCTCCTCGTCTGCGTGTTCCCGGTGCCGTTTTGTGGGCAAATCTGTGACTATAGCAATCGCTCCCACTTACAACGATCCCGTTGCGTTTGTGCCAAGCCTCAACAAGCATATTTCTACGTACATGACGTGACGTATGCGAAGCTATCGGTCATACACTACAGTACCTAGCAGCTGAGGCGCATTTAGTCAAGGTTTATCCCGCCTCTCTACCCGGTAAGCCAGGGGTAAAGGGGGTTGCATTGTCACGAGTTGGACCAAGCCGAACCTCGAAGCATCAATCGGACAATTTCTCCACCCTCCTCGACTAAATGCACACAACGCAGAAGCGCTGGAGCGCTCATGAGACGTGGTTCTAATGAGTTTCAGAAACACAAGAAATACTACGACGAGAACCGCCCGACTTGGCGATTAGTGAATCTTCAAGCAGTGGCGCCTGCGCAGGACCGAGGCTCACATTGGTCGAGTTACATATGGGAAACGTTATTGGTTTTTCGTGTTGTAAGACGTCTCACGTTGGCTACTATATGTATAGGCAAAGGATTTTTCAGCAAATTTACGAGGTGGCGGGCGGGGAGATTACACTTTACGCGTTTCAATGCGCGCGCGACAACCACCTCGGCCTGGGGCCCAAACAGATTATTGCGATGCTCAGAACAGAAAACACAGTGACGGATTAGTCGAATACTGTCACCAGTATATGCAAAGATTCAGAATGGATACGCCAATTGTTTTATTATTGTTGCTGCTTTACAGCTCGCCTACCCGCAGTGTAAACGGATTCTGGACGGGAGTTGTCGTTTGCGCTACGAATCTGCTATGGCTTGTAACTTGTCCCGACCAGCTTAATGACAACTTGAACCTCTCAGCCATAATTACGCCCGTCAGTGACTGGGGAGTTGCATTTATGCACTAACTATGCAGAAGGAAACCATCTTCAAAACGGCTCAAGCACTACCCTGTATCTAGTTAACGGCCAGCTGTAGATCCTAATTGATCAGCCTTCAGCACACACATAATCACATTTGGTGGCTTCATTATGGCCGCGAGCTACTACGGCCCAGAGGTTTGATTACCTAGAGGTACATATTCATTTTTGCGATCAGTACAGCTGGGACTAGTGCGGCGATGAAGTAGCATTGCCTTAGAATTCTGGTTTCTCTAATTATTCTACATATTAAAAGCGTGCAAGTTAACATCCTTCAAGTCAATACTCAAAACTTGCTTATCCAGTCACTAAATAAACTGACATGGCAGTTTGAGATGCGAAATCCAGACCTAGCTGTGCCTTATAAGGTTTGCTGCTAATCGATATCTGGAAGATTAGGTACCTTAGGTATACAGGGACCGTCCTTGATCGATTCTTATACCTCCTGGTATTACTAACATGAACACAGGCCATTGCCCTCCAGTCTGTCTTCTTTTTACTCCTTAGTTTTGATGTTTTATGGGATTAAGCAGTCTTAATTAAATAAAGAGGGAGCGATTTCGCGACTATAGTACGTTAAATCTAGGACTGAGGTCAATGAAAGTGGTCACCTTATGGTACACATATTTACGGTGATAAGTTATGCAAGTATTTTTCAATTTCAGCTTGTATAAATGTGGGCATTGCTTAAGCTAAAAGCGGCATGGCGCAGGTGAAATTCCCATTCCGATCCTAGGTATCTAAGAGGTAGTACCAGTTAAGGCGCAGTTAAGGCGCAACGATGCCTCTAATACAGAGGTACGCAGGTACATGTATTTAGGTGTTTGTAGCACTCTTAGGTCCGCTATTGACATGGATGTTACAGGGCTACGAGTACCTAGTCCTTTAGTGGTCGTGTAAATTCACGGCCATCGACATCAACAACAACAACAACCACCACCATCACTTCGACCAACAGATGACCCCCGTCGTCTTATAGGTACCCAGAATATGGGGTCTGCCTGTCCCGACTCATACTTCTTATCGCGGCACACCTGAATGCCATTTGTGTTTACATAGAAGGGAAAAAGAAACATTTCCCCAGCCCATCAACCTCTTGCTAACCAACCCAATACATTCCATTGCGTATGACCTATTTCACTCTCTCTTACTAGACTACCTATATATTGGCTTTCCTTATCCGTTCCCGTGCTGTCACCACTGTCACCACTGTCACCGCTACCACTACTGCCTTAGGCCCTCTCTCGAAACCAGGTATAGAGGCATCGATTCAAGCTATCGCTAAGCTCCTCTGAACCCTTCATATCCGCCCAGACTGCGTCCGCATCGCCCAAAGCTTCGAGCCACCATTTATCGCCCACTACAATTGCTTAGAAATGCCCAGTCGATTGCAGAAAGCACGTCCATTCCGCAAATCAACTCAGCTTTCCTCCGCTTCCAACACTGCCAACGAGACCAACACTGGTACGATCACTAGTTCTCCATTTCATCTGATTCAAGCCGGTCTACCAAAGCTACCGGAACCTTTATACTAAATTCAATTTGCGCTTCCGAACAAAGCGAAACACCTGGTCTATTCCAGCGAAGAATAGCACAGTATTCTAGCTAACTCTTGTTGTGTTGCGCAATAGCATCCACATATCTATATGCTGCTTCAGATCATACTTCGAAACCAAAGCCCTCGCCTGCTTTGAACGGCGCTATGAATCCCGTACGCTCCAACGGCGCATCTCACAATTCCACAAACAACTATCACATTACTTCCACCATACGAACTGTCCGGAGTTTCGACGCCTCCTCCTCAGATACCTCCTCTTCCGAGGCCCCGTCCGCTCGCAACAGTGGCTTCGCCAGCTCATTAAATAGTAATATTAGCGGAGTTTCCTACACTTCCCAAATACAACAAGCCCCAAGCCCGTCTTTCCCGAGTTCAGGGTCTAAACCTTCCAATCCTACTTCAGAGCGGTCCCACAACGTGGGCTTACAGATGTCGTCCAGCGATGCGACCCTAAAGGGCAGGGAAAACGGAACAGATCATTCGTTATTGCTTCAAGTTCCAGATTCATCTATGGGCGACGAACATGCTTCTGGTCGTGAGGGGTCACCACAATGGGACGGCGCTGTTGGCAAGGCTGGGCTTGGAAAGACAGGTCGGGTGATAAACAAGTTGGTATCCGACAATGAAGTCTTAAAGCGTGACTTGAAGATTGAGCGGCTGAAAGCAGAGGAATCGAAGCAAGGCGCGAAGCTAGTTGAGGACAAAATGGAGAGAATGATATCAGACTATGAATCACGGCTACTAGAAGCCAACGTTACGAAAACCCTTCTAAGTCGAAAAGAGCGTCAAGTAGAGCATTTGCAAAGCTCAGTTGAGTTAGAAAGGAAGCGTACCGCAGATGCTCAAGAAAGAGAACGAACATGGCGAGTAGAAATGGAAAACACTCGTCGTGACACCAAAGTTCAAGTCGAAACAGCCAACTCGCACGCCGCATTAATGGAGAGCCGGTACAACGCCATTTCATCCCATTGGAAAGACCAAGGTCAAGAGGTCAAACGCGCCGTGACAACTATGAACGGACGAATCAAGGCTTTGGTAGATGAGAGACTGAAGGATGATGACAAGATTAACGTCTTACGAGATCTGTGCGATCAACAAGACGGCAATATTCGAGACCTAAGGAGACAAAGGGACGAAATCAGCCAAAAATTCGAAGCCTATAAGCGCGAACAAGAAGCAGCCTTGCGAGGTATCAAGGAAAATGCGCGTAAGAGGGAAGAAGAGCAGCTGATGATGATAGAAGAGACGAAACAAGTACTGGGCAAACTGAAGTGGGCGCTGAACGTGAAGCAGAATGTGAAGGGGGCAGAATAACGAGGTCATCTCGCCAACTCGTTATCATCCTAGAATACCCCACTAGCACCCCTCTTTTCTTCTGGCTCTCGGGTAGGTTTGGCATCATTTATCATCCCAGAGTGCTCGATAAATCCGAAACTTTCCCGCACACCACCATCACACACCACACACTACACACCACACACTACACACTACACAATACACACTACACACCACACACTACACACTACACAATACACACTACACACATTCACCCTTGGGATACTACTTGATTTAATTGGACTGCATGGCTTACCGGATAGAATGGTTTGGCGACTCCCAAACCCTTAATCAACCTGGATATTGTGGTACAAAATATTTGGTACGGCGAAAGGCGTTGAAAGGGCCAAATGAACCTAACGACACTAGAAATTGCCCTTTACTAGCCTTATTAGGCCGTATGTAAAGGATTAGCGGCCCATCGGTTCGAAAAACGGGCAACTGGATGATTGGGCAAATCTACACGACTAAATTGTACGAACACAAATACTTTAATGATTCTTTATTTCTCTTCCCGGTCAGTGTTGCATATACCCCATTCATTCGAACCTCTAGATAGAGAAAATTTATGTTTTACTATTATTCAATTTTACGTTATTCGTGTATACAAGGCGCGTGTGTGTGTGTGTGCGTGTGTCATTATGGATTCACTCACCTATTTCTGTGATGTAAGGTTAAAGTAGGTGCCCTACGTAGCACCGGAATCTCGAATATAGAGCTTCCATGCCCGGCTTGGAACGAGCCATGCTACTAAATATGAAGTTGGGGCATCATGGGTCTGGTCCTTTGGCAGAGAAAGGTCCGAAGCACATCAATCAGAGCCTGGATGGAGACTTTGGTTGAGAAATTCAAGTCATGTTTTCTCCCGCTGGTGCTCTACGGCTGGGGTATTTGATATTCTCGTAGTTATGAGCCCAGCATACTTATGCTCGCTGTGCTTGCCATCTTGCTTACGAACTTGGTCGTCCAACGAATGGTCTACATGGGTTACGGTATCACTACTCGCATTTCGTCAGTTGAGCTCTTGCTTTGGATGTATTAGCTCAGAATCGAGCTCTCTGTTCCTGGGTGGTTTTCTGCGCGCTTTTAATGAGCGATGCTTTATGATAAGGCCAACCTAGATATACCGGGACGAATAACTAGATGGTCAAATCGGGTACCTCTCATGGGATTTTGATATTGCCTATTATTATTTCTCCCCACTCTCTGTCCCTTTGCTATTTTTTCCTTTTTCTTTCCCCCCTTTTCCTTTGCCTCCACGTAGGGGGTGTTTTTTCAGGGCTACATATAACAGCCAAAAACCAATAAATAAGAGCGAAACTTTGAGTTTATGAATGTTTATTGCTGCTCCTATTTAATTAGACAGACTATTGTATTCATACTAGTCTAACAACCCGAGTAGCTTCCTTGGGTATGATGTATCCTCATCCTCGGTTGTCTTGGATGTGTATCCCGGATGACCCAATCTTTGCATTCTTCAACCTTGCATTCAATGGTCTTTACCATGAAGTAATTTTAGACAGTCTCTAACTCAGGCATACTCTGAAACCTGGTCACTTCCAGTATTTCTTTGTTCACTGTCAATGCTGTATTACCCAACTAAGTAAATTCCTAGAAAAGAACTAGCCTACTAAAGCTCTAGGTACACTGCCTAACTCTACTCCTAGATGGCCCCCTTGCCCCCCCCCTAAACAATTAGTTATGTTAGTTAATCTCATCATCTTACTTCCATTACAATGATAACCACAGCTCAGTCAAGGCAACCAGATGTTTGCAAGCTGGTCAGGTCCCGTCAAACCTGGAGGAGAATACGAACTAGGAGAGGCTAAAATTTTATGACAGGTAGGCAAGGCAAATGCAAACACATACAATAGCAGAATTATACCTGCTACAATTCATGTGGCGATGTGATGGTTTGTGGCACTAAAGCTTGCCTTTCCGTAGTGTATATTAGACAAGCTGTGTCCTAGCAAACGCCCCTCTCACCGCCGAATTGGAAGGCTCTAGGTAGGGAATGGGAAGACAAGAGAATAGAAAGACTAGTGACTAGAGAGCCACTAAGACAGTATATGATTTTGGGGTGAATGGAGAAATTCTGGCTGATACAGTTGTGGATTCACTTACAGATGTTTAAGAGTACTTAATCTACTGCAGAATTGAGAGTCAAGACAAGCTAAAAATATGAACGTCCAAGCAGGGTTAAGCCAAAACACACACCTGTCAGTGTCAGGTAGAAATATTAACTCACCTGGGGAAACTATTCCTAGAGGTTCCTGCTATCTATTTTTCTTTGATTCACATGTCACCACGACTGATTGGTACAGAGCACGGGAGCAGGATCCTTGGTCACGGAACAGAACTGCAGCACCACACGGCTACCTGAGAATCAAAAGTACCTACAGGTATGTTAGGTATGGTTGGAAGTGTTGAATCACAATCACTTTTAGTTTGAGTCAAGTTTACATAGACTTCTTTGTGCTACCTAGATTCAGGTATATCAGCAACAGATACATGGTACCTAGAAACACTACCTACATGGAATCTTAAGGCAACTGCCTAGGTAGGTACCTAGGTACATGTGATGTGTTTGCCTTGAATAGGTAATGTTTTTAAGACACGGGGTGGTGAGGTACGTAGTTTTGATACTTGATGTCCACCATCACATACATATGTACCTAGGTAGTTAGTGGTCCTTTCTTGTTTGACATGTACCTGCACTAACCCACTGCTCCTGCCCCAACTGCATTGCAATGTGAGTTGTTCTCCTGGTCCTTACCTACCTAGGTATACCTTACGCACTCTTATACAAACCCTGTTTGGGATATGTTCTTTTCACTATCCTTTTCACTCTGTTTATCTACCTCATGCTTTGCTAATCCTACCAGCTATCTATCTCACCGGTCGTCCTTAAACCCCTCCAACGCCATCTACAACAAGCCATTTACAATGCAATCGCATGATGCAGTGATCGAGTGGTCCGCAAGGGGCACCTCCGAAGCCACCTCCAGGACCGATGCGGTGCGCCTCCACGACGCCGAACCGATGGAGTTCATATTAAGCTCCAATTGGGTGCTGAAAACGGAGGGAGTGAAAGACTTCTATGAAGTCTTATACAGGCGAGACGAAGTAATCTCACTCATCGATTCATTTTATGTCGCCTTGTAGTTTTAGCCTTGTCACTAACTTGTCTATAGAACTTAGAGATCACATACGATCACACCCTCCACGTCTTCAGAGTCAAATGCTTGTCCCACAAAGAAGTTGGGGTTGTGTCTCTAGTGAAGGACACTCTAGATCAGTTGGTCCAGAAAGAGACCGAGAAAGGACTCGTTGGTTCTCATCTAATCATGCCTATCTGTTCTCAGAGATATCTAACGAAGCCACAGGAGGCGAGCTCCAAGATAATAAGTCTGGAAGACTGGCGGAAGAATGAATCTCGGCTAGGTCAAGAGTTTAAGGTTCCCGATAAGTATTTGTTTCCCCGAGATGTTGCTGCATGCAACATCCGGGACACTTGGGATATCTCGGAGACCTGGTTTAAGGCTGGTATTACCACAAACAGAATGCTCCCGGAAAGTGCGCGGTCTCAATTACAGCGGCTTACTGGCACCGTACTGGTCACCAGCTCCAATGGACGCACAGTCTACGTTGGAGCGTCCGGAATCGAGAAAGCTATCGAGGTCAAGCGCAAGCTTCATACGCTGGCCCAATTCCTTGTAAGTTGTGAGTCGACTCTGTTAATTCACCGAGACTTATTCAATTGATTATCTAGTCGTTAACACCGAGAGATATGACGCAAGTCGTCAAAATCTTCCTTTACAGCGAAGGGGACAGGTCTGTAATGGGAGAGTACAGATATGTGGCAGATGGTAATGGCAAGCTTCTAAGAAACTATATTCTGGACCGCTTTGACTGGCCACACCCTGAAGAGCGTTACCCTACGGTTTTCCAAAAGGGCGTGCTTGTACGGTTGAATCCAGATAACGAGCCTTGGGAAGAAGCGCAGTCCTTGTCCGACACAGTCCTACCGATCGTAAAAGAAGGAAACACGAGGGAGGAATTCGGCGCCTTCAAATTGAGTAACTGGAGATATCCAACCAAAGGAGCATATTCGAGCTCTTCTCTGCTGATATCGGATGCTTCCACGGCTCAATCGGGACAGAGCCGAACAGCTTATCAGCCTGTACTCCGGCCAGAGATCGAAAACTGGGTTTCCAACCTTCCTGCCCTGAATAATAACAGGCCTGGTATAAGTAGCCAAAAAGATACTACTGTTGTTTCTCAAGCACCGAAAAAGGCCACAGAACATCCTACAAGTTCGAAAATTTTACTGGCTGGTAATTCTACTTCCGCTGCGGCTCGCGAGCAATCACAATCCAACGAGCCAGATCCATTTGCGCTTCTCTGGAGGCGTTATCGACCACTCCCCGTAGTACAAACATCAAAATCTGAGGAAACCCAAAGTTGTGAACTCAACCCGCAAACGTTACCATCCACAGAGACACGCGAACCCCAGCTTGCTCAGAACAATGAGAGGGCCTCTCGATCCCTTCGTATAACCATGAACCAGAAAGCTGGCTCGCGCACGGTTCGGAATGTGTTTCCTGAATTCGACCCAGATATGATGATGTTAATCAACAAGTCACTGGCGGACCTGATGGCGCCCTTGAGAATGTGGTCAGGTGTCGTCGACCTTAGAATAGACTTGGGGCGGTTCTATTTTCTGAATGTTAAAAAGTCTCACATTCAGGAACCAGGGGATGATGACGATGAAAAGTATTATAAGCTAGAACGCATTCGAACTGAACTCAACAAGAGACACACATCGAATGAAAAGCTCCATTTCACCCGGGTTCTGACGAAATCAGGCGCTGACGCTAATTACATCGCTCATATGAGCGACAAAGATGGCAACTCAATGTGGAAACGTCCGGCTCATGAGCGATCATCCACATACGAGTTTATTTGTCGATCAAAAACGCTGGAAGGTGCAGAGTTGAATTTCGTCGTTGGGATAGATGCGACTAAGTTTTATAATAGGGTCAAACAATTCAAACCGGACCAGAACTGTTTCATGGTTCACTGCACCAAGCGTGTATGGGACTTCAGACTCGTACTTTCAATATCACAGAATTTGGACGACACGTGTGTACGCTTTGCCAAGGAGCTTACGAGTTCGCTACGAGTCACGTATGTCTGAGCTCAACATCTTGTCCTTCAGAAACTTTTGTCTCACCATGTGTTTAGGCCGAAAAATGACGGAATTCCAGAACTAGAAGTGTCTTACGACAAAAACTATGACGTCGAAGTCCTCGCAGTTCGCACGCGCAACACGGCGTGCTGTAATAGTGAAGTGAGCATCAAGAATACCCACCGGAATCAAGGCAGCTCTCATGCAGACGTCCAAAGGCTATATATTAGTGAAGTTTGGGAGATGGGCTTACTCAGTAAAGGGGAGCTTGAACAGCGTATCCAGCTGAAGTTTGCCCGCTACAAAAACAACGAACGCTCTGGCATGCCACTCCTTTGGTATGAGGCCATCTTGAAGTCCGATACCTTTTCCACTGCATTTGAGCAGAACGGAAAATTGGAACTTGGCAATGAAGTCAGGTGGACGCCGGAAGAGCTTCTTAAGAGCGGGGCAGTTGAGGAGCTTATTCGAAAGGCAGCCAACGTGGTGAAGAATATGGACGGCGTAGGTTTCTGGAGTGATAACCTCCAGACAGAGTTACAACGTCGTATTGTTCCAGCTGTAAAGCCGGCGAAGGGCCAATATACGGCTAAGTTCTGGTGACATCCCCAGGTGGAAGCCAACGTGTATACTTTTTTTTGTATGCAACGGGAAACAGGTCATGAATTTTTTCTGGGTCGGTTCTTTCAGCTATGGATGACGCGCATGCAATAGTCTGGTGACTTTCCATGAACTTGGCGTCTCAGCTTGGGAATAGTGAAGGAACTACAAGAAGCCACCACAAACGGTTGGTCTGCAGCAGAGCGAACATTTGCCTCTTCTCAGATGGCCAACTCTATAGGCGCTATGTAGACTAACACCAATGCTAGATAATTGCGAGGAACTGTCACGGAACTATATGGAACCAGGGCTAGCAGCGCACGGCCTTGCTACCAGCAGCGTGGACTGTGACAGGAACATTCCCTTATACAAATGAATACGTGAGCTAGGAGCACCCGGACTAGGTCAATGCTTGAGTTACTTCGTAACTGATGAAATAAAAAATTTGAGCTCTACGAATTACATCAGTAAAGCATTGTTTCAACAGTAACAATGTTTGAGAGCCAGAAGTCGGTGAGCTGATTATTTGCTAATTATCGGATTGCTTGCAATAAGAGTTTAGTTCTGAGTATAGAGTTTTCCTATGGTTCTGAGACTCATGACAATTATTGCATATGAGTATCATGAACCGGTCTTGTGAACTGCGGAAGCAATGTTAGCGTTAGCTCTTCATCCCAGAGCGCATCACCAACCCCCTTAAAATGTAAGAGTGGACAACCTCGACAATATTGTTCATGAATCGTCAACGTTTGAATTTGTGCAAGGAGTCATGGAAAGTTCCCCATGCTTATCTGAAGAGCTACTATCTAATCTACTTTACAGCAATGCTTTATTTTCAGCCTTTTCATTTGGATGTAGAAAATGCCAATAAC
This sequence comes from Xylaria hypoxylon, assembly GCA_902806585.1. NCBI lineage: Eukaryota > Fungi > Ascomycota > Sordariomycetes > Xylariales > Xylariaceae > Xylaria > Xylaria hypoxylon. The sequence goes on from CADCXB010000010.1 coordinate 1,424,184, forward strand.
ACGGCGCGCTCTCGTGTCTGCTAAGGCTACGTAAGAGTGTCTGTCTCCCTGTTAATTCTATTCTCGTCATTCTCAGCCTTAACTCTCAATTCGAGGCACTAGCAAGTTGTGGAGCTTGGCGAGAATTACTTTTGTGCCGGAGAAGCGTCGTTCTAAGCGAATATGGGCGTGCCTTTCCCTAAAGTGCGCTCAGATCTAAAGGAACGCTGCTGCCACGACCAGCGCGATACCTCTTGGCGCCATTGCCCTGAAATGGACGGGGCTTAGGTAACATACTATCATCAACGAATTTCCACCGGCTATCCTGGACGAAATACCGCTCTCCACCTCCTGTTGCGCGGGGACTCGCGAGTGCGCTGCCCGTGGGACTTGGACTTTTCGTGCCTGAGCCGTTAATGGGCGCTAGGGTGTAGGAGCTTGGATCCAGCAGCGCGGAACGCATGTTGGAGCTTGCGCGCGGTCGAGTTGCAGCTGAAGGGGCCTCTGAGGGTGCGGTGGGTGGAGGGGGAGCTAAAGAAGGGGGAGCGGGTGCAGAAGTTGGAGGTGGAGGTGGTGGAGGCGCAGGGGGGGCTGCCGTTGGAGAAGATCGCTCACTCGTTGCACGTATCGCTGCTTGCAGAGCAAGATGTTGTGACGATACATTGCTCGGTGGTGCAGCAGGTGGCGGCGGGGGTGGCTGCGAGCGTGAGGTTGCAACCAGTGGCCGCGAAGCCGCTACTGGAGGCGGCGGTGGTGGAGGAGGAGGCGCCGGCGCTGAAGATGGGGGAGGTGGCGGTGGCGGTGGAGGAGTTGGTGCTGATGACAAGGGAGATGGCCGGGGAGCAGGTGGCGGTGGAGCCGGCGCCGATGATGGGGGAGGTGGTGCCGGAGGCGCTGGTGCACCGGGGAGTGGAGGAGGCTGAGGCGGCGCTGCTAGGGACATTGACGAAGGTTTCCTAGTCCCAGGTCGTGGAGGTGGTTTCTTGCCAATCGGCGGAGGTGGGCCTTTCGACGATACCGTTGATACGGACGATAAAGGTCGTGGTGTGCTGTTGGATGTCTTTCGAAGATGTGATATTGAAGGAGTTAACGCAGGGGTTCTTGTGACCTCTGGGACTATACGCCCCGGTATCGCAGGTGCGGCTCCAAAGGTTGCGGCTCCAAGATGTGGGCGTGGTGCTGAAGGAACTTGGGGTGCCGATGGCCGCTCGGATTCTGTTATGTATGAGGCGTTCTGGATTGCTACATGTACATGTTAGAGGCCTATCGCGAAGTAAAAAAATTATAGGATATTCTCTCTCACCTCCTGTATCGATGCCACCTCCTCGCTTTTTCAACTTCGGCATACCGCCAGCAAATAAACCGGCAAGTTGAGGGGCCGCGTCCATCGTTCCCCCAGCATCTCGGCTCCCTTGGTCACTATTACTCCTCGCTCGATTCCCTGGAACAGGAGGAGCCAAGCCTCCTGGTGCTCCAGGCAGTACCGGGATCGGAGGTGCCCCTCCAACAGGCGGTCCTCCTCCCCCTCCGCCTGATGTCCCCGGAACCAGAGGAGATGATCGATCATTCGTGGTGGCTTTCTTCAGTCTCATTCCCTTTTGAATATCGCCGAGCAGAGCGCCCTAGTCTACCATTAGCAAGGAACCACGGCGGAAGTTGCTAACATCACTCACGCGACCGGGACCGGCAGGGGCAGGGGCTCGCGAGGGTAAGCCCCCAGGAGGTGGAGGTGGTGGTGGCGGCGGTCCTCCTATGCCCATGCCCGGAGGGGGAGGCGGTGGTGGAGGCGGCGGCGGCGGAGGCATCTCGACACGCCTGACTTGAATTAACCGGCGTGGTTACCGTACACCAGTTACGTCTGTTCGGAGGATCGATCGAATCGAAATTTGGGGAGAGTTCGTCAAGAGTTGTCGGGAGAGAGGCTGACAATGGAGTTCGGTTGTGCAGAGCTGAGTTGAAAACAGACTGGTGGGTATAGAGAATAATGGCTAAATAATATAGTAGACTTTCTACTAAGACGGTACGACTGTTTTCGAGTCGATACCAAAGACGTTGCGTGCGGTTTGGAGTTAGGGAGGCCGATTGGAGATTTAAACTATTGATCTACTAATTAGTACTTCTAACTTGATGCCTAGAAAGGCGTAGTGGGAAAGTGTGCTGAGCCGCGCAAGGTCTGGCCACAACTGCATTGGACAATCCGGGGAAATGTCGTCACTAGGGTCTGTGGCGCAGCACACAGCCACGTTATACGTAGTAGACCCCTATAAGTGGTACGTACCTTTTAAGACGGCAATCTTGCATCTTTTACTATCTACTTATACCTATCTACTATAAAACTTAAGCTAAAAATTACATGTATTAATGATTATTGAAGAATCAGCGTTTTTAATTAGGTGTTCCTAAGGAAGCAGGTTGAAGGCTGCTGTGTACATGCATGGTGTGTACCGAATATTCTGCGATCGACGTTGATCATTGGAAATTATAACTTGGTCGCGTGTGTGATGAGGTATACGCTACCGTTGCACCATGCCGATTCAAAAAAGGTACAATCGACTATAACAGAATGACGTTCGAATTTTGGGTTATTGGTAAAAGCCGTCCTACAAGCGCCCGAACCCCTCATCGGGACGGGATTTGAAAATGATCGGATCTTTATGGCCCCATTCGGGCCTCCCGAGCTCCTAGCGTCGGGCCGGATCTTCACTAACCGTGGATAGTCCCCGGGTGCCACCGTCTCAACGTGTTGTATCAGGTTACAATCCCTTCAATCGGTGCACAGTCAATTTCTGCCATGAGGCATGTGCATTCTCAAACGCTAGCTTAGTCTATATGGTACGATATGGCGCATGCTGTGACGCTGTATAGCAAACGACTATGCCTGGGAAATTATAATTTATTAGGTACCATGCAATCATATCTGTCTATTTAAACACGGATTGCGTCTGGCAATAATAGTTCTGTACTCTACTACCTCGCAACTTCGTTCCGTCAAATATTGTCTAGGCATACCACTAATTGTACTACGCAAAACATAATCCACTCATGCAGTGTTCGCCATGGATGACCTCATGCGGATTGGCTTCTACTATACACGTCTTAAGGGATATATATTTTGTTCTCTTATACTTCTAGCTATCTACGAACCACTGCATCACTCGCTTTTCCAGTCCATTGTGTCGTTTGAGTATATCCAAACGAACCTGACGGTGTTTCTATTGTGGGATCTTTTGCGAGTTGGCCCTTCAAATTCTAGGTACGTAGTATCTTCAAGTTGGTGGTCACATATTATACAGCTCCGTTTCAATATAGTTCTGCCTGAAAATATTAGAATTGCTAATATAATGTGATTTGTTCAAAATAATGTAACTTGTACAAACGTACCTCTAACGCCGTATAGTTGTGGATTGTCCAAGGCATAGTTTAGAAGAGGAAATCTTTGATCTTTTGAAATAACGACCTTGGCTCAGCTGTAGGCTGATCCTTGTCATATGAGGTATCTGTAGACTGAGAAAAAACCGAGGTAGCGGATGAGGATTGAGGCTGTGTCGTGATGGGATTCGAAGGTGCGGATTTCTTCAGTCGCCGTTGCTCTAGGACCTGTGGCCAAACAAGTGTTGGGTGCGTTATGGCCATGGAGGCAGCTGCGTAGGCTGGAGTGTAGGCGGTAGTGTTTGGTGAGGCTTGAGGCATGGCGAAAGCTGTTGTAGGAATATTATGTTTAAGCGTGACAGTCGTACAGTTCGACTGGGTCATCGGTAACCTTGTCTAGCCTGAGATAGGGCTGTATGTAGCCTAACGGACTCTAAATGAGACGACCTAGGTTGGTTCTTAGAATTAGAGGAATTTTGTTGAGACGAATTTCGAATGATAAATGATTCTCTTATAGGGTGTTATATATTCAAGATACAATGGGTTTATTCCTGGAGTCTGGGAATAAACCCTAGGGCGGCCGGCAAGAATGCCTAATTATGTGCATCTACACAGCCTTCTTTCATTACGTCGCACTATTAAGTAATTAACTACAAAATTGCACAACTGACGCGTGCTGATATTGTGGCGATACTCAATTAGGCGGTGCATACTCCAAAACGTAACCAGAATTATACCCCAAACTAAACGTAGCGTGCGTCAATCAGGGCGCAGGAGTCATACGGCATCATGCTGACTGGATATTTTCCATTTGACCTGATTTCCGGATGGGTGGTACATGGCTGAGTGTTAACCTGTGGCTGGTTCTGGACGCTTTTGAGTCCTTGTCTATAAAATGCAAAATTTGCTGCATCTTACGTTGTGGTTTTTCCACATCATGGCTGCATGTGTAGTTACTCGGTACGTAAGCTTCGCATATCATTGCCTTGCGATATGTTGGCCACCACTAGGCGGACTTTGTCATATTGTGATGCCTAACTTGAGCATAGCAGACAGCAGAGTATCTGAGAGATGATAATGCCTCCAGCCTATTGGAATAAGAACACTCGTATGTCGTGTTCTCTTCATGACAGCTACCCACCTTATTTGTACAATGGAGGTTAGGAGGTAAATGCCCAACACCAGCCTCGAGTTGGTGCCTGTGTATTGCATGCTGTAGGGCTGCCCTAAAAATCTAATCTACTTATATACAAGGATTCACCTATCAGTCCTCCAGGTGGCCATGCAGCCCGCGCTGGTGACTTGAAGCTGTCGAATTAAGGGCTTTGTCACCTTCCCTGCATTTAGTTAGCAGGGCATGCTAAAGATGCTGTTCGTGGGGGCCAACAGGCATCTTTCTGATGACTCGTTCGACCGATAAGATGACCACATTAATTCATCTTCAGCTGGCAACCTTGAAACTTGGAGAAGCTCGAGACATTGGTGTATAAAAACAGAATACAATCGTCAATAATACGCAATCACAGAGCCTGAAGCAATCAGATAGCGCAGGCAAACCTATATGTCACTGTCTCGGAGGTTGGGCGCATGTGATGTGCGGTGTTTATCTATAACTTGCAGATACAGCCTACGATTCACTTACCTTGGAGTTACAAGGTGTTAAAAGTGAACCCAGACCATCCCTATATCAAGTAGGTATCCCTCTTAAGTAGTTACTGGAGAAGACGGGAATGAATCAGTCGAAATAGGAAATTACTCAAACTGGGCTAGCTTGTCGAGTCTAAAGCGTTACAACCTACTGCTAAGAAAGGCCTCTCAAAGTTCAAATGTTAGTCCTACTAAATAATCTTACTATCTGTTGGTAGATATCCATTTGGTTTGAGTGCCCAATGAGAGAAGAAACGGTGCCAAGTATGATATCTTGAAAGAGTTCATCAACGATGCATGTCCCTGATGATTGACTGTATTTGTCTCCAAAACCTTACCTCTAAGTAGTGTACCTATCTACTGTCTATGTACCTACTACCGGCCTATAAATACTTAAGTACCGGTACACTACGGTGCACTTACAGGCATACCCCTATCTACTCTATCATACTCTAGCAAATCAGATGACAGCAAATGACCTAAGCACACGGAATGTTGCTAACGATCCGTTTGCCCCCGCACTAACCTGAGAACCCTTTCATACCTCTTTTGTTGTACCTACCTCTTTGATTCCTGCCTTTGATCGCGACATCTGTCCGATTTCGTCCCCCACCATTGACGGGTGTCGCGAGGAATCAGAGGCAGGATCGGGGGACGGAGATTCACACAAGATTTGTCCCGAGAAGGGTCAATTGGTCTCTCTCATTCGGTCACTTTTCACTTCGTCGTCCCAACCAACTTCCCCAGCTTCGCAAATATTAGGACCTTGCGATTCATAATCACTCATCTCGCAAGACTACTTTGATGGTAGAGGGTGCGAGGAACAAAAATGTTGAAGAAATGACGTCGGATCGAATTAGCAAGCACCCGGATGGCCAAAGGCGCCAAGGGGAGACCTTCTCGTGTGCCGGAATGGGGTGATTGCTACCGGCTGCCATCAAGGTTCGCGCCTTGAAGGCCGCATGTACACCAGTTCGACTATTCATTGTGAAACTCGGCCGAGCTATCCTAAGCTCTCATCAGTTTCTCATCTCGCACAATTATTTTACCTGGTTTATTTACTCCAAGCGTGTTGTAATAGAATCTATGCTGGTTGTCCCCTGCTTGATTCTTAACACAATTATTGTCTACTGCCCCGACCTCGTCGCTTCTTTGGACTTGTATCCTCTTTCGCCTTGTCGACCTTTGTATTGTGTAGCCATCTCCAACTAGCCTCTTCAGTCTCTAAATACATCCTTTGGGGACCTTTCGCCGAGTGCTTGCGCCACGTTTCCAGCAGTCAGTTTCGAAGACTCAAGTTTGAAATGTCGCTTATAAGCATTGTTCATACAAATATCGTGAAGCCTGTGGTCAGTATACACCCAGAATTCCCTGAGACCCTCAAAGTTCTAGCATTTGCCAACAAGTTTTCACTTATAGGAGACTGGCCAAACAGCGGATCTTGAAGTCGTCTCAACCCCTTCGATACGGAATAGGAGCGCCATCGTGATGGAATCCCAACACCGAGTCATCAAGGCCGTGCCAAATGAAATTGTATTGCAGATTGTGGAGCATATGGATACTATAACACGCAGGTGCTTCATGGCGACAAACAAGGTATGTACAGGTCTCCATTCCACAGATTCGTTCCTTTTTAAGATTCCACATAGTACCAGTCAATGATAAAAATGTTACTAACTTGTAATTAGAGAATATCCGCGCTCATCGAGTCCCATGAACGGTCCATTTCTAAGATCCGCGTGGACAGATTTGCACTGCCGCCCTTAGGAAACATTCTTTCTTCGGCTACTGACGAACGTTACGTATTACTGAATAATACGTTCTCAATGGTCCTTGAACTAGAAATCCGCGAAAACAAGATCAATCGCCTTATACAGGAGTGCCCGAAGGTCTTTTATATGACCTCACCCCCATGGCTCCCATCCCTAACGCCACTACAGCAAACTCGCCTACCACCTATACTAACGCGAGCTCTACATCAATGTGATCACATTGCGGACATTGCAGCAAACGGGTCATGTCCACCGATCCCGTCAAAGTATTATCACGCCATCTTAGACGGAGTATATGAATTGCCGTCTGCTCTGTTATCTTCGAATGATGAGCTAAACGAGTTCAACCCCTTGACTAACCGAAACGCTCGATCAAAACAGATAGAGTACATCCAATCACTATCGCTGGAAGACGTTGCGGGGATTTTTATACTAGTCAACATGATAGGATATGGGTTGATGTGCTCTTACCCTGCTTCCTCTACTAGCTATGAACGCAAAACGGTTATCGAGGAGTGCGTTTTGCGGCATGGCACATGGTTCGTGTGGTCGCGCCTTCTAGGCGGCCCAGGCATGCGAGAATTAGCCGGCTTCATAATCTCGGCGGGTAGGGCCGAACTGAGGCAGTGGGAGGCTGGAGCTCTCGACGGGCCACCCGGGCTCAAAATGACATTAATAGGCCGCCTCAGGGAACTGCTCAGTGGGGATCCCGAAGATGAGGTTGCTGACACGGTAGCGAAAACGCTCAAAAGGCTCGTGCTTGGTGATGACAAGGAGCGCACAGGTTGGGACTCTGCTTCCGAGGACGAAGAATAGATTTAGGGATGTATGAGGGGATATACGCATATGCTAGGATGTCAATCGGCGTTTGATTTATAGTTTCATTGCATAGGCTAGGGGCAGCATAGCGTAGATAGCGTGGATGGACACAGCTAGGTTAAGTGTTTGTTTCTACAGCGCCCTAGGATGAGGCAGTGCCATAAGTTATTTCTAGCTATATTCCCCTCATAGCTTCACTTTACATTACATTATAGCGTTTCATTTACACTAACAGTTGCAGATTAAATACCTGGTCACTGCTACAATCCCACTACCCTCTAGTCCTAGCTACTGGTGCTCGGTTTGCCCGTAAGTACCTACTAGTAAGTGGCTGTCTTAGGCAGAAATCTCCAGGCTTGCAAGGCGGGTACGAACGACAGAGCCATATGGTGAACTCTTACGTTAGATGCTTTTCATTGACTCCCTCAATTGCTTCTACAACATCCATATCCGCCTACTACTCACAACAGCCTCCTAAATCTTTTCCGGCCGTAAAGGTCGCGGCGTAGACTTAGGCATTATACATGACATAGCCAAATAAAAGAAACGTTTCTCAATCGGGCCAAAGAATAGCTGAATATATATTGAGTTCCTTTTGTTTCACGCTAGTTGTATCTCCTTGCTAAAAAAAGGAAGGCATAACGTCCCCCAGGGTTAAGTATAATAATAATACCACCAACCCAGCTAGCCTATGGCTATCCTAGCCACTCCGCCCAGCTGAGTAGAGCAGTGCTCTGTTCATCATATCTGACTAGAAAATAGAAGGCAGGAGGCACACAGCAAAACAATACCCGTAACACAGTTAGCATTTTGAGTCGAATACCCGCATTAACACAGAAAAGCCAGATAAAGAGACGAGAAGTAAGAGATACGCCAACGAATATCAACAGGTACTTGGCCGCGGCTAACTTTTCGGTCTGCCCCGTAGCTAGTACGAAGACAACACTCAGTAGCAACTTAATAATCGCCAAGATAGGCATGATCAGGAAGGGAAATACGAATGCCGTGTCAATCCCCGTCGGGTAAGACATTGAAGGACTAAGATCGTTTACCCACACTAGGATGACCGCAAGCGACGACGAATTTTTGCCGAAGGCCCCCTTTGGGACGTGTCCAAGCGCGCGTGTATCCTGCATAAGAATGATAGACCATCTGATATGACTTAAAACCCCCATTGCTCCTAGAAAGATCGAGAGCAGCCGGAGTTTGAGAAAATGTTCGTTCGGCTTCCGGCTTCCCACAGTAGTTCTCATTTTGGAGCTGCCGTCAGGTTGCTGACTAGATGTTGCGGCAATACTTCTCATCGCGACCGTACCCTGAGGCAGTCGGCCGGTTGATTCATTGCCAGATTGCGTTGCTCGATCATCTCGTTCCAGAAAATTTCCCCACTCTACGCTCCACGCAGCATCAGACTTATCCAGTTTCAATACCTTTGCCACGACGACCAAGGCTTCGAAAGTAAGCCAGGAGAAAAGATACGCAGCTCCGCAGACTTGAATCAGTGGGATTCCTAAACTGCCAAAGAGCTTGATGACCTGAGGCAGGACACCCAAGCCGAAACCAAACCACCGGAAGCCCATTTGAGCCGTTAGATCCTTGAGCATAGTCCGAGCTTTTGCAACATCGCGAGACGCCACTAAAGTCTCCAGGGATGCTTTGGCAGCAAGAACACTGGATTTGTACGGTAACAGGGCACGGCGGATTTTTTCTTTCTCTCGTGGACTATCCCCGGATAATATTAGCTGGCCGAGCAGAATTTCGATCTCGGTTGCTTCAGCTAATAGAGCTTGCAAAGCAGCTAAAGCTTTATTCCCTTCATGGAATTGGATTCTAGCAACAAATTGATTGAATGGAGCTTCGGCGGCCACAGTTCGGGATATTAGATCATTGACGGCGTCTCTGGCCTTCTCAGTACCGCGAGATTGAATAGTCATAGCCCCCTTGCCCTCGCTGGGGATGACGTTCGCCACGTTCGCCGCCGCGAACGCCATGTCATTTATCGCGCTGCGAGCTTTCCACATGTCGAGGGCTTCGAGAATCCCAGTTCCTCCCGTCAGGCGATTGAGCAAAGTCTCGGCCGTGGCCACCCGGTACGACCTTCCAAGCTTGAAATATGACATAAGCCAGCTGGCGACCATGTGAATTCCATCAAATAGTGACATGAGTGGGGAGGCCCGTAAGAGCCAGCGAGGCTCGTACCCAAGGCTATAGACCGATCCCGATGGCTCTGCCATTGCGTTCAGGGTGAAACAGATCATCTAGAATAATACGGTCGGGGCTGGGATCGTGTTGGAGCTAGCTATGGGCTCATCACGCATAGTTCCCGATACGATGTGCTCGGCCATTTCGTAATATTCTTAGGTGTGTTTATTCGGTGTCGTCTTGTGACGTCGAATTCTTACAATTAACGCCAATAAAAACCCAAACCCCGCTTGTGTTGATCTTAACTAAATACAACCTGCATACTCTGTGAAGCTAAACGCATCAAGCCACAAACTTATGCTTGAGGCAATAGTTTACTTGAACCGGTAGTAAAATCATTCTACATATACTAGTAATACCAATGCGAGATGGCCGCTCAATCATAATACGCTTCTCTTGTTGAGCCTCGCCCAAAGACTTAAGCCGATAAAGTCCAACTCGACGATAGATACACATGGCCTTAATATATCCAACAATGAGGCCTCGGGTTTTTGAACATTTTAATATGGCCGGTAACATGAACAGGCTCTAGGAGTGTGAGTCCGAGGAATCGAAATACACTGATCCGCGGCGCATATCTCTAAATGCGAAGTGTGCCTTGCCCATACGTTCGTATCCTCTTCAAGGGCACACACATGACTGACCTCCCCATAAACATCACTTGTCGTGGGATTAGCGGCGCAATGAATGATCTACAAAACATGTTGTATATTACGCCCTCTTCAGGGTAGCCCCGCCCCCCTTTGAGGTGGGGACCTAGACAACTCGTCACCCGCCAGCACTCTACACCACCAACATCAATCCGAACTCACGATGCTCTCGTCCCCCTCCAATCAAACTGAATCTTCCAGCTGCCATTCATGAGACGGAACCAGGAATCTTACATCATCTCGGGCTTGTGGTTTAGTGGTATAATACTCCCTTAGCATGGGAGTGGTCCGGGGTTCGATTCCCCGCGAGTCCAGCGAACATGCCAAAGATTCCCTTTTTCTTGATTCTATGTTGTATGCTTGATTTGTTTTTTTTTTGGTTACTAAGGTAGTGGCCGTTGACAAGAGGTGGGTTGAATAGGGATATAGGCGTGTGTTTCACAGCGGAATGTATTTATTTTATGTAATGCATAAAGTCAAGGACAGTATTAAGGTGGCTGTATATCAAACATACTACGTAGGTGCAGACAAGATTATCATGTGCATGTACCTAGGCTAGTTAGTAATACCTATATAACTTTAACGCCGGGATCCTATGAGATTTAGTGTAATGTTGTAATGTTGTATATCACACGTAATTCTGACGGTCTTGGCACGTCTTACTGCTTGTACCTACATAATATAACCAAATAACACGATCTAACAGGGTCACGGTGATGCTACCTACCTACCTACCTACCTCCACTAGGTACATACTTACTCAGCCTATCTAGACTTTGCTTTTCAAAGACTGCCCACTATTGGGTGTGACACGGCAATCGGCTTGGTTATTATCGTTGAGCTGTACATACGCTATCGAGCTAGGCTTATCGTTCGCACTTTTCGCCTTTGGTCCCGGTTCTCGTGAATAAGTATATGAAGTTACCCATATGCAACCCATAACCCGGCTTCCGGTCTCTCTACAATGCAGATACATACTAATAGTGGTAGAAGGTGCAGTGAGACTAATCATTTATCCAGTTATTAATAGGTGCACGTTCTAGCCTAGCCTAGACCAAAGACCGACCCCAGGTATTGCCCAGGTACCGCCCAGGGAGCCTCATCCCACACCCCTAGCTCCGCAATAGCTCTTCTGATGGTCAAAGCTCTCTCCCGCTATTGAACCTATTATGGAATAGTACCTACCTCTAATTCTCGCTAGACACAGAGCGACTAACCCGAATTAGAGATAGCTTCAAGCGCGCTAAGCCAATTGCAATTCTAGACTAGTTCTTGGTCATGGGTCCTACTGCATTAATACAATACGCTACCACACTATAACCACAATGCTGCTCCGTATCTGCAGTGTAATCCGTAGGTAGGTACTTGAACACTACGCTATCTACAGTACGACGCTATATGTCTCGAGCCAAACCCTCCAACTTTCCCATCGCCAATTTCTCCATCAGATCATCTTTTGACGCCTTTGACACCTTCGACGTACATACAGTGTGTTTTAGTGTACTTACGCGTACAGACCTTCTTAAATAGTCCCGCCGTCATATACTTTCGACGTAAATTCAATTTGAAAGTCAATGCCTGTCCATTTTAGCCGCCTTTACTGGGGAACTTACTCCATCTAATCCAGCCAGCCCAGCTGCCTTTCCCAGCAAATCATACACCATACATCATCGCACATCCCACCGCTGTGCGTAGGCAGGCGCTTGTTCTTCAAGCCTTGGACTTAATCGAACCGTCGAACCCATCTCCCGTCTGTGGCGCTCAGAAACTCTTACCGATTTGTTGCGCATTGTCCATATCACAACAACAATCCCTCGACGCTTATTGTCCAGCTGTCCAAGACATGTTCGTGGCCCTTCGATAGTTCGACTCCTCCCACAATTCACGACCGAAAACCCACGATCTACCCTTTATAGAAGAAGAGAGAAACTGCCACTATAGGGTAGTTGACCTAACCCCTGGTAAACATGCCTTCTCCGAGACGAGTACGCCTTATTATGGTCACGGTTCTCGCTGTTGTTGTTACCATATTGTTCTTCACATCTAAGGTTCGGCATTCGACGCCTCGCGACCCTCGGACAATAAATAGCTTCTTCGGCAAGACAGTGAACGGCTTAGACGAGCGGCATGGAACTAGTGGACAGATCGTTATGAGCGGGAAGGGATCTTCCACTAATGAGAACCTCAAAGACCACGATGGAGATGGCAGTGTTGACGAGGACGATAAGATATTAGCCCAAGAGATGGGTGAACGACTACGAGCTGCTGAACAACAAGCCAAGGAGCAGGCAAACGCAAAAGCTCCCCTTAAGCCAGATTCCCCAAGCGATGTCGTCGGTGTGGGAAGTTCCGCCGGCGGCCAAAAAAAGGGCAAGAATAGGATCTCTAAGCAAGATGCCGAGGACGAGAAAGAGGACGATGAAGACTCCGAGGTAGAAGTTGCTCTGCAGCAGATTCTGGAAAGGTCGCCTGGTACGCATCACCACTAGTAAAATACGCATTCTGGTTTCCCCTTATCTAACTATCATCTAGTTGTCATTTTCTCGAAAACGTACTGCCCATATTCGAAGAAAGCAAAGGGTATTCTTCTCGAGAAATACATTATAGAGCCCGCACCATACATCGTCGAGCTCAACGAACACCCGCTTGGCGCGAAGCTACAGACTCTACTAGCTGAGAAGACGGGTAGGAAGACCGTCCCGAACATAATGATTCATGGCAAGAGTGTTGGTGGTAGCGATGAAATTGCGGGACTCGACACGAGGAAGACCCTGATCGACAAGTTCAAATCAGTGGGCGGCAAGAAGATTTCCATGAAGGAAAGATTCACTGGCAATGCTAAGGATAAGGCGTCTTGATTTGGTCGTCTTTTGTTGTTTCGAATTCTCGCCTGAACTGTAGATATAGGATGGACTTGGGTGGTTCACGATCATATGCATTAGTGGTGTTAGGGAAAGTTGAAATTTGGCCAAATATCACCGGGTTTACGGCACACTGTACAAGCTACGAAAGGGAACGCGCCGAAACTCGGCTGAGTCGGCCGGAGACGGCCTGGATGCTGTTCGAATCATATTTGTCGAGCAGTTTGCTGTATTTTAATGGTCTTGGTAACATATGTATAGCTTACATGTTGAATGGGTTCTATGGGATTAATAGGTGGTATTACTCCAGCTTTGACCTTCTAACGTTTCCTGCCCGCCACCCCCCCTCCTCATGTGCTATGGCAAGTCTTCTCTTTCTCAAAAAAAACCTTAGAATCCTATGAGGTATAGTGGATTGTCACGTAACCTAATGACAGCTCCTAAAGCTATTGTGTGATGTGATCGCCAGCTCTACCCCCGCACACTCCAACTCGACCGGAAACCGATCCGCAGCCCATGTGCATGCATGGCTCCGCCGAGAGCACCACCTTCCCATGCAATACACCTTGGGATGACGTTCCGTGCTCAGCAAGATACTCCAGATCGTAAGACTACCATACATAGTATGTGTTCCCCGCACTTGGGTCCTTTAGTGCCGTCAGATAGTGTATTCTTATTTGTCTCTTGTAGGCGAGGCGTTTATGACGAGGTGACGTATCCAGTGAAGAATTAGCTATGACAGGGCAATTGTTCATTAGTACTCTGCTGATCGCGGCGAGCTTAACCGCTGCCGCAGAGCCCGTAGTCCGTCTGCTAAATGGGAGCTATGAAGGCTTGCATCTGCCGTCGTTTCAGCAGGACGTGTTCCTCGGGATACCGTACGCACAAGACACGGGGGGGATAAACCGATTCCGGATTCCGCAGTCGCTGGCCGAGACTTGGAAGGGCGTGCGGGAGGCCAAGATCTACGGCCCTGCGTGCCCGGATCAGGACGAGGCCGATGGACATTACGGTATGAGTGAGGATTGCCTTAGTATCAACATCGTGCGGCCCTCGGGGTCTTCCCGGAACGAAAAAGAGGGCGAGGGGGCAGAGGGAGGGAAAACGACGCGGCCGAAACTTCCTGTCCTACTCTGGATTCACGGCGGAAGTTATCAGGTTGGCACGAGCGCGCTGCCGAACTATAACCTTACGTTTCTTGTTCAGCGCTCCGTGGATCTCGGCCTCCCGGTCCTGGCCGCGAGTATCAATTATCGGAAGGGAGGGTGGGGGAATATGTATTCGAGAGAGATCCAGGTATGACGAGCTTATAGGATTTTAAGGATATGGGATATGGGGTGTCATTGCAGATGGACTGATCAGTGTTTCGTAGGGGTCTGGAAACACAAACCTTGCTCTCCGGGACATGCGCAAGGCGCTCGCTTGGATCCAGGAAAACATCGGTGCCTTTGGCGGAGATGCCTCCTCGGTCACAATATGGGGTGAATCAGCAGGTTCGTTTGCAGTGGTGCGTGTCCCCAGGGGAACAGAAAAACCTCAGCCTCCCTATCGATCTATATACTTAGAGAATGTCCACTATATACTGATCTAGATGATCTGTTTAGGGCCAACTCTTGATGACATACGGCGGACGTACGGACGGGCTGTTCCACCGATCCATCCAAGAAAGCGGCAGTGCCGCCACGGCCTGGTATAACGGGTCCGACTGGTATCAGCCCATCTACGACAACATCGTCGAGCAGGCAAATTGCACGCAGGCGATCGACACACTGAAGTGTCTCAGGACCATTGACTACGAGACAATTTATCCATTTCTGAACTCCTCGACCGTTACCGGACCAGGTTGGTATCCTACGGTTGGTAAGTCGGATCTCACGCTTTCTTTGCCCTTTCTATTTTCCGCAATTATTTGAAAAGTGAAAATTATGAGAGAAAGGAAAGGAGGGAGGGAGTGGGTTCGAGAAACATCAGAATATGTTCTGACCATGATAGACGGCGACGTCATCCCCGCGTATCCAACCGAACTCTTACGCCGGGGGCAGTTCGCGCAGATACCGCATTTATACGGAACGAACTCAGACGAAGGAACAGACAACGCGCCAGTAGGGACGATAAACACCGACACGGATCTCTACAACTACCTGCAGCGCGACACCGGCTTCGGGTTTCCGGCCTCGACCATCCGGCGCATCATGCAGCTGTACCCGGACGACCCGTCGCAGGGCATCCCGCTGAACACGGGCGCCGAGCGCTTCGCGGACAGAGGATACCAATACAAGCGCGTCGCGGCGATCGTCGGGGACGTCTTCTACCACGCCCCACGCCTCGACGACGCGAGGCACTACGCCAAGGGGGCGCCGACGTTCGTGTACCGCTTCAACACGCGGCCTCTCGTCGGGTATTCTAATACTACCGATTACAGCGACACGGCCGCGGGCGGCGGGGATAATGCAACGGTGATGCTGGCCCCTGCGTATAAAGGCGTGGCGCACTTCAGCGAGGTAGCCTTCGTCTTCGCCAACCCGGGCACGGTCGGCCCGTGGCCTGGATACCGTGCGCTGAGCGCGCAGATGAGCGAGCAGTGGATCAGGTTTGCGCACACGGGAGACCCGAATGGGAAGGGCTTGCCCCTGTGGCCGCGGTATAATGGAAGCGAGAAGGGGCTTAATCTGGTGTTGCAGACGGAGGCGCAGGGAGGATCGTATATTGAGGAGGATACGTATAGGATCGAGGGGCGAGAGTATCTAACTAAGTGGGCTCGTAGACGGCATGTATAGATGAATGCCGAGGCCTACATATACTTTTCATGGGAAAGAGTAATAACGATTTCAAAGAGAGGTTGTAATGAAAGGTATATGGATACCCTGAATATAATACATTTGTTCCCGACTCTGGATTCTAATCCCTTAACATGTACAGGATCTGTAGCTACAGAGAAGAGAAATCGTACAGGAACCTCAACGTAGCCAAATTAGCCCGTTGCTTATAGTTTATAGCCGAGAGAGAAGCTTGTTAATATGCTCCTGCAGGTGATCGAGTGGGATCGATTCTGTAAGGCCAAGCTGTCGACACTGGACCTCACATAGGCGATCTGATGTCCACCCCCGTCCAAGAACAACTATGACGGGATATCCCACCAGGTCTGCGTCTTTCATTTTCCAAGCGAAAGACGCGGTGCGGTCGTCAAGAGCTAGGTCAATCGGGGCAAAGGTGCCCGAAGCTTCAGTTAGAGAATGCGAAACTGTCCTAGCATCCTCATCCATGTCCGTTGAGGGGATGACCACCACTTCGAAAGGCGCGATGGCACGCGGCCAGTTCAGCCCCCTTTCATCAGCTAGGTGGTCTGCAACAGCCCCGATGATCCTAGAAACACCTATTCCATGGCAGCCCATCTGCATGGCCACAGTAAGGTTACCCACGGAATTAGTCACGATAGCCAGGCCCTCCTCGATCATGGCAGAGGGAATTTGAACGTGAGCACCAAGAGGGTCTGAATACTTCGTGCCTAGGTGAAAAGTATGCCCAAGCTCTATGGCCTTTTGAACCTTGAGTTTCCCGGATGTACAATGAGGGCAATAGTCACCGTCGTGAATACGAATCGTATTAAAAGGTTCCCCGCTCGTTAGCGACGTTATATATTGCGCATCCAGCTGAGATAATTCGACAGGAGTTTGCTGAGGAAGCATTGGGAATTGGCCAGGCTCAGTTTTGAGACTGTTTGCAAAGTGTTGACCTAGCCTGTAGTCTATTATGTTCAATAATGGTAACCGCTGGTCACCTATCGAAAAAGTAGAAGAGTTGAGGATCGAGTGCCATAACGGCAAAGCATCTTCGAGACCTGAGTCCAGGCCTGGAAGAACAGACTTGAGTGCATGCATGTTAATGTCGGCGTCTGCAAATGAGGCTGGGTACCAGACGTTTACGAGAGTTTTTCTATCTTTGGAGATACCTCGCCAAACTTGAGCTTGAGTATTGTCGCCCTTGGCATTATTATTCTCAGTGGAAGACTGGTCCTGGAGAGGAATAGGCCGCGCAGCAGCCAGCTCTTCATTTGCAACGTAACTGCAGTCTGTACAGCTTATCACATTATCTTCCCCTATTGACGAAGGCAAATGATATTCGTGGCTGATATCGCCGCCGATATCGCCGGAACTAGCTTCCGCAACGAGATACGGCAGTTTCAATTCATCGAATAGTCGGGAATAAGCAGCGCGCGCTTCCTCATATGCCTTTAGGGCTAATGGAAGTGAGTAATCAAAAGTGTACAGATCCTTCATGACGAACTCTCTTGACCGTAGTAGGCCGTGGCGTGGACGAATCTCATCGCGATACTTGCGACCTGAATGAATTAGGCCATGCTTTATGTCGTGTAGCGTACTAGAACTTACCAATCTGATAAACCCTCAGAGGTAGATTCTTGTATGATTGGACGGTCTTTGCGACTAATTTTGTAATTTCTTCTTCATGTGTCGGTGCCAGAATATACGAGATATCCTTTCGGTCAGTGAAGCGAAACAACTATGCTCATGGTTAATCGTTGGGTACATTCTACTAAGTCTTCACCTTGTATGTACATACTTGTTTACCATAACCTTGAAACCGATCGGTCCGTCGCCATAGGGCCTGACTTGAGATGGACGAAAGCGATAGCTTGGAAGCACCTAGATGAACTCAAGCATAAGAAGAGTGGTAACTAAGAACTCGTCAGGTTTCTGAAGGCATACCTAGCTGAGACATGTATTTGTCGATTAAATTCTCCAGCTTCTTCTGTACCCTTTCACCCAATGGTAACGTATGAAAGATTCCTGCGTGTGACTTTATTGAGATTTAGCAATTCTGCATAGGCATTTATCAGTAGGGGTCAAGCGAGAACCAACCTGTCGCAGGTAGCCTGCCCGAATGAGCTTGGAGTGGCCATTTGATGTTTGGTCTTAGCATGTTAGAGGCTGAAGTTTCTCGGAGATAAGACGTTATTATACCTGCGCGTTCACTTGGAGTGATACCGCCAATACCAGGTAGCCAGAAGCTAGAAAGGCGGGAGAAGTTGCCTGATATCTGTGATTCTGGCTGCTGAAATTGTAAGGATGGGCATATCAATTAGGGATTGCATTTGACGCACTGCACTGGTTCTTATCGAGGATACATTGCTTAGATATCGGCGTTGCGATAATCTAGTCTGCCGCTGTAAAGAAAGGCTGCACCGTTGCGTGCTTCGTATTGAGAATGCCATCCCGAATGCCATCCCGACTATCAGAGCATCGAGGGTTGTTAATAAGCTAGTAACTGAAGGTTTCAATTTCAATTAAGAATCATGAAGATTGTGAAGATTGTGAAGATTGTGAAGATTGTGAAGATTGTGAAAAGCAAGCCGTCATGGACGAAGTTAGGTATAGAATATTAATCCAATGGGAACCTTTAGAGGAAGAGTAGCCTTGCAGCATATATGGGCCCGCTAGCGGTGTAATGACCTTTTCTGATTGGCGATTTGATCCACCCACCCCTGCAGCCTTGCCCCGCTCAACTTTTTTTTCTTGGGCCCTGGATTTTTTCATAGTTATGTTCAAACCGCCGTCCGTCTCTTCTCAAAACGAAGGCTCGTGTGATTTTACCTGCGCACATTGGGATTGTCAACATAACCGCAAAAATGGCGAGCTTTGACGCAGCTGCATTGTCTAAATTGACAGCCAAGCTCGATAATAAGCTGGCTGGAAAAAAACTCGAACCCCCGAGTACCAAGAGCAAGAGGAAATTAGACCAATCTACAGATATTGCGCCGCCGCCCGCGAAGAAAAGGAATCAACAAGGCAAGCCTGATCAATCACAAAATGACAAACTGAATGGGAAGCCGAACGGGAAACCGAATGGCAAGCCGAACTCGAAACCTTATACAAAACCGAATGCGCAGCCGAAAGACCGTCCGTCCAAACCCCAACACAAAAAGCAAAAAGTAGTCTCACAGCCAAGCGATGCAAACTTCCTACTCGACGAGATAAAGGCCCTAGGAGGAGACGAAGATGATTATAAACTGGTCGGGGATATTGATTCGGATGACGATGTTGTCAACAACCAAACAGGAAGCAAAGATGCAGATAAGCTATTACGCGCTGAGCTTGCAAGTTTTGCGGCTGGTCTCGGTCTTGAACAAGTGGAACAAGATGCTGCCAGCGAAGAGTCTGACGTAGAGGATCTCCAAGACAACGAGAGTATAGCAGAAGATGAAGTTAACGACGAAGAGGCACAAGACGACGAAATTGAGGAGAGCCCATCAAAAGCTCCCAAAGGAAAAACGGTCAGTAAGCCTTTCTGACACTCAGCCCTTACCTCATGGTGGAACTAACGTGGATGAAGATCTTTGAGCCTCGCTCTGATTGGTATGCTGTTGAACTCAAACCTCTTCCCGACCCGGCCTTGGACGATGTCGTACCTATTACGGCAATAGCAACAGCTTTGAAGAATTATGCAAAGACTATTCTAGATGAAGACACTACTGCATACAGCACTACATTTGCTGCTTCGTCTTCTCGAAAGTTCATGTCCACCATTATGTCCTCTGGTACCATGTCGGACAAAGTGTCTGCGTTGACACTCGCCATTCAGGAGTCGCCGGTGCACAACCTCAAGGCTTTTGAGAACTTGATGGCATTGGGAGCAAAGCGAAGTCGTGGTCCAGCATTAGCAGCTCTTGCTGCCTTAGTGGATCTTCTCGGACCGGGTATGATCTTGCCACCAGACAGACGACTACGCACATTCGCGTCTCAGCTGGGTCTCATTGGAACCCTGCAAAAACACAACATCAAATCCTGGTCCGTAGGACAGGCACTGCCTGGGAAGATCACTAAAGCCCACTTGGTGTCGTGGTATTTTGAAGACTGGCTGAAAGACGCCTACTTCAAGATGATACAGAGTCTTGAAATATGGTGTGACGATGAAGTTGAGTATGCTAGAACAAAAGCAGTCGACCAAGTTTTTGGTCTGCTTCGAGACAAGCCTGAACAAGAGTCCAATCTTCTTCGTTTGCTAGTAAATAAGCTTGGCGACCGAGACCGAAAGATTGCGTCAAGAGCATCATATCTCTTGCTTCAACTGTTGACCACCCATCCCCGCATGAAACAAGTAGTCGTGCGTTCTATCGAACAAGACGTCATCTTTCGTCCCGGACAAAACAACCGCGCCAAGTATTATGCTGTCAATACCCTAAACCAAACTATATTGAGTACCAAAGAACCTGAACTTGCAGATTCCTTGTTACGAATCTATTTTGGGATGTTCTTGTCCTTGCTAAAAAGCGGAGAGCTCGGTCACCTTGATAAAGCACTCGACGGCCCCAAACAGGAGAAGAAAGGAAAACAGAAAAGGAGGCGAATGCCATCGAAAGATACTGATGAGAAGACCAAGGTTGTTGCGGGCGAGACAGAAGCGGCCGAAAAGTTGGTCTCGGCAATTCTTACCGGAGTGAACCGAGCCGTTCCGTTCTCCCAAGCAGACCAGTCCACGTGCGTACTATGGTTGATGCGTAAATATCTCAGATTCATTTTGCTAATATGGTTTAGGCTCGAATCGCATCTTGATACTCTATTTCGCATCACCCACTCTTCGAACTTCAACACCAGTATCCAGGCTCTCATGTTAATACAGCAGCTATCTGCAAACAGACAGCTTGCTACGGAAAGGTACTTTCGAACTCTGTACGAGTCACTGCTAGACCCGCGTCTCATCACCTCGTCAAAACAAGCGTTATATCTTAATCTCTTGTACCGGAGTCTCAAGGCGGACGTCGATGTTCGTCGCGTCAAAGCTTTCGTCAAGCGAATGTTACAAATTCTAAATCTGCATCAACCTTCCTTCGTTTGTGGTATCACATATCTTGCCATCGAACTATCTGTCGCTTTCCCTGATATTAAGACACTGCTCAGCGTACCGGAAGAGAATGACGTTGAAGAGACCGCGACTTCAGACGGCGCAGTCGACAATGCTATTGACGGGATCCAGTCACCCATGGTTGGCAACGCCTATGACGGACGAAAACGAGACCCTGAATACAGTAATGCGCACCTCAGCTGTCTATGGGAGCTCCTGCCATTCCTAAAACATTATCATCCGTCTGTTGATGTCTTCGCAAGAAACCTCCTCAACGGCGAAAAGCCGAATAAGAAACCCGAGTTAGCTAATCACACCCTAATCGCATTTTTAGACAAGTTTGTGTACAAGAACGCCAAGGCTACCGACCAAGCCAAGGGTGCTTCTATCATGCAGCCGATCGCAGGCGGCGGCCAAAGCCAGGTTCTCTTGTCAAGCAAGTCTTCATTGAAGGATATAGATTCGGTGAACTCAGCATCGTTCTGGAACAAGAAGAGTGGAGACATAGCAGTAGAGGATGCTTTCTTCCACGAATACTTCACTCAAATGGGCAGGCCAGGCCAGGCTGAACGTGAACAAAAACAGAAGGCGAAGAAGCACGCTGCGGACGAGGAAGAAGGGGATGAAGAAGCTAATGAAGATGAGATTTGGGATGCCCTGGTCAACTCGCGGCCAGAAATCCAGGAAGATTCAGACGATGGGGCCGATTTCGATGACATGATGAGTCTTGACGATTCGGAGAAGGAGTTTAGAAAGGCCATGGATGAAGATGATGAGGAAGGCGCCTTCGACTTGGATGATTCAGATATAGAGATCAGTGATGAGGAGATTGGAGAAGAAGATGCTGAAGAGCCCACCACGCAAAATGAAAAGAAGGACGAGAAGCCCGAATCAGAACGGAAAAAGAAAAAGAAGGCGCTGAAAGCACTGCCTCTCTTCGCTTCTGCCGAAGACTATGCCGAAATGCTTGCTCAAGACGCGGACGGTATGTAGGACGCCGATATAGGCGGTTATTGTACATATCGCGAGCTTTACGGGGTTTCATGAGACACATAAACATTGAACAAGATACCCGACTTGGTACTACTGGATTCTTTCCGTTCCTCGCGTATACGTAGATCTGCACAAGCTTGGCCGTTTCTCGTCTCGTGATACAATCTACCTAATTCTTTGCCTTCATGCCTACAATCACCGGCGTCTCGCTTACCTTATGTATCAAACCACTCTAGGGCATCGTCCTTGGTGAATATGGCACGGTACCGTTTCCCTCCATCTGGCTCCTCGCGCTCCTCGGTGTGAATACTATGCAGCTTGGCGGGCTCATCGGATACGAAGACGCGCACGTGTAGGTACGCCGGCCCGCTGTCTGGCATCGCGGGGAGGCGGATCTTGCCTAGTAGATGGATGCCGTATGCGGATTGCGCGACTCGCACGGACTCGAGGTCTGCGTTGCTGAAGGATGTGAGGTTGCTGTCGGACAGGTGCTGCACGGCTGCGAAGTACTCTGGTTCGTGTTCTAGGGTTTATGGTCAGAATGAAGGCTTCTTTAAGGGGGGGAGTGCGCGATCTAGAAGGAAGCTGGGAGTATGATCTTAGTAGAGGGGCTATATACTCAGATATGTATGCCTCAGGTGAAGAAGCTTGCTCTTTAGGTCTGTCTCTACCTCTGCGAAAGCTTTGAGGGATTCCTCCTTGGGCGGATGGAGAGGGCTTAGGTCTACGGTGTCGATGGTGGCCTAGATGGATATAGTCGGTTAGTCGTCGTATTTAGGTGCATCGAGATGTGATGTTTGGATATTGAGGTGGTTAACTTATCGACTTACCATGATGGTTATTAGGCACGGGAATAGAATTCAATGATAGTGGTAGGCTTATAGAGAGTATTCAAGTTTGAAGGTAATAAGTATATACGACTACAAAAACTCGACTTTGCCTTGTAAAACGGCTGGGAGGATTATATACACTATTAATTACTGGGCTGACGCAATACGTGTCACAGATTCTCGATCTAGATACTTAGTCTAGGTATGATGTTTGCATGATGTGTGGTTCGGCGGGAAGCAGGTTTGACAGAAAGCTAGTGAGGGGCTCCGACAAGACTTGCGCATCAAGGAAAGGCGATCTAACTGGAATGCCGTGCTGTGCTTAAGGGTACTGCACCCTACGCCGTGCGATTCCCTACATAATTAGTAGAATGGGAAAGACGTAAGAGCCGTTGTCCGTAGGATGCAGACGTCTCGGGTTCTCCCGAACCAATGGTTCTTGGGCTTCAGGCTGTTGGTCCCTGCAGATCTGGCCCCGGAAAGCCGTACAATGACGCAACGCTCCTTACAGTGACTGTTTGTAACGAAAAGCGCCACTTCAGCTGTGTTGTGCTCTAATGTACTATAGATAAAACAAGCTTCTTGAGAGATGTCGTCGAATTGCTGCGGCTGTTGAGCATTGACGTATCGTGAGGTACATAGGTTATAGCAAACAGTAGAAGCTTGATCCTGTATATAGAGTAGTTGTTAAATTCAATCAATATTCTTTAGGGATTAGACTACTTGTTAGGTAACGAGAGTTGTATGGTTGATACCAACTTATAAAAGCAAATAACTAAGCCAGAGCAACTGGTATGCTTCCACTTTGCCTCGGTTTACGCGCTTATCTAATATATGCATACCTATCTAGCTGGTATTCTTTTTGGGATGAAGCCCCCACTATGATACTGTACCTCGGCTCCCTAAACGACTAACAAAGTTGCCGCAGAAAAGTATTGGTGGTTGGTTAACCGTTAACCTGTCAGCAACGGCTTTTCTTACCTAAGGCACTCTCAACCTGCCGAGGCCTACGGTGTGGGTAGCGAATTCTACCCTACCTACCTATCTGGGCTACCTTTAGGCACTTTTGCGCCGATTGCTCAACTGCGCACGGAACGGTGGACTGGCTTACTTATAAGTTATCGGTGTTCTCCTTCCGATCGCGCCATGTCCATTGCCTTACGAACACTGCGAGGCCGGACCCTCACCTCTCGGCCTACCTATCTCACCTTTCGCGCGGACGCATCGGGTTCTATTGCTTCCCGATTTGCAAGCTCGCTCGCTGCTCCAGGTAAGCTGCTCCCCAAAGAACCGTCCCTGTCTTCCCACAAGTTATTCTAATACATATTTTCGGATTCTCTAGAAATCTCTACCGGTAGACCCTCTATCCTCCGCCGTGCTGCCACCGTCTTCGCCCTCGGAATTACCTTTACCTCGTTCGGCTTCGCAATGGCTGCCTCTCCCGCGGTGCCTACCGTCACTGCCCTCGTGAATCCTCCGACGGCTGCAGAGTCGTTGGAGAAGTACAAGCCGCAGTCGGAGGAGGAGCGCGCGGTCGACGACTTCATAAAAAACCACCCCATAGTCCAAGAGCTACGAAAAAGGGAGGGGTTCACCGAGGTGCGACCGCACATGAAGATTCCTGACGGATACCGGAGTCACCATCTAACCGGCGGACTGTTAGCCGGCCCCGCGCGCATCGTGGTACCGCCGCTTGTCTTCACGGAGGATGGCGGCAAGTCAATCGTTGCTATATCGTATCTCGGTAATGACCTGTGTGGCCACCCGGGAATCATCCACGGCGGTTTGCTAGCGACAATGCTCGACGAGGGCCTTGCGTGGTGTTGCTTTGCTGCGCTCCCCCATCAGATGGGAGTGACGGCTAACCTCAACATCAACTACCGATCCCCGGCCAAGGCCGACAGTTATGTGGTCCTACGCGCGACAACCACCAAGGTCGAGGGGCGTAAGGGGTGGGTTGAAGGGCGCATTGAGACCCTCGTTGACGAGGATGAGGCGCCTGTGGTACTCGCTGAGGCTACGGCATTGTTCGTATCACCAAAACAAGCTGCGGTTCGTGATTTCCTATTACCCGACTTGCGCAACATTTATAACGAATATTTAACTGACCTTCATACAGTTGATGACGAACATATTTCCATCAAACTAGAATACTAAAGACCGCACCAGTACAGATACAGGAGACGAATTGGAATAGACCCTAATATGTAGAGAAAGATACATCAAATAGCGTCGATGAGTATATGTCGTTAATAGAGCTGCTTTCCGGAGATGTCGGATATATAGACTTATGGGAAATACTTTAGCTTGGAGTTGGGAACACGCCAAGAGGTTTGTGCCGAGGTAATGTACACTGAGATCTGTTCGTATCATAGAACGCGAATAATGCTTATAAACTTTCGTCACAGGGCCGACAGAGCAAGGCAGTTGAGTGTTCTAGATTTGGGTGTACTGAAGTCTGTCTATAACAAGACGAGATTACTATACTTGACTGTGGATCGATATTCATATCAGATATTTTAGAGCTGCGTTAGATCTAATGCAAAACCGACGTAGTTAGTCCTAGTATATAGAAGTAGAAGTAGGCAATTCACAAAAGAGCAACATCTCTTTCCTCTTACACAACACCGATCGCCAAACCAACCAATACTACAATACAGCGGAGTTCTACTTGAGGCACAGACCGATCTTGACCCTGGTTGGCGGGTCTGCAGAATCCAGGGTCCACCGGTAGTCGAATCAGAAACAGAGATTGCGTGTTTTTAGTTCCACTTTGGTCAATCCTTGCCTATTTTGACCCAGGATTTGAACACGAAACAACCAAGTTGAGTAGGTAGCCAGACTACCTAGCAGACAGACAGCTAGGCCGACACTATAATAACGCTTCTTTTTCTAAAGAAAGAAAAGTGATTCTGTTTTCTCGTTATCTATAACTTGTTTAATAAGGAAAATATGGCAACGTAAGTGTTATCATTCCCCGTTTCTATTTTTGGTTTACATGGGGGGGCTTCAGGGAAGTCTGATAAAGATTATTACCACCCTTTATATCACATTTATCTCTGCCCCTCCCCCGCTATCGGATGCTTCTTCACTGCGATGCCGTCGCATAGCATCACCACCACATTTTATGGCTGAGCGAAGGAAAACTCCGCAAAACCAATGCCTTCAGTTCGATTTTATAGATCCGATCTGAGGACTTTCATGAGTATATCATGATTGCCCTCCTGAGTTGATCCAATTCATCGCCTGAGCATCTGCGCGACCACCACAACCTATACCCCCTTCTATCCTACCACCTATATTCGTTTCCTTGCGATGCGAAAGCACTACATAACTACACGATGTCCTAAAGGGAATAGAAGAAGCCAAAAAAAAACAAAAACAAAAACAAGATGAGATGAGAAACATTAACTAACAAGCCCCATGCAAAAAAACAGCAACATCACCTGGCACCCGTCCCTCTCGCGCGCCGAGCGCAACGATCTGCGCAAGCAGAAGGGCTTCACGCTCTGGTTCACAGGGCTCTCGGCCTCGGGTAAATCGACGGTGGCGACGGCCCTCGAGCAGCACCTCCTGCACCTCGGCCTCGCCGCCTACCGCCTCGACGGCGACAACGTGCGCTTCGGTCTCAACAAGGACCTCGGCTTCTCCGACAACGACCGCACCGAGAACATCCGGCGGATCGGCGAGGTATGTTAAACGGGGGCGCCGTAGACTTGCTCTTCTTCTACATTATTATTATTTATCCTGCCTCGACGGAGGGAAGTGGGGTGCTCTCTCAGGCGTTGTCTTTTCGTGTTTTTCTGCAGATTTTGCTTTAGAGCAGTCTCTGGGGTATAATATAATACCTCGTAAGGACTATGCTATGCGAAGGAAGACCCCAATTATTTTCTGGAAGCATAAACATGGGAACTAGACCGATGCGACAGCGCAGAAGAAACGGCAAAACACTATCATGCGAAAGAACCCCAGGAAAATGGCAGTTACCACTAAAGAGAAAAAGATTTACTAACGCATCCCTCATCGAAACACAGGTTGCCAAGCTGTTTGCCGATTCCTCAACCATCGCCCTGACATCCTTCATCTCGCCATTCAAGGCCGACCGCGAGCTCGCTCGCACCCTGCACGCCGCTAAGGCCGCAGGGTCGACTGACGAGCCTATCCCCTTCATCGAGGTCTACGTCGAAATCCCCATCGAGGTCGCCGAGCAGCGCGATCCCAAGGGCCTGTACAAGAAGGCGCGCGCCGGAGTGATCAAGGAGTTCACCGGCATCAGCTCGCCGTACGAGGCACCCGAGAACCCCGAGATCACCATTCACACGGCAGAGAAGTCCGTCGAGGAGTGCGTCGTCGATATCGTCGCCTGGTTGGAGGCTAAGGAACTAATCCCCGCCTCCAAGTAAAAAAATAAGAATAAAAGTCGGTTATTGGAGATAGATTCCTAAATGTATTTACGAATATAGACTTCGTTTTCTTGGCTCCGAAAGGATACTTCTGCGGTCTCTATGATGCCTCTGCTTCTGCTCCGATTTGGGATATAATGATGATTTATCCGCCGGTAGTACAAACCCCGGGCCAGCCTACTTAGAGAAAAGGTATGAGCCATGAGTATTGCACTACAGCTCGAACTCGTAATACACATAGGCCGTGTACTCGTTCCCCTCGCCATGACCTCCTACACCTGCTGCTGCGATTTCTGATGTCAAAGCGGCATCATCCTTGGTTATTTTCCCCGCTTGTCTCTGCCAAACGCGTTGCCTCCTAGGTACGAGTATGCGGTATCTAGTGCTATTTTGACCTTCTTAACAAGTTTATAGTTTGTCTGTTGCAGTTTGATTAGCATAAATTATGTGCCTAAGGATCGAGGGTAGAAAAACTTACCACTATGAGAGCAGGCACAAACTCCAGAGGCAGGCCGTAGCGTAAGACAGACTCCACGAAGACCCGGAGTGCCATGACATGGGCCCAAATCATGACACTTTCGCTCCAGCCGGTGTAAGCCATACGCAGAGCTTCCCCCCAGACCTTCTTCTCCTCACGAGCCACGCGCTCAAGCTCGCGCTTCTCTTCCTCCTTGCCGCCCTCAACGTACTTGTACTGACGTGGCGTCCATTTCTGTTCGCGGCACTTCTGTTCAAAATCGGCCCCGTTTTTCTTGAATGTTGTGACTGCATACAAGACGAATTCATCATCTTGTGCAAGTTCCACGGCCGAACGCGGAACTATGCCCTCCGTTAGCGTCTCGTAGCTCTTGATGAAGTCCTTTCGCAAATTTTTCGGCACTGCAATCAGGTGTGTCTCGAGGTACTCGGAGTCTCGGATAAGGACGGCAGGGTCGATGATGGGCGTGAGTGACTTTGTAGCAAGGTTGCCACTAGTTTATTGCAACGAAGCAGTCAGCTAACTGATCATATGAGCTGTTATAATTGTCTGGACCGCCCTACGTTTGTTTTCTTTGCAGCACCGTAAAGTTTGTCTTGACTTGGTTGTATTGGTTGAGTTTGCCCTTGACGTCGTTGTCTGTCATGACTAGGTCCTGTTGGCGCACGGGGTTTTCATCAGCTTCACAGGTCCGCGAATATAGTATAGCGTAGGAAAATAGGAAAATGGGATATGGGATTTCAACTGCGTCGGGCAAACGGTACCTTTTGTAAGCCACTGAAAAGCTCGGCGACAGGTTTATCGGCTCTGTAGCGGACTGTGTTCCAAGTGAAGGAGCGAAGGTACTGGTCAGTTGGTTCTATATAACATGGTTAACAAGATTGTAGCAACTGAATTCAGCAGGCTTCGTACTGTCATTGACAATCTTCTGCTCAGCAGCCTTCTGGTCGTCCCCATCATATAGGGTTCGCAAGGAATCGCCAACCTTGGCTACTAAGGCCTGGCAGGCTGAGTCGAGCTTGGCTAAATCATCTGCTTGCTGGACGAGAGCGTCTAATGTACCGATCTTGAGGTTGGGGATGTTGAAGGGTACGACGGTGCCATTGTCGGCAATGGTGGCTTTTAGAGAGTCGAAGGTGGAGGGAGCGAGATGAGGACGTATTTGGCCATTTTGCGGACGTTGGAGGGACGTCAAAGAACGACTCGCGGTAGATCTTACAATGACGTCCCAATGGGTAGGTAACGAAGCTGGGAGCTATGAGCTGCAGTGAGAGGTGGTAGGTAAGCGTAGGTACACTAGGTACCTATAACCTATAGGTACCTAGCCTATAGGAATTATTATAGTAGGTAGATAGGTGCCTACATACCTTGTAGTGCAGGTGGTATCAGGCCCACAACACCCGGGGTTATGCTAGTAACGATTGCGCCTGCTCACATGGATGGAACCATGGAATTGATGTGACGAGATTGACATATAACTTATAAGATATAACATTCCTCTAACAATTTCTCAGCCATTGGCAATATTTAACATCATTCACCGTCTTCAGGTTAAACTGTATACTCATGGAAACTGTCAACGATCTTATGTAATAGGGAAATAAACCTGAGCTGACGTAGAGGGGGTTGTCTCGTTTACAAGTAAGACTTGGTGTTCCTGTAGGCTGCTATGTTGTGCTTGATGTCAAGATTATAACTTTGAACTGAACATGGACCTGATAGGTAGCGATCACTGATTCCGCAACCTGATATGCAGTTTACACAATTTGAATGGTTCATGCAGACCAGCGGTAGGTTTGTAGTAAGTGTGCTATCTATAGCATACCCAGTGTACCTAGTGTACCTCTAGGTAGTGTAATGTACTTACAGTAGATGTGAAGAGGCAGCGAGCTGTCTTGGTAGTCTGCCTTCCGCACCAAGTCATCTCCATCATCCCCTCCTTTTAATTGTCCCACTAATCCTAATCGGTTGTTTGAGAACCCTGCAATGGCCTCTCATTTGCCGTAGTTGGATACGAGTGTAACCCCCAGCCCGAACAAATCCAAATGGACAGCGCCTACCATCTATTATTACACCGCTGTGGCAGAGAGCTGTTGCTGCAGCAGTCTCCTTTCGGTGGTGCAAGACGGACGGGAAAGAACAACAGAAGAGCGGGACACAGAGAGAATTAACCGCCAGACTCTCAAAAGGGCATAGCAGGTAGGTACAGTCTTAGTAGGCGTTAGTAGGAGGTACCTACAGGTAGAAACAACCTATGGCTAGCTCTAGGTACCTACCCTACCTTTTTGCATAGGTCGGTACCAACACCAACACACTGAGGTCGTGCTCGCTCCATTCCCGCCGTCCACATTTGTTGCTCTCCACCGCCAACCACCACCACCACCACCACCATCTACCTATCTACATGTACCTACCTCCTACCTACCTCACTTACATAGTACCGCTATCTACTACTACTACCACCCGTAAGAGGTATCTACCTGTATCTACCATTACCAGACCCCGTACCTATCAGCACCTCCAAATTCCCTCCTCTTAGCACGCTGCCATTCTCCCCTTAACCTGCGGTATCAGCGTCGCACCGAAACCTCGTCAGCTTGTCAACGTCGTAGTCCTATGAAGACGTCCGGCCACCAGCTTATCGCCCGGAAATCAATCCATCCTGGCCTGTGTTTATGTCGGTCTAGCTTGGTGCAGCTGAATCCACGTTCTAAAACCGTCATCTTCGGCGTCGCGAAACCCTCGAGTCCCTCCCCCCTTCTGAGACTTTTGTTCCGACCGCCTCGCCCGCAGACGCTATCATCCCTACATATTTCCTGTGTCTCTCACCCGCGCGCCCGATCATATTGTCATGATACGCAAGTGATTTCGGATACGTTTTGTGTTCCATTACGAGCATGGGCCCCAGCCATCCGGCAGATGCCCACTTGAGGACGACGAGCTGCGCATGCTAGTAGATTACTTATATTCTACTCTATCACCTCGAATCATTGCCATGGTCGTCGCTGTCTGGACCAATGGCTACCGCTTCTAGTGAGCAATAACATTGTCCCTCATCCCCGCCATGCCCTTTTCACTGGTTATTGACATGTTTGCGCGACAGGCCAATCACCCGCCAATTCGGCCAGCGCACCACCCACTAGTGCTGTGAAGCCTTCGAGTATTGGTACCGGTGTTCCGTCACTATCCGAATCGCCTAGCATTCTTGCATCATCGCTTTCGGTGCCCGGCGCTGCGACGAATGGCGTTGCCAATGGCCTCTCAAATCCCCTTGTGGCTCCTCTGGATGACTCTCCAGGGGCGGAGATGAGGATATACCCTCGGGACGGACGCGTCCGAAATCCGGTTCCTAGCAAGTTGAAGAACGTGAATGAACTGATGAAAGGAAATTTTGGCGTCATGCATATGGATGTGGCCAGCCACCGCGCGAGTGAAGGCAGAGATGCTGCTGCGAAGCGCACAAGCGAAAGTACAGCTTTGCAAGCTAAATTGGCCCAAACCGACGTCTACGTATCACACCAACGAAGGGCAAACTATCCACGACCACCTGGCTTAAAGCAATTCAGCTCTCCTAAAGCGTCTGACGATACCGTCGTTGACCCTGGTACACCGCGATCCTTGACGGTTGCAGAGACTAAAACTGAGCAAGCCCGCCTATTGACACTTTTGCGGACATTGCCTCATCATACTGTGGTCGACCAAATTTGCAAGGGTCTAGCTTTCTTTGGTGGGATACCCGATGCCCCGCCTCCGGCAGACGGCAAATTTCCCGAAAGCGCCGAGGCCAATGGTTCCGGGTCTCTCTTTGTTGGGTGGATAGCCGAGATCTTTCCAGACCTAGATCACCCTCGCCCTAGATATACCGAAGACACAGTGGTTCAGACTGCTAGCCAGAAGCGACCAAGAGGAAGACCCAAGGGTAGCAAGGCCAGCAAGGCCCGAAGTGACAAGGGTCTCAAAAAAGGCTCACAGAAGACTGGCAAAGGCGCAGAGGATCAAACACAGGACCCTCATGATGACAGCTGGGTCGATGTAGACGACAGCGTCTTGGAGCTGAATGATGATGGGGATCTGGTAGAGGCCATGGCAGCCTTGAGAGATGCTCCAAGCACACCATCAACAAGACTGAATGGCACCGGAATGCCGACTGCTACGCCTGCAACAGGCTCTGCAACCGGTTTCCGGTCTATTAACGACATCAGCCTCGCTCCCGGCTCTAGTGCCAAAAAGCGTGGACGGCCGAAAGGATCCAAGAATCGGCCTAAGGATAAATCAGTCTTGCAGTCAATCCCACCACCAAAGGTGACGCCAGTACCGGTACCGGTTCCTATGCTTGATGCCCAGCCCAAGACCAAAACCAATCCCGTCAAGTCAAAGCCAGCGAAGAGCCGGCCTAAGCCTACTGTTGAGGCTCCAAATGACATTGTCGCCACTAACACCCCCCAGCAGCAGCAGCCTGCGGATCCCAATATCACCTCAGACCTCCCCCCTTTAATCCAGAGACCAACCCCTGCTTTAGACTTCGTAGATGAGTTTACTGCTTCTGCTGTCAATGGAACTATGGCGCATAATCACGAAAGCCGCCAACCCGCGCAAACTACGACGCCTACTCTCCCGTCACCAGCAAGTCAAGTCAAGGCTTCAACTGTAACAGCCAAGAAACGTAAAAGACCGGCCGTAAACGCCACTACTCAGATTGAGAACACAGCTTCGCCAGGAGGGGCACCTCCGGGCTCTCAACGTGTACAGTCGAATGTTATGCAGGTGACACCATCTACCCAACTCCAAACCCAAGGTAGTCAGCAGATACACCAACCAACCCCGAGCAGCGTCGCTCTCCCGCCAGCCAAACGTGCGCGCAAGTCTCAGGAGACGTCGTCAACGGCCACGGTTAGACGACAGACTCCTAATAGCATAATCCAGAAGGTGTCCATTCCACCCGTGTCTGTTCTTGCTGAACCTGTGCACCAGCCTAATTCTGGAGATGCTGTGACCCAGAGCCACCCTCTAGCTGAAGGGCTCGAAGCACATTATGCTGCGATGCAAAGCCATCACACTGATCAAATGCAGAGTTACAATAGTCGTCCACAGCATAAACAGCAACCTCATTCCACTAGTTCCATGGGCTCTACGGGATCACCCGCACCCACGGCAGCTCCGGCCCCTACGGGAGGTCTAGACGCCCACTACGAACACTTCACGGCCCTACAAAACTTGTCTGACAGTTCAAGACAAGCCACCACGGGAAGACAGAGGCAGCAGCAACCAACCCAGACAGCGTCGCCAACCCCCACTCAACCCTCGAAGTTGCCCCAGATGTCGACAGTGTTGACCTCTCAGCAACAACCCAGGGCACCACAACCTTATTATTCCCAAGGTCAGGGGCTTGGGTCCTCATATAATTCACAGCAACAACCATCGTATTCAGCCGCTCAACGTCCCCAACAACACATATCAAGCGCCTCACCTAGCGCAGGACTTGTCCAACACGTTACGAATTCTCCCCAATTTAGCACGCAGTCAAACTCTCCTCTAATGCAGACGGATAATAACTACCGTGGATCCCCCTCGTTAATCCATAACAACACCCCGTTCACAACGCGTCGGCCACCTTCAGCATCTCCTCTAGATAACAGCACCTACCGCTCTACTAGTGCAACGGGTCACGGAGTCGCAAATCATTCACCACATTTCGGCGCGCGGCAGACATCAACCACCACGGCAACACACAACACTTCACATTCCGGACTTTCATCTACGTTTCCCACCTTCTCCGACTCGAGTTTGTTCGATATGAGCCTCGATTCGAGTGGCAGTCACAGCACTATGGGTATCGGGGGCAGTTCATACGCTCTCAATAGTAACACTGTACCGCAGCAGCAGCAGCAGCAACAGCAACAGCAGCAGCAACAGCAGCAGCGCTCATCGAGCTCAAACGCTGCACCACTATATTCGTCCTCTACTATGAATAATACTTACCTAGGGTCGGCCAACATGAGTCGCACGGGTCAGCAAAACCGGTGGGCTTCATGAAATTAAAAATACTTCAATTATGACGGAGATTTCTATTGTTGAGCAAAATGCGTGGCGTAAGGAAAGCGGGAAACGATGGGTTTGGCTTTTGAACACTTTCTGATTCATAATTACCTCTTCCATATTTTTAGGCGTTTTTTTCGGTGGATTTTGACGAAACATATGATGGATGGATGGAATAGGGAAAGGTAATGCGCGAGTTGCGCAGGGTTTTATCAAGGCACTATGTGTGGGAAACTACATTCCGGTTTGATACACGTTCATCGACGACTGACGGATTGATTGAATGATTCGCGTATAACGTCGAATTGCATGAGATAAAGAAACGAAGAGCAAATGAAAAGGGGGGGGGAGGGAAGGGAAGGGAGGAATAGGAAAGGGAAAGGTCGGCTTAAGTTTCTACGTTGATTTATCTCTTTCTTTTACTAACTTATTTCTACCAAGCACGACATGTCTCTGAGCCGTATGGTTCTATTTCTTTTTTCCTTTCACCCCCAAATATGTATTTCGATGACTCTCCACCCATTCGCGCATGTCTCTCAGTGCTGCTTTTGTAGCCTCATCTCCATGGGTGCGTGTGTGTGCTCGTATGCTCATCGTCGGTTGAATTTTTCTATCGGAGACACAAGCAGGCAAGAAATCGGTTCCAAGTTCATAAATAATGAGGCGTTAGAATATACCACTTCCTTTGCTGAGCATGAACTTCCAGCTTCGTTTGAGTTTATTTGAGGTTGTCTATCTAGGTATCTATCTACTAAATATCAATTTAGATACCTGAAGTCGATGCGTATAGTAGAGAATCAGGGGTACATGTGAAGTATGACCATCATAACAGCTTAGAGGCAGGTTTGACAGAGGGTCTTGAGGTTTTGGATTATCCTCAGCTAGCTCCAAGACTTGAAGATACCAAAACTTCAAACCTCGAACTTTGTGGGAGGATTAATTGAGAGGCTAGAAATTCCTGTCATATCAACTATTAGATCGATCACCACTTCACATCATGCAAACTCGACGCAAAACTCGGCATGCAAAAATAGCACCAGTCAGATAGACCGGCATATGATTGAATAGTCAAAAAAATATGGCTTCGAATATAGTGATAGATATCTATCATCATCCCCAGGTGAGATCCGTACGCGCCTCGATGGCGCCAAACTAAAACCATCGAACCTCACCTGGCCCCCGATAGCGCCTCGCATACCCGCAATAATGCCCTTTCCGTGCCTCCCATCCTGGTCCAATTGGGTTTGGCTTGCTGACAAAGTAAGAAAAGTGGTAATTGTTACACCAATATGGTGGTAGACAACAAGACAAAGAAAATATTGCATGCCCGTCTAGACATTACAACGGCCCAGAGAAAACTAATCGTATCAGACCAACTCTCAGTCGTCGTCTTAGTTCTCTCCAGGACGAAACCTTTAGACAATTAAAATACTCGTCTCATATATATGCAAGACAAATGATCCACCAGTCCCAAAACGCCTATAAATGCTTCAGGATTTAGATGAGTTCCCTAACCCACTTATTCAATGGGGTCTTCTTCAATAGCCTCAAGAGGTGGCCGCACCGATTCAGGGGCAGTTCGACCATACAGCCACTCGTCTTCTTCGGCGGCGCCGTCCTCGCGAATCAGGTCCAGTAAGGCAGGGCCGTTGCGTTTTATATCCTGGGGTCGCCCGACGATGCCTCTATCGAGGATGAGAGCCTCAGCCGTGGGCAGCCAAATGGAGTGTAGATCCGGTAGGTCAGGTAGTAGTACTTCGAGTTGCTCCCGTAACAGAGGTCCCATTGGCATTCCCGCCGATAAACTTGTACCAAACACAAAATCTCTCCAGGAGTTTGTCGAGACATCACTGCCACGTCGACCGTTATCTGATCCCCGTCGCTCACGATTATGTGCAGTTAAATCCATCGCGGCCTTCCCACTTTCACCGATGGTGAAACTTGACTTCTTCCGGCTCAAGCCCATGAAACCCCGACGTGGCTTCGGGACATGCTCAATTGGTTGATTCGTGACAGCCTGATACCATGTATCAACAGCAGCCCGCCTTATGTTATAGCCTTTCACTTCCCAAAACCGTTCTACCTGGCGAAGTCCACCTACACACAAAGCTGTGACGTATACTTCGTCTTCAGGTTTGTCCCTCAAGTATCCCCTCAAGGAGCGCTCAAACCTGCCTACGTATGAAGGAGGTCTCAGTCGTCGGCAAAATGAAGAGATGACTAGGGGGAAAACTTGATGAACCCTCAGCAACGTTTGCTCGTCGTAAATATTCATAATCTTCAACTCAATCGGGTTTATTGTATAGGGTTGGAGTCTCAGGCCGTGGCCATGTTCCTTGATGTACTCTAGATGCAGAGTTCGATACGTCTCGAAAAAATGAAAGATTGTGAATAATAATGGAACGAGTCGGCGTTGCATTCGTTCGTACTGGGGAGCAAATTCGTTGCGCTGGGCTTCCGTTGTTCGAAGAAATATTTCCTTCGTAACTCTCTCACTTATTAAAATGGATAGCTTACTAGCGACATGGAGCCGATGCCATATACCACACAAATAATGCAGTCTCATCAAAGACGGTTCAGGCGGAGGGTACAAGCGAGTCGCATAAGCAGGAATGTGGTGTTCGAGGTGGTATCGTGTTATAGCCGACTCGTTATATGTGATCATGGCAAGCCACGATCGCGATGCCATACGCATGCTTAATATATCTGAAAGCGGTAAGGAAGCAATAATTTGAATCTTCAGCTCGTTTGGTAGGTTATGGAAAAGTTGATCAAACGGAATACTGCTCATACCCGATTAGTGACAATGACAAAACAGATTCATATTGTGCCTTCATACCTCTTTTTCTGTGAAGACTCGATAGATGAACTTCGAATGTCATGCTCGACCGACGTGCGTGTAGGAAGAATGGCTCGGAAGCTGAAGTTGGCTCGGCGCTTCTCTGACTTCTGATGCTCATGTGAAATCTGTTGATCTGGCAACCTTGGCTGTCCGATAGGAAGGATAAACGTGGAGGATTGTGCAACGGCATGGCCGTCATGGAATTGAGCAACGCCATCCTGAGGTTGGTCTCTCGATTCGCTGAGCTGTCGTAATTTTTCGAAATATCGCTGAGAAGCGAACTCAGTGATATGTGGAGGGTCCATGGCAATCGACTCTGACGGCGGCGATGTAGATGGACCGATGCGCCTCAATAAATAGGAGGACAGGCGGTGCTTTTAGTGCCCGCTTGTCCTCGTGGCGGCAGGCAACGCGACAGTGATATAGCTAACGGTACCAAAGAACAATCGCACATCAATCATATTGATACATTAAACCAGGTGACGACTTCTCGCAGAATGGAATACCAGACTTCCCAGCCCAAGATTCATGCAGCGCGACAGAGTTGTCGAATATGCACACGGACGGTAATTAATAGGATTTAAACGAGCGACGAGATGGATTTCGAGGTTTCGAATCGGAAAAAAACGAGCGACGGCGTGAAACACGTAAATACGACACTTCAAGATATCACTTAAAGTTCCCTTTCCAGTCTTCGTCTAGGCGTGTCTCCGGTGCCGTCTCCCGAACTGTCGAAGCAACCAACGAATTACCAATCACTCGTTCATCCAGCTAAATTGATGTGGTCACAAGAAGGCGTAGCAGACAGGGCGATTAAAGCGACGATGGGGGAGCGTAGAGCGGCGACGTCGTAATTGGAAGGGAGGACTAGGCGTTGTTGAAGGGTGTGTGGGTGGACGGACGGGCTGGCGGTACGGGTTGAAGGAATCGAAGACTTCGAGAGGCGTCCAGTGATGAACGGAGGGAAAGGGAAAAGAAAGTGAGCTACCTAATTGAAAAGACGCAGGTAGGGCCGAGGGACAAGGTGACAGTCTATGTGCAAGAGGAAGTATATGGTTGCACGTATCACGTCTCCCACCAAGGTGGAATAGGTAATAAATGGGTGGAAGAGAGGGAGGGTGGAGGTGGGAGGCAATAAGGCCGAACGAAAGTCTACTTGGAAGCTTTGGCGGAGGACCTAGGAACGATGGGCTTGGGGTTAGCGGAACTTCTCGATTGGCAATAGTGTAGGTAGAGCTACTGTAGCCTGTAGCCCGTAGGTACTGTATAATGGGGTGGTATAACGGGGGAGTACTTACCTAGGGAAAGCGGGTACAGTAGAAATTATATTTAACATCTACTGTACGAGCCTGCATACAATGGGGTCACATTAGTATCCGTGCGCACCCACATATTTAGCCTACTACCACTTTAAACATAGTTTTTCAAAGTAATCGCATTAATACAACTGTACTTCAATTGATTAGTAAAATATATGAGAGTGATCGGTAGCTTTAGGGCTTTAATATTTGCTATACCATCTTCCAGCTAGGCGTATTACGGAGATGCGCGTACGTAAAGAACGAATTAGGTCTCAAGCTATGCTTTTAGCTACCTAATACCATGCCTCTTTAATTATACGCTTTGCTGTCGCTTTATCGGCTTTGTTGTTCTTTAAAGCACTAAACTAAGAATATATTTTATAGATCTGCCTCTTTAAAATATGCTAGATATGCTTAATTGGGTTAAGATCTAGGCTATGAGGCGGCCAGTCTAAAACCTCGATTCCGTGCGTTTTAAACTACTTTTTAAGCTTTATTAACGTGTAAATATACGCGTTATCTTGCATAAAAAGATCTTTAAGCTAATAATAAGGCAATAGTCCTTCTTCTAATACCTTTATATAAAAGTTTAAAAACATTCCTCTACGTAAAGACTCTAGGTCGCATTTAAAAAACTATAAATCAGTTTTAAAGCCTTTACCGTTACTTTCTTAAATTCCAGCCCAAACTATAATGCTAATAGCCGGCTTTATATAAGTCTTAAAGTTTACAAAATCCAAGCAAAAGCGCTTGTAGCCATATCAAATAACAAAATCGCTCGAATTATCAAGGTTTATTTCGACCGTACATTTATTAAAAAACATAACTTATAGCAAGCGGCGTAAAAAGCCCAATTTAGAGTATTTTTAACAAAAAGCAAGTCAAATACAGGCATTCTCTATTGTTAACTTTATCTGCTTTGCCGCGCGCCACTTTCTCAAGCTTTGCTTCTATAAAACCCAGCGGATCGTACTGCAGTAAAAATTGCCGCTAATAAACTCGATAATCTCCTTATACATGCTACAAAGCTTCCTTTATGCAAATAAATAAATAAAAACCTACTTCTATACATTAGCTTTCAAAAGACGCCCTTTACATACAGCTAACTTCAATATATAGCGCTATATAAAGCGTTATATTTGCTTGATTACTTGTTAACAATGCGTCTTAAGTGCGTTTGCAATAGCTATCTTAGTTGCGCCTGCGGCCAAAGCGCCTAACATAAAGGCATGCTGTTCAGTACTGAATTCTTCGCCTTTCTAGCGATTTCCGCTTATAATGCGGCCAAATTCACATAATTCCGACATATATTAGATTTGTTATAAATTATTGAAGTAATTAGGTGTTGTTGTTGAAGCTATTACAAAGGTGTAAAAAAGTGGAGCGCACGGATACTAATGTGGCATGGCTGTACCTCCAGTACCTACATACACTTACATTATTACATTATTACCTATAGTAGGTGATGTACAGTTAGTACTATACCTACGAAGTAGGAGTGTACAATTCCTACACAGATGTAGGTACTGAGCCTAGCAATCTTGCCTAACAATAGGTACCATTAGTTAGATACGTGTGCACATGAAGAAACACTACTACAGCCAGTGGTGACTCTAGTGAAGCGAACAGTGTGTTGCAGCAGTCAGAGCGCACCCAGTCTACTGTACATAGTACGTGGTAGCAGGTAATTGCAGGTCGGCACAGTGTAGCATACTTTTCTCGGTGGGTCCGACGGCTCAATCTGGCTTGTCTTAGGCGGCTGGGGCTGGCCATGGGGGCTCCCATCGGACTTATTAGCACGGTGCCATGGTGGGATGGGGCAGAAATGGGGTGCTCTGGAATGCGGTCTCTCTTGCTGGTTACGGCGACTTGGCCGGCCTAATAGTGGAGTGCTGCCGACCTTTGCCCAGCGAGTGAGGCATCGTCGTGCCCGCCTCGTCCACTGCACTACTCGTCCATCAACAACACCTTTACACCTCTGCACCGAGGAACACCCGTCAACCTTATCTCCTCCCTCCCTCTCTCTCCACGCCGTACCTAAGTGTAGTCTACGTACCCTCTGTTTAGCTGTCTGTCATTTGTTCGGGCATCTAGCTACCGTACACTACTATACTAGTGTGCACGAGATAACTACTCCTCTTACCTGAAGCAGAGTCAGCGTCATCTGTACAGACTGTACCAAACATACTCGTACAAAATAAGGCCAAATGCGACCCGAACTCAGAGATGGTATGCGAGCCAGGCACTACCTTGTTACATACTACGTGCCTGGACACTGTGGACAGAGAAAGAAGCCCGAGGTACAATATACTTCCTTACTCTTGATGTTCCCCCAGTTCAGCTTCGACAATCCTCGAAAGTAATTTATCCCAACACCCACTACTTATACGGGGGCATCCCGCTTCCTCTTTTGCCGCTGCCACCAACACAGTGCTTCCCAGTTAGGGCATTCTGTCTACCTATCACTCATGAAGTACTTTCGTTAACCCATGAATTAGTGTATGTAGTGTATCTGTCTGAACTTCACGTTGTCCACTATGACGGAATGGGCTGAATGATGGGATGGGATGGTTTGCTCAGACAGGCTCCCATATTGTTATGTTGTGGTGCGAACCAAAAGAATCCTAATGCTATTCTCGTCTGGTCTACCTACCTGATTTCTCCTCTCTTGCTTTCTGCCCTGTTGGTTTGCGCCAATTATTATTAGTGACATCTAGGGCCAAGTATTAGACGCGACTTATCGGCCCGCAACCATCATCATCCTCCAACACTGCCAAATCCCCCAACCGCTGAGCCGCAAGACGATATCATGAACCAGTCTCCATTGGAATCATCGTGGCATGGACTCCTTATCTTGCATCAGTGTCCTATCCTCGACTCCATAGTTGAAGTCCTGACTCCTGAATGCCTGTTTCCATGTGCGGATTCGTCTCTACTTCTCGTTTTGCTCCTCGCTTACACGTGTGGACAACCAATTTTAGATGCTGGAGCTGGGTATCGAGGCATAAAATGCTGCTCTAATTTAGCCTATTCACCGCCACTGGTGGAATCACAGCAAGCCTGCATAAAGCTATTTATGAGTCGATTCCTCGAACGGTTCACTGTCAGTTGTCCAACAGACCGTGGATGGCGGCTTGTCATGCCCTGGCTCATCCAGACCCCATCTGCCTCTTAGGGTACCTCCGCCTCGCCAAATCATGACCGCTACTTCATGACTGAAGATTATTTCCACGGATCCCGCAATTCATCGATGATGTTTGAGTGAGCTTGCATTTCCGCTTACCTCTTAAGTAGCATACAGTAATTGGCCGAATGTCTACAGTGTTGTATCTTCAAATGTAATGTTGCTTTCTTAGATCCTTTTGGCCTACTGATTTGGGAAGGGAAGCTGAAGAGGACTACGTATGCGACGAGCAGCATCACCTACGAATCTGGTTTCATACTCAATACAAACACTCCCTTTCTGATGGTGGGGGTCAAGAATAGAGAAAAGCTTAACTTGATAATCATACCGAGGATGACCATCCAGTCGCTTTAGTCAGGCACGTAGATAGTCACTCTCTATCCACCCCTTATTCGGAGAGATCTGCGCTCTACTTCGGCATTTCTTTCAAAATTTTCTCTCTACTACCTATGTACTTCACTTCGGTCCGTAGTGGAACCTCCATCGTACCAAGACGTCGTCTTCGTGGTTCCGAAGTCTATGCCGGGTTGATCCCTCGCAGACAAAGGAGGTAATGAAACGTTGTCGTTCGCCAGAGGCATTAGAACACTCGCTTAATGATGACCAGCACTGGTAAGTTATAGAGAAACGATCTTATCTGTGGTGTTGAGGTTGTACAGATGTTCTATGTGGACTCACCACAGCGTACCAAGTGGTCTGCTCCAGAGTGGGCTTAGTCAGTACAGTTGTCAGCACCATGCCTTAGGTACTCTCAACCAGCTCTTGGTACGATACCATTCTTATGATACCTGAATGAATATTCATATCATTATTTTCCCTCGTCAGTTGAGCATACTTCAATCGGCCTGATCTGATAATGCTATCTGGCCACGCCCTGATCCATCATGGCCTATATTTCCGTTGAGGGGTACCTATTTTCGTCAATCAATCCATGGCTACACCACGTAGTACTCAGTATTCCACAGTACCTGCTAGTTGGTAATGATTGAAATTCCCCGCGATAGAGCCGCTTAGCTTTGGTGTACAGGATACATGGGGCAGGCGGCCCTATTGCGGTGAATCTCCACATATTTGGATCCCTGTATGCATCACTCTGGTTGGCCGTACCACGAAAGGCTTCCCGCTTTCGGACAAAGATTCGGCTAAAGCTATCCCCAAAGCAGTAGCACCAATACCCCAAGTTTATCATCTTTTTCCACTCCCCAAGTAAAGTCTCCAAGCCACCCCACGACAAGAAGTAGGTGGAGAGAAGACGTACATACCGTAGTATATCGTCAAAAGTCACTCGGCCGGCCATATTATTATTACCTAGTGCACGGCGCCAGAGTGAACTTTTCCCAACTACACTTCGTCTCTAACGCCGGGCAATATGTAAGGAGTTGATATGTAAGGAGTTGATTCTCCTACTAACAAGTAACACAGCCTTCTGTCAAAGCCATGCATGCTCCTGCGCAGGTACGACACTTGTTTTGTTGGTGGCGTTGTTAGGATCGGCCTTGAAACGTGTCACGGCGCATAACGCACTCGAGAATGTCTAGCAACCAGACCCAATGGGAGAATTGATGGTCTCACACGTCGATGAGATCCTGAAAACAGTATCACCGGCCAGTGCAGCGGCTGTCTACTGTCTACGCAGCACGATACTTGTACAGCAATTGGTGAATTTGCGACCATCAAGTTGCTGTGGTTTTCGCAAGAGAGAGAGTATCAGGACTGAGCTACTTCAAGAGTGCATGCATATTTGCACTGTACAAAGCACTTAATAGTGTCGGTAGGCGGAGTTTCCCCGTCCAGACTGCCCGTCTGGGGGAATTGATGGTCTATCGGCGATCTTAAACCTTCGTGTGTCGAATTCATGAGTGACGTAACAATCCCAGATATGCCTCCCCTCGACCCATGATTGCATAGTAGTGTAGATCTTCTCGGGGAGTTAATATTACTGCAGGTAAGCGAAACCATTACAGTTCTGTGCGCCAGATGATATTTATAAGATATCTCGCAGCTG
Organism: Xylaria hypoxylon; assembly: GCA_902806585.1. Taxonomy (NCBI): domain Eukaryota; kingdom Fungi; phylum Ascomycota; class Sordariomycetes; order Xylariales; family Xylariaceae; genus Xylaria; species Xylaria hypoxylon. The sequence continues at coordinate 1,467,412 of CADCXB010000010.1, forward strand.
AACGAACCTACCCGGTTAGGGAGTGACCTGGAAACTGCGCGACCCTGACAAACGCTCCGAGTTCATAGGGAGTCTCAAGTACCTAAGCGATAATAGAGCTGAATAACGCCTGATTGAGAATATAAATTCATAGTATATACATAGTATGTTGAGACTATAAGATGGCGACCCGGTTTTAAGCCCCCTATTGCTAGAACTATAGACGACCGTTCTGTTGATCACTAGAATAGTGATTTCAACTGTGAATAAGGCCACGTGTAATACTAATACCTATCCGATCAGAATGTCGTTTCATTCACCAAGCGCTTCCTGTTCAACAAGTCCATTCCTCAGGAAATGAGGACTTCTCATCTCTACTCCCTAGTGATGAGTGGCGTCACAGCTCTTCCGCATCACAACATGCCTATCAGCTCGGGTTTCCCCTTTGGTCCTATCCCTTCGGCAACAGCCGCGAGGGAGCTCACATACCTAGGTACCCATTGGCGGTGTCGCCATCTCAAGGTTTGATTATGAAGTTGAGATCTTGCATTTCGCGATGCAAAGCGCACCTAGGTACGCGATTCGTGAAGGAGCGCCTGGTCTCACCCTTTGCGCTAATCATAAGCCGACTCGTGTTGGATGAGTCTCGACATAGTGCCTGGAAATTCAGGGACCAACCCTCATTGCACCACAACAACGTTCTCATGTACCTGGTGTGGGGGAAATATGAAGTTTACGGTCGGCAGCACACCTCGTGATTCGCAACCATGTGATGAGCGATGATAACGACTTGCTCGTATCTGCTCCTCAATCATGCACCGCAGAATAGAACTACTGTGAGTCTGTGACCGACCGGAACGGCATGGCAACATCTGAACTCTAATCTGCCTGTTTCGATCATGCATCGACACTCCGAAAGGGGGCCGTCAGCAGCCGTCCAGCCTTGTCCTCACCTGTACGTACACACGGTCAGATTAGGATTCTGATCGGGATAATGTGCGGAGGAACCAGGACCACATATGATCCGGATGATCGGTGTTTCAGCGACTCCGATGATGACGGCGCTCTTCTGTTGTAGACTGTAAGCAACCAATTCCTAGCTAAGCGTTCAGGATGCATTGATCGGATCCACTTATCTAGTCTTATACTGCTCTGGTACCTAGTATACCACCCTGTTGGAGGAAATTAAGCAAATACCGTATATGCGAGAAGGCCCTCTACGATCACTGATCAGCCATTGATGAAAGCAAAGGCTGTAAATCATCAGCCGTCCTATGCAGTTGGTACCTAGGTAGGTAGGTAGGTATGTCATGTCATGTCATAGGTGGTATGTAGCAATGTCGGTCACATTACCCATATCTACACGTAGATACCTCCTCTCTACAAGGTGGTAACATCAAAGAGAAATATATTGATTATGCATTATCCGAGTCTACAGCTATCCTAATATCCGGCTTATATCAGCAAAGTAGATAGGACCCTCAAAGCCCGCCAGTGGCAGTGACCGACCGGGATATCTGAGTGCCCTCCAACAAAAATGGCCAATCACTGCTGACTTCATGATCTATTTTTAGATGCTAATGCAGTCCACGTCCAGTATGCGGTGGGTACTATGTAGGAGTCCCTTTCGCTTCAGAGTTGTACCCATTCCAGTCCCGGAATCAACGTACACGCACAATTCTTCTTGCCTCACGGTACTTCCAAGCTACATGGAGAGGCTGACCGAGGACGCGGGTTTCGCGCTACTTTCTGAGACGAGGCAGAAGTTCTCACCGCGTACCACCCTGCTGCTATACCCAAAACCCAATGCCAAGATGTCGAGTGTTCCCTTTTAGCGATAACCGTCATGCGCAAAGGAAAAAAAGATCTGGTAATCTCTCCCCGCTTAGCCATGCTCATCTCCAGCTTCGGTCATGAAGAGCCAAGCCAAGCCTAGAACCAAGCCAACTAAGTACTCATAGACCGCGAATTGGCATGCTAAGCCAGTCTGGGCATCTTAAAGGTAGCTAGGTAGAGCCAGGCACTTCTTTTCCATCATCCACTCTCTGCTTATTCTGCTCTTCGTCGTCGTCATACAAGACCTGTTGAGCTTCTCGAGATTATATCAGTAGAGGGATCGTGTCTTCTAAGCGAGGCTCAGTCCATCTACACTTCGGCTGCACCTCTCGCCCTCCTATACACTACCTCCACAAAGGGGAAATCCAAGCCCTCTCTCTGCCTGCCGAGGTAAGCCGCTAAGATCATCAACAGCCGCCATAAAACGAGCGGCAGCGGCAAATCGTAGAGCTCGACGACTACTGCCGTCTATTAGCGACCATTCTGCCGCTCAGAGACATTATCCATCACATCATCCGGCTGCTTCCCATTTCCTCAAGCGGCTCCCCGCGCGTCTAGCCGTCTGTTGTGAGCTCGCTGCTTTCAATCACCCGACAGCGGGATTGGCCAATTTTGCACGCTTGTGCGCTGGACGCGCGCTCTTCGCTTAAAGAGCGCCGCTTGCCGGATCATTCGTCGACATACCTAATACGGGGCAACTTGGAATGAGACTATAGGGGGGTTTACCGACGGGATATACACACCTTCGCAGGTACCCACGTATCCGTATCCCACACCAGCCTGCGCCATTCAAGCGCGCGTGTGCCAGTATGGATGACAACTCGGCAGCCGGCACGGATCCGTCCAGGGGCACGCTATTCATACCCAACAATTCAGCTGTGCCCTCAAATGGCGAAAACAACACTCGGATTAGAGGGGTAGAGTCGCCCACGTCACCGTCCTCCACTAACGCTCTAGCGCGATTTGAGTTCGAGGCCGGTAGGGGTAATGAGGGTAGCAAAGTTCTAATGGTCGAGTGGGATTGTTCGCATGAGGACGGCGGCGGAATCTGCCCACAGGATCGGATCGGCTGGGTGGTGTCGTGGGAAGATAAATCAGCAGCATATCCGCTGAGCGACAACGACAAAAGCGCATCATCATTGCTCCGAGTATACTTTCTACTGCCTGAAAACGCGCCAGTTCCTCCCGCGGTCACCATATCCCATTCTCCTACAGGACGTACGCTGACGACAAAATGTATGCCGGCAATCTTCGCCCCAGGTCTTGGTGTTAGTCCACCGGATTCGGGTAAAAGAGGTGTTCTGCATACAATATGGGCCAAAAAACGTCTGGCGGAAATCCAAGAGGAAATAACGAAAGAGCTACAGACTAACAGCGAGGGCGTCGCCTTGGAGATGGCTCTTCAGGAAAAGCAATGGTTAATAGATCACTTTGGTTTTGTGGATTCGGATACGCAAATACCCCCAGCACCTCCCATAACACCCCGGAGCCCGCGATCTCCTGTGGGTGGACGATTAGGAGAGATGCTAAGGGGTCTTAAGCTCTCAACCTCACCGACGGATCTCGCTAGAATGCCAGGTAAGTCATTTTTCACAGTGTGACGAGAATCACTCCTTTCACGCCAATATCCAATACATCTTCTAATGTCTCCCAAGGCAATACTCCACGGCAGACATATCAATCATCCTCACGAGGTGCTTTGAATGCTGTTCCGGTGCCAAGTCTCTCGGTGCCGAAGCCTAGCTCCGGTGCTGCTGTTGCTTCCCTCGACGCCGTTATCAGCAACACTCAACCCGTGGCACCAATCTCGCAGACCAAAGACACTGAAGACGAGTTGTTCGCTCTACCGATGAGTCCACGAAGGTAAGAAGTCCCTGGTTCTTTTTCTTGTCGTTATACACATTTCAAAATTTGGACCAATCCTGTTTAGGCTAGAATTCTATCTTAGAATCTTTTCACGCCTTTTAAAAGAGCACGCTCAACAGGCAATCACTAACTCTGAGTGTCACAGCCCTGAAATGAAGACCAGCCCGTTCAGCTTCCTGAAGTAATGCTATAGACTACACTACATAACCAGTAATGGAAGTCAGATGTTGCTGATCAGCTGGCCGAAAAGGAGTAAGCTGCTATAGCAGTGACTTAGTTGCTCTCCATAGTGGCGTGATTTATGACCCACCACTACGGCAATGTCAACCATTATAGAAGGCCAGTAAAACTGCTGCGTCTATAAAGATTCACGAAAAATAGCATGGAGCAAGCAGCACGACGAGCGATTCTCATCGCAACAAAATAGAGAGTAATGTGTTTCAATCAGAAGATAACCGAAACGCAAGATACGAATCATAGGTCTGGAAATGGGGCTAAAATTTAGAGCATGACTACCACCATCGCTACGTTAACAGTTGGCTTTTACACCGACGCTTAACGTCGACATATCGTAATACAAAATATAATGCACGTTCTACTGTACCCATTGTTATCCAAAGCCCCTTGTCTAGCAAGCTTTTTGTAAGCGCTTTTATAATGCTAGTATAATCCTTCGATGTATGTAAGCATCCCCAATGTTTCAAGAAACGAGCACGCATGCGCAAACATGCCCAATAGGGTAGGTGTTTAACACTACTGCACATAAGTTACATCGTGTAATAGCAAAAATGGCAAGCACCGCGAATACGAGAGAACTCTGATATGACCCCTCGCATATGACCATTTCTGCTAACCTCAGCTGGTACAAATGCCACAAGATGAAAATTCTCAGTTCAAAGAAACTCTGTAAGAGGAGAATAGAACTCTGTAGCTTTACCCGTGACCAAGGTGTCACAGTGCAGGCCGCTGGTGACTGAAGAAATGACTATCGTTATTTGAACTTATTTCACAAGGAGCAGGAAAATTCGCAGGCTATCTTGTATAGCGCCCACACCCCGCGCAACACTAAGTGGCCCAGGCCACGGCCTATATTCCGGGGCCGTGAGCTTAGTGCGGTGGTCAAAGACGTCGGAAACGTGGTGAGTGAGTTAGGGGATGAAGGATTAGCCGCTTTCGCCAAGAAACCTTCGACGGACGTGTTTCCTCGTTTTATTTCCGCGCTCCCACTCGTCGACCCCCGGACCATGTCTTATAGTAGTAGACTAGTTCCGGTGTTAGTTGTGCCGTAGTCAAGAGGGGTATGGGGTTGCGTAAGTCTCCGGGGTACGCCATTTGTGGATATGTGACTTAATTCGAATCAATTACGAGCGAGATAAATGATTTTACGTTCTATATGTAACTCCGTGAAACCTGAGTTCATCATGAGTTACCGTACTATGCACTTGGAGCTAATCAGAGATGTGCCGCGCCTTAGGTCCGTTGGCATTAGACTTTGGAGCTCCGTACTTGTTGCTTTCATTTCGGCGAGCTGTACCTTTCTAGGCTTTTTATTTCAAGATATGAGAAAGCATACTAGACTCGTCTGTATCGCTTTTCCTACCCCTTGTGCTATAACGAGATGTGTCTTCCTCTAAAATATGTATGGGTTTATGAGTTAGGTAGTGATGTAGGGATTCCTTATCGAAGCTAGTCATCTAGAGGAAGATGACTCATGTATTAGGGATACGAACTAAAGGAGTAGTTTAAACTAGGTGCATGCTAGTATTAGTACCAAATATCACCTTCATCTCATACCTTAGGCTGCTGTTCTATAGTAAAATGTGAAGCTATTTAGCTATTTCTCTTGAACACACAAACATATATTGTTCTTATGCATAATAAAGCCACTGTGAGACCCGCGTTCTCGTTTCTATTATTTCAAAATGACGCTTTGTTCAAATGCGCTAGCGATTCTCCATGGAATTCTACTACATTGATATGGATGTACTTACTCACCTGTTCTGGTTCATTTTACGGCAGCAATCAATGATATATACCCAATCTCCAAGGAGCAGATTCTTGGGGGCCTTGTGGTCTAAACCAAGTTAGATTATATTGAGTATTAAAAGCAGGTGCGGTGTTTGTGAGGCGTGCGTGTCTCTAGTTAATATTGGTGAAAGTGTTCCTAGGGAATACCCGGCGTGTATCTGAAACCCCAGTGCCTAATGCATAACAGAGAGGGTGCATTCAACACTTCTGAACAGGGGACTACAATCTTTTTGCCTAAGGCACGGCGGCGAATGGGTTCTGGGCAGTTTGGTGAACCGACAGGGCCTATACAAGGCCAGTGTGTTGACACCGTGATGGAAGCAGGTGAAATTCCTCTTTTTGAACAGGCCTTCATCCCCATCATCACCATGCTGCCAGAATGGCCCCGGATTATTGATACTGTTCAATTAGAGGCAGGCCTGCACACATAAATATTCCATATCGGCACTCTTAAGAGTGATATCAATCTCAACTAGGCTAAAATGACTAACTAGTACCGTCGATATCTAGGTGGTAACGATATACCTGGTGAGGATTGCGATGACGAATATCTCAGAGACCATGTTAGTACCAAATCCAGGATCAGAGGTCTAATTATGAATAATATTATAAGGTGCCAAAAGTCCTTTGGCCTTTTACAGGGCTTCTAGAAAGGAAAGACGGGAGCACTAGGTATATGTACACATTCTGTCCAGTCGGCAACTACCCCGAATTCGGATATTCCTGCCTCATTCCTTTGTGTGACTCCCATTGAATCAAGGGCTGAGTAGCTGAATTAGAAGTCTGAGACTTTAGATGACTTCCGGTATTACACACCGAGACACGCCGAGGCTAGTTTCAGTGTGTATGACAATAAGCGGTGTTTTTGCTCACAGTCCATAGAATACGCCGCAGAATTCTTCACGACCCCTGGATGGAGACCTGTCCATAGGAGGAAAAGGCCATTGTAATGTCTGCTCGGAAGTATCAGCTAATTGCACTCTAATCGAGGGGCGAGGCCGTCAACCGAGCCCAGAGTGAAACTATCGATACTGAGCGATTCTTGGGTCAGATCATGCGTCGTCCCTCGACTACCTTCAGAATTGGTTGCTTTTTGAAAACCGGCTTCTTCTCGAGTTCATTGAGAGCCTTGTAGTTGTTCTCATCGTTAGCATCGTAATAGAGGTCTAGTTCCTCGAGCTAGTTCACGAGCACCTCATTCTCCTAGAGTGAGACAAGCACGAATGCTTTGAAACAAAACTCCACCCTCTCCGAAATTTCGGCCTGAGTCAATTTCTCATTGATGTTTGCATCAGCCTAACCCTGGACAACAGTTAATAGTGTTGGTGTTTTGGTATAGCCTATCCATTTCATGTGACATTGAAGTACCAAGTCTAAACAGATCAAATGCCGTCTCAAAGGTTAGCTGGTTGGAACGATTATATCGGCTCGTCCTGAGACTTGATCTAATTTAATACACTAGAGATAGCTAAGACGGAGAGAGTCCAGATTGAGTTCCCTCCTTGACCCAGGCGTAATATCGTAACACCAAGGGACTTACGAACACCGTATCTTAGCCGATGTTACTGCGGTACCGAATTTATAGCTGGTTGTATAACCAACCGACTCGGGATACGATGTCTCGTGTGTGAAAGTGTGTACCGGCATTGCCGTCGGCGACCGACGAGCGGACATAGTCAAGCTACGTCGCGTACCGGAAGGTGCTGGACTCAAGAGTGTCCTACTCCCAACACGGAACAGGAGTGATGCAGGCTCTGGCGTCATTTTGGCAAGGGGACGACAATGACGTAAATTGTCGATGGCATTGCTAATCACAGCTTATACAGAGCATATGGGCGGATATCACCTTCACGTAGCCTGCCTCTAGCTCATTGCGGGAGAGGCCGCACTTACATATTTAGGCGTAGGTTCCTTTAATGGCGTCCGCGCTATCCGGGAAGATCCGTGCCGTGTTTGGTATCGATATCCAGGCGTCAATTTCTCTTCGAGCTGCTACGGTACAGCATCGTCGAACAAGTGCAGTGGTTGATCTTGTGTCTCTTAGTTCCCGGAATCCCATAAGTATCTGGTGTATAATGTCGGTGAGTAGAGTGAGCGGTTACGGCGGACTCCGAACCAATTATTTGGTTGAATTGTGGCGTTTTCAGGGATATATCTGCAGCGTGTGATAATAGTCTATCCAGCTAGGTAGATGCATCCGGGACTGCAACCGTGTTTATACTCACGTTGGCTATTTCAATAGCAACGCGAACTTTTGCTGCAGTAAACTGCAGTTTTTTCAGCAGCAACCGGGAACAAATAATTCGATATTTGGCTGGCTGAAACACCTTTTCTAACTCTGTTGGCATATCTCAAAGGAGAATTCTATAATCAGGCCATACATGATACTATTCCTAGCGAAATATGTAAAAACACGACCATTTATTTTTACCTAAGTCGTAAACACGCCGACTTCTTACGCTAAAAGCAAGGGCGTATAATGGCATAACTCAACTTTAACCAGCTGTGGTAAAGGTACAAGAAGACTATAAATATATAATTACATCGATTCAGAGATCTATAAGTTATTAAACACCCTTATAAAGTGCTGCGAAGGCCTATAGGCCTCTTTAGATTTACGATTGCACAACACAGTTAACACATGTTAAAATAGGTTGGTCCGAGATATAGCTATATCAAAAAACAAACGAAGCACAGAATTGGTTCAGTAAATCACAATCATTGGCCCTCGCCCGACGAAGGCCGGCTGAAAGCCTGTGTGGGTATTGTAGTTTTGTAGAGCTGAATGGAAACAGAGAAACCATAACGCAGCCAAACCTGGTCACGGCAACTCCGGCTGCCGTCGTTAGAATTAATTGCGCAAACACTACCTACCTGGACCTACATAGGAAGTAGAAGTGTGGTACTATGCGGTAATGCCATCAAGAGCCATTCAAGTGTTAGTCACAGCTGGTAGAGTGTGAATGCATATCATAGACAACCTCATCTGGATGTGTCTAGTCTATGAAGTGGTGTAGTACTCCTACAGACCGAATTACTTTGTTATGACCGAGGTAGCCAGAACCAAGACTAAATTAGCGAAAATAAAAGACAAGCCGTGTGACTATGATGCTTTATTAACAAACATGATTTAGTGGAGTTAGTCCGTTTAACTTGGAGACGAAATAGGATGATGTTTTGGTATAGATGAGTGTGTCTGGTTTAGAGTATTGTGTTTCATCTTGCAGTATTCCTCTGTGCGGTGTTTTCGATAATTCTTCAACCTACTTTACAGTAGCGTCGGGCTTCCCTATTCCCAACCGGATCGCCGTGTTCAAGAGACCCAATAGGGGACCGTACACTTTCTTGATCACAGAGATTGCCCCTAGACTTGCAGAGATAAGAACAGATCTCAGCTAGCCACTTCAAAGCCGCGAGACCATCATGGGAAAGTGCCCGGCTCCGGCGTGTACTCTACTTTGAGCAATTGCATCTTGCGTCCACAGATGTCGTCTCACCGCTATCATGGCCTAGTCACATTATCGAACTATTAGGCCAGGGGCTGGAAACCACTTCAAAGGTATAAAATGGACCTTGTGTCATCGATCTAATCATCATATCTAACCCCAGAACTCTACAATCACCGGTAACAACACCCACACATAGACTACCCATCTTATACCACTCCACCCCATACAACTTTCTACCCTTCGCAAAAATGGCGCCAAAAGTTGCCGAGAAGTCTGCAGACTTTTATGACAAGCAAAATTTCGAAGGCCCCATTCATCACTTTGCACTCAACGCCGTCAGTCACTTGTATCCCAAGAAAATAGTTGACGTATATCAATCCGTCAATACCGGCGTGGGAGCTAAGGTGCACTGCTGGCACCACCTCGACTACGATGGCCGTCATGCTGAAATCGAGGGGCCGAATGCTGATCTGAAGGCAATTGCCGACCTCACCTGTTTCAGCATCGACAAGGCTGACACTCAGGTCATCCAATTCAACTTCGTCGACAAGACAGGAGGGAATCCCAAGGACTATAGCCTCACTCTGGATCTGGCTGGTGTTGGCAGGAAAATCCTATATTCCAACGATGGCCCGGACTACAAGCTCGCTGGAATCATCAGCCCATCAGCTGGAACGCTTACAACAGCCGTCTATCTTCGCAACGAGAAATCCGGGGTGTATCTAGCCACCGGTTCCATCTACTTCAAATGGAACGCGGAAAAGAAGGAGGTCGATATCGACTCGGAGAAGTTCTGGCCAAAGCAGTTGACACATGAGAGACAAGGACCCACCAAGTTTCTCATCACACTTATCTCCAACAAGGCATCGACCTAAAGGCAGTGGCCCCAGAAGCGCAAGGGCTATGGCTTGTCTGCGGTGGACAGTGGCAGTTTCGGGAGAGAATACAGGTTCAAGTCATCAACTGGCTGGCCCGTTGGATGGAGGAGCAGTGTTAGGAGAGCTTGTGGATTTATGGTAGATTTTAGTTATCAACTGACTAGTTCGTTACCTGGAGGAGCAGTCCGGTTTGGTGGGTGTTTTCACACCTAGGCGAAATTAACAATATATGATTACCTGCTCTCATGTATCAAGTGAATACTGCTTTCTGTATAGGTGATAAAATGCTTAAGCGGTAAACGAGTCAACTTGTTCCCCTTCCTAAAAGGAAAGCAAAAATCAATAGAGACGAGTAGAAACACCAACTAATCGCAATGCGGATCAACATGAGATTTGCCATGTCCTCTTCCTTCTTTTTGGCTTCGTAATAAACTCACCTGTACAAGCTCGGCCTAAAGGGTATCCCAAGGTGCTGTATATGCTTATGTAGTAATAGGGCTTCCTAACCGTTCTGTACGATAGCTGTCATACGTACTGCACTGTAAGCCTTGGGGAGTCTTGGTCTGTAATAGCAGAATTCATCTCAGAAGTCTCGGACTCCAAGGCTCGGCTATTTAGCTATTGAGCCGAATGAGGAAATATTAGTCGAATTCAGATTAGTTGCCGACTAGCTAGAATGTACATATATACGTAGTATTTCTGCCTCGTACCCAGAAAGCCTTCGAAAGAGGCAAGGACCTTTGGCACCTTAGAAGATTATTCTTAATTCAATCATTCTCCAAGACCTACTACTGGCCCTTGTTATAATAGCTCTAGCTATCGCCGGCTACAGAAAAAACAATACTATTGAGTGCATTATTGCCGAAAATCACGCACAGACTGTTTTCGTCATCGATGGCAAAGTAGCAGTGAGCACAAGAAAACCGACGATGACACTGTTTTAGACGACTAGCCATATCTTGATCATCCAACTATGGGTTTGTCGACCTTATACGTAGAGTATATTTTGGTGGTATCACGGAACAGAACTGTGGCACCATGCCACCAGCGTCCTGACAACGCGCACTAGCTTGCCTGCAATTACTCATATGCCAACGATTGAAACCGCTAAGGTAGTGCAGCCGAGCCGAGCTGTTGTAGATAAGTCACTCCGGTTCTTTACGTAGGTCATATAAGACTCATGTACTGTGGCTCTACTGGTGGTTGCAACGGCTTTGGCAATACTGAAACATTTTGAGCTTCCTCGAGGCCTATGCCATCTCCTTCGTTACATTATAGCAGTATAATTATACAAACCGAAACAAAAACACCAATTATGTAATAACATACCAAATACTTGAATTTTATCTAAGCACGCTTCAGGCTTAATAACATGAAGATAACATTTGCTTACTTCTGTGAGTTTCTACGTTGTTGTACTGCTGCCTTGTTAGACCTTCTTCTCCAATCACTGGGAAGGAGCTTGCGATGGATACAACCGTGTCGACGACTCGAGACCTTGTACACTACTATGCAACCATAAATCAGGTTGCCATGGTGATACACTTTGAGTCCGTCCGATTATATGTTCTTGGGCGTAAGGGATGAGGATATAATACGAAATGGCAGCACCTCTTACTGGCTGACCGGGGACACCTTGTGTCACAGGACGTAGATAATAACTAGCAGATTGTCAAGTGCCGACTTGATTGTATTCCAATATTGGTGGTGTTGCGGTACTGAGATACCGTAGTGCTACATGACACATTGCCAGCCAATTATAAGTATATCCCACCATAAGACCTCTTGACCTTCTCATCACGCGAATATCGGCGAGTATACGACAGTATGTAGTGTTTCTCTATCCCTACTAAGTGATACCAATGCCAGTATACAGTCTCTAGCACTTCTATCTTTTGATTGATTGTGTTTAACGTCATGAGGGAGAGCTGTCCGCTGTTCATACCAGATAGCACTTCTATCTTGCATCCTCGAACGGCTTGTCATTCTCATGGGTATAAGTACCCAGACCACCGCGTGCCAATCGAAATTTCACCTTCGTCTTGTATTGACAACCCTTATGCATATATCCTCATGCATATATCCTCAGCAAGAGTCCAAAAGATCTCCATCTCAATCCAAGCTTTCAACCCTAACCGACTTGGCAATAGTAGGTGACATTACCAACTGGGCATCCCATAATACCGAGAGTCATTACTCGTTACCTAATCCATAGTGGCGATTCATACCTGCCCAGTGCTGGTTGACGAGAATAAATGCGGCAGGTGCGGTCGCAACTTCACTGGTGCTACTAAGACGTGCCAATGTGTTCGCTGAATCATGAATGGAGACGGGTGTGGTCGGGAGCGGGCCGTACCCACGGCCGCTAGCATTTCCTGATCCTACCTAGTGGGCTCTAATGACCCACTGGAACGGAAGCACTCGTGATTCGATTGGTTGTTTCTGATGGTATTATTTATCTTGTCACTTCGTTACCAAGTTACTTTTCTGTCATCAGCCATACACGTCTGTCCAGCCTGTTGTTGTAGGTTGAATGCTCATTCACGCAGATTGCCGACCTGCATCAACAAATCAATCTCAAAGTCCAAAGCCTTTGTAACCTACTCAATGAATCCATGGTATTCCGTAGCGTAAATGCTTTGTTTTGTTGTTTTACTCGCATGGCCCAAGGTTGTAGACCATGCTGTACTCAGTGTACTGTAGCGAGGCCTGGTTAGGTACTGTGAGATACCTATAGGTAATGCACCTGGAAGCGAGTCAGTCAATTGAGGGTGCAATCGGTGAGTGTTGCACTGTCTAACAGGTGCCCAGCCCTGCCTGCTCTTTGCAGAGAGTCTGGTCCTGATGGCCCGTGCGAGGATGAGAAGTTTGCTGAAGTACATAGGTAGATACTTTAGTTATAAAGTCTCACTCTTGTCTTCTAGTCTTCTCATTCCTGCCAGCCGTGCACTGCACAGTCGCACAGTCCTCGAAAACCCCTCCGTAGCCGTTCTCCCTCCCCATCATAATGCTGCCATCATGAACGCTCCTATCAAGGACACTCTTATTAAGGACGCTCCTCTTATAGACGCTCCTATTATATACGAGGAGAGCATGTCTTATCGGGTATTTTCACAGATGTGCCCAATATCACTAAAGCCCCTCTCAATGTTATCTCCAACTCCTTTGACGCTTGCACATTCCGCCTATAGCTCGATCCCGAACTCGAGCCTCCCTCTCGGTTTCCAACGGATCTTCTCATCCGACTCGAGAAGGCCGAAGGCAATCTTGAAGCTGTCTCGCATCTCCAACATTTAGCTCGTCGTCGAACTCTAAAGGTCATCCTGGAGTTAGTCAAGGTAGGGACCACCCGCAATGCTGAAGGGACGCAATTGTCATACTCAATCACACCATTCCTGTCTGGTACGATAACCCTAGAAGAGGTGTGGAATGATCTGCGAGAAGTCAACCAAGAAGCTCTGATGGACTGTGTCCTTGACGCTGTCCGACGGTTCCAAGGGTTACGCGTTCAGGACGACAACGTTATCCAAGCTCTGCAGCACCACAGTAACGCGGGTGGTGACTCAAAACCCCTTCTTAAGACGCTCATCGGTGGTCCGGATACTGGATACCATCTCGACATCAAATCTCTCTTGGAGAGCTTCCTTCATCCGGAAGCGGCAAAGTTATCTATGTGTCAGATTATTGATCAAAACGACGGAATTGCGATCCGATCTCTTGACGATGACGCCGAAATTGTTGAGCTCAGTCAGGTTGATCTCGATACACTCTCAAAACACGTGGTGCTTTGTCATAATGATCTCGAGCCGCGGAATATCCTCGTCAAGCGGGCCGATCTGAAAGGAAACGACGGAAATCCCTGGTATGAATTAGTTGCCACTATTGACTGGGAGGTAGCCGGCCTATTCCCTTTCGCATACGAGTTTGGCCTCAAAGATACCTGCCTTGGTACTTCCAATCTCCTTTTCAGCTGGTATTCACTCTTCAAGAAGAAGACTTCCACGTTACTTCCAGCAGGAGAGGCCCACGAAAAGCTGATCAGAGCGCTGAGGATTATCGATCAGTCTAACAGAAAGTCAATACCGAGGAACGTGGGTGTTCGAGTTCGGGCTGCGTGGATCAAGTGGGAATGCCTGGTGATGCATGCAGATGTCACACGTGTCTGGGTTCGAAAGAATGGTGTGGCTGACATTCCAGCTTTCACAAAAGAAGACCAAGCCAGTCTCGAGAATGAAGTTCTCAAAGAGTTGGGATACATCTGACTAGACTCCGGTCTTGGATAATCATTGCTTGAATGCCGGTACCATATCCGAATACGGCCCCAGAATCAATCACATTTGCGTTTATGGGACATGAATTCATGACTTTTTAATATTCTGTCCAGCTTCAGGATACAGCTTGTTACGCATTTACGACGTCCCACCAGTTTTCTAGGGAGTGTGAAGGACGTCATTCATAAATTCCCTGATCTTATTATCGGATTCCCACTGTGCAAATCGTTTCCCTGGGAAATGTTCTGGCCCTGTTTTTCTCAATGTGGCATTATGGACGGTATTGTATAGCTCATTGACACCTGGTCGCTTAGTATGATCGGGATCTGCACATCGGGTGGCTAGGTAATAGATTTCTTCGTCGAGATTTTTGTTGTATTTGAAAAACTTGGCTGGCGTATCTACGCTACTATGGCCATATAGTGACTGTATCACCTAGGTACCTGATCGTTAGAATTCGCTGCACACGACAGAATGACCCGGGTTATATAGTGACCTACAATGCCTATGTCGCGGATGTTTCCTTGCGTTAATGTATCACCAGTTATGCCCTCCCTACCATGGTTAGCTTACAGGGATGAGACACCTGGCTATATGAATTCACTTACCCAAAGCGGCTTATGAACTCGTCATAAGTATCAGTGGCCTCGCTGAAGTCGATCGCCTTCAATACAGGAACCAGGTAGTGCTCGCCCGCGTCATATTCACCAAACATCACTGTGTAGATCAGTAGCTAATCATGGTATATACAAGGCAAGGCTTTTATTCTCTAGTTGACGTACAGTTTCCTAAGTGGTTTTTCAGATCAGCGTGGTAAATCTGATAATGGGTGGCAGTTGCCGGCTCGAAAAAGCCTGGGGCCTCTAAGACTGTTTGGCCATCTGCTAGAGATCCAAGAGGCCTGTTAGGCACATAAGCCAAAGCAAGCACAGCTCTCGCCACTAATTAATCGATTTAGTAAATTGGAGCATTCTGAAGCTTTAGACAGGAAATACTTATTAGGAGGCTCACATACAGCATTTAAAAATGAACCAAAGCACCCGGTTTGGTATCGGATTCACATTCCTACCAGAAAATCTGCGCTCATTTGCCTTTGATTGAAACCTTTGCAGCTCGCCGTTTACGAGATACTCGCTTACGAGAAATGTGCGTTGTTCCTTGAGTGTATCCTTTGGGATATTGAGAGGCTCTCGTGGCCCGCTCCCGTCAACGATTAATTGTGCTATGTGAGCTTGTCCGTACAGACGCTGTAGAAGCAAATATTGTTACTCTTGTGACTTTATACATAAAAAAACGCGACGTCTTCAGGAGGTAATATTAAATGTAAGCACAAACCTTGGCAAATCTAATCTCCTTTTCTACGCTCACAAGACTCCCTGCGTTGTGGGTATACTTAATCACAAAGCGTCGTGATCGGTCCTGTTCATTATGGGCTACCTCTCGGAACCTCCAGGCCTTCCCCCTAAGCCCGCCCCCGAGGTATTTCTCAAAGGCGAAGCCTCTTTCTTCGAGTTGCCATATGTCGGTAAACCACTCCGGCGGAGTTTCTGGTGAAGTCATTAAGGCAGCTCCTTTTTAGACCGTGATTACACGAAGTGATGCAGTTGATGTTTACAATGATTCTAATTCCGAGATTGGCACATAGTAGCATGGCCCGACTCCTCGACGAAAATCATCATTGTTGAATTTCATAATCACGTGAGGGAAGGAGAAAATCAGCTATCTCTTAATCCACGACGCGCCTTGCTTTGTTCCCAACACATAATGTTCCGTACGCGGAAAAGGCTGTTTGTTTGTCGTATATTGCTGGCTTGACCTTTGTGCCTCTAATTGACCTCGATGGACAATGGACTATTTGTGCTTGTTTGAGGCCAGCAGAAAGAGCACGCGGGGTCGGCTGCGCGGGTTTGGGCTGCCTTTGAAGAGATTCAATGCATTTGAAGCCATCTAGGGTTGTTCTTGAAAGTACTCCAAGCTTTTAAACGATACGTGCTTACTAGGAAAGGCAATCATTATTGGTGGTCGAGTTCTTTAGAATCATTATGAATGATTCTGTAGTATTGGGAACAGCTCAGATCTAGTTATTCTTGATAAGATATTTTAAAGGAAATTAAGAATTGCTAGGATTTTCACATACTTGCAATTGTATAGGTTACTGTAGATGATACCAGGGTACTACGTAGTGTAGTTCCCTGTGTTTCTCGTCTAGTCTTGTGCTCCGGCGCGTAAACAACCCATATTGGACTAATACTCCCTCGCGTCGATGTGACCAGCGATGTGTTACTTTCCGGTCTCCTTGGTGAAAACTTCCTGGGTCGCAAGCACCGATAACCACCAGGAAACCATGTATTCCACTGGCGGCCCAGGGAACCCGAAGTACTCAAGTCGGACACCTTCGTGTCGCACAGTGTCGGCATAAGAACCCCCAGGATCATCGTTAAAACTCTTACTCGGATCTTTCAGTTGTTCTGTATATGCCGATTTATCCTGTGCGAGTTCTTCAAGAGTATGTGTATCTCGAATAAACTTCGAGAGGAGCATCGCGATGAGTTCTTCTTCGCTAAATATGGCACCGTACCTCGTGTTCCTAAGGGATATGTACTTGGTGTGAGTTGGTGTTTGCCCTTTCGAGCTGTCACCGCCCTTGCATCTCGTTGAATCCACTGTGGGCTCGTGAGAGTAATGTACCTAGGTAGGCTAGGAAACAGGGCTCCATCTCGCCTACAGCTGCTTGCCGTGGCTGGCTTAGACAGGGAGAAGTAATTAGTGGATGATGACATCTACTTCCCACCCACAATCTTGATGAGCTATTGCTCATCTTTAAATATACCTTACGCCTAGCAGCCGCATGTGGCATTCACTCTGTAGCGATCTCACCACAATTCACCGATTTCTTATCAATCTTGAACTCACGTGGCAGTAGCCATGGTTGAGAAGCCGCTAGTGTTAGGTAGTTAGCCATATGATATAAACTGATATAGAAAGGGAGCCTACTTGGGGCAGCCGGTAGTGTTACCGAACTCATTAAATATTTCCCGCTTCACTCTCGGGTGTTCAAAAGGACAAGTTCCATCTTAGCAGCGGCGGGCGATCTAACAACTAAAATAACCAAACCGCAATGGCAGATATGATCCCACACATGAGAGGGCCTAAGCTGTCTCCCTTTCGTGGGAACATCGAAAATATCGAATTCGAGAAGTTTTTGGGTCCAGATGAAAGGCATCTTAGCTCAGACGATATTCCTCATGGCCGGGTGTTCCAAATCAGGATCGATGGAATCAGATATGCTATGAAGATTGTGAGTTGGAGAAAACGCAAGACCATCTGTTAGTCTAACTTGACTCCAGTTCAACTTTTTCAGCCTCGATGATATCCGGCCGTTCCTACCTGGTGCAGACCACCTTCTGACAGATCATGTTGTGCGGTATCAGCTAGATCCCTTCTATGCGGAATGCCGGGCTTTCGGACTGTTAGTGGAAAATAAGAAGGACGATTTGCTCGCAGTGCGTTGTCACGGATACGCATTTCTCTCGGCGGCGGTGGAGCATCGCGTCACGAAACAATTTGAGGAACATTTCGCGATCGCCGACTGGAACCGTAAGCCTGAAGATAATGGACGTCCGCTACGCGCGATCATCAAGGATTATATCCCCTTCAACTCAGTGTATGGCAGGAAGAAGTTCTCTGCAATGAGATCCAATATCCAAAAGTTGAATGAGTTAGGGATATACAATATGGATATCCGAGAAAGAAATTATCGGGGCGGCCGACTCTTCGACTTCAGTATTGCAATCACTTCACCTCATATAAGCCTGTCCGTTAATCTTCGGTCCAAGAAGCAAATCGACGAAAATGTGAGATATGATCTTGAGTGCTTCCAAGAGCTGGAAGAAGATGAGCTTCAAAGAAAACAGAGCCTAAGAGCAGCCTCCCAGGCTAAACTACGACGACGACGCTGATCCAGGAGAGGCTTAGTAGGGAGTACTGATATCACAACTTCGAAGAGTCACTTTAATTTAGAAACAAAATATATGTCGTAGTTGCTGATTAGGAGCAATTCAATTTTACATACGAATTTTATACTAGCCCCATGTTTGACGTATCAACCTTTCCTTAATGCACCGGACAATAGCACTGGCATTGCGTTCATGTAGCTTAAGTCTTGTTACTTGCCATGTAAGGAGGATGGTAATCCCCAGGGCAACTTAAAACCATAGCGTATGGGATCCTTTGAAAATAATTGACCTGTATTTTAGTAACACTTATGTGTAGTTCCATTAAAAGTATCTACCTGTTAGTGTTGTTTAGGTATGCCTGGTCCAGTTTAAGTTTAGCCTTTGTGCTGGGCAACTCTATTTCAGTACGTTAGGTACATATGAGGACTACCTACATAGAGACATCTGCATGTTTTTTAAGCCCCGCAGCGAATGGATACATGTTACATAACAAGAACAGTAATTCATGATTTGACAAAAGCGTGGTTCAATTTCTGCAAGTCCTCACGTTCAAAACTCGGCAAATTGGTCGAAGCATTTTCAAGACACACGTGCCCAGCATGCTAGAAGAGAAGTGGCTGCAAAGGTTGGACATTGAGGGATCCAAATGGTGATCCTCAAATTCAGGAAAGTTCGCTTATTGCTTGCGGAAGACAATTAGTATTTCGTTGTCGGGTCATGCGTGCTAGTTATAAATAACATAGCCTCCCCAGGTGGCAGCTCCTGTCGCCGTAAAGCATTACCAATTCGTAATTTAATCTAATTTTTGTTTATTATTATCTCTTGCCTTTATTAGGTGTCTTCGCATGAGTATAGCTAGGGTACGGCGGTTTTGACAGAGTAAAAACAGTGATACTAACAGGTAAGGTAATGTAATATTCCATTATAGGTGCTCAAAAGGTACGTGACGATGGAAGCTAACAGAGGGGTAGCTACCTGCATAGTGGGGCATTATGCAACTAGGTATGTTAGGATCCTGTAGAAAAAAAAATTATTAAATCCACTCATCCGCCATTTCCTCTGGGAATTTATCTCTGCGACGTGTCGTGAATGTTTTGTTCCCTGTCATATACCGCTTTTCTTTCTCCATTTCGGCATGTAAGCCGCGTCATCGTTCCGAAATCGCCTTTCCGAGCTGTGCGTACTATGGCAACCAAATTTTCGAATGGGTCGACCGCGCCCGCAACCTCGACTTCAACTTCGACCTCAACTTCGACCTCAACCGCCGACGTTCAGCTTTTTGTGCGAGATGGCCAGGAGTATATCGAAGTTAAGGAGGGTCTAGGCCGTATACTCGTGCCCTTTTCTAAACCCGACCCCTCCGGAAAGACCACCAAGACTGTTGAGGAGCAGCAGAAGGTCTTTTACAACCCCATTCAGCAATTCAACCGGGACTTAACTGTCCTTGCCATCAAAGCATATGGTGAAGGTCTCTTACCTAAACCGCGCTCTGCCAATGCGAAACATATCGCTAAGAGGAAACGTGATAAATCCGATATCAATGGCCCGAACCACAAAAAGCACCAAGAGCAGCCTACCGATGCCACCGAAACGAGTGCCACCGACGTAGCCAGCTTTGCCCGCGCCAGCGATGGGAGCGTCGAAGAGAAGGACATAACCATGCTTGACACCGAGAAGAGCGCTGCGGAATTAGGTGAAAAAAAGGGAGAGCCCAGCGCCGCCGCCGACCAACCACTGCTTGAAACTGCTAAGGAACCCGAGCCTAAACCAAAAACTCTGGCTCCGCACAATGCTCCTAGCTTCACCATTCTCGATGCTCTCTCTGCAACTGGACTCAGGGCCCTGCGATATGCTCAGGAGCTTCCCTTCGTTACCTCCGTCACTGCCAATGACCTCCTTCCTTCTGCCGTCGAGGCCATTCGCCGCAATGCCGAGCACAACCGTATCGAGTCAAAGATTATTGCCACCGCGGGTGATGCGCGTGCTCATATGTATTCTCTGCTAGCTGAGGAGGTGTCTCGTGATCATGACAGGGACAGACACTCCAATAAGAATAAATCCAAGGGAAAGAGATACAATGTTATTGATTTGGATCCCTACGGAACAGCGGCCCCGTTTCTCGATGCTGCAGTCAACGCGGTCCGCGATGATGGTGGCCTTCTATGTGTAACCTGCACCGACTCGGGTGTATGGGCATCGAATGGTTATCCGGAGAAGTCGTTCTCCCTCTATGGTGGAGTACCTGTTAAGGGGTTTTATTCCCACGAAGTTGGGCTACGACTCATTTTACACGCTATTGCCATATCCGCCGCAAGGTATGGTCTCGCAATTGAGCCGCTTCTCAGTCTATCAATCGACTACTATGTCCGGATCTTTGTCAAGATCAGGAGATCTCCGGCCCAAGTTAAATTCCTTGCGGGCAAGACGATGTTAGTATATAACTGTGACTACGGATGCGGCGCATGGGAAACCCAACTTTTAGCTCGCAACAAGAAAGCCACCAATAAATCCGGCAAAGGTACTTATTATAAACATGGCGCTGCATTCGCCCCGACGGCCGGTTCGAACTGCAAACATTGTGACTCGAACATGCACCTTGCTGGTCCCATGTATGCGGGGCCTCTACATTCTCCAGACTTTATCAAGAAGATACTGGGTGACTTGCCTAACGCTCCAGATGAAATTTATGGCACAAAACTACGAATAGAAGGTATGCTGCGCACAGCACTCGAAGAATCGATCGAGCCTCCTGAGGATACCCTACCAGAGAATAAGGAAGACGAATTTGCGGCGCTGGAGCCGTATCCATTCTACTTCCATCCCACCAATCTTGCTGGTGCTATGCGTTGCATCTGTCCAGACGAGGATAGCTTCAGAGGTGCTCTGCGTCATCTAGGTTATGTGGTCACCCGGAGCCACTGTAAGGCAGGAAGCATGAAAACGAATGCACCATGGTCTGTCGTGTGGCATATAATGAGAGAATGGACGCGACAGAAGAACCCTGTGAAGATCGAGAACATCGGAGAGAGTACCCCGACATACAAATTGCTAAGGCTGGGTGACACCGAAAAGAAAGACGATGAGATCGACAAGCTAGAGGTCGTCTTTGACCGGCGTCTTGGCCGCGATAAGCCTAAACAAGGACTGGTCCGATATCAGAATAATCCTAGGGAAAATTGGGGACCCCAGTCCCGAGCTAAAGGGCACTGAAACTATCTTGGCGATGCAGATGGGTGCCAATGTTTTATATATTGTACAATTTTTGACAATGTGAGGAGTCAATTGATACCCTTTGTTTTTGCCTTGTTGAATACATATTTCTGTGAGAAGCCCACGGTCAACGGTTGAATCGTCTAAGTAGCAGATAGACGCTACCTAAGCGATTTAGAGACAGTACTACACCTCCAGGATTTCGATTGTCAGATTAGTACGTAACCAGACACTCCAGCGCTATTCCTAGCCATATATTAAGCTAACATTTGAGATCCTAGCGCAAATGTACGTTAATTTAGTAGAATAGAGAATCAGAGGCGGCATTAGATAGCTGCGCAACTGTAACTGCAACTATACATGTAGTAGTATAGGTAGCAATAATGTGTGATGGTGTTCTGTCTACTGAAAACCACTGTAAGGGGTAACATATAGGCACTGTTTGCACCTCCCTACATACCCGCATCCAATGTAGGTGTAAACTACCCCCAGGTATTTATCTAGAGTACCTAGGTAGTGTACACACCTGCATGTGTAGTTCCGCCTTAGTCCAACTATAATAACACATCGGCTGAGGTACAGGGATCCGATTGCTGGTCTAAACCTTTTTGTTTGTGTATTTTCTTCTTAGTGAATGTAAATAAGAAATCATAATGCAGTCTGTGTACCCCAGGTTTAAAGCCACTTAGAAGGTAGCCACACTTGAGCACAGGCAAAATCAGCACACAGCTAAATCCATTAATTTCATTGGCTATCTTAAGTAAGTAGATAAACACCAGGTACCTACCTACCTAAGTCAGTAGCCAGTAGCCAGTAGCTAGGTAGCTAGGTAGCTACCGGTGCCTAGATACCTAGCTCCAGTGATCCGTTAATCAGTACATATGGAGTTTTTCCAAGGGACGGCTGCCTACCGTGATGTAGATAGCTAAGCATACCACATTGTGGGTTCAAGGCTGGTTGCCCGTCGCTTCAGACAAATACATATAAACCAAAGCAACCAAAATTGTGTGCGCGTGAAACTATCACTTCTCATTCATTCATTCATTCATTCATTCACTCATTCATTTATTTATTCACCATAATTATCGCCTCTCCATCCCGTCCACTCTCCCCTCTTTCCTAACAACAAATTGTCAACAATGGCTCACATACTCAACGTTCCTCTCGAGGTGGTCCTCCAGATCACCTCGTACCTCACCACTCCCGAGTACGGATATCTCCGAAGAACCTGTAAACAGCTCGAGGCCTTGTTGTTTGGTGCATTCACCAAGGAATTCTTCTCCAAGAGACAGTTCGCACTGGTTGAGTTCAGCATTCAGGCCCTCGTCGACATCGCCAAGTCGCGACTCGGTCCAAGCCTTACACATCTCATCATCCATCTAGAGCACCCTCATAACACTGTGATCAATAGCAGCTCAGTCGAGAAAGCGGTGCAACATAATCAGTACAAAGCCGAATGTGTCAACCATTTAGAATTCATCTCCTCTGGCCTAGATGTCGACATGCTCTCGGACGCCATCAAACATCTGCCCAATCTTGAGACCATTGGCATGCGAGATTTCCATTCTTTAAACCGCAGTCGCGACGGCACCCTTTGGCACAGCCATGGCTGTCCCACATTTGTACGAAAGACACAATACAGATTAGCGATCCCAGCTCCTACTATTCCCTATATGGGCAATTACAGAGGGGATCGTGGCTCTGAATACACTAGCCACGTTTTCTTGACGATTCTAAGAGCCATTGGAAATGCTGCCGGTATGTTACATGCTCCCACATATTCTACCTTCTGTGCACCTAATCCCTCCATGATACGAGCTTTTCCACACTGCTCCAAAAGCGTTTTTAAGGAAAATACTAACACCTTACCGTCTAGTTGTCGGCTGCAACCCTAAGCTCACTCGAATTGAGGTTCTTTTGCACACTTGCCAATTTCCAGACCAATCTTTCAAGATACCTGATCGCTTTGATGATCAGATTTCATCGGTACTGAGCAAGCTCACAACCATATTCTTAGATAATCTCATGGAAGATGAGCATCAAGAGCCCTTATTTTTCGTCCGCGACGTTGGTGACAAGACCGAACCGGCCAGAGGGGTAGGGTATTTTCTTTCGAGGTTTCTAGTAAAACTCTCGGCTCTCGAGCATTTGCGGCTCAACTTTCAATCATACAAACCTCGTGCCGTCGAACATGTCCTAGGATGGTTAGCAGACGCAAAGCAGGATTCTACGGATCCAACGGCAAACCCTGTAGACTCGATAGCATCAGCAAATGTAAGGCTCCCGCTAGTAACACCATTGGATATGGAACTAACAGCTCCTTACGCTAAGGCCTCTGATTCTCTGCCCGTCTATTTCCCACCTGCGCCATATTTCCCGAAACTGAGAGCTCTGGAGATTGGGATGGCAGTCGTGCAGGAATCCCAAATACTTGCCGTATTCGAAAGATATAAATCAACTCTACGGCGTGTCGGCTTCCACAAAACCACGCTCTCGTGTCCGGTAGCCACAAAGTTCAACCCCTGGGCCCGCTTGTGCAATAAAATGGCGAAAGCCGATCTCAAGCTCGAAATGCTTGGACTATCCTACGTAAAGCAGACTTCGGGGGGTACCCCTACACGCAATGGCGAAGTCACCTTCAGAGGATCAAGAAACAAGTATGTGAAGATCTGGAGAGGGAGCACATTCTCCCGGTCGATCAAAGACATGATCGAGGACATGGAATCCCGATGGGACGATATATCCGACAATGCAGATGACGACGGTTTGTCCACCCTCCTTGGCTCCGTTGCGATGTTCCTCCTCTTGCTAACTACTGAGGCAGAATCCATGGACGATGATGAAGATGACGATGACGACGATGATGACGACGATCTCGATGACGACGATGACGACGATGATAACATAGTCATTTAAGTTTGGGGAATGGCATAATCTAGAATGGATGGCGCCATAAGTTTGTTGGGTTTAGGAGGGTGTCGTACATTCGTCCCAACGCTAAAACGAGTTTTTATGCGGTCTCTTTTTCCTAACATTAACTGATGTCTTATGAACAGCTCACTGCCCACACGAGTGCCATCATTTCACACAGTTCGAGTTGCAACAATATGTAGCTAGGACATTAAACAATGTTTCCTTTAGCGCCAAAACTCTAGTATTCTGTATTCCCATGATAGGTATGCCCTATTAAAGTAGTCAGTCACGCAACTATCTCGCCGTAGAGGTTAATAAGAAAAGCGGATAATGAGTTCATGCTTAAATAGCAAGCTAGTTTGAACTTGACAACAAGCAACTAGGTTGAAAGCTTAAGTAAAATGTTGATGAATGTAGATCTAATCAAACTCCCATAGGATGATAAAATCAGAATTGCTATAAGACTATCCAACACTATCATCCCAATCCAGGGTCACAAATCATAACCTTTCAGAACGCCTAAGTCTTTAGATGCAGCCTATTCCACCTAAAATTTGGAGACTGCTCGCAAAACGGTCACCGCCAAAGTAATTGAATCTAAAGAGATCCATATCAAGGGTTTTGTGTCAGCGAGTGAATAAGGACCGTTTCCAGCCAGAAGGGTAGGAGGTAGGTGATAGTTAGGGCTTAATAGAGTGATCGATTAATTCCTCGTTCTCTAGAATACAAGGGGAGGGATCCAGACACCTATATATACACAGAACTCCACTACACCTACGCCGTATGGTAGCTGCTACTTTATTCCCTGACAATCTAGCCCAAGCCGTCTGTTTACCTCTGATTTTAGAAGAGCACCGGAGTAGCAAATTCTGCCACGATACATTAGATCTTATAATAGAAAGTGTCATTCTTTCCAGTTAGGAACTTTACAGGGTTAGTAATAAGAGACTTGATGATGGATTCACTATCCAAGTGTATTAACTTTTAAGCTTAGTTCCACGCAATCTCCATCCACTTTAACTGCCTTCACGATGGGATCTTGTTTCACTTGTACCAGATAGATAGAAGCCACCAGGACCTACATCTACTTGAATGTGCTATATCTTTCTTTAGAAGACTGCAGAGTTTCATGACTTCACAAATATCTATTCCTTATAAGTAAGAAGGGAGGGAAGAGTTAATGTGATTATATAGTTCAAGGATCGCAATGCAAAAAAAGGGGCAACAAAGTCTAGCTTTATAAAATGTTAACTAACTAAAACTTACATTATAATCAATAACATAATATATAATAAATAAATGGACATATATATATATATACATAGATAGATGAATCTAAAATAAAAAGCAAAACATTATGCCTGAATAGTAAAAACATTCAATGTGAGGGCTCAGCCGGGAGTCGAACCCGGGGCCTCCTGCATTCCCATGTACTGATGGAAGGGTGCGACCCGAAGCAGGAATCATACCACTAGACCACTGAGCCGGCAATGAAGATTTGGAATAAGAATGCCATCTGATTGATGGATTCTTGCTTTTACTATTGTTGAATATGTCAGTCACGGTTGATATTGAATCTGCTCATTCATTTTGCACAGCCTTGATGCATATCAGATTGATCATGAAGGAAAATGAAGGTTTGGTGGTTATCTAGTGTATATAATACACCGAGAGGTAATGATTGGCGAAACCTAGCGGTAGCGTGAAGTTTAACATATACGAGGTACGGTGCTAAGGCGTACGATTATATAATCTAATGTCTTCATAAAAAGATGATATTTTATCTTGGGATCTCTTCACCAGCTACATGACTAGGGTTTCCAATGATTAAGTGCGGGTAGTTCCGATTGGGCCGTAGATTTGTAAGGGGATTCGGGGGCTATTGTATATAGCTGCTCCTCCTTGCTTCTCGCACATAGCCAGACCAACTTCTCTTCATCACACAAAGTTCTGACTTATAAATTTGAATAATTTTTCGTAGCACCTCTTGAATGCGGCCTAGGTGTTGTTGTGCAGTGGTGGTGCTGTAATCCCTAGCCCGTTTCAATAACTGCTGTGGAATGGATTAGTAGCGCTTGATGAGTTTCGGAAAATACTTGCAATTTGGACTCGGCGTAAATGAGTCCCTCGAAAGTAGAAGGAGAAGTTAAGCTGAAAATCCCCCTTAACACAAATAAACACAAGACGAGGCTATGGTTTAGTTCACTCTACTGCTCCCGGAGAAACAGATAAGGCTTTCTGCTCAAACTAGCGCTATGAGTACTTAAGCTATAGAGGTCGGGCTAAAGAAAGAAAGGAGAAGTGTGGAGGCCGAAGACGAGATAGACACATAGAAAAAGTCGGAAGGCAAATCTAACACATACACACACACACACACAACTTGATGGCCCCTAGTCAACAAGGTAGAGATCATGACAGATGCAGACTGTCGGTATAATACCGTACGTAGTAGGTAAGTAGCATCGTATGATGCATGCAGAACGAAAGTTCAGGAGTCGTGCGATGTGCTGGCAACACCTTGTACGAGGTGAAGGCTGAGCAGGAAATGTGACTACTCATCCAAGGTCTATAAGAAACAAAAGATTCGCGAGCGTTGAATTCTACCGGTAAAAATTCCCAGCCAACCGACTTCAAGTAACAAGGCTCGTAGCGTGATGATGTTGTTCTATGGAGCCACGATGAAACCAGTCTCGGGTATTCGACCCGTATATAGCTTTGCCTGGGCCCGGGAAGCATGCGTGATTAAATCTGATAAATTCAAGGCACTTCAAGTTAGACACAGATTATGCCAGAGACCATGGTTGGTGTACGGATATGTAGGGCCATAGATATGCGAATATGCGCTGTAAGCTCTAGACAAAATGTCCGTGGCAAATCGCCAGATTCCTCGGAAATATTACTGCATTCGTTCATCTCTTCCTGTACTTCGTGCCCCTTTATCGCTAAGGCATTGGTGAAGTTTACAAAAGCAAAAGTTTTCAAGGCTTAGCCTGGACCACACGTCATGTACTACGTCTCGTGTCGAAATAAACGTATGAAATAGGTTCCAAAGGCCGTTCGTGCTTCGTGAATACGCTGTGAAACGTGCAGAGCAGCATTAGTGGGCCCCTTACAGCAATAGAACCTCATGGTAACTATGCATACCGATCCCCAGGGGATTCCCGGTGTTTAGTGCTTCTTTTTTTCTTCTTTTAGATTTAGGTCTCCCCCCTATATCTTCCTCTGAAGACTAACACCTACTCGCTTGCCTTGGACACGTGCAACTGAAGAAGACCATACATAGCTGGGTCAAGTATTTGAAAATCCGCATCTTAAAATAAAACTATTCTGCATGCAGGTAGCTAAAAGCAGAACGGCTTTCGGTGAGCAGCTTCCCCTTTATGGCTGCCAGGTAAGCTCGCCAGACTCCATGCAGCTCATAGGTTGGTTTTTCTATTGGTGTGCTTTAGTAGCAGCCATGGTCGCAAACTGAGGACGAATAGTTGGACAAGAAGAGAGTTGGTACTTCACTGGTTCCAATCGCTGGTCCAAATTGGATATAAGACTAGGTCGGTGTCTTGCAGTGGTCTTTATCGAGACCAACGGTTTGATGTAGTCAAAAGATAGGAGCATACTTTAGCTGAGGTGACATCCGCCTCCTTTTTTCGAACATACCTTAATGCATTAAGCTGTATGTTTCATGGCCCATTTGATCTCATGATCAATTATTAGAAATACTTAGCCGGTGTTTTTCTTCTTGGCAGCCTGTTTCGGCGAGAGACAGGATAATAACGGTGGCCAGTTATTCTTGAGCCTCCCCTCCTTCATATATTTGCGTACGTGATACGGATCGCGTAGCTG
The DNA here is from genome assembly GCA_902806585.1 of Xylaria hypoxylon. NCBI lineage: Eukaryota > Fungi > Ascomycota > Sordariomycetes > Xylariales > Xylariaceae > Xylaria > Xylaria hypoxylon. The sequence continues at coordinate 1,495,638 of CADCXB010000010.1, forward strand.
CAGAATCTCCCGGGGGGTATCTGCAGGTGTGAACCAGATCTTTCCCAATGGAACTTACCGCAACGCAAAGTAGTGATTAAGAGTAGGGCAATGGGTAGAGTCGGGTCGATCACCGCAATAACGAGTCTGAGACTAGAGTATCAGCATCTAAAGTCTCATCTAACCCTCAGGACTTGAACAGACCAAAGGAGGGGCCGATCATCCCCATGGGGATAAAATGAGACCTATGGTTCTATTTTTAATCGCTGTACACGGCACGTATCCTATCTAATCCGACGTATTCGCGGACTGGCTGTGATTACTTTTAAAATATGATATCTTGCTCCCAAACAAGGCGCTAGTCTCGCATTGTGTAGCAGTTAGATGATGAGTGCTTGCATATTCGTTGCTCTTTACCTCTTAAAGGCAAGCGTTCCGAGATGGGAACCAGTTGGTTCACGAATACGCTCTCAACACCAGTCACCATCATAGAAGATTGATGGCTGGACGTCTGGGTCGTAACGGTGAATGTCAATGTAACTCCAACAAGCATCGTCCAGCAGCGGCTCTAGCGGATGCAAGAGGTAGGCACTGGTAACGCCATTGTTTGAATGATCGGCCATAGCACCGACATTATAAGCTTGTATTCGCTTATCTCACCGAGGGCTTCTCGGGAGAGAGACAGATCGACGTCGAAAAGACCTGCCACAAGCAAGCGGAACCGAGTACTGTTGAGTGTTGAGCCAAGATGTTTGTTCGTCAGCACAGCCAACTCCAAATGGGATTGCCCCGCACGCCCGTGAAATTTCGCTTCCCGGATATTTCTCACGGCGGTGGCATCTCTAGTGTTACCGGCAAGTTTAACTTCATAGAAGTCGATCCAATCTCGCTATACCATCACGGTGGACAGCGCTGCGTGCTCAACGATGGCCTATAAGAGATAGTTTCTTCTTGAGAATCACAACCGCAGCGGTGAGAGAGCTATTCTTGATTGCACAAACCTACCAACATAGTAACTCTGACGCAGGCGACACTGCAAGTAATCCCTAACAGAGGCGGGGGGGATCGGCGTACTATGTAGGTATGGTGTCATTTGCAAACACCATATACTATATATGTTGCATCAACCAACACTGAAGGCGAGGCTTCAGCAACAACTACATGTACTGCTATGGCAGAATACTAGACATGATCCTCGGAACAGGTACTTACTGGTACCAAGGCAATGCATCTGAAAATGTACATCATTATGTACGACATCATACTTAGGTACCTCATATATACTGGTGTTCTGAGGTGCATTGTGCAGATCAAGTGCCTGGATCTACGAGGTACACACGTGTCGTTTGCAGGGGTAAAGAGGTACCTAGGTACTGAAAACCCCTCCAACCATGAGCAGAGGCTGCAGAGCTATGAGCATACATCTAGGTAATGCCAGCTGCGTGTATCGCGGGGGGTGGGGTGGTACTTGATTTAATTATAGGTATACCTTACATATATGATATAGGTACTTACCTATAGGTACCTCTAGATACTATACGTAGCCACTGTACAGGTAGGCGCTACTAGGTTTAATACGTAGTGGTGGTTGACGTGATGTGACGGTATCTACGGTAAACCAACCACTTGCATACCTAAGGTAGTATACATCCCACTCGAAGTACTAAGGAAGGAGATGGAAACTGTAGGTAAGGGCCAAAGTTGGAATTCGGGTACTTACTAAGTAATTGAGCCCCCCATAGCAGTACCTACTCATTGCTGTTTAGGGCAGCTAGAACCTAGGGTGGTACCTGGAGGGCCCACATTCATTGGTGGCTTCCAAGCTCCCGCTTGTTCATCATCACCGCTTGTCTAAGTAAAACTACCTACATGTCATGGATATTCGTAGTACTTTAACATCTACCTGACCTACACGGATGGGAGATATTTTCACAAGGCACCTAGGACCCATAATTTAGTGGCTTTTGCTGACCTCCTCCTCACCTTTGACTATACGATGTACCTACATGTAGCTAGTGGTACCCAGTCAAACATAGACCGGTGGATAATAAAAGACGCTAAACATCCCACCTTGCGTATCTAGACTATCTACGGATGTACTTACCTTACTTATATATTTACGCTCCTCGCATTCCCCAGTTCTTCCAGAAACTTCAACATCATTCACTTTTCTTCTTCAAATATATATCAGCTCATAATTCTTCTTCACAATGGGTGTCACTAGGACTGTTCATCAAGAGGGCTCTGGTGCCCAGCCATCCGCTGGCCAGACCGTCACCATCGAATACACCGGCTATCTCAAAGACACCAGCAAACCCGATAACAAGGGCGACAAGTGAGCATTGTTATTATTACCTATTGAAAATATTGCCGACCCGAAGCTACCCCGCCATTTCATCCCATCCCATCCCACCACCACCATTTCAATGAGACTACTACCCTGTGGCCGTGGTGTGACGTCAGCTCTCTTTATCACTTTGATTATCAATAACTTTTACTAATCTCTCGCTCACGACGACAGGTTCGACTCGTCCGTCGGCCGTGGCGACTTTGTCACGCGGATCGGCGTTGGCCAGGTTATCAGAGGTAAATTTTGTGACAGTGATCTTTAACTGACTCTGGCTAATGCTTTTGGATGGTCAGGCTGGGACGACGGCGTCACCCAGATGAGGGTGGGAGAGAAGGCCACCTTGGACATCTCCAGGTATGACCTCTTGTGGAAAATCAACATCGATTGCATCAGCAACTAACGTAATTATTCTCTAGTGATTACGGCTACGGCACTCGGTACGTTTGCGAAGAAACATAGCCCACTTATTTTGTTGGCAAATTACATGCACCGAAACTGCATTCACGCTATCCTATGTCGTATCTTGACACGGCGAAAGTGTCCATCATCCAAGTCAGATAACTAATAAATCAACAACAGTGGGTTTACTGGACACATTCCACCCAATGCCGATCTGATCTTGTGAGTTTTATCCCGCCACCTAGGCCAATGAAGCATGTCGTAATACATACAACTAATACCTCGAGTCTTAGCGATGTCCACTTGAAGGGGATTCAGTAAACACGTCATTGACGTGCTGCCGACTTGAAATTCTCAACATCACCGGCGCATAGGCATATTCAGACCGCGTTATAGCCTTATCATGGTTTATGGAACAAACACCGTAGTCATAAGAAAATAAAAAGTTAGTTAGGATGGGCCCCTATATTGGAGGCAGCATCGGACAATCTCGTTACCTATGTGTCGATTGACAACCCTGTCATCAACTTAAAAACGTAATTTGTGATGCCAGCCTACAATATTGAAGAGTGCAAACATTAGTTGTCGTCCCTCACCATAGACCACCTTCATTGGCTCCGGTGATTAGTATGTGATTCTCTCACCGTCCATTAAACTTGCTCCGAATTCAAGCTTATATAGTATAAGGCATTTGAATATTAAAATGAGGCTAAGCCATAACCCTGAACACGGTATATATTCTATAGGCACAGTTTATCGTTATCTAGATAATCTCCCTATTAGAGCTTTATTTATATCCTTACCTTCATAACTAAAATGGACCTCGAGCTTTGTATTCTAGCTATGCGGCGTCTTGTTGTTGCGGCGGGTCTATGGCACATCTAACAGACCGAGTATACTCAAGCAGATATCTTGATTATGAACTAGCGACGGAATATCGTGGAGATGATGACTAAAGAAAGGAGAATAAATGCAGCATTTAGCAATAATGACTACATACTCCGATATCATAAGCGCCAGAAATAACTGAATAGCAAGAAAATTACAAACCCCCAACAGGGTAACCATGGATAACAGTAGGACAGTGAAGACGATGGTACCCATGAGGCTGAGTCTCGGCACAACATACTTGCGTCATTGTGGTAGGGACAACAACCCATTGTGCTCAGACGAAGAAGAGGTGGTGCCTAGGAAGCTAGGACGGGCCGAACCAACGTTATAATCCGCGAAGAGTGTGTGATACATCCAGAACCCCTGTATCCAGACGAACAAAGCAACGTGCATGGATAGATGTTGACTAACGGAGATGACTTTTAAGCCTTTGCGCAACAATAGAGCCCCAAAAGGGGGCCTATGTTACCTCCACCAGACGTAACAAACAGCGGTCAGCATATGCAGGGAGATGTTTCCAAGGATCCGTGGTAATTTCCAAGGTAAACGCCCTATATTTGTGTAAATAAGTCTACTGCTAGGGACGGTCAATCGCAGGTAGGGGTGGTGAACAATGTTATTGCGCAAGGGGTTCTGAACTACCTTGGTGAGTAGCCTTATGTTTCTATACGAACTACTTCGTTGATTATGATATCTACTCTCACGAATACTCACAAGCTCATATACTTTTTTGGATCCTTAAAGCAGAACATACTACGTTGAATAAAGAAACTCTAGGACTACTCCTAGATAAGCTTAATAACCAGTAGAATAGTATCCACCGGAGAGGGAAAAACAAGATTAGGTCAAATATAACTTCAAAAAGCAAACAAGAAAAACCGAGGGGGTTCACAACGGAGCACTCTCAGCGAGTGGGAGGGGGGGACCTGCAACTGGGCACATGGGTACACTGGTTACCATATAAATTTACTTTGAATAAAACAACTACTTAGACGAATACGTATCTTGTCCCTCATTAGCTAACGGGCTCGCTGCTAGAGTCGAATGCCTGAGGCAGCTAATATATTCACACCTACCCGTCAGTCCCAACATCCCTAGGTGAAGGCATCGTAGTCTCCCCCTGATTTTTACAATGACAGTGGGGTTTTTAAGTACGTAAATACATGTGTTTTGTGTATAAAAATACACTGAGAACGCCGGGTGAAGCCTATTCTTGCTGTTTTAAAGCGATTCGCTTGTTTATCAAGTGCTAGAATATAACTATGGTACTAGAATCCTGTTCTAATTTTAAGCTACGTTGCTATATATTTCAAGGGAAATGGTTCGCCGTCCTTGCCATATTCTATCTAAGCTACGGCAAAGCATCGAAACCAGTAGGAATGGAGTGAAGCCATTACTTCATAGGTAGCTAGTTGTATTATCTTTAGTTGCTGGTAATAAAATACGGGGTTCGCTGTCAATGTAGATATAAATGTCTGTTAAGTTCTTCGGCCGTCGTTACTACAGTTAGACACGCGAAGTCATTTTTCCAATAGCTAAAGTCTAAGTTACTATTAAGTAAGTAAATACATAACAGACATCGAAGAGGTTTATATCGAAGTGCCAAGGCTAGTATCATATGGCAATAGATCAACAGACACCGCAATCTCAACATCTTCACTATTCAAAATGCCCGTAGCCTCGCGATAGTGTCCATTGCTGTTAATGCCAACCACATTCAAACAACCATGATCCAAATAGCTATAATCGTTTGGCAGTTCTGTCTGTAGGTTATAAGTGACGTATGAAGTTTAATGGGCCAAGTTAAGATCTACCAGCGTGCGTACGTGTTTGATCGACAACGAAGTTTTCTATATAGGTTTATTTATATCACTCGATGACAACATCTTGTTAATGCGGCTGATCAGAGTCTATGCATCTGTAGATCACTAGGGCAGTCTGCTAGGGATGATGGAAATGCAGCTAGGATAATTTTTGCTCTTCTTTGAAACACTCTAACCCAGCTCAAGTCGCTGCTAACCCGTGCTTGTAAGTTACCTAGTAGCTCACCACTAAACGTCAACACTGATCATTGATGAATTCGCACAGCGCTCTAAAGATGCCATCTCACTTGAATTTCTTGCGCGGTGTGTAGTTCATCTAGCTCGTATGGTGATCTGCCCATCCCGCGTCAAATCTACAAATACCGGGGCTTTGATGTCATGGGATGCTATATGATGCGCGGGACCTATTCCTAACCGGACCCGGCGGCCCGGGCTCGGAGGGTGGAAGCGAATAATATAAACGAACGGCGAGATACCTACACGATCACACTTATCTGGCCATATATACCATGATACCCTGCTATGCTAATATGTGGCAAAGTACGGCGCAAGAGAGACTCGGAAATCACCAACTAGCACTGATCTGAAACATAGCCAATTCGGAGGGCGTCATAGAATAAATGACTCGCCGCTCAGCTGCTAATTGACTGCCGACATGGTTAAGGGGATGCCTATCTATATGATGTAGCTGAACGCTGCAAAAAGGCTTATTTAAAGGAAATTCAGCTACCAAGGAAATGAAAAAAAGAAAAGGAAATATATTCGGCCACCGAGAGAATCCAACCTTCAGCAATTATTCATATATTTCGCTGATCTTATGTAAATATACCTAGCTATACTGATTGAGTAAAACTAGCTGCGCGCATGGTTGATTAGATTCACACATATTCTACAAGTCTAAGTCGAAAGAAGGCATGAAGCCGAGTAGGTGGAGTATTTGGCATCTGGGCGGCTCAAAGCTTGATATGAGGATCTTCGATCTGGGGTTTGCGGTGAGTACTGTAAGAGGGCAGTATCTAGCCTGACCTATCTTGTACTTTAATGGTATTGAATGAATAGCGGGTAAGAGTTACAAACGGATCGTGGCCGAGGGGCTGTCAGGTCTTCTAGCCAGATGCCCAACGAAGCCCGACGATACTGCCGCCCGGCGATATAATCGGAGAGATAATAAGATCGTCAGCACTACTGCTGATCCCTCTCAATCAGGGTTACATGGCATCATGAACATGTTGCAACCCATCTGCAAACCTGCTCAGGGTATACTTAGTATGTGGGCGTGCTATCCGGTGTCTTGTTTTTGATTCTTTAGGCTACTGTTCAGGTCAGCAACCATTCATACTTAATCGGTCTGAGAGAAGGCAATTCCCGAGCATGAGATGACGAGGCGGTCTGATTCCACGCAATATCCTATTGCCACTGCAGTATCCAATATAAGCTACTGCCGATATCTGGTTCCGAACATGCGGAACTCCTGATCAATCAGCAAAGCATTCGTGCGGTTGCACAACGCTCTCGGCTGTGGGGGCGGACCACACGTTATCATCAAAAACTGTGCGTGTGCCTTGGGAGAATTGCGCGTTCAATCTAATGTGACGCACGCTTGACGAATAGAGATTTCCGTCATCTTAGGGAACGGCACGACAAAGCTCTACTAACATTGGCTTGGCTATCTGCAAATGATCACCTACTGCATGCAACTGTACAATATGCGCTTGGCGGATGCATATTACGACTCTAATAATAAAAATACTTTTCGCTCATCTGTGGGCAATGATATGCATGTGAGTGGCGCAAGATACGGTGTGACAGACAAGACTGAAGCCTCACCCCGAAAAAAGAAGCATCGGCGAGAGAATGCTTCGACCATTGCATTCATAATTGAAAATGAAAACCTGTGCATAGTAAGGTTCGTATGGTACCTTGATTTGGATAGGGAGTGGGAGCTTTTTATGGGATGGATTTAATCCTGGGTTTAGTATAAGCCGCCGAGAAATCCACGACTCTTTCAGTACTAGTCAGGTACGGAGTGAACTTCCTTTCTTGGGCCTGTTCGTCTACTTAGCGCACGATTGACTGCCTTGGCGGTTGAAACGGCGAAAACCCAGTGATTATGATAGTCTCGTGCCGGTAGTCATGCTGTATTTGGACTGTAGTAATAATAGTAACCTAGCTAATCGGTTAATTAAGAGGGGCGACCGGTGACGCTAGAAGGGGAGCGACATACTAGTATAAGCGTGAAGATCATGATCGAATCATGCGGAGTGAAGGCAGGCTGGGAGAAGCTGGCCAGCGCTGGGCTAGACAATTCGAAGTTTACCAACTCAGACCAAGTCATTGACATTGAGGCTAGCTAGTGGAAGAAAACTGGTCACTGGATACTGTAGTTTGTAACGTACAAGTCCAAACGACACTGGTACACGTCAAAACAACCCTTGATGCGCTAGATTCGTACTCCGTAACGTCGGGCTCGTTTCATGCAAGCCACAGCACCCACGAGAACGCCAGAGTCGCCGCCGAAAATGGTAGGAACGCACCAGCGTGCCGGGAACCATGGATTGTGGACCGTGGATTGTGGACCGTGGCCGCCGAGACAACGAAACTGACTCGGTATGAGCTACGTTTACTGAATAGATGCCGTTGTTCGTATTGGGAACAGGTTTGAATTGCGCGAATGCGACGGTGATATTACGACGAGGTTTCAAAAAAAGGACAGCCAGCCTAGCAGCCATTTTGCGACGACCGTAGTCGGTCTAGACGGGTAGTGAAGAAGGGGGTTTTGCGTGGGATCGATCCTACCAACCTTCATTATTCCCTTTATCTGTACAATACAGATAGGATGGATTTTATCTGATCTTAGGTAGTTCTAAACTATACGTAGGCACTATCATCGTTTGACAAACCGATGTGATTAATTGTTGTCCCCTGATAACTGTAGTGTAGTATAGTCCTTGGTGTCGCCAGTAGGGTGGTACTGAATGTTGGATATTCATCCAGAGCCTGTTGAGTAAGTAATCCGCATTGCCCACACCAAAATCGACGGGGGTGGGAGTAAATCGGTGTTGGCTACTGTACGGGTACCCAGTGCAGTCTCCAGTGGCCGGCAAAATATTAGACTAAACAGTAGGTACTGACTAAACATTCCATATCTTGCCAATCTTCTCCTTGCCCCGTCTCCCGCAGATGGAACCTACAAGATGTACGATCTACCTTCCTCATGGAGTCAGGATAGTATAGAAACCATAACGGTGCACAGATAAATCATAAATATGTGTGATCAGCGGCCTATAACTTGAGAAAGGCGAGGTAAGACAGTGTCAGAGACCCCCAAGGCTTTAGGCGACACAGACAGCTGCCACCTGGAGGCTTCCCGAAACACACCATCAACGCTGCTGCAGACTTTCGCTAGTTCCAGCTCCCATTGCACCGAGCAGACTGACCGAGTACCTACTGAGTAGTAGGCAATGAAGGTAGCTGGAGCCTCATCCCGCTGGGCATCTGCAGCACACAACCATCATGGATTGAATGTAATGATCTAGCGCACGATGCTGTTGAAAAGGCACCAATAATCATGGATGGCATACATAGTAGCAGGGAACCATTTCTCCAACAAGCTGTATTTGGAAGATTGATCTCATCTGGGCCTGATCTGGGCTCATTAACAATAGATTGCTTTCGTCGAATTGGCTACCACACTCGCAGCAACTGCCGTGTCCAGGGATGGAAATAACCTGAGCAATCAAGAGCAATGGTGGTTACACGTGGCTGTGGCCTGCCACTCTACCAATTCAGGCTGTCTGGGCCGAGAATTTCACGGAGTAGTGTAGGCAGATATTGCTTGTTACAACTGTCAGTGCAAGTAAAAACAACCAACTCTAGTGTACGACGTACCAAAGTTAGATGTTTTGATCGCGATACCGTTGAATAGAGAGGGGTGAGAAAGGAGTACACTAGGTAATGCGTGCAGTACTATGTATGCCGAGTATCTATCCACCTAGTGTACTTACCTACGCTACAGCAGGTACTGTACAGTACTAGACTACTAACTACCTAGTAACAGGTAGTGTAGTGCATGTACTATGTAGTGATGAAATGCAGGGCGCTTCCTACTTACTACTTACTATCTACTAAGTATGTACATTTGGCTACTATGTATGTCGTGCCATGTGGGGGAAAAAAGAACCGACACATGGGGAGAAGAAAGTGTGTGCCTGAACTGAAGGAGGCTGTGCCTGTTTAATCGCTTTCTGATGTGGGAGGGTGGGAAGGAAATTAACCTTGGAACTGTTGAAGGTGGGGTGACCCACAATCGAAGCCAATGAGGGTTGAAAGAAACGGCGCAAGGCCCGAAAAGAAATTACCAGCTGTGCTAATAATGTACCGCCTGAGACTTGTTGGGAGACTTTCAATTGCGCCTGTGGCGACTGATATTGAAATGTACTGCACTATCAATTATAACGTATCTACTCATTACCCAGTACTAACAAGCAATCGCTACGAGAGTGTACATGTACCTTAGCTCAGGGCCTGGCAGCTCCAAATTATTCAAGCATCTATCCATGTTCATCGTCATATTTTACTTTATTCTGATTTGTTTCTACAGCCTACTTAGTATGGGCAATACTATATGCGATGCTTTCCTCAAACTCAGATTAAATACAGAACACTATGCGTATACTGCAAAGTACAGACGACGGTCTAGCCCATTCGTGTGCTACCTTGCCTTGCTGGGCGGTCGGAGTGAGAGCGTCGAAAACAGCTGCGTAGTTGATGGAGGGTGTCATTGCGCCGATGTATGGTACACTACACTACCACACTAGTGCAGTGTAGTGTGGTGTACTACTTAATAGTTGTATCAACTCCAAGCCCGCAGTTCTCTCAAGCTCGTCGAACCTATTTCCCGAGCCATATTGGAAGGGATAGATACAATGGTAGTAGTGGCAGGATGTGAAGCTCTCGAGTTATGTTGAACTCACCATAATATGTTGGCTGTGAGGGGGTAATTTGTCCATTCAGGTACACGTAGTGCTGCTACTATAGTGTTTCAGTCGAGGCATTGGTGGGCGAAGTGGGCGTGCGCGCGTTCGTGTGTTCCTCGAATTGATCCTGCCGTACCTTACCTGCACTATCCTTAATAGGTAGTGTACAGTAATATAGGTAACGTAGTGGTAGTGTACAGTGCCTGTCGTACGTTGTTTTAATGTAATGGTTTGGTTGCCAGAGACTGACAGCACACTGTTTGGTCACTACGTGTACGTATAAGGCTGGCTTACAACAGTTTTGTCTATACAGTGCCGTACAAATCATACACTATATGCCGGTACAAATGCATACTGTGTGTGTATGTGCACTATTTGTTTATTAACCGTGGATTAGGTACCTATTCTTGTCCTGGGTAGGCCTATATACAATACTTACATACACTGCCAAACCCCTGTCAATCTCCTGATGATCCCTGTCAATTAAGCAATAAAGTGCCTGGGAGGGGATACCCCTGGTTCGACTCCGCCAGTCTGCTAGGTGTAGACTTGTTTTTTTCTCTTGCTCTCGCTCTGTACGTGGTAACGTGCATGCTGCAGAGTGGAGTAGGTACTGCCAATGGTACCTACTCATATTGCTCTTCCCAGTCTTTCTTTCAGTCTTTCTCGGCGCTTTCTCCCAGTCTCTCGTGTTTCGTACAGCCGTACCGTACCACCGTACCGTACCGCACCGCACCACACTAATCACTAATCGTACCTAATCCAAGGTACCATCCAGTCCAGTCCAGCACAGCGTGCCTAGCGTGCCTGTCGCTCCTCGAACCTGGTTGGCCTTGTTTCCCATTTCCCTTGCTCACTCGCTCGCACATCACCTACCCTTTTCCCGCCCTCCAACCTCAAGCGCCTCACCCTTCGTCTCTCCTTTCTTTCTTTCGCCGCCCTCTCGAGGTTTCCTTTTCCCGACGACAACGCTTTCTTCGGCGAAGACCTTCATCGGTCTCGATAGTCCCCTTCCTTCGTTCGTCGCGCGCCATTACGACCGACGTTCGACCCGAGTCTAGATGAACTCAGGGCCACTTTAAGCGATCCCTAATGCCGTTGTAAAACACCTACTTCGCGAACACGACCCACGACCATATATCAAAGCCATTTACATATTGATCTCCATGACGATTTAATCGTCTTGCCACTCTTTTGAAAGAATATATTGAAATTTTGCAATAACCTGCTTGTCCACACAAGGTGAGTTTTTACGGTCAGCGCGAATCGAAGTGTAGCCCTGCTCGATTATCATGCTTGGGATATCATCTCAGCCGAGCCAATGTCGAAGGGGTGATATTTGCGACTCTTGTAAAGAAGGTCAACTAATTCTGTAATTGATCAAATAGCATCCACTCGTTGACAATATTCTGTCAAGTACATTCGTTCTACGACTCCCTGACATTGTAGGTAGTTGGAAATTGTGGGAACCTGCTGGCAATTCTAACTCTCAACAGAACAACCACTTAATTCTCGATCTCTCGGCAATTTGTTGTTCACATATAACTGTTGGATAAAGAAAGGAAAGTTGGATCAATCGGGAAGTCAATATGCACACTACGTCGGTATTCGCGGTCGCCCTTGTGGCCGCCGCATCTGTTGCCGTCGCTGAGTCTGAAAACCGACCAAGGATCTATTTCCCTCGCCAAGTGAAGAGGGTCTTCACGAATACCACAATTCCCATCACGAGTCCCGCTTCTCAATCTAGCAGCTCTGCCGATGTAGCAACCTCATCATCAACTAAGAGGGATACGATATCCGACATCCTCGCCAGCCTTGGTCTAGATCAAGACACATCTTCAGATGACGAAGAAGGTACAACGACAGTGGTTATCCCAACGACCGTTTTCGTTGCTCCAACTCCCACGGGTATTTTAAAAAACGAGACCGATTCCATAACGGCTGCAACTACCACCGATTCATCTTCGAAGGCCACACCAATCAAAGATGCAGTCTCGTCGACCACTACTGGGGAAGAGGCATCGATCACTGAATCGTCTTCAAGTGAGAAAGACGGATCGTCCACGACACGGTCACCAACGTCGAACGATGAAACCACTACGACAAAAGCCCCCCTTTTGTCTATCGATCTACCTGGGGATAGTTCTGATTCGTCAACCTCCTCAGTTGCGAACGCAACATCTTCGGATGAAACCACAAGTGACTCAACACCGACCTCGACAACAGCTGAGACTTCGTCTTCGTCTGGTATCCTTCTATTCCCAACCGGAGCTGTAACGACAACACCGACGCCGACGTCGGCCTCGACTTCAAGTAGTGGCGGTTTAATTGATGATTTGACTAGTGCCGTTGGGACTTTGCTCCCCGGACCGACGACCTCGAATGCAACAATCTCTGCGTCCTCTACTGCCGAGGAAACTGCGAAGGAAACTGAAACTGAAGGGGAAACGGGAACACCCACCACTGCTTCATCTTCAGATGTAACGCCGACACCGAGTTCGAGCTCCACAAGTGGACTCATCCCGGATATAACTAGTTTGCTCCCTGGGCCAACTGTTAATTCCACTGAATCGTCTGCCACGCCGACACCCAGTTCAAGCTCAACGAAACCTTTCATCCCGGATATAACTAGCTTGCTCCCTGTGCCAACTGTTAATTCCACTGAATCGTCTGCTACGCCGACACCAAGTTCGAGCTCGTTGGGTGGGCTCATTCCGAGTTTAACTAGTTTGCTCCCTGAACCGACTGCCAATTCCACCGAATCATCTATCATTCCAACTCTTACCACTTCGGGTAGTGAAGTTATCCCTACGTCAACATTTGTCCCAACAAACTCGACGGATGTTAGTGTGCCTACGTCAACCTTCGTACCGACGTCTTCGACTCCCGCTCCGACATCTCCAGGTGGAAACAGCACTGATATTCCTGGTTCATCATCGGAATCCGTGAGCGTTCCTATAACCGTGGCTCCTTCTTCTACGCCGATTGGAAATGGCACTACGACAACACCACCGGTGACATCGGTTACACTTCCGCCGTCGTCATCTGAAGTTCCGTCTAACACGACCACTGAAATCCCCACCTCTACGCCACCACCTGTCACATCTGCATCTAGTGTGTCAATTCCGCTAAACACTACTGAACCAACGTCGGGTGCCTCAATCCCCGTGTCTACGAGCTCCTTGCCCCTGGCATCGACGACTTCTGTTATAATTCCAATTCCAATTCCGACGCCTACAACTACATCGGTACCAACGTCAACCACGTCTAAGTCACTCGTAACAAGTATTGTTGCTACAGCCACCATTACCGACTCACAATCATGGCTGCCGACGTCACTGATAGTTCAGGAATCAACGGGTACATTTAACACCGGCGCACTTCCCACCACGGCCACCGGGCTTCCTACAACGCTCCCAATGGCTATATCGCCTGCTGCGACCGCTGCTGTACAGCCACCGGATACCACAATGATTCAGATCTCCTTCCTGTACGGCGAGCATTATATGCATCTCGTGGAGCAACCAAAGGCCGCGGCGCAATTATTCCAGCTTCTGCCAACAGCCCTTGCCTATGGTTCCGGAATCAACCCCGAGGATATTGTCATGTACAGCATTAGGCCTTATGATACCTTGTCTACGCTTGGCTACATCACTTCTCAAGCCTTGCTTTTTTTCCCGAACGATAAGGTCAATCAGCTTGCCGATGACGTCAAAACCCCCAACTCGGCTCTATATAACCAGGGTGACGGTTCAATCAACAACAATTTGACTAGCCAGATCAACTCTGCCATTCCAATCTGGCTCGGATCTGGACTAGCAGGTAACCCTGGCTCTAGTTCTGGGGGAAACTCTGGTGATGACGACGGCTCGACCAATTCCGATCCCTTTGGAGGTTCTGGTGGAAGCCAGACGACGTCCGCACAGAAGGGAACGACGGCTGGTATTGCAATTGGAGCTCTCAGTGTCGCGGGTGCATACGGTGCGGCCATGTTTGTTATTGCCCGGAGGTATAAACGCAAGAAGCAACGCCACCAGCGAAGCAGCTCTATCTCGGCCGCGGATGAAATGCGACAAGCGGGCAGCCCGGCTCTAATGGGAGGGCACTGCTCAGCCGCGATTTTAGCAGTAGTCCTGGATACTCCCCCGGTTATGGTGCCACAAACGGAGAAAATATGCGCAACAGCCAGGGTAGTGGAAGGAGTGGTACAAACAACTCTGCACGAACTGCCAACATCTCTGCCCCTGTCGCCGCCGAAAACTCACTGGGGTGGAACTGAACGTGAACGAATTGCGTATGACTGCATGTCTGAACCGTTTTATTAGTCCCTTTTTTCACCCTTCTATACTCGGATACCCTTTCAGGTGATCTTGTTGAACCCCTCGGTCCAAGAGAATTAGGAGCGGGCGAAACAGTCATCATGGAAATGCGATCAGGTTTGAGCTACTCGCTCATCATTTTCTTGTGAACTACACTTTGGGCGTCGTCAAGGATCTCGGCCCACCTTTTGCTGGCCGGGTCTGGTGTCCACGTGATTTTTTGATCTAATCCATTTGCTCATATTGAACTTAAAAAAGGAGCCGAACCACAAGGCCCTCGAGCCGTCGATGGGCAGCGGCTCCGAGACGTGATGGGAGTTGATGGACAAGGGTACTTCAGGGGGGTTTTGCAGTAGCGACACGCCATTGAACTAATTGTACAATATAAGCGATACCTACACCGCGAGTGGCCGTGATGGCGCATGGTGATAGACCTGGGAACCCCCCGAAGTTTCTTGGAGTAATGCATATATGATGAATAGACAAGAGAAAATCTCAAAAAATTTATCGAATGTTCCACACGCGCTCGTAATATCATTATAGCCCCTCGGTCGCGAATTGTGCCATTAACCGTGATTTCTGCTTTACCTACATAGTACCTACTTAGCTAAGGGTTAATTAAGGGTTAAGAGTTGGGGGAGGCTTGGCCTCGAGGGGTGCGGTTGACTGGCTGGACTGATTTAATTACCTCTGGGTACCTAATCTCTCCATGGGTCGACGTAAAGTTCTGTTCCTCGTATAACTACAAGTCTACAACTAGACGCTCTCGACATTCTCGACGGTCTCTCATCGGATTGAACATCTCTGTCCCCTTGCCAGTTATGCTTGTGACTACGGCTCCTACAGTAATTTAACTACGGGTTTCATATATGCAGAGCTCTTTTATAGGATGATGATATTTTGATCCTCTGCATGACGTAATCTCGTCTCATTTATGCACAACAACTGCACAGCAACTGCACAGGCCATCTGCTTCTTCCAGTCCAGAGCCGCGGAGAGAAAACAAGCTACCTGAGCGCGTCGGTACTAGTACTTCGCCATGGCACGGCATCAGACAGAAAAGGCAGATGTAGGGACCATCTCGTCGCGCTCTCACGGGTCCAACTCGTCGTCACAAACAAGTGAGGGCGGGCAGGCGACGCCAACAAGTGATTCCAGCCCAGATGCCTTCAATCGCCGTCGTCCGCTATCGCTTGCTGCTGAGGACCTCGGTTTACGTGCTGACGGTACCGTTGGCGGTAATGATGATGAGAATGACGGTGAGACCTACGAGCTGCAGGAGATTGGCGGTAGTGCTACCCGAGATGGCGAATACCACGAGGACGAGGAAGATGCACATATGATGCATGGAGGGAACCGAAAACAGCACGAGAGGAGATTAAGCGATAGTATCGTTGCCAGCTTCCAGCTCTACACGCCAGACGAGGAGAAGGCTGTTATTCGGAAGTTTGATCGCCGCCTTGTGATGTTTCTGGCGTTTTGCTACATGTTATCCTTCGTGGACCGATCCAGTGCGTTTCTCATGCTTTTATCTATATTCTTGGGTTCACTTGAAGGGCGACGAGAAGGGCGACGAGGAGGACTTGCAACCAACGTCTCTCTCACTCTCTCACTCTCTCACTCTCTCACTCTCTCACTCTCTCACTCTCTCACTGCCTACGCGCCTTGAAACATGCACAGTGACATGTTGTAGTCTTATCCCTTCTCTCTTGTTTCGCCCTTGCCTGATGGGAAATGCCTGACCTCTCGCAGATATCGGCAACGCTCGTATTGCAGGCATGGAAGCGGACCTACAGAGCAGTCCTCCCCGTGCAGACTATTTCCAGTGGGCGCTGCGGGCTTTCTACCTTGCCTACATCGCATTTGAATGGATGTCGCTACTGTGGCGTGTTGTACCCGCGCACATCTACGTCTCGCTGATCGTGCTGTCGTGGGGCATTATCGCGTCGCTACAGGCTGTCGTCACGAGTTACCCTTTGCTGATTGCCCTGCGCGTGCTCTTGGGAATTGGGGAGGCTGGTTTCACTGGCGTGCCGTTCTACCTGTCGTTTTTCTTCAAGAGACGCGAATTAGCCTTCAGGACTGCGCTTTTCATCTCTGGTATGTTCTTGATTATCACTGCATTGCCGCCTTCTTCTTCTATTCACTCTCTGTATCTATATACGGCCTGACGTAGATCTAGCTGCTCCACTTGCATCTGCTTTCGCCGGCTGTCTGGCTTGGCTTATCCTGTGGGTTGGGAAAAACTTGCCCATAGCCTCATGGCGGCTATTATTCCTCCTCGAGGGCTTTCCTTCCATCATTGTCGCGACAATCGCGTGGAATGTGATATCCGATTCTCCCGAAACCACTTCATATCTCAGTCCGCGAGAACGGAAGATCGCGCTTCTACGCCTTCGCCACGACAAAGTCCAACAGCATAGCCATGGACGGTCTGCCTCCCCCTCATCCTCCTCTACCCATAAAAACAAGCCATTGTCGTCTACCTCCGGACTCAAATTGAAAGACGTTCTCGCCGCTTTCAAAGACCCTAAGGCATGGCTCACGGCATTCATGTTCTTCCTCGCCAATATGGCGTACAGCACGCTTCCCGCGTTCCTCCCCACCATCCTACGAGACATGGGCCATAGTGAACTCCAAGCCGAGGCCCTCTCTGTGCCCCCGAATCTCCTCGCGTTCGGCATCGTTCTGATCACCGCACACGTGTCCGACCGTGTGCAATCGCGCTCTCTGTTCATCGCTGTGCACGCCCTGATCTCGGCATCTGGTTACCTCATCCTCGCGCTCGCGCGGCCCGCCGGAGGGTTCATAAGCCCTACGCTCCGCTACATCGCCGTATACCCGGCAGCCGTGGGCTTCTTCAGCGTCGTCGTTTTGATCATCGCCTGGTCCATAAACAACCAGCCAGGCGAAAGCCAGCGGGGAGGCGGGTTCGCGCTCCTCCAAGTCGTCGGACAATGCGGGCCTCTCCTCGGCGCACAGCTCTACCCGGATCGCGACGCACCGTTTTTCGAAACAGGCATGTGGGCTTGTGCCGCTGCCATGTTCGGCGTCGCTGTGCTCGCCGTGGTACTAAGACTGTATCTGGCTTGGCTGAATCGTAAGTTGGATGAGGACGAGGGAATGGGCGTTGACGAGGAGGTCCAAGGACTTGTCGAATCGGGCAGGACCGAGAGGATGGGGTTTAGGTATATATTGTGATATATATGCTGGGTTGACATACACTCGTGAACATTCACCAGTGGTCTGCGGCATTGGGCAGAATTCTGAAACGCTGAGAACGCAAGATGGTATATTGCTGTGTCTCAAGATATGTAGATGTATTAATACTTAGGGGCCGGATACTGAAACTCCCATTCTGCTCAGGCCACCTGACTTATGAATATGCTTGAGTAAAACCCGCTACGTAACCCTAAAGCATCTTGGAAATTACTGCTAATATAGACTACATTGTAGATTGTGTGTTAGATCGCCGAAGCGACATTACAAGACAGGCTCTGGATTCTAGCTTGGGTTTAGAGTGAGTGTCCGAGTTCCCTTCAAGACGGCAACGTCTTGCCTAAGTGACTCAATTTCAAAAGGAGTAATGGGGTCTAAAATATACGCGAGAGTGTATACGGTGTCTGCCACTAAGCGTCACCCCTAGACAGTCTTGTTAGTTGTCTATCAGGAGAGATGAGGTATAAACACGTGAGCTCGTATCTATCTGCACCTACACCCCCATCATAGTCATTCGACAGGTATCTAATCGTACCACATCTGCGTAGCAGCACAGCGTATGGCAGAGATAGAGAACCGTGCATGCCTAATGCGAAGGGGGAGCAAAGTTTCTAATACTACCCTCACTAATCTAATGTTGTAATTTCGCTAGGCACTTCGTTATTCTGTTAGGGAGTCAGCTGGATGGAGCCCACCTCTTGGATGCATGTCATTACAACGGTTCTCGCGGTAAGCAAAATCTAGCGATATGAAGCTTTATACTCTCCATCATTCTTAGTGTTATAAGTAAACATTTTAGCCTGCGCGGCTCCGGTACGGTATGGCCCGAATACTTCAACAAACCACACTTAAAAACTCCTCTCAGTAAATAGGTGAGGATTCACCCTAGAATCAAGGCCCATAAATATGGAACGGTGCAGATGGGATGACGAGGACGACACGTGCAGAGTTGGAGACCTGCATTGTCTCAGGCCTGAGTTTTGCTTTTTCTCCTGCTGCAGTTGAATATTGCGATGAGTTGGCCGACATGTGTGTGCTGCAAGGGCCGGCGCCGCCGGACTCTCGTATAGATTTGTCCGGACACTGGCTTTGGGCCACAGTTTTTTTCTTTCATAAACGGCCATTGAGATTTCTTTCACAATGTCGTATTACAAACGTATCGCTATGGAAGGGGATACTGAATTTATTGTGTATTAGTCATCGAGGAAATGGAAATGAGGAATAACTTGCTCTCCAGATGAATAGATACAAGCGTCGCTTTGCTCCTTAAATGTCATCGACATAGGGCTAGGACGCAACACGTTGTATCCTGTGCACACCTACTCCGGATATAAAGAAGCTGTTGCCGGTTTCCCTATACTCGGCCACGAAAACCACCTTACAACTATGCACACGGGGTGGCTTTTAGGGCCGAGTATATCGCGTGTGCCGTGCCTTTGTCAGATGCCTCTCACATCTTTGTGGGCAGGCAGTCACACCAAAATGGTCTGTAGGTTGTTCAGCTTCCATGCAGTGTCAACGTTTCATACGGGATTTCCAAGAATTACTCGCACATTCCTTGTCACTGGCGGGTTGTGACAGCTTGCGTGTGCCCTCTTCTAGCCAATTACCATCTCTGGCCTACGATTGTGTGCTCGAGGTAGTCATGGAAGGTAATATGTGTTGCGATTGCCAGAGAAACATATCTGACCACTCGACCGGTACTTAATCAATGAGAGACCCAGTGTCGTGGCTCAAACAATGATGTAATATATAACTTAAAGCGTTGTGTCGATGTGCTTCTCTCCTGGTGAACCTCTCGACACCAATGAGAGGCAGCGCCTGTATCAATCGTCGGTGTCGCGAGATCTCCGCCTGGTGTAGTCGTCACCGGGGCGGCGGTTGTGTGTATCCGCACTACGGCCACTACCTTGACTGAGGAGTTGTAGTAAAGCAGGCAAGCCGGGTAAGGCCAGCGAAGAAGTGGCATTGGCCAGGGCCGGCATGCTTCGTAGTCCGCGAGCTACCGCTTCTAGGTTTTTGCAGGCCGCGAGCTTCCTTGAGACATGCCGGAGATGTAACCTTATCGTACTGGTGAGGGCGGGTTTTGGTGGCAGTCCAACAAGGTGAAATAGGTTCGCTGCTAATGCAAAGCAGATCTTGTGAGATCTAATCGAAATCTACTCAGGCTCGTATGCACAAGAAGCGTGGATCTTCTTGGAAGTCCAGAAGAAGCACTTCTAGCTCTCTGGTACCCCCCCTGGTCATAATCGTCTGATTTCTTTCTCCCGTTTTCTACTTATAGAATGCGTTTAGTTCATCTCTACTTTTCCCTCGAGAAGGGCGACGGATGATTTATCGTCTACCAATATGTTCGTGTGACCACACTCGGCCATCACCACACCTTCTACCTTGCGTCTTGCCGTCCCCTTTACCGATTGTACGAGAAAGACAGGCGAAAGCGAGTGGGAGTTGGTTTCCCACTGCTGACGAATCTATCTCCGGGTCTTAGAACTGAGGGATAGTAGCTAAAAAGACCAGACCCCCTTACAAACTCAATCTGGAGATAAGGCGAGGAAGCGAATGAAGATCACGTCGAACAACGTTTCTTGGCTCAAGTTGCGGAGCCGCCGAGAGGAAAGTGTAAAATTATAGGACGAGACGTGCCTTGTAGGAGGGAAATTTATGATGGAGGGAAGAAGAAGATTGTTCGTCAGGGGAGATATTGGTACAGGGAACTGGACGATGACCCCAAGTCCAAGTCCAAGTCCAATTCCAATTCCAAATCCTGCCGAGCCCGTAATTCACCCTGTACGTATACACTTTGTTATGCTCCCTGCATTTTTTCGCTCTCAATCCTGGAGTCTCTGTTTTCGAGGCATGGCGATGAATATGATTCTACCGAGGAGAGAAGATCTCGGGTTGAATCGACCAAGCATCTTTAAGCCTGGTAGAAAAACACGATGTCGAACCTCCAGCACCCGAGGATAAGCAGTGTATATTCCATCATCATATTATGACGCCTCCAGCTACTAATCTAATGAACCGCGCACAGCTCACCCCAGTCCCGCATGGCCCTCCATACGCCTCGACAGCAGCCGTCGTAGGCGGGTTGCCGACGGTGATGACCGACATCCCCATCGCCGCCGTGCTGCTGTCGCTCTTCGTGGCGTCGGCGGCGGCGCACATGACGATCCTGCAGCTCAACAAGCGCGTCGGCTTGAAGTTCCTCTTCTCGGGCATGTTGTTCGTGTTGAGCGTCTTGCGCACCGTGGCCCTGTCTATGCGGATGGTGTGGGCGACGCACCCGCACGTCGCCAACATCGCCATTGCGTCCGGCATCCTGACGCAGACGGGCAGCGTCCTAGTCCTCGTCATCAACCTGTTCCTCACGCAGCGCATCGTGCGCGGCTATCATCCCAAGTTCGGCTGGCACCCCGTCACGAACGTCGCCTTCCCCTTCATGGTCGCCTGCGTCGTCGCGTCTCTAATCATGGTCATCGCCGTGACGGTCCAGAGTGTTCTGACACTCGACACAGCGATCCGGAACTCGGACCGCATCGTGCAGTTATTCGCAGGGACACTCATGGCCGTGCTCGCCTTCTTGCCCATACCCATCATCGTCTCCGCGTACCTTTTCCCACGCGCCCAGCACGTCGAGAAATTCGGCGCGGGCCGCTGGCGTACCAAGGTACGACTCCTCTTATTCACGGCATCGGTGGCGACACTAGGGGCCTCCTTCCGGATTTACACGGGATACGCCATTCGGCCGGCGACCGATCCCGCCTGGTACCACAGCCGGCCGTGCTACTACTGCTTCAACTTCGTCACGGACCTGATAGTCTCGGCGACGTATCTCTTCTCGCGCTTCGACCGCCGGTTCATCGTGCCGAACGGCGCCAAGGGACCAGGAGACTACAGCAAGGGAGTGCGTGCGCGTCGGCCATCCGTCACGTCCTCGAACGGCGACGAAGGAGGCAACGAGACGGACCCTGAGAAACTCGCCAACCTTAGGGGCACGAGCAACGAAGGCGGCAGCGAGAAGGCCCCCCTTCCCACGTGCTACGACAAAGGAAAAGGGAAAGAAATCGACGTAAATAACGACGAAAAGAATCCCACTGTGGTCAACAGCGGTAATCAGACGTATGGCCCAGGCGGGGAATGGAACGGCGTGCCCTGGCCGTTCCGGACATCCTGGACAACGCCACGCACCTTCGGGCCACAGTCCCCGGCAACTAACCAGTCCAGCGCGAGCGACAGCACGGGCCTCGATTCGCCGGGGAACTACTCGCCCGTCGACGGGGCCGCAAGCCAATGGGGAGCCGAGACGAACAGCACGTACATCCAGGAGCCGGAACCCGTCCATTTCGGGGCCCAGCGGCATTACCCTCAGCAGCTGCAGCACAGCCAGTCGTACATATTCGGCCAGGCCCTGACTTCCGACGAGGAGATACACATGAGCCCCTGGGGGCTCCCCGAGGACGCCGCCGTCTGGCCGTTCACGAGCGAGACGCACCGCGACCCTGTTACCCGCAGCAACAGTGCCGCCGCATACACCCACGCTAGCAGCAGTCGGATGCCCAACCGGGATCGCATCATCAGCAGGAGTCGGAGTTTTAACGCAGCCAGTCACAGGAGAGCCGAGGCTGAGGGGGGCTGGATATAGAGAAGAGCCCTCGTCTTCGCGTTATTTCTTTTTTTTCGCACCGAAAGGGAATACTTTACTTAACAGCGACTTGCTTCATAACCAATTCACCGGGGGGTTTGAACTAGGTACCGGATGAGAATCTCATGAGAATCTGCGACCCTATTAGTCTACTGCTTCGAAGGCGACTGGTTTGCGCTCTTGTTATACGCCTTAAGCGTTCCTCGGTGGCGATACGGCAGGATACAAATTAATTCAGGGGTGAATAGGCGGCCGTAAGTTAAGCTTGTTGTACATATGATGACAATATTGTAACTACTTCCATAGATAAAGCGGGATGATATTGCTTTTCTCGTCCCATTAGTGCTTATAGATTCGTCAAATATCACTTAATTATGTCGTTAAGTGCAGGAACGATAGTTCTATCATGCGAATTAATTATATTTTCTTACTGACACGTCCAATTCTAAGGAATAGACTGATGGTTGTCACGACCAGATAGGCACAAACGGGTTTCCGCTTCATCTAACATTGGAAATTCTCTCTATTGGTGAGGAAATCTAGGCGCCCTGTATTTCTTGAGTGTGTTTTCTCCTTATGATAAGAGTGAAACGTGAGTCTTCACACGCAACGGCGCGATGATTGTTCAGGGGTATCTTAGCGGCCCAAGATTCTGCCCGAGCTGCCATAAAGAAGGCGTCATCCTAGTGGCTTGAATAATCGTACATGAAATTGGGTGTTGGGTCGCCACGCCAATGATTCAGACTTTCGGCCCCGGAGATTGCCGTTGAAACTTTGGGCCACGCGTCCTTGAGATGGAGCAGCGAACTGCGCCAAGAGGAGGCTTAGAGGAAGTAGTCCGGTGTGCCTACCGAGGAGTCAGATTGAATTCGGCTGTAACAGCAGTAAGGAACGAGTAGAAAACTTACGTCGAGAAACCATAGGTTCCCCAGCTCGTGGACAAGGGTCAAACTGTAAGCTGCAGGCCACATATTAGTATACTAACCAAGAACGGAGACCGAGTCGATATAGGCCGACTCACAAGGTATATTTTAGATGCTCGTCAATCTCCATGATTGCGGCTTGGTTACCACACCGGTAACAGTAATTAGGAGCTGCTCGACGTTAGTTCTTGTTTTCGTCAACGCACTTAGGCTAGACGAAGAACTGACCAGAGAAAATGGTGACTACGTTTCTGTCCTGCGACCAGCTATAGCCGTCCATCACCAATTGATGGGCTCTCGCAATCAGAGTCAAACCGTTATTATGGTTGAAGGCCTCCGAAATGTCTTGGCCAAACGTGTAACCAGCACCACGAGGAGATATACCCCAGCCGCATCGGTCGTCAGGGTCAGACCATAACAAGTCGCACATAGGGCCTTCATGTGGAACTTCTTGGATTCGGTCAAGTGCTCGAATGTTATCGAGGGTGTCGATGCTGGGGGAAAGACCGCCGTGGAGGCAGAAAATCTGGTTGTCGATCAGAGCAGTCAGGGGTAGGTAGTCAAATAGGTCGGTAAAGAACTTCCAGACATTGGCGTTTCCGTATTTCCGTAGACACTCATCGTAAAACCCGTAGACCTGAGTGATTTGTCTGGACTCGTGGTTACCGCGCAAGATAGTAATGCGCTGGGGATATCGAATCTTGAGGGCAACCAAGAGGGTTACGGTTTCGACAGAGTAGTAGCCTCGATCGACGTAATCGCCTACAACGCACTGCTAGTCAACATCGAGGTTCTCATTTACTTCTAGTGCGTGCCTGTGCGGCGATGGCGATGGCCATAGTGAAGATGAGACGACGAACCCATAAAGAGATAATTGGTATCAGGGTTCGGACCACCAATCTTGAACAGTTCCATGAGGTCGTGGAACTGGCCGTGGATGTCGCCGCACACGGTCACGGGACATTTCTACCAAGGTTAGCAGAGGCAACGAATGTGCTTCTCGCGCCAGATGCGTCATACCACTGGCTGGACATTCGATTCTTCCTGCAGTACTTCTCGTGCCTGGGGGGCAGGAATGTTAGCGCAATGCAACAAGTATACGATAGGCGACAAGCGGGAAGTCGGGAGTGAGGGTACAAATATGGACGTATGTAGGTGTATAGGTGTGTATGTGTGTATGTGTGTATGTGTGTATGTGTGTATGCGGTTGAACATTCAAGGGTAGTAGTGACGGACCTTCTCGCAGAGTCTCTGGACATCAACCTCGGCTAGCTGTTTACAGGTCATCAAGCTCTCGATCCAACCATCCAACGTGGACACCGTAGTAGGCTCTGTAGCTGGAATAGGAGCTAGCTCGGTAGGGACCCGACCAACATCCTCCATGTTGGTATCCATGTTGACTGGCGAGGGGTTGGAGGATGATGAGGCAGAGACGGGTGGTGGTGGTGGCGGTGGCAGTGGCAGTGGCAGTGGCAGTGGCGGTAGAAAATGACGATCGTATCGGGAACCGCGCGGGGGGATACGAGATTATCGTGTCCGTCCTCAGGATGACAACAAAAAAGAGAACAATGAGTTGGTTGTGTTGCTTCTTGTCGGTCGTTTAGGTGGGCAGTCAGGATGATGTCTCCCTATCGGGCACGCGCGATGATAACAGCAGGTTTAGCACAGAAGAGAGAGAGAGATGGTGGGTGGGGTCGGACTGGCTGGTTGATTGGATTGGGTATCGTCGTCACGAAGCGGTATTACAGTAGCAAAAGGGTCGTATCTGATAGCCGATCGATCGGGCGGGAAATAAAATACTGGGCAGGGCACGTTACAGTCTGGGGGTCGTTGTCGTCATCAATCAATATATGAGTTGCTCCTTTTTTTTTTTTTGTCGCTGGGAGATGGGAGGGTGGGAGCAGGAGGATGATGGGATTGCGCGATGTTGTTTTTACAAGGCCCGGGGAATTCGAAATTCGCAGGTTTGCGGGTTGCAAGGTTGGCAGACAGGTAGGCTGACCTGCAGCGGGCCAGGTACCTAAGGTAAGTCTACCTAAAGTGCTAGGTCATGTAGTAGGTATAGTTAGTCTAGGTAGGTGCTTAGCACCTGTTAGTCCGCTCTTTGTACTGGGTTGGCGCTGGGTTGGGCGGAGTGCTGCCCCTAACCAGTGATGAAATCATTGGAAGTCTTCAGCTCGCCTAAAGTGCGGCTCTTCTTTTGTTCATCTCCCCCAGACTTGCACCTATAGTACCTCGAGGTACATCTAAATACTTCCCTTCCTCGTCCTCAGCAGAAATCCCTATATCTTACAGCGTTGCATCAAATTTGGGAAACATAGCCAAAACTTTTACTGTGAAATATGCCAATCCCCTATGCAAGACCAAGTTTTAATTTCAACAACGGCGCCGGCTATTAGACGCTCTTGGACCATCATCATCAGCTAACCTACTTTTAAAAGAGGCTGGTTCGCAATTGAGACCACTGGTGGTCCCATAGATCCTGTTATTGTGCAAGGAAAGGGTTTCTATCTGAGCTGATAAGATTTTCATACCAGCTTTTTATATAGACTGGAGAGGAAGAGCCATAGTTTCGCAAACAAAAATTACAGCTTGACTATCTAGCTCTTGAAATACATTACGTAATTGGACTATACAACTTGTTATATGGTTATATCTCAACCTATTGCTGCCACCCTTTCCACTACCTAGGTTTCGTGTCCCGTTTCATCACATTGAGCCCACCAGGATTGGGACAAATTCCTCTCTAGAAAAAAAAAAAAAGTTAAAAAGAGGGTTTATTTCTCCAAGTTCTGAACTAGACATTAGTAGTCATGTTGACAACTTGGTGTTATGTACACAGATTTTTGAAGTAGCAACCCTTAGTGTTAGTGTATTCCTTTCCAACAAACTGCATAAAGGCTATATCAGAGCCATCAATATAGAGATTACCGACCTTCAATGAGTTTGTCCCCAAAGTATGCAATGCCATAAGCTGTAGGACTTCTAGGCCCAACTTTGTTAGCCTTTGGAGTTCGTTGTATCTCGCACTATATGCATCTAAGCTATACGCATATACGAAGGATGCCATTGTTTAATAGTTGCACGAAAATAGAGTTATTGTCCCCAGACTCTCAGGTCCCCGGCCCAACCCACCATAACCCAAGGGACAACGAGTTATGGTTCACCGTACGTAATATCATGTCGTGCAACAGTGCGCTTGCTTTTGAGGCTGTTCGTCTATTCCTCCAGCCCTGTCCTCACAACACCAGTTTTACCCCGTACCAGCTAAGATGCAACCATAGGAACAAGCTATATAATTACACTAATCATTGTACCTTAGGCATACGTTCGGAAGGTAGTCCTCACTTCACATATTAGAAGATTGCATCCAGGTCAAGACATTATCATCCAACACTGGTTGGGGCTTTGGAGGCGGCACAGAGCTAAACAGGTCACCATTCAAGTTAATACTCGGGAGGGTGTGCGCATTGATGTTTGCGTAGGTATCTTAGGATAGATAATGTTCACCCAACGTTCATAGGTCTGCCTCCTATACTTTGAAACTCTTGCTCAGCGTATTTGTTTAAACAGCTTTGCTGCTACCTGCCCTAGATTGTTCACTACGATCGAACTCTCCTACGTAAGGCCAAGTCCAACAGGACCAGCATTGCCTGTGTTGGCCTGTGGCACATCATTCCCCACGAGATCTCTGAAGTCGAGCTGTACCGTCTCTAGTATTTGAGCATGAGTCTTAGCCTGCTCCATGCACTGATTCCATACCTCGCCGCCTCGTTCCGTACTACTTAGCTGCCTGCCGAGGATTGTATTGAACGCATCGACCTCTTCCTTGGCCCATTTAACACACGCACTCATCATCGCTTGAGGAAAGCAGCTCTGGAAGCAGCTAACTGTATTTCTGATGATGCGGAAATAGACAAATGATAACTGCCATATGTATAGGTGTAAATCTCCCTGGAAGATACATTTTCTGCATGATATGTTAACACCTAAAAATCTAACACGGGGCTTGCTGTCATCGAGTAACGTACCTGCATCGCTTTTGAATCAAGTCACTCCGAGCTTCGAGATATGCTTCTCTCGCTCGGTCTTCAAATTCTAGTCTGTTCAACCAGCCCACATTACGTCTCGTTTTTTGTGGCTTGTCATGTGTTTCCACCAACTCCCTGACTATAAATCCGGCGAGCTTAGAGCTTCTTTCTTCAGCTTTGAAATAGATGAAATCTTGGGCAATCGCATTGCTCTTGAGTCCTCGTGCAAGATTCTTCAACTTCTCTACACGGTCAACTGCCATATCAAAGCGTTGTAGGGCAATGTCGATGTCGAGTTCGTCCATCTCGCCTTCAACCCAACGCAAATTCTGCTGCTTCCCGTCCACTTCGATCAGCATATCTTTGATATCTGATAGGGTCTCGAGTAACTCTGTTTTCTGCAATAGCCCGGGGTCTCGAGAAGCGAAGTAATTTATTGTTTCCTTGGCTTTGTTATTTGCTTCCATCTCAGACTGTAAGCCTTTACGCAACTCCTCGACAGCCTTTCGTATATTGAGTAGCAGTATCGACTTCTCGGCGTCTTCGGGCTTCTCCGTCCGATAGATGAAAGATTCCTGCCCAACCCCTCGAACCACGATCGCATCCGCCAGTTTGTTCTTGCCACTATAGGCTTCACTGGTTGCAGCCATATCCACGACCTCGATATCTAATAAGGGCCAACAACGATCCGCAACCAATTTTGTGGCTGGCCCACGCACGTCGTTCGGGTTTTCCACTTTCCGTTTCTTGCGTGAGGCGACTAGGAGATGATCATTCAATAAAAAGACCTGCATGGATCGTCTAGATTTATAGGTTGCGTTGTCCAACTCGATCCAAGGTCCAGCGTTCTGAACCACGTGTCTACCCATGGAATTGGGAAGAAATTTCTGGGAACCCTCGACATTTTTATACAATGCTTGCAGCTGAGAATTCCATAGGGCTGTCCTGTCAGCTACCGAGCTTCTCTTGTCTCTTTTGCTTAGGCCTGTGGAGAACTCTCCGGCGGAACTATCCTTGTTAGATGCGGCTCGGAGAGCGTTGGTATTGGTCTCAAGCTCTTTGAACAAGTTGCGAAGCGAGCGCATTTCGCTTTTCAGCTTCTCCGCCTCCTTGCTAATTTTGATGAATTGCGTGCGGTTCTGATAGACATTTTGCTGCAGGTCGCTTGACGCTCTGACTTTCAACTTCCGCAAGGCATCTTCGTAATCCCTGATTTCGTCCTCGGTAGCCTCGCTGAGGATGGCGGCGACGTACTGGTCTGGGATTAACCTGGGATCCCGTAGTGCTTTTGGATCGACGGCGGGTGGCACACCACCAAGGCCGCGCGTGGGAGGCGGTCGCAAGTTTGCTGGCTGGTCGTATTTGGACAGATCGAGGTTGGGCATAGAGGGGACCGGGGGTTTCTCGGCGTCGAAGTCCGAGGGCAGATTGTTGAATCGCGTTGAGTAGCGTCGCTTGACTAGATCACCGGTCTTCCCTCCTGTTGAGGGAGGGGGCCGCTGGCGGGGTGGTGGTGGTCCATCACCGGGGATGGCGGCTGGTCTGCCTCCGGTGCTCCTGGGGATGGTCGGGCCATCGTTGTTGGGAAGCGGAGCCGATATCTGCCTAGGCGCACTGATTGTTGGGCGGTTCTTCCTCTTAGGACCCTTCCGAAGGGATATCTTGCTTCGCTCTTCGGACATGATGCGACGATACGACGATGCGACGAGGACAGAAGGATGGGGTGGTACGTGGGTAGTACGAGAGTATGTCAGCCGAGACGACGACAACGTCCAACTCAGCACTCAATTGGCGCAGCTTTTCGCGATTATGATACACAAGAGCGGATAATTTGAAAAACAAAAAACAACAACGAGGACACCTCAGATAGGTCTCGAGGCTAGAGAGTCGAAATGAGTCTCCATTTAGGTGTGATTCAAGTCTGTCTAGAAGTATGTAAATGTATAGGTGGTTTAAGTAAGTAGACGACGAAACACGGAGCTATAGGTATGAAGCCCAAGCTGGGCCTGTAGGCACTCGTTTACGTGCTTAAGTGTGGTACACAGAGGTACCTCTAGGTAAGTAGGGACCTAGGGTACTTAGACTTGGTCGACGGTCCCTACGACCCACAACTACCTACCTCCTAGGTACAGCGCCCCATACGCCAAATAAGCACTGTTCAAGTTACCAGGCATTTACCGGGACAGAACAGGGAGACCCAGTCATGGCCCTGTCGTGACCTAGCTTGCCAGCTGATCGCCGCTCTTTATACACTATCAGGCTTTTGCAGCTCTGCAAAAAATTACGACAGCGAATGCTCTCAGCAACAAGCTACCATCACATTCTAGATAGAGTCTTGCACCCCCTGCACATCAACGCGGCGGAATCAACCACATCCAGCCCTCTTTATTGACCCGGCTCTGTCATCTATCCTATAACGCCTTCATCCTATATTCAGAACCAAACCCGAACCGAATATTGTTAACTAACATACCTTCCATCTCACCTTCTCCAACATGGTTCAGTCCAGCACCCTCGCAACAATATCTGTCGCCACAGCAGCGACAGGCCTATTAGGTCCGTCAAGTCTTCTTGTCGTCTCGTTATCACCTTGAGCTACCCGAAGCTATGGAGTGCAGCCTTGGCTGGGTTTAGCATTGTCGGAATCGAGCTTGCTTACTTGCAATCCCAACCCCATTCTACATGGGAGACTATATGGTTACCTACTTTCGTGCTGAGGGGCTACTGCTGACCCTGATCTCTAATAGCCTACGCTGTCTATTTCGATTATAAACGTCGCGCAAACCCCGACTTCCGCAAGGTTCTACGACGTGAAGAACGCCGACAAGCCCGTACTGAGAAAGAAGAAGCTGTTGCGCAGAACAAGCAGAAGCGACGCGACATCCAGGTCGCAATCGATGCTGCCCTTGAGGAGGGCTTCCCGACTGGTGTCAATGAGAAGGAGCAATACTTTATGGAATATGTGCAGCAGGGCGAGGTCCTGGCTTCTGATCGTAAGCTGAGCCTTATCTCTCTCCTTTTCGGATGTTCGCTATTCACGACGAGCCTAACCAAGGGCAAAGAGGCAGCCCGTTGTCACGGGCGGGGCAATCGAAGAAGCATAGGCGGCTAACAAGAGCAATTTTCTAGCATCACAAACTATCGAGGCCGCTCTCGCTTTCTACAGGGCCCTGAAGGTGTACCCAACACCCCGGGACCTCATTTCCATTTATGACAAGACAGTGGATAAGGTATGGACCTAACCTCTATCCGAACTAATACTAACAAAAGTGTTCCAATGCTGACAAACTTGTTAATTCAGCGTGTGCTTGATGTCCTCGCCGAGATGATAGCATATGACAAGTCTCTGGACCTGAACAACCAGGTGCCCGCCGGCGTCAACCTCGCCGACCTAATGGACATCCCAACTGCTGGTCTGGACTAGGGGAATAAATGTATCACTATGTCCGTGTTGACCGCGAACGCCTCTATCCTCCCTCCACTCAACGAGCGGGCTTGCGTGAGGACATCTCGACCAGTTGTCTCAACCCGCAATAAGCTCTGCTAACCAATTCGTCTTCAACGCATGATCCATAATTGAGGATGTATGCATCTGAAGAATTCAATTAACGTATTCTTTTCGTCTGTATGTGTTGTGTAAGATATAATGTTGGGTACATGACCCGGTCTCGTCCATCCACTCGTCAGGCCGTTATGTATTACGCACGGCTTCGGACGAGGAAAAGATGTAGAAAAGGAAAAGAGGAATGACGATTGGATGGTCGACTTGTCCTTATGTATACAATTTCTCCTCATGAATTGAAGTTTGGCGGCGCAATATAGACGTGACGAATGAAAGAATAAGAACACGATTATTATTATTATCATCCTATTGTACGCCTTTAGAGTCCGGTTTTTCTTCTGATTTTCTTTCTTTTTTTGGGCTGATATTCTGCATATTTTCTGATGAGCCATAGGTATGACTAAAATCAATATATCTCATATAACGGACAAAAACTAGATTTACTTTTCGTTACGAAGCCTCGATCTTCCTACCTTTACGATCAACCCGCTCATCCCGGGGATCAAAACCACCATTGCCCCAAGTTGCCCACTCGGGCGTCTCGGCACCCATGTAATCCTCCGGCTTCCAGTCGCCATCGGCGCCGCGCTCCTCGAGCAGCTCGAAGAAGCGCGTATAATCAATCCGCGTGTGCCATTTCCCATCGACGCGGAACCTCCCGCTCGCAATAAGCACGCAGCAGCTGTGCGCGTGCTCGGCGGCGATTCCGTAGTCCAGCCCGAGTTCTTCGAGCTTCTTGTTAAGCGCAGTCACGAACTCGGTCACTTCGGCGTAGAAGGGAACGTTCGCCATGCTGAGGCCTGCGCCCGCGCTCGTCGACGTCCCGCAGTACGTGACGCCCTTGATCTCGACGAAGCAGGGGAGCCCTTGCTCGACGAGCTTGGCGTACCCCTCGACCTCGTCGTCGACGTTGAAGCCCTTGACGAGTGTTAGGCGGAAGACGGTGCGGTGCTTGAAGCGCTTCTCGCGGAGGATGTCGAGGCACCGCTGGAACCGCTCCCAGAAGTCGCGGTGCAGGGGCCTGTCGATCTTGCGCAAGGACTCCTTGTTGCTCGCGTCGATGGACACGTAGAGCTGCGTCACGGCTTTTAGAGCCTCTAGTTGGTCCGGGTGCTGCGCGTTGCAGACCAGGAAGCTCGAGATTCGCTCCGCGTGCAGCATCCCTAGGAACTCGTTGATGTGCGGGTAGAAAATGGGCTCGCCGACGAGGCTCAGCGCGCAGTGGCGGATGCGCATCGCCTCGGCAAACCGCTCCGCGCGCACTCCGGGCACGCCGCGCATCATCTTGATTTTTTGGTAGTGGCCGGCCTTCACGCCGTCGAAGATCATCTCGGGGGGATCGACGACCCAGCGCCAGGTCGTGCCGACGGGGTTCGTCCCGTGGCGCCAGCAGAACACGCATTTGTTCGAGCACGAGAGGGATGGTGTCGTCTCCATGCACTGATGTGACGCGATTCCGTAGAACGAGTACTTGTAGCAGGAGCCCCGCCCGCGCAGCGCTGATTTCGTCCACCGGCAGATCTTGACACCTGAGTGTGAGCCTACGATGGAGTAGCCCTGTTTCGTCAAGGAGGCGTATGTAGGCGAGTTCTTCGGTACCATTTCTTTTACAGTTTGCACCGCCGCTTTCTTCGCATTCGGTTTGCTGTGTGTGGTGAAATCAATGGCGATAGGAGCACGTCCTTTTGAGTCGTTAGAGTCAGCTTGGTTTGACTTCATAATCCGTCCTAGATCTTCGACGTCATCAATATTTGACTTTGTCTTCTTGTTCTTCTTCGTCGGCGCAGCCGATTCTTCGACGACCACTTCGTCGTCGTCGTCGCCAGAGGCATATTCGAAATCGCTCTCATCGGCATCTCCGCTCCCTGCTACTCCTTCTCCTAAGCTCCCCGTAGTCGCAGCAAGTTTGAGGACGTCCGTCACACCCTCACTCCATTCTCCCAGGCGATTAGTAAGATCCTGTTTCTTATCACCCATGCCCAACGGGTAGGCCCTTTTTCGGCCCGTGAGTTTGGCCATCCATCTATCAACCTCCTTGGCTTGGAAGCAGAAACCCTCCTCTTCGGTCGGCCATCCTTCTCGGTCACCCAGCCCAAAACTGAATAACCCAATAGTCCCACTAATGGGGCCGTGTCTATCCTGAAGTCGTGGTGGGTCTCCTGGAGGTGTTCTAGTAGGTTGTCATTGATGGTGTCGATGTTGTAGCTCGGTATTAAGAATAAATAAAAGTAATCAACAGCGATGGTTGAATCTGTTGGCTTGGGTGGACTGATGAAGTATTCATCGTAGTCTATTTGTGCAAGATCTAGGACACTAGGGCTAAAGAAAATATCTTTGTGCTCGGTATCTCCTTCTAGGGAAGCACTCAGGTTCCGAGCAAAGTCATTGGCGATCTTTTCAGTCGTGGTCGTCAACGATGAGTAGAATACAAGGACTTGAGTGCGACGACTACTGTCGGAGCCAGATGCTTTTCGCGTAGCATCGGGTTTGCGCAATTCGCCCTTGATGCGTCGCGGCTCATGCGCTACTACATCTTGGGGCAGCGCTTCTAGTGATAGCTCCGATTTTTCAGTGGTAATGGTGACGGGCTTAGCGGGGGCCAACTTTGCAGTAGCAACGGGGCGCGTCAGCGGTTTCTTCACGACTCTTCTCGTGGGAAGAGAAGCATATAACATATATGCCGTGGAAAAAAAACATATCGCCACCACCAAGATAACCTCCCTGTGAAGATGCCAAAAGTCAAGGAAGTCTGCACGAGTTGATTAGTGACAGATACACTATTGGGAATGGGCAGACTCACCTCCCGACGACTGTGGTCTGGCCTTGTCCATAGTCAAATTGCTCGCCATCGTGTTCAATGCTCGGAAGGACAGCTACTGTAATAGTAAAGGCGATGTCGATAAGGTAGAGGGGCCCGTTCAGGATAGAACTTAGAAGGGGCAAGACTTAATTTTCAGTGGAGTCACAGTCCCACATGTTACTGATTGTGGGGAACACTTTATTGTGTGATTGCCCGTCCCCAGAATTGCTTAGTCAGTTTGAACTACATATCATCAGACTCTTCGATTCATTTGCTTCCCTAATACTTTTTGTATGATGTATTTTATTATGTTTTCTTAACTGAGATGGGCGAGATCATGGTCTTAATATCAGCTCACGTTAAGATTTCTACAAAGATGAGGTCGAGTAGTCGGATCGGAATTGCTATCTCTAAATTTCAACATGACTTGTTTCTTGTTTTATGTACATCTGTAGTAAGCAACAGAAGAATATAGCAACAGAGAATATACCGCTAACTTACAATGCCACGCTCCTCGTCACCTTTTCACTAGCGCCCTTTCACTATGTATAAGTCACTTGTCTTATCGGGTTTCACCCCAACTCGGAGCTCCTGCCACCTCAAACTTCCATTCCATAAAACTTCCGTTATGCGTCAGGGTCACTCGACTCAACTTTCACCTCTGGTTCCAGGTCCGGCCGATCATCGATATAATCAAGGACCACATCGCGTGCCCAGCAAATTGTGACCAATATTGCCAAGGCATTCCACTGATGTTGGTTCCTCTCCGCCATGTGAAGCTGGCAGGGCACGTGGATAACAGCGCATGGGTCTGCAGCATCCAAGGTGACGATAGTGATGATGTGCTTCATAATGACGAAACCAAAGATAACAGGAGCTTGTACTGGCGCATCTCCGCCTGAGGCATGAGTCCTCCATTGTTGGGCCAATTCACACATTTCGAGTTGGATTTTCAGTTCAGATTCTGGCTCATCGGTCACTGATATATCCTTGAGCTCCATGACCATTACGTTGGGAGGTAATGTGTCCCCATATTGGTCAATCCCACCATCTTGCTTCGCCCAATCCAAGGCCTGTTCAAGCGCACGTCTAAGCTGCTTAACCATATGAGCTGATATGGTCCTGATGAGGGCTTTCTTCTCGGTTCTGTCCATTTCTTGATCGCCTTTGGCCTCGGCTTCGTCACCTCGAATATCCTGAATGCGCGCGTGGACGTCTATCAACTTGCGGAGTGCAAGTGCGCCTTTTCATAGTCAACACGAAAGGTTCGGAGCGCATCACGGACTTCACGTACCTCGGTATTCTAATCTATCTGTGCGCGCGTAGATTCTAGGGCGAATACTTTTCGATTTTGTTTTGATGTAGAATAGGCTGTTGGGAAGGGGAATGCCTCGAAAGTGCATCCTCCAAGTCGAAGGCATCAGCGTATACTCATTTCGAGCGTTCAATATCGTGTTGAGGTATATCTGCTCCAGGCGCCATGCTGTGTCCGGATTGGATTCTGAATCTGTTTCATCTTCAACGTTATCCTCGGAATCGAACTCTTCGGACTCTTCGGTAGGTTGCACCATCATCGCCAAAGGGAGTCCAATGGCGAGCTTTCCCTTGTCATCTCCATTATTGTAAACATAATCAGATTCCTCTTTTCCGTTCCGCTCACCATCGCTTTCATCTGCCTGCGCAGCAAATGTAGTTGCATCTAATGATGATTTAAATGTCACGTCTTCATCTTTCTCGTTATCCTCGTTGTATGGGATGAAACCCCTGTATTTGATATCTTTAGATGATGTGGCCTCGGTATGAGTGGGCTTTGTCACCCGACCGTGTAAGACTCTGTTTAAGCTCTGGTCTGAAGTCGAAGGACGACTCGAAATTCCTGATGACCTGGACTTGGTAAAGCCGGACCAGAACCATCTGCTCAGAGCTGACATGATGGCGGTCCGGGTTCGAGTTTTCTTCAAATGCGCCGACTCTGTATGTTTCGGAAATTACGGCGGGCTTAAAAGAACAATGAGAAAGGGAATTTGACGAAGAGAAAGAAAGACGGGGCCCGCGACCCAGCGCTGCTAGCTAGGGAGACACAAACTGCTCAGTAGTTGTCTTGTCGTGTTGTGTTGTAATAGTAGAGCCGTGTGAATAAAGCTTAGCACTGCAGATTCGAACTCGAGTGTTTGCAGACCAAACGATGCGACGCCGGGCTCGGTATGAATCAACAATGTGGAATGCGACAAAGGAACTGCGCTTGAGGTGGCGGTTGAACAAAAGGGCTAACTAACACTCGCAACAAAGAGGGGATGTATTATTACAGTGAAAGGTAATGCAAACGGGCCCCCGTGAATTCGAATGTACAAGAGTGTACTTACATGTAGCAATCAACTTCGAGGTTATGGCTTATCTTTCCTTCGTAGCCGAGGTGGTAGAAAGCCACTGTCGCATTGCGAGATGATTACTTGGAACTTGGAAGGACTACCTCATGCGCCTAAGGACATCATACATGTAACATAGATGTCTGCACAAAAGATGTAGGTAAGTACCTACTAATCTGGGCTAGTAGCTGTGCGAGGCAGTTGTAAATTGATCCAGTCAGGTCGTGTTGTTGTTACCTGAGGTACTTACATGTAATATATCCCGGGTTATAGGTGGCTGCCTCGTTTTGACGTATTATTTTGAGCGAGCTTATAATCGTACGACGAACCACACCTCTTCTTTCCCTACCTCCAAAATACCTGGGAACTTTAGTACCTGCTACAACATTGACTGCGCACCAAGAATCACTCAGAAGATTCTCATATACCATGCCGCTTTTAGCCTGAGCCTAGCCTGAGTAGGACCCGCTTTTGCAAAAGCCACAATGAATGAACTTCAAGTTGTAACTATCATGAGAACTTTCAATATGTATTATGCAAACGCTGCTCTGGACTGGACATAATGCAATGATAGTCAGGCGCGACCGATAGGCAATCCAGCTGAGCTAATACATCTCCTTGGCATCTAACTCGTAAGGTACCTAGTTCCATAGGTACAGTCAGTGCCTACCTTACTGTTGGTTTTAAAAAGTGGATGCTTGTGTCCCTCATGAGTCATTGGGAAGTAGGTTGCCGTCCATGAAGGTTGTGTCAGCAATTAAGAAAATATCTGTCTACTACCAACAACAACGCACTAGATAGAAGCTGAAGTCGACATGTCACATACGTAGAGTAACTACTATCTAGTTTCTAAAGAATATTAGATGTTCTAATTAGAGATATGTTATGCTATTAACTACCTACTGTCGCATTCTCAACATTTTCTCGAATACGTTCTAAACTAGCATCTCAACATAGCTTCTCTTGACCTGCAGTTTGACGGCTATGGAGAAGGTGATGGGGATCTCGTCACTGCCTTATCGTCCGAAACCTTCTCCATCCAGAATATCTTTCTTGTTCTACAAGCCTTTCTTCAGCCCGAAACTAGCGTTTCCTTTCATTCTGTAGCGAGCGCCGTCATTAACATGCTCCCAGAAGACCCATCTTCGACTAAAACCTGGGAGGTGGGCGAGTTGTGTCTCGAGCTAGCCGAACAGATCCCTTACAACCACCCATCTCATGTCAAATTAGCTCGCCTCTTAGAACACATTGGACCATCTGTCAAGCTCGGTCAGAAAAGCCAGATTTCGGTAAGCAAAAAATAAGATGTTTGCTTTTGAGGTTCTCTACTGAAGAACGATGTAGGGCCGCGGGCAGATCTGGCACCGCTTTCAACGACTAGGCGAAAGTTTGTTGAATCAAATGCCATGTAAGTCGCAACAAGGCCTGTAAGGGGACTTAGGAACAACTTAAGGTCTCATATCTCCCTTTCTCGTGAAACTGACATGTCGAAGCTGTGCCAGAAAGTGGAGATGACATGGCATATGTCAATTACCACGCGTTCGCGGCGAATCTGTACGAGTTCCGCGTCTTCCCAACGGATCCAACGCATTCCATCTGGGCGATGCGCGATGCTTTTGAGGAAAAACTCGAGGAAGAGTCTCATCAAATGATCAGAGTCATGGCGGCTGCACAATGGATCATGTGGAATGGGCAGAGCCTTTTCAAGCAAGTCCTGTGGCATAGCGAGCCAACCCTAGACGATGAACGCAATTGGCGACCGGGAACCTTATATGAAGAAAAGACTCTTCTCGGGCTGAACCGATGGACATTCTGGCGAGTTGGTTTTCAAGAAGCTGCAGAGAAGGAAAACTACACGATGGAAGCAAGGGCTGTGGCTAAAGGCGCTGCTGAGTTGATGGAAAACATCGAGAAATGCATGTCAACTTGATACCTGTGATCATGCAGATATATATCCGAGAATTTCGAATATTGGGATTATAACAAGGAGAATTCTATTTGCGAGGTCGCGCCAGTTGCATATAAGTCCCCTTGGTAACTTAAAAAACCTAAGCCTATAATGATATTGTTCAAAACTTAAGGAGCTTGCAAGTGTGGTTGAAGACGGATATTATCTCGACTTTTTTCCCTTAAAGACGAGTACCTGAGTAAAAGCGGCGAGCACGCTATGCGCAATGCAGCATGCGCCGCAAAAATGAGAAACCTACTACCTAAGTAGGTAGGTACCTATGATGTCACGGCCTAACCAAGCGTTGCCACTGCCCCAAATAGTTAGTGTAATTCCACAATAACCGGATAATACAATCTTCCTTCATGTCTCAGCCAATGACAATGCCATATCCGGTAGCTTGCATAATTTAAGAATCTGATAATCTGGTAGTAGGGGCAAGTACTGTAGTAGGGTAGTAGGGGTTAGGTTCAGTAAGTAAGTTCCATGTAGGTGAATTTTGCGATACCTGACTACCTTATACCTACCTACTGTTGCATCGCGACCAACAACGTGCCAGAGCCCAAAGCCGATAGCTATATTGCCTTCAGTCTTGTCCTGGTTTCATACGCCCTGTGCTAAATAGGCAGTTCAACCACCTAGCGCACACATCCAGATCACGACGCCATCCAGGTCTTGGTCTTCACTATTATATTAGTATAATTAATACCCAGTGCCTGCGGTCACGGCTGAATATTCACCCCTGCTCCTATCCCTTCCAGCATTCCTGCAAAACACAAAGCAGCTACGAAGCACAGTTTCTTGCACAGTTTCTTGCACAGCATACACAGCACGCCTCTCAAATCACAGCGAACGTTCCTACTGTCGCACACGGCTGTGCTCACCTCATCTTCAACATCTCCCTTTCTTGGTGGTATGCGCACCTGCTCATACCAGCAAACATTAGCCTCCAGATACCATGGCGGACTACGGTAGGATGAAGGTTGTTGAGCTGAAGGCGGAGTTGAAGCGTCTGGGCTTGCCACAGAATGGGCTCAAGGCTGAGCTTGTCTCTCGGCTGGAGGAAGCTGCTGCGACTTCTGAAGATGAACCGGCTGCAACATCCGAGCCGCTCGCTGAACCGACAGTGACTGCGGAACCCGACGAGACGCAACTGCCTGAAGACGCTGAGCATGCGAATGACACACCAGAGCTACCAAGAGTCGAATCTACACAGGAGCCGCAAACCGAGTCAGTTGCTGTTGTGGCTCAGGATAGCGCTGCAAACGATACTCCCGCGCAACCCACATCGAATGCGGCTGTCTCCGAGACGCCGTCCCTTCCCACAGCAGAAGTTATTCTGGATGTACAAAAACGCAAGCGGAGATCGACAACGCCTACACCCTCCGAAGAGGTTGCGCGCAAACGGTTGCGACAAGACAACTCTGACATAATCCAAGAGGCCACCTCAGATCCAGCCGCTGATAGACTTGAAACATCAAAACCAGAAGACGAATACGCTGGTCAGGCACTAGCGGTAGATGCTGATACGAACGAAGAGCAGGAGGAGTCTACAGAGAGGCTACCGGAGCCAGATGGGATGGAAGTTCCAACTGGCAGAGACCCAGCCAATGAGGTTGATGAACCGGACAATACTCATATTGAGGACGGCCGCGGCGCATTGACCAAAACCGATTACAGTGGCGCAGAAGACGCGGAAGACAGTGTAATCGCCGATGCTGGGGCAACGAGAGACCAAAGAGGGGCATACTCAGTGGCAAACGACGCCTTGGATCAGGCAATGCATGACCCAAAACACTCTCCCTCCCCCGAGCGGGATATTGAACCATCCATGCATCCTGCAACCCGCGCACTATACCTCAAGAACTTCATGCGGCCACTTCGACCACAAGCCGTCCAAGATCATCTTTTGGAGCTTGCCACACCTGCCAACACTCCACCTGACCCTAACATCATTGTTAATTTTTACCTTGATAACATCCGCACCCACGCCTTTGCTGTTTTCACCTCCATCTCTGCAGCTTCCCGCGTGCGCACTGCACTACACAAACGCGTCTGGCCTGACGAAACAAATCGCAAAGCATTGTGGATAGACTTCATACCATCTGAGTGTGTTGAAGATTGGATCGATACAGAGCAGCAAGCCAAAGACAGAGGCAACATGCCTCGCTACGAAGTTTTCTACGACCATGATGACGACGGCGTTGTAACCGCTAAACTCGAAGAGTCGGATGCAAACCAAGCTGCTAGACGAGGACCTGTCTCTCCCGTTGTCCACGCTGATCGCAAGGTCTCGATCCCGACCGGCCCGTCGCGTCCTTCCGGAATTGAGAATGCACCCACTGGTCCCCGTAATCCTTATTCTCACAACGGACCCCCCGCCATGTACCCAAGCCGACAAGACAAGCTGGAGTCAGGGTTCATTAAAACTAAGTCCAACCCCCAAGTTCTCTATCGACCTGTAGCTCCAGAGCTTTCTCTCCGTCGCCTTGATTGTCTTGCACAAGCAAAAGACCCGCGCTACGACGAAGCATCTGGCAAAGACTACCACAGATACTATTTCGAGCGAGATGATGTCTTGGTTAATCGTGGCCCCGAGATATTTCTAGGCATTCGACCTCCACACAGGGAAAAGGAGCGACGCGAGCTCGCACGCACTGGCGGTGGTGACCTTCGCGACCGCAATTTCCGTGACCGCCGTGGCGCCTTTGGGCCTCCTGGCGGAGGAGGTGGCGGACGTCGTCGGCGTAGAGCGCCGCGTCCTCACGGTGTCCCGAGAGGTGGTGACCGTTTCCGTCCTAGCTCATCTTACGATGATCGATCTGCACTCGACGACCGACACCCCCCACGCCGTGACTTTGGAGGAAACCGTCGCAAGGACAGTCACAGATATTAATAGGCCGCATTGTGAACGCATTGGACTGTACGGCATGCGATCGCAGAGATCAGTCAACTTGGAAGACTCAAGTCTCACCGTCTCCACTTTGGCGCTGTACTTTTACGCCATACACCCAGAGACTATGCATATTTCGGGGGCGGAGGAGCGAACGGGTGTGTCGGCCTCAAGGTCAAGGAACATCGAGATTTGAGTTTCTCTGACGACTTGCAAGAAGATGAAAATGGAGGGATGACCGGAAGGATATTAGACTGAGGGTTCACAGAGCTAAGGATGAAGCTTGATATTAACAGGCATTCTCGGATCACTTCTCAGAGCACCAGAGCACCCGGTCGCCACTTTAATAATGCGGTGCCATGGCTCGCCGATGTACTTAGAATAATGGCAAGCATGGACATAAAAGTCATTTGTAAAACAACGATGTGCTCTTATTTCGCTACTTATCTGTGCAGTAATAACACACAAGGTTCTAAACCTTTTTTTATATTGACTACCTAGGTACCAGGTACCTATCTAATGAGGCGCTTTGTGATGCTGCCTCTGATGTTATTGTTTGTTTATACCCTCTTGCGCGTTTCGCGTCTCTGAACAAAACATATTCCACACTACATATCTACTTACTACAGCCTTCCTCTAGTTCTATTCGAACTCTTATCCTCTAATACACAGCTTTTGCTTTTCAGCCCGTTGAGCGTCATATTACATGACAGCGAGACCTATCAAGCGAAGTATGCAAGGTACTCAATGTCGCTTTTTTCTTTTTTTCTTTCACCAAAACATCATAGAGTGCACCATGCTGAAGAAAGTAAGAACATAATTCTTTCATCGCACCTTGAAATCTGCATCCTATATCGCAGAAGTTGCTCAACCAAGCCTCATGGCGGAAAGCGCTACTATATACTCACCCATACGACAAGCTGTGGACATCAAACTAGTGTCTGAAGTAAGCGTGGTATACGGCTTACAGGAAAACGTTGAAGTGATAGGATTCATGTATTATATGTACCTTCATAAAGTAAGTAAACTACTGAGCACTCTCCCAAAAGACTTCAACGATAGTAACGTCCTGGGGTGGGCCAGAGTTAAAAGAATGAAGTGACCGCAAATGCCTGTTTGCGATACATAGGTCCCTAACCTAGGTACCTAGGTAGGTACACAGATAGCGCTTAAACCCAGTCCTCCGCTCTAGAGAACAAGTACAACTATTCGTTGTCGTCAAAACTAACCCGAAAATGAGCCTTTAACTTTATCGGGAGTTGCGCGCAATGGGACGCAGTTTTCCGAACCCATCGCATTCAAGAAAAAAAACATCACTGTTAGATGTTGGCAATCAGTCACATACATTGTGCTCGGTATTTTAGATTGAAAATGTCATCAATTTGCTAGCTAAAATTTTCATCACAGCACCGCAAATACAATCTGTGCCTAATCCTGCAACTTCAAATGCGCCGGTATACCAATACAAACCACAAACTTAAGCAGAAGCAGCCAGGGGCTCTGGCTGAACAGCAACCCGCTCCTTGCTCAGGATGTCAAGCATGAACTGCGAGGGGCGGTTATCCTTGTATACCACTTGGCTAGCTTTGAAGGCTTCGACATCTTCAATGTACTTGTCAAATAGATAAGCACTGTCCATCGGACCACCACGAGCCTCGGGGTGGAACTGAGTAGAAAAGATAGGTCGAGTACTATGACGCATACCCTCGTTGCTACCATCATTCAGATTGACGAAGTACTCCTTCCAGTCACTAGGTAAACTGCTAGCGTCAACAGCGTACCCATGGTTCTGGCTAGTAATGTGGCATTGCCCAGTAGTCAAATCGAGCGAAGGAATGTTATGAGCTCGGTTACCGTACTTCAGCTTGATCGTACGGGCACCAGCTGCCAAAGCCAGAAGTTGGTGTCCAAGGCAAATTCCCATGATGGGGATCTGAGAGGTCTCCATCAACACCTGCAAGTTGTGCACTGTGGACTGGCAATGAGTCGGATCACCAGGGCCGTTTGAGATGAAGACACCATCGTAGTTGTCGGCAACCTTCTGAATCTTAAAGTCATAAGGGAACACAGTCACGCTGGCCCCGCGGCTGACTAGGCTTCGGAGTATGTTCTCTTTGACACCACAGTCAATCAGCGCAACGTGGTACTTAGGGTTGATAGCTTCCACATGGAAAGGAGCTTTGGTGCTGACCCGTTTCACCAGGTTAATCTGGCCAGGGTCCACAAAGCTCTCGTCCTCGTCGGCATCATACTCATCTCCAATACTGAGTCTCGCAAGAGAGGAACCCTGCTCGCGGAGGTACGTGACGATAGCACGGGTGTCAACCCCAGAAATAGCAGGGATACCTTCTCGCGCACACCATTCTCCCAAACTCTCTACAGCGGTCCAATGGCTGTATTTCTCGGCAGCATCAGCCACAACAATACCAGCGCACTGAATGTGTGGCGATTCAAAGTGTCGTAGCAAGTTCCACTCATCACGCAGAGGTGAGGGTACGCCATAGTTTCCAATCAGCGGTTGGGTGAAGACCAGAATCTGGCCGCGGTACGAAGGATCGGTCATCGACTCCGGGTAGCCAACAAGGGAGGTGGTGAAGACAGCCTCGCCAGAGATGTTGGAGTTGGCACCAAAGGCAGTTCCGCGGAAAACTGGGCCGTCCTAGAACTGGTCAGTCAGGATTTGACAACGAGCTCAGTAGATTCTACTAACCTGAAGAGTAAGGGTAGCTTCAATGCCAGAAGCCTGTGCGGTAGGTTGAGAATATTTGGAGGGCATCTGTCGGCCCTTGCTACCCTTAGGTTTCGTTGCCAGGGTGGCAGTCACCGAGATGAATCGGGCCTGAGGCTTGAGACCGGCGACACCACCGGCCACGGGCTTTGCAGCCTTCAAGGCAATTCGGGAAAACATCATGTTGTATGTTGCTGAGGATCGGTAGGGTAAATGCTGAGGTTATTCAATGGACCCCTAAGCGGAAAGAGACCGCCACAAGTGGTCTGGGCCATGTTAGTACAGTTGGTGGTGAGTCAGGTCGTGGAGCCGGGTAGCGTACCAGAGATATAATCCTGTCGAGATAA
Organism: Xylaria hypoxylon; assembly: GCA_902806585.1. Taxonomy (NCBI): domain Eukaryota; kingdom Fungi; phylum Ascomycota; class Sordariomycetes; order Xylariales; family Xylariaceae; genus Xylaria; species Xylaria hypoxylon. Next base: position 1,539,837 of record CADCXB010000010.1, read on the forward strand.
GATATTAGTGAGAGTCATGGCTATCCAACAGTATCGAGTCGGCAAAAATAAAATAATAGGAATTCAAACGCCAATGCCATATTAAAGCACCAACACAGTATTGTGGCGTTGATTGGCTTGTCGGCATGTAAACCGACAGCCCCCAAAAATTGGAGAGGTGAGGTCATCACAAGAACCCCAAAAACGCAGCAACACGATCAAGTCTAGAGAAGATGCATACCTGCGATGTGAAAACTGACGAGCGCCCGTTCATAAGGGCGAATTTATCCGGAAGCACTCAGAGTGGGTGAGAAAGAAGGCAAGGAAATGTAGATATAGCAATCTGTGAGTGAGCTGTAGGTTGTCCTGGAATTCAAAGGGAAAAACGTGGTGTAAGAAGAAGAGAATCAATAGGGTCGGTCGGGGATTCGCAGCATTTTGAAGAGTGGGAGAAAAAAGCGTCGATAGTGGGGTTGAATGTCACCGCGAATTGGCCAAAGGGGGCCACCGGCAGCAGGCTAGCAGGGTCCAGCTCACCACTAGCGCGCTTTGGGCCAATCAGAGCGCTTTTATTACTGCCTACTGTCAGCTACTTTTAGCACTGGTTCAGCATCTTCTAGGGCTCGTGTCCGAAAGCGGCGAGAGCCGTCGTCAAAGTCGGCCGGAGACAACAATCTTTGATCCACAACTCATAGACACAACTCATAGATTACACCCTGGTGAACTAGAACACTTGCAGATAGATGCAGTGTTTAAAGTGTGACCGCCTCTCTTTCTTGAAGCATACTGCCAATTGACAAATGGAAGTGAGCGTTAAAGCGCGATCTCAAAAATCAAGCCCAGAGTTTAGACATGGCACCCCGTTTTATAAAAAGTGTTGTTAGAGGTTTCACTACCATCGAAGTGCCAATTCAAGACAGCTAGAAAAATTGGAACAATATGAATAATAATAAAAACTGTAGTAAATAGAGGTGTAACTATAATTATGTTTTTTGATATCAATGAGAAATCGATAAGCCAATAATTGAGTACTTAGCACCTCCAAACCGTTGAGCAACCTCCAAGTATTAATCAGGCAGTTTCAGAGAACTCACTTACATCGATGACATAAAACTCCAAAACGGTCCATGCAAATTGAGGGTAAGCGTATATATAAGCCTACTTACAGTTCAGAGTCTCAAATCCTCAATTACTCTTGCCTTCACTATGACGGTTCCGATTATAATCATGTATATCTTAATGTCCAGCGACGCTATAGGTGGGTGCCTACATCAGGAGGAAATGTAGTTGCTTTACTATAACTATGCTTACTTCACGGCCGGGTGCCACGCAAGGAATCATGGTGAGTCTTCACCTAGGCTACGCAGCTCGCGAAATCGAAGATTGCTCGTACATACGAAGGGGTACTTGACGGTTGTGAAGATATCGTGGCATTTCTCTACGGCTCAGCAGAGCCTCCAGCTGTGCAATGAATCCAGAGCGCCCCTTTCCTCTACACACACGCCGCCGTATTCTGTGTTTCCCTCACAATGGTACAGATCTAGGCATCGATTTTACATATACGCTTCTATAAAATGCTCATTTTCTTCTCCCAAGTGGCCAATCACAAAGCGCCGAGCTCTTTCAACTTTGAAATCATACCATCCACATCCTCAACCTTGCCACCACCTTGTCTCGGGGCGGGTTCTATATGTAGGTCAGAACGGTGATATTTGCACAAACAAGCCATATTTCCAAGATTGACGCAAGAAAAATGTGGGAATGGACGAGAACCAAGGGAGGATAAGTCAATAACATACCCGTGACCTTAATAATCTTTAACTTCCTTTCGTTCGCCACGCCTAGATCCGACAGACTCATCTTGACAAGCGGCTTCTTCTTCGCCTTCATGATATTTGGCAAACTAGCGTACCGCGGCTCATTAAGTCTGAGATCCGTCGTGATGACCATAGGTAATTTGGCGCGCACCGTCTCCACGCCTCCATCGACCTCCTTGGTGACCTCGATGCTATCGCCCTTGAACTCAACACGGCTCGCCTGCGTAGCCTGCGGCCAGCCGAGCAAACCAGCGAGCATCTGGCCCGTCTGCGCCGCATCGTCATCGATGCTCTGCTTGCCGAGGATGACGAGATTGCTCTTTTCCTTATCCACGACGGCACGCAACATCTTCGCGACAGTTAGGGGCTCGAGGGCGCCCTCGTCTCCGTCTGCCGTCTCGACGTGGATGGCGCGGTCCGCGCCCATGGCCATGGCGGTGCGCAGGATGTCGACTGACTTCGCGGGCCCCGCAGAGATGGCGCAGATATCCTCGACACCGCCCGGCGCCCGCTTCTTCTCCCGGATACGTACTGATTCCTCGATGCTGAGCTCATCAAATGGGTTCATCGAGTGCTTGACACCGGCCGTCTCGACGCCCGTCTGAGCTTTGTTCACACGCGGCTTGACCTAATCCCATGTGATGGCATCTGTCAGCTTCGGCTCCAGCACAGTTTCCGCACCCGTGTCGCATAATGCACAAAAATATAAGTGACTAAGATCCCATGCTCGGATCGGGAAAATTGAGAATGGGATAACATAAGCGAGGCGGGATACAAGCGAGGGATGCTTACAGCATAGTCGATGACCCGTTTGACAGGCACCAGAATTCGTAATGCAGACATGGTAAGCGATTCGTGTGCTGCAATGTCCCAATGTCCCTTCCGGGTATTATAGCGTAGCAATTGATGAGGGAGTATTCGAAGCCGTATTTCGACAATCAAACAGCTACGGCAGCCCACTCTCAATGACGCGCGGGAAAAAGACTGGCGAGACCGGCAGTAGCCGACGCTATTCTGTCAATCCGCCGAGGTTGACAAGCCTCACGTGACGAGCCTCCTCATCAAGTCCGGCATCACTGTCAGTTCCTCAAAAAAGGAATGAAGACGTTTCATTTTATTAATAATTATAGGTTAAATGATCCGAAAGGGGTTAATATGAAGAGGGAAAATATTTTAGTGGTTTTTCCGTCTCGTCAATTGACGCAATGGTTGACCAATACCGAAACGCCCACGTAAGATTCGAGCTATACTACAACCAGATATCTGCTTCATAGGCTTGGACCTTTTTAACGATCTTTCACCTATCGACTTGACATGCTACCCAGACTCCATCTAACCATATAGCAATAAGCTACCAGAAAGCACACAAATATGAGTGTGCTGCAAATGTGCAAGTAGGATCTCTTATCAACCCGTCAACAATGCACTGACTCTACTATTTCCGCTCGCTACCCTTTACATCCCCTCTGCACCTGAACTTGACCCCATTACCAATCATCCCATTCATCGTCGTTTTTCTTGCTCCCCGCAGGTCCTGTATTCTTTCCTGCTGCCTTGCCCATGGCCGACGTGCCAATAGAGCTATACTTAGCACCCGTGCCATGCCTTTGGTCCGCAAGTGAGGAGAAGTCGTCCCAGAAGCCTTTCTTGCTTTCATCAAGCGGTGCCTCATGTGACCGAGCGGTAACGCTTCCATCGGGACCCTCAACAAAACGGTTGAATCTTTCCTGGGCGCTCACGGCACCCACTTGGGCCACCCGGCCTACATTGCCCGCTGCGAACCGGGCCTGCGCTGCGAATTCTGAATCTGACAGCTGCGTGCATGATATCATTAGCGGTCTGTTGTCTAATAGTCTTGTGCCAACGTGAAAACAGTTGATGAGATGGATGTGAGGCAACATAGGCAGGCTAAATAGTAAGAGCAGAGCTCACCTGCTTAGCTGTAGGCTGAATGAAATCGTCGTTGATCCCCTTAGCCGTCTTTGTAACCGTGGACGCAAACCATCCAAACCCTTTCGTCAGCGCCGCCACGGGATCCTTCTGTAGTTCTCCAAAGTCTGGTACACTCGAGCTACCACCGCCTGTATTTGCCGGCATGCCTGTGTTTCCAAAGCCGCCGTATTTACCTCCCTGACTCGGAGGCAGATCAGCAGGCCGTGACGCATTCTCTTCCCCCAAGCGTGCAAAATACTTGTCGTCAACCTTTGCCTTCGTACCACCAGCCTGGTGCGGACTCTCGGTCCTCTTCGTCCCACTCAGTGGCGTACCCGACCTACTGATCTGTCGCGAGCCACCGGTAGGCGGTTTCGAGGCCGCGCTCGCGGTAGGCTGTGGTGTACTCCGTCGCTCGCCAGGAACGTATTCTCTATCCTCGACCTTGGCGCTTAGTCTCTCCTTCCACTCCTCGCCGACCTCGCCGCTGTATCGTTCCGCGATTGTTGCGTCGTCCCAGCTAAGGCCGCGCATCTTGGTATCCTCGTGCTCTTCAAAGAATTTCCGCCACCCATCGTTACCGCCTAGCCGCATACGCTCGATCTCAGCCTGCTTGAAGGCATCCATGGTTACGGAGCGCACAAAGGAGATATGGACGCCGAGGCCGCGGTGCACGCCGGCGCATGACAAGCAGATGAAGACGCCGAACTTCGGGGACGCCCATTGTGGATTCGGAGCGTTGCAGTCGCAGCAGTTGTTATTGTTGTTGGTCTTCTGAATGGCGAGGAGCTGGAAAGATGAGGGACGATGGCGCTGGTCAGCGAACTGGACACATTTGGGACAGGGTACATTGTTCTGGGTGGAATGCGCATGTTCATCGTACCTTTGACCTCGTCTCAGGGTCGACTTCCCACATTTCTTCAAATTTTCGGGCAGAATATCTGTGGCTCTGGGGAGATAATTTATTTCTATTATATGCTGTATGCCAAAGGAAAAGGAAAAGGAAATGCGAAACTCTACAATGCTTAACATGCACGGTATCTAGATAGTCCTTTGAGCAGGATATAATGTTCACTCAGGAGGCTCGATTAAATATCTGATTGGTCGATCGGCACTTATTCTGATTCCCGAAGTTCTGCCAATAAAGGTGCCAGGTACATGTAGGTATATGCCTAGGCATGTACCAACGCGCTTCAATAATTCAAGTACATTTAAGCCACTACATTAGATGGGTAGCGCATTCTCCCTTTCTCTAGCAGATTTGATCTTCAGCAACTTTGTCTAGAGTGCTCCGTAAGACACCAAAGGACTCTACAACGAAAATCATTATATTTCACTCCCACTACAACGATGATTTCTCTAGCATTGCTTTTTAGTAGAGGAGCAGGACATGAAGCAAAAATGACTTCCATATATCATTCATCACACATGTGTCGAACCTCAGAGTCCTATCACTTATCTAGAACCCACGAACTTGGTTAATGTAAAGACTACCTGTATTTGGCAAAGAGAAAAACCAACTACGACCTCGCGAGCATAGTCACTCAAGACACAAGTAACAAACACGCCCAAAATCAATCATTCGTATTTCTATTTTCGCTCGAGAACTTTTCCCAGTCCCATTTGACGCCTTTTCTGGCCGCCACCTAGTGTACAATCCGAGAATAATGCGTAAGAGACTGAGAAAATAACCCGTGAGAATGAATATGGATGTCAGAAGCATAAGCATCATAGCCCGATGTCTATCAAGAGATACAGCGGCGTAGCTCTTACGACAACCGCCCTGTCGACAATATCAAAAGCCATATCAACTACTGGTCTCGGGTTCGTATCTATCATAAATTCGGCTGATCCTCATCCGTCGCTACAAATGTTCGACACGTGCGCACACAGCATGCTCAAATGATGTTTGCCAATGGTGGTAGGGATGATTGTCTGGCTCCACTCCTCATCAAGATAGGCGCATGCTAACAAAGAGGTCGAGTGGTAAATTTAGGCAGTGGCGGTAGCCGCCTCTTGACCGTTGGTCTCACTCTCATGAGGAATATTGGCCTCCTCGTCAGTCTTGTCGGGGCTGTCAATAGCGACCTTGACGGCGATTTCACGGCCCTCAATCTCCTTGCCGTTCATCTCGTCAACAGCCTTCTGCTGCAGCTCTTCAGAAGCGAGAGTGACAAAGCCGAAACCACGGCCCTTGCGAGCCTCGCCACGAGCCTGGAGCTTCTTGATCATGAATCGAGGAATAGGTCGAAGAGCAATCTTGGCAGAAGAGGGCTCGTAAGCCTTGAAGAGATCCTTAAGCTATTGATGGAATTAGCATCTTCCGCCACAAACAAAGCGCTACGGTACAGCCCAAATACGCACGGTTTCCTCAGTTAGGTCATAAGGGAGGTTTGCCACCATGACCTTATTCTTGGAGGGAATGCCATCAGCCGGAGGTCCGCGCTCTCGGCGCTCGCGAGCAGGGCCCTTCTTGCTCTTGTCAAACGCGTCAGTATCGACTTTGTTGGTAACGTCAGTCAACGGTAGAACCTCAGAGGCGTCAGGGAGACCTTCATTCTTCTCGGCGGTCTCCTCACCGGCATCCTTTCCATTATCCTGAATATAATATTAGTTTTTTTCCCTTTTCACGGTTCCAGCTAGACACATGGATTTCAACCTACAGATCGTCCGCCACGTCCGGTTCGACCACCACGTCCTCGACCACGACCGCGGCCGCGACCAGAGGCTCGGCGTCGAGAACCCTCAGCGCCTTCACCGCTGGAGGTGCCCTCGGTCTTCTCGCCAGCAGGTTGAGGGGTGCGAGCCAACTGGACAGAAACCTTGCGTTCAAGGATCTCCTTGCCTGAAAGCTCACCAATAGCGCGCTCGGCCTCGCTAGGGGTGGACAGGTCGACAAAGGCGTAGCCCACGGGGCGGTCGGTACGGGGGTTCTTAGGGATGGAGACAGACTCGCTAATAACATGGTTAGCTGACCAACTTAGTCAACGAAGTAATCTAGCAAATCCAAAATCGATGCTTTAATGTGCGGTGGCCAGCTTGTGAGATGGTATATTGATATGATAGAGCTTGTGTGATTGAACAAAACCATCATGCATATCAAGACAATAAAGAGATAGGATATATTGCCGTAGATACAAGGCCATCAATCGAGAGCGGGAAGGAGCCAAGGAAGTTGAAAACCTTAAGTTCTTTCTTCGCTCTGGTGCAAGCCAAGGATCTCCAGTCATAGGCAGGATAGACAGGCTAGCGATCAATAATCAAGGGGAGGGGAGGGGAGGGGAGGACGCAAATGAGTGTTAAAGGAAGACTTACACAAGGTAGCCCTTGAAGAATTCCTTCAACTCCCCCTCGGTAGTCGCATAGGCCAGGTTGCCAATGTACAGGCGGCGACCCTCAGCAGCACTGGCATGGACAGCATCTTTGTTTTCGTCCTTGATCTCAGTGAGCGACGTATTGCTCAGAGCGTTGGTAACGTCATTGACAGCCTGTTCGGCAACCTGGGTAACCTTCTCCACAGTGCTGGCCATGATGTCTAGTGGGTGTGGATGGAAGTGGTGATGCTAAGGTTGGTCGTGATAGCAGGAGGTAGAAATGCGTGGACGTTTGCGGAGCGGTTCAGTAGATGAACGCGTGAACAACGTTTGATGTCGGGGGAGGAAGATAGGGTGGCTACGTGCCCTAGAAAGTTGGGAAGACTTGAATGTTGGTCGAAAGTTGACACAAGTTGGCTTGATTGATGTGGATTGAGAGGTGTGAAGAGGAGAAAGGGAAAAGAGGACTAAAGTAGGTGCTGCGACGAGCCAGAAATTTTTGTAGGGTGTTTCTGATGATTGTGGGCCCTTTGTTGGATGTGTCCACGGCAGGCGTGAAGAAAAAACGACGAATGGGGAAAGGGGCGAGTGTGCAGATGACCAATCAGAAGGAGAGTCCTAGGAAATAGGTAGCTCTTCACCTAACTGGACTACCCACTTTTATAGCTGTGAACTACTAGACTAGACCCTAGACGTGTAGCAGCCGATGGAACTCGACCAAATACCAGGGGTCTTGAGTCGCTAATAATTTGTGATGTTGCATTTGTCAAAAGGGACACATTAAAAAGCAGAAGTAAAAAAGGGCACCTCCCAGGTGCTTGGAAGGAAGGAAATTATTTTATATCGGAGATAGTAGCTCAAAACTAATCTATTATCCATGCCATGCAGCAAAGTCAACAACTAGGATAAAGGAGAGAGGGCTCATAAGGTTGCCAGGTATCTACTACCTATCTAAGCCAACAAATTAGTCCAACGCCTGCCGAAAACCACATGGTAACATACTCTGATCGGCTGCTACGTCATGAAGAGGGGAGGAGTTGACTTCGGTGAGAATTGCAACCCTCCTTCCTGTTCTCAACACTTCTGTAATCAACATCAATATGGAAATGAAAGCTTTTAGCGACAGTACGCTTCTCCAAAAACCGCTGAAAGAAGCAACAACAACCCACCTACCTCTCAATCAGTTGGGATGAGACAGCCAACTCGAACTAAGTTGAGCCTGCAACTAATTTGGCCGCATCAAGCTTCGTCCATTTCCTTTATCATGTAACTCAAGTATAGGCAGTTTAATCTCATTAGTCAAATCGGATATCTTCCAAAACACTCAAGTCCTTGTATATATAGATTTCAACCTAACACGCCATATAAAACATGTATGGTTGGGCAGGACTGAAAGAAAGATATTGCGCTAGACTATATCGACATCTGGGATCCGAGTATAAGTAAGTAATATTCTCTGTGGATTGACGAGAGGATGTTTGCCTCATGACGCACTTGGCCGCGACTATGGCAAAAAATGCGCTGGGTGGCATATAGCATGCGCACACCCTCCACATGTAGATAGACACCTACCTACCTGCGTAGTAGTGTACAGATTACCTAGTAGTACACGTGCATTGTCTAGGTGGAGGGCACCTGGGTCCGCTCTGATGCCACAGGGCTGATTTACAGTGTCATTTAGGTGCCCTCAATAGGTAAGTGCCTGTCTACCTACGCAGGTACCTGAGTAGGTCAGATATCTATAGCTTATTATGTATTGCCTTGCTTACCTACAAGCACATGTAAGCACTTTACTTCAATACATTCCTCTGGTTATGTAGGAGGTCAGGATATGTCGGTAGGTAATTTCGAGCTAAGTTTCAAGTTGTATGGGTGAAGGGTAGGTATAAATGCGCGTAATAAGTGTCCATGCTAAAGGATTCTATACCATGCCCATGTTCATAGCTTAAACGCGTACCTACCTAGTCGGTAGGAGATTAAATCACTAAAAAGTTCCCTGCTAATATGCAAGAATTAACGACGGAGAAAATAGCCGAATTAAGGGACACTACACTACCTAGGTAGGTAGTTAGTTAGGTACGATAAGTTGGAGACAAGAAAATATTCCAGTTCGGCACTAGCTTATGATCTCTACGTGTATAATTTCCAAGCTTCATGGTGTAAAAACAGCTTATATGCACATGTATATTATATGCTATCTATTTCCAGGCATATTCATTTATTGTTCTCACTACCTAGCGTGAGTAGGTAATATCGGACACAGCTGCAATGTCATGGCTAGTCGGCAGTTGAAGTTCTAGAAGCAGCATCGACATTCGACAGTCCGGGGTTGTGCAAGCCAGGGCTAGGGGTACACTGTGTACACACCTAGCCAGTAATATAGCAACACCCACTAACCCAAGCACTGACAACTTCAGCTGCTTGTGAGGCAAAATGAAATTTCCCCTTTTCGACCCTTAGCCTACACCATAGCTGATTAGGACAGGGACCTGTGTTGTGTGTGTGGTTTTTTTTTTACCTGGGTAGTTTACTTGCTATTTGTTTTCTACTATAGAAACATGATGCTTATGCGCACTAATACCAACACTCCACTCATATGGAATTACCGTTATTTCAAGTTCATATAAAAGGAGCTCCATGTAGGTACACTACGACACGCGACACAGAGATGCATAATGCGCTTACACTATACAATCGCATGGCATGTGCAATGTAAGCCCACCCACCGAACATCTTGGCTTAGGTACTTCAAATCACGATTAGTATTAGCCTACCCCTTTATATGTAGCATACAGCACTGAGGGGAGGGGTTCACGTTCAGCTTGTGTACAGTATTTAGTATGTAGGTATCTCTCCAACCGCTTCTGGCTAGGTAGTTTCTCAGCTGTACCTGTCTTACAGTACCGTCCTTGGCTGTCGGCTCTCTGCAAATGGCATCTTGGTTGGGTGATTATTACGTGCATAATGTCAACGAACCACCAAATAGATGGTACTCTGTCTACGCTAAGGGAAAAGGACTGTGCAGTATGAGAAACGATTTTAGATCTAGATACGCACAGACATGCGTTGAGTTCTAAGGTACCTAGCCTTCCTCTACATTGACCTCTCGCATTCCCAGCCTCCAACATAATCCAGTAGGAATCTAGCTAGAATGGCCGTATCATGAGGAACAACAGACACGAGGATCTCATCGGAAATTTTCTCTAAGTCGAGGGTAGTCGTGAGCCAGCCTATGGCGGCATACTATATGATATAACAAAGTAGTTGTTACTGTCGGTCCCGCGTATCATTCAAAACTGACAACTTATGAGGTCTAGGGAGCCTCATCCTATCAGGCGACCGGCGGAACATCTTTATCTACCTTCATATCATTACTATGGTGTATTAAGGTCAGGACCTATGTATATACTTAAACCGCTAAGCAGATACGTAAGGTACTTACAGGCAAATACATAAATGAGTCTGTGGTGATTCGTGAAGGTCGAATAAGACGGTGCCGATGTAGGAGGTTCGATAGCTAGCCACGTAAACTGTAGTTTAGGTATAGAGCCGTCCGTCCGATAGCGCCTAGATACCGGCCAGTCATCCCTGCAAAGCCGTTGCAGGTACCTTATAAGGCTTATATACCTTAGGTAACTTAAAAACGCTCTCATACGTACCTAACCTATGAGTACATCATTTAGCTCTACCTCTTAGTAATCTGTCTACCAGAGACTTTGGAGACATGTGGCTTGCGGGCTTTTATTTTTAGGGCGATATACCTACTACCGACATAGGTGTACATCATGACATAAGCATGCCTGCCGCTAAAAAGTAGAGGTAGTGGTAGGTAGTACAACTACTATCTAATAATAATAATCATATTTCTTCTCCTTCAAATCATAACACCACCCATAGGTACATGCGTGTAGACATAATTCAAATCCGCAATTAAAAATAAGAGGAGGAAAAGAAAAGAGCAGACGCAGCTCTGGGATTCATGGTCAAGCTCACGACTTGTACCCCGCCTTGTGAGCCTTGTTTATCACTACCGACAATGATGCAAGATTCTACCCAGAATGATGGAGTCAAAACTCTCGACCGTCGAAAAATTCTCATCCTTTATGGATCCGAGACGGGGAATAGCGAGGAGTCTGCCGGAGACATTGAACGTTTGGCGAGAAGACTGCACTTTCAGACATTGCTCGAAGAGATGAACGATGTTGAACTGGTACGTAAAGAAAAATAAGAAGAAATCCAGAGCAATCCAGAGCTCTTCGCACAGACGTCCTAGTCAACTCTCTTGCGCTATCATCGGACAACCTTAAATGTTAAAAAACACGGTTGAATAACACAATACCCTTTTATTTTTATTTATTTATTGTGGCCCTGAGATATCGTCTTGTTGGCGCACTGAACTTCTCCTCCCCTTCTTTTTACTCGCAGGTCCATTGGGGTATATATATACATATATCTATTTGACTAGTAGACCAGCTTATCTCTACCCGCATACCGACATATTGGTAAAGCAGGCAGTAGCTACCTATTATCACGTCCATTTTAGCTCGGACCACATTTCATTTTACGTTGCCTTACCCTGCCTTGCCCTGTCTTGCCTTGCTTTGCCTTACTCATCTCGAGCCGGACAAAGATCGCACGCACGGAACCTTAACTTCTCAGTACCCTCCCTTCCTCCCTCCCTACCCAGCCAGCCACCTAGGAGCAGTCTAGGTACTTACATATACATTGCTTTCGTCGAGGACTAGGAATATCCGTTAATCAGTTTTCTCTCTTCTAGAGTGACCTACTACAATATCCTCTCGTCATCTTCGTTGTCTCCACCACCGGCCAAGGGGAATTGCCCAAGAACGCTCGCAGATTCTGGAGGAGCCTACTCCGCAAGCGCCTCCCACCGAACTACCTTCGTCAAGTCAACTTTACCACTTTTGGTCTTGGCGACAGCTCGTATTTTCAGTACGCACTCTTTAACTATCCCCCTCTGCACGCCTCTCCCTCATCAGTTGCTTGCCTAGTTGCTCCCATTGATACACTTATAATCGCTAACATCCACCACTTACCCTGTAGATACAACTGGGCTGCACGAAAGCTCCATAAACGCCTCGAACAGCTTGGCGCTGTTGAATGCTTGCCTCGCGGTGAGGCTGATGAACGTCACGAAGACGGGTAAGCAGCGAAACCCGAGACCACCTCGTTCCCCGTCAAAGCGACGTGGGTATTAGAAATCATTCTCCCCTATCACTAGTCGGCTCGTAACACAATGCTAACTCGTTGCAAGTATCGACGGGACATTCTTGCCGTGGTGTCTTACTCTACGGACATATCTTGAAAAAGTCTACCCATTGCCTCTGGGTCTATTGCCAATACCACCAGATGTACAGCTCATTCCCAAATTTACCATTGAGCTAGTGAAACAAGACATGACTACGGACACCAAACCTGAGGAAATGCCCGACCCTGATGTTATGGGGGCCGAGCGCACCTCTCGGATCAAAAAAACTTTCGCTGAGCGTCGCAATGCGTATGACATGAACAGCCACGGGCAAAAGCTCGACAGGGAAGCAGCACTTTTCAGTCACGTGGATAATGATCCTCGTCGCCTAGGATCGCTGAAGTATGAACATGAGGTTGAGGATCGATCATCTAGAGAGCACATTATTGCTCGTCTCTCAGACGAAACCGCAAAAAACTGGCCAGGTGGCATAGATATTCTCGACAGGCCCAACGTATTGAGGGATGTTCCGACTAATTATTCTATTGACGACTCTACTAGGAGCCAAGACGAAAGCCCCCCTGCGTCGCTACTTCCTATACCTGGCTCGTGGCACGGTGTGGTAGATGCCAATATTCGATTAACTTCCAGCTCCCATTGGCAAGATGTCCGACAACTTTCTATACGTATTTGCGGAAGGGTGGGCAAGGACAGCAAATCCGAGCGACTTATGTGTGAACCAGGAGATGTAGCAATCATTCATCCGAAAAATTTCACTCGGGATGTTCAGGCTCTTATTGACCTTATGGGCTGGGGAGATGTTGCCGACAAACCGTTCTACCATGTCCGCCAGAGTGCAGATATCTCGTACAAAACACCTAAGAACTGCTATCCCGTACAAAACAGCACACTGCGGGATCTTCTCATCCATAACTACGATATTACTTGCATACCGAGGCGTACGTTCTTCACGGAGATTGCTCACTACACGGAAGATACCACACACAGAGAAAGGCTCAGGGAGTTTGCTGACCCCGGCCACTCTGATGAGTTTTGGGATTATACATCTCGACCACGCCGATCTATCCTCGAAGTACTGGGGGACTTCGAAAGCGTTCGGATACCTTATCAACATGTTCCATCTATTTTCCCAGTCATACGGGGCCGCGAGTATAGCATTGCAAGTGGTGGGCTCTTACTGGATCACGATTGTCACCCTAACGATACCGTTTTGGATCTAGCGGTCGCTTTGGTTAAGTATAAGACCGTGTTGCGCAAGACTAGGCAGGGCCTCTGCTCTCGGTACATTGCATCCCTCAGGCCCGGCACAGCTATTAACATTACATTCCGATCAAATCATATGCCCGAGGTCATCCTTGACCCGTGCAAACCTCTCCTCGCTATCGCTCCTGGTACAGGCATCGCGCCTATTCGCGCTCTTTTCCACGACCGTGAATTAGTCGCTAAGAACCACGATTCCAAGGAAACGGCGGAGGCCCTTCTTTTTTATGGCGGGCGAAACCGTGCGGCAGACTTCTTTTTTGAGAAAGAGTGGATGGATCTGGGCATTAATGTTGTCACAGCATTCTCAAGGGATCAGGCGTCCAAGATATATGTTCAAGACCGTATCCTCGAACACTATGAAAAAGTCTGCAAATTTCTCCGCAAAGGTTGTGCTATCTGCTTGTGTGGGAGCTCTGGTAAAATGCCCGAGGCTGTCAGGTTTGCCTTGTACGACTGCATGGTCAAGGGAGGGATGGCCCCTAATCGTGAGCAGGCGAAAGGATTACTTCACAAAAAGTGGGTATTTTGGGAGGAAGTATGGTGAATGGAATAAAGCTATCTCGGGGAGAGGGTAGGGACTTGACGGTTAGTTACCGACGTTGAGTCTCTTGTGGTTAGGAACAGCCCAGTATCGACAACCCAGAGTACAGCCAAATAGAACAGAAGGCCGACCTATTGCATGATTGACAAGTTGTTTGTCATTCAGAAAGATATAGCGTTGGATAGATGGTTGGCCAACCCGCCCATTAGCAACAGCGCGGAATTTCGTATAGAAACCGACACAGAAACCGTAACGTATTGCATATAAATGTTGAAGTGTTGGTGTGGAAGCCTTCAAGACTGGAGGTTCTGACATCCGAAATTGAAGTGCCCCACATTATGTTTGCCCTACAAGGCAGAGAGACCTTCACATAAACCTCACCTTATGAAATTTAACCGAGATTATCAATTAAGGCTATTTTTATAGCGTTGATTACATAACTAAGATAATAAAAGTATAAATTTAAATAGTTAACGTGTTTAAGTAAATATTATTAATATTAATACTTTTATATAAAAGATTTTTTAAGTAAAAAACAAAGTGTAAGTTATGATATATGGACTAGGCTGTCCATAAGACCCCTATTGACTCATATAGCGTATCCATATACCACACTATTAACCAAAGGACTTGCAACTTGGTTAATAGACATCTCTTTTAGGAGGTTTGGCCAATGGGTTGTGGCATTGTGCACCAAACCGTCACAGTGTATAACTAATTTATTTAATAGCATTAACTAATAAAATAAACAATTTTTCTAAATTGCTTTTTACAGTTTTTAAATATACATGATATTATAACTATAACTTTATGTTCTCTTACAAACGTCTTCTAGATGATCTAGCTACATACGCCTTTAGAAAAGCTGCAATTCCTGCAGCTCGGCGTCTTCAAAGAGCCGCTGAACATCCGGACCAAACAACCTACCGATACCGATGCGCTCAAACCCTCTCCCATTGGTAGCTGCCTCATGTGCATAACTTCGCAGATATAAGACATTATACACGGTATGATGACTGGACTTATAGCCCAAGGGCCACCCGCCACGGACATGCCTCGTCGAAACTAGGGTGACCTGAACCTCCCTCCCTTCCTCCTCATCACTATTGTCGTTACATTCCTGTCCCTGCACAGATTGGTGCTGGCTGGCTGCCTTCGGAATTGATGCCAGCAGCTTCTGGTTTGTCCCACCGCGAGTAGCACCAGCAGCCTCGTCACTATCGGCAGCGACCTGATCACCCCGAGGCTCACGACCAGCACCAGTTTGCCCCTGGTTCTGTTCTCTGTCCAAAGAAACCCATCCACAGATGCGCCCCGGGGAGGATGAGAGCGCCACCTTGCGCCAATGTCCCGGTTCATTGTGTCTTGAAAGCACAGCTGCGATCTGCCGCTCCTCCTCATCTAGGAATGTCTCTCGGATGAGGACAGAGATGAGCTGTGCTCGTAGACAGAGGATCGGAAACGTCTTGGTTGGGTCAATGATGCGTACTTGGTCCAGTTCACTGCCAACGATGGGCAGCGATTCCCAATGCTCGTCGCCCCCCTCCCCTGCCATAGGCGCTATCACCGTCTCGGTTTGTCCAGCCCTAGCATCTCGCACCGCCCTTACCTCACAGGAATTACGAGTATAAAGGTCTTTGAAATAATTATATTTGACTGCAAGCCTGCGCGAAGCCCATGACCAGCTTGGAACCTCGGTGATTCTCCCAGCATCATGCCTGTTTGGGTAAGGGGTGGGTGCCGAAGATGGTAAATGGCCAACTTGTTCCCAAAGAAGACCCCGATTCATGTCCTCGACCCAAAGGCCGCCGACCCAGGTAGGTATCTTCGTATTAGTTAAGACCTGTAGGATCGCCAAAGCCAAAGCGCGACCGAACTCGACAGCGATCCCAACGAGTGCCATCAGCTTATCTGTCTCTGGCCGTGTCAAACTACATTTAGAGTAGGCCTCGACGAGGTCGAACCAGATGTCATAAACAGGGCTCCATGTGTCTGTTATATTCACGTTCTTCAACTCGAGAGCGAATAAATGGTTATTGCTGAGCTGCTCCAAGAACGTTTTGTCCCCGCCTGCTTCCCCTTCTCTGTACTCCCTGATCGACATGACTCTGCCATCCTCGTTACGTGGGGACTCTTCCATACACAGAAAGTAGACGCTGGCCGGCGTATAGCAGAGGATGCGCCGCGAGAGTACCCATTCCTGAACCACCCAGCCGCGAGTGAGTAGGTTGCTGCGGGTGACATGGTCGGTATAGTACTTGTTAGAGTGGCAGTCACTTGGTATCAGATAGAAAAAACTAGGCCGCGGAGCGATGATACCAGGTCTAGGGCAGTACGGCAGGCGGATAAGGGGCCGGAAGTCTTCAGGCGTCTCAGCGCTGAAGAGTCCTGTCGTGTCGTCGCCATAGGTTGCAGCGATGGTAAACCTTGAGTTCTGGAAGTACGACGCCATCCGAGCTGCTTCGTAGGCCCAGTCTACCCTCGCAGCTGGATCACTTGTGCCCTGGATAATGCAAGCCGCGTCGATCCAAATGTACTTGAGTCCAAGCCGGAATGTCAGCATACATGCATCAACAAAATGACGCGGTAGTTTGCTCTCTAACAATTCTTTGCCTCCGAGTCTGTCGGCAAGATTCGCCGATGTAGTGGCCCCTTGCAGTTCCCTTGGCGGCGTTGGCCAGCGATGGCTCAGGGTCGTGTAGCCACCGGTCATGCCAGCTGTTTCGATCAGACGAATACATATCCCACCAACTGCCGTGGGATCTGCCGTGACTTCAAGACATCGTGTTGGTAACGGCGTCTCCGTCGCGATCCGCTGCCCGGACATCGTTAATGAACACTTGTCGTGCTTATCTACGCACGTTGCTATCCATGATTTGATGACGTCGATCAGCTCCTGCGAGCTCGTGTTCCGCATGGCGTACCGCCCGATAACGTCTCCGCTTGTCGATGCTGGATCACCTGGATCCGCAACAACGTGGAACTCGAGCAGTGGCATCAGATCGCCATTTGTCACATTCCTGTTCCGGACAAAGACCTGGAGGTATGTGATGTTGAGCCCGGTGCCATCCGGGCCTAGTTGACTATCGGAATCTCTGACAGCCCTCATAACTTTGAAATGCACCCAGCGGGCCTTCAACCTGCCATCTCGCTTCTTGGTATAGATCTGGAAGCCGGCATCGTCGAGGCCGCGCACTAGGTAAGAGCAGAACGGACAGCCTGACGCCGCCGAGTCAGCGATGTCGCTGACGCGGTAACCTCGCCATGGGGTCGTGTTCCTGGAGAAAGCCTGAATGTCGAAAGCCTGGCACCGTCGACAAAGGATCGGGTCTTCCTCGTCGTAATTCGCCTGGGTCACACTCGCCGTCGCCATTTAGAACATCTCAGACTGTGTGACTGCGCTTGCCAAGAGGGTTTCTAGTTTTAGGAATGGTGCACTCATTCGAGACCAACGGTGAGGGCTCTGGCGGGAGTTGACCCAACATCAGTTACAAGGTAGTCCAGGCAGGCTATCATAGGAGGATTCCCATCATCCCCGCACAGCCAGGATCTTTTCCGGTACCTCTTCAAGTACATTGATAGCTGTCCGCGAGCCTATGCACCGAATCATAGAAGGGTGGTAGCCGATGTGGATAACCGAGGTCAAAGATGCAATCTATTGTGCAGTGTATCGGCTCACTGGCCTCCTGGCCCATTTTTTAACCATCTCTATATATTTGCATATCGGTCTACCATCTCACAACTCTGCGGTGTCATATTAGACTCGACAATGGCTCATCTGGATGCACTCACAATAAAATCCGCAGCTCATGCGCCGTCGAGTCGTGGCATTCGCCTGATAGCATTGCTCGCCTCCTTGACCTTTCCCCTCGGCTTGATATACGCCATATACCCCTATTGGCGCTGGAGCCTAATTACCGGTGCCGTTGGTTTTGTGATTTTATTTTTCCCCATTTCCTCTATCATCTTCTTAGGCTGGTCTCTGGATGCCTTACGGACCCCGCTCGATGGCGGCCCGGAAACCTTGGCCGACGAACTCCGCGACATAGGTGTCGTACCAGCACCGATTACCATATTCACCTCTCTGACGGTAGTGCTGGTTGCGCTCTCTACCTTCTCCTACTACTTGTACTTTCTATTGCGACCAAATGTCCCGATATGGGAACGGCAGGGCACTGGATCCCTCATGCTCTATGTAAATGCCGTCGTTTCGGCGCTAGAGATCATTTCCGCTGCCACGCTCATCAGGCATCTCAACTCAGTGCCTGAGTCGTTGACCGAGCTTTCTATTGGGAATTACTTCTACGCTCCTGCGTACATTGGGCTGGTGTCAGCGGGCATCTCTATCCTTGGAATTGTCTTGATGGTTGCGGGTCCCTCGAGCCTCCGGCTGCCAGACAGCTATGAGCCGACATCAAAAGCCTCCGACCACCCACGCCGTTCCACCCCCGACTCAGCCAACCGTCAGGCTCAGACGAACCCAGGCGTTCCTCAGGCTGCTGGAAACCAGAGCCTGGCCGCCTTGTATCAAGCACAGCAGCAGCAACGTCAGCAGCTCATAATACAAACTAAGAGAAAGTTCATGGTAGGAGGAGTCAATAATTATCCCTCGTAAGAGAGCCCTCAGTAAGCTGACAATTCAGTCGGCTGTTCTTGAAACTGATCAGCGCGATCAATTGCCCACTAGTAATCCAGAAATGGCAAAGTTTGGTATAATTAACGGCACACTGACAACCAATTTCGATAACGGGACAATCCATTGGTCTAAATATGATCGATCATTTATTTCCATTCAGTTCATTATATTCACGGCCATATTATTTGTGATAAACAGTCCAATTCAAATTGTTCGATTCATAAGGCATTTGAGATGGGACAGCCAAGACTGCACGTCGTAGGTCGATATCAAGTCTCTCCCTGTCGGCCGACTCCTATTAACTCACCATTCTAGGCTCTGCTATCTCGATCTTATAACTCCCTTCCTAGGAGCGCCGATTTTGACTGTCCTTCTCATTACATTTTGCTGTCGAACTAATCTTGAAAGAAAACTGTGGCCCCGTGGGCCGTCATCTCGAGCCCTCGTGGTTGTATATTCCTTCAGTACTTTTGTCATCTACTTTACTGACTTGGTGCTGCTTGCCGTGAAGAAACCCTTTGATTCAGACATTTTCATTCATGGGTTAAATTATCTATTTGTTGCTTTCATGGGTGTTGGGTTACTGATATTCGGTTGCGTAGGAGTGGGCTGGGCAAAGTCCCTGTACGGTAATGACTCTAATTACGGCGTGGGTTTCATCTATAACCCACGGCCAGGGAGGGTTATTGTGTCAAAATCAACGGCTTAAGTTGGGAGATTAGTGATGGGCTAGTTACACGAGGGGGTGAGTAGAGTCTGCTCACCTACTGGTGGAGTTAAGATACCGATGGCAAACGGAGGCCAGGCGGCTACAAGGTAAGGACGGTCAGGGGTGGGAGAACCCAAGGGACCGCCACGATAAGCCGGTAGGCACTTTCACACCGAGTGTTTAATATTGCTAGCGTTTTAGATTTTGTAGGGATTATTAAGTCTAGAACTTAATAAGAAACTGATTTAAGGAGACTACATAAATGTGTAACGCTTTTGGCTTTCTATAGAAATAGTAAAACGTTAAAGGTGCTTTTAAGTTTAAAGAAATATATTAAAAAAAATATTTAAGCTAGTAGTAGCATAGTTTAAAAACATATCTACGTGTTAAAAAGCTAAGTATTAAGTGTAATAAAAACACTTAATTAATGATATTTATTAATATATAAAACACTTTATTTGTTTTAAAAAGCATTATATTATATATATTTATTTAACCTTTAATAAAGTTAAAAATATAAAATTTATGCCTTTTTTACTTTTAGTTTACATTTTCCCTTTTATTTATTAAAGGTTAAAAGAACTTAAAGTAGATATATTAAAATGTAACGGTACTTAGATTCTTAAATACCTCATTAAGAGGATATAAATGACTGGTTGCTAAAGGTGTGATCATTTAGCATGCCATTTTAGTATAATGCAGTAAGTTATTAACTGTTTAAGAGCACTATCATGTTTTTAGGTCGGCACTTAGTACCACAAGCTATGGCGCCTAGGCTATGATAAGGTGACATAATATTCATCTCCTGTATTTTCTAGGGCCACGTCAAGGACGGAAATTTGGAATTGACAAGAAACTCACGTACTGAAATACCCAGGCTGACAAGTACCGGGAGCTCGAATTTTTGCCTTGGTGGTATGTTCCCCTAAGTTTCAATATTCCACCAATATATTGAGGTGGCATCTTCTGTTGTCTTATATAATCAGTATGTAACGAAGTTGCAAAGCATATACATCAAGAAGCTACAATAAGTGAATATGGTGGTCGACAACCCAAATCTAATGTTAAAGAAAGACAAGTAGGTAGTTCACGAGGCTTAGTATTACAACTTTGCAGATGGTTAGTGACATGGTACGCATATTATCCCCCCCCCCCAGACTTCAGGCATTGCTATAGAAAACACACGGTTTAAAGTGTGCTGCTAAACGGTAAGTATCTCCTTTAAAAACTAGGCTTATGTTGACAAACGTATGTCACCTAGAGATATGAAACAAATAGACGTGTACCCTTCATTTAACAAGCTAGAGTAGTTGAGTATCTTTTTGTAAATGCGAAAAACTGTCTACGATATAGAACCTAATAATCTAGATTACATCACAGGACGGGATAATTTATTTCCAGGTAACCTGATGTACTCTTAGTATCACCTTCGCTCCTGCTTTTCACTTTATTAACCTTAGGCCTAACTAACAGCATAATTAGAGATACCGTATAGAGTGAGACCTATGGAGGAGGGATTCATATCTTTTAAGTGGATGGTTATTTTCTGTATTTATCTGAGAAAGCAGGGGATAATGACTTCTCTGTAGCCAATTCTATAATTCTAGTCCTAACTCAAGAACTTACGATTAGAGGGGCAAGAGTCCATTGGTTAGCTATTGTAAGATTATGTGAGGTGATTATAGTCAGGCTAGTGTTTATACCCTTTTAGATAGCGATACCTTTAAAAGACTTCAGTGTAGATGTTGTGAATGAACTAGGTTAACTAACTAACTAAACTACCTGACAGACTCAGCTACATGACTCCTATAAATAGGAGTAGTTCCTGGGTCTAAGGAACAGGTAACAGCAAGCAGCATAGAAGATTCTATGCAAGGCAACAATAGGTTTCTGCAGTAACAACCAACTCCTTTGCGTACTGTCCTACACAATTACTGTTGGTACATATTCATACTTGAATGGCTACATAGTCTCATTGCATCGAAATTACGGACTGAGACACGCCTGGTAGCGGCCATTTAAAAGATGTAGTTTTGAACATTAAAATATATCTTAAGCTATATTTACTAATATGGCAAGAAAAGTTTATATTCTGGACTTCGGGGCTCTCAAGGCAACACGAGCAAGCAAACTAGAGCTCTCCTTAAGTTCGATTATCGTCCCCTCGTGATTAAAAGAATTGAGCATTTTCCTAACGTAGGGCTGCTATAGATAACTCAACCGCCCCGTCTTTCGGAGAGAGAAAAGAAAGGGCAGCGTAGTTTCATCTTTACAAACCAAGAAAACAACGCCTCAGTGGTTATCTACAGCCGGTACCCCTGGGGCCAAGGACCAACGCTACTCTTTCCTTCCCGGCAGTGAGATCTGAGGCTTTACTGTAATCCCATCCACATGTTAATAAGTGTTATCTAGCGTAGCGCTAAAGTCGGGAGAACTATTGAACGGTAATCGATCAAGTCAATACGCCGGCTTCTTTTAGTCTTGCTACGATACACACTAAACCTTGGTTTGGTTGCTAAGTTGCTGGTGCCGAGCTAACCAGTATCACCCTACTGACTCGCAGGCTACCTAGCCTAGCCGACGACGAGGCCGACGACCTCTCAAACAGGCATGCCGATACAGGTGTGTTGTCTATCGTACGATACGAGTAAGTAATGGACGGTGGTACGCTACACTACTCTACCTAGTCTGTCTCACTAACAAATGAGCTGATAACTGATCTTTCCGGCAGCAAGAGGAACTAGAGTGCTCGCCAGGAGTACACTATTATCATGCTACATACAGAAACATGCAGTTATTAAATAAATGCCCTTAGAATCGGCAAACGCTATACAGCACACAAATCTGGTTCCTCAACTTCTCAGTCTGTAGACCTAGGAACTGCTTATTGGCTACTATTACTGCGCTCCTGCGCGTCTGAGGCGTAAGCAACGCCAAGTTAGTTAGGCATCTCTTCTCGAAAGCAGCTACCGGCGCTTACAGTAGTAACGCGCAGCGCCTCGTTGTCGGAAACTCGAAACGGGAACCACCGCCACAGCCCCCCTGCCGCGATCCTCGAAGCTGACAATGGCAGGTATCTTGAGCGTCGTTGTGAAACGACACAGCCCTCATGCTTACGTACGTCATGCTCTTGGGCAATAGTTTTGGAACCCCACCACTTGCGTGTATCATTGCCCAATCTACCGCCCAGCCGCGACCCGTAGTAGCTCTAGCGACTGCGCCAACACACATGTTCGTCCTATTGTATCTTGCGTATGGTGAGCGGAAACGAGCGGTTAATGGCGCGTTCATGTGATAGGCACTTAGTAGGTGCATGCTTCGGATCACGTCCCGTGCCTATCGATGGACATGCGCAGTCGTAATTGGGACGAACCTATGAAACTACGTGTTGAGGGCAGAGATCGAGCACTCGCCTATCGGAACAGTGTGGCCACCGACTTGAGATATCGAATCAAAGTGAAGGGCATAGCTGACCAGTGAAACGGCATGTGTTCATTCACTAATATACCGAGGGCGGAAGCAACGTGCCGTAACTAGGGTGCCATCACCAATTCGAGGCCCTCCCAGCGGATTCCTTCAATATCGAAGCACGCATTATGTCACTAATGACCACCAACCTATTTACCGAATCCGCTTGGCAAGCTACTGGGCTTGGAGAGTGAGGGGAACGAGGGTGCGCAAGGCATCCGTATTGGTGCCCAGACACGGGGTCAATCTATCTACCAAAATGCCGGAATTTACGAGCGTTGCATTGGGGGGCTCGATCGTCCCATCCAGGCCGCGCGCTCGCATAGGCTGGCCCGCCAGTTCCGAGTCTATCGCCAGTTCGTTGATTAAATTGAGACGAGGGAAGTCAGACCAAAAGGCTGGAGGGGTCCGGACACAAGGGCGCGGCCTTGGATCGTGAGTGTGCCGCTGCGTGCTGATAATGAGCTCATTCGTTCTCGTCTAATAACGAACAGATAAGTTTGACAGAAACTGGTCGGCGATTACCAAGGTCAAGTATGATTGTCCTAGGCGCACTAGCCATGCTGCATCCCAATCAAGGCAGCGATAGAGTAGTGTATACAGATATGTTCGATTTTTTGACCTGTTGTATCACAGTATCAACTTCAAGGGTGAGAGTCCCACCCATCTCGGCTTGGTCGCCGACGCGCCGTATACAGACCCGGGACACGAGTCGCGACGAATACAGGGGAACCGTCAACTCGGGACCGATATCTGAAGAGGGGCTTAACGAGGGGGCGCTTTCAGTCTCTCTTGTCTTGTATAAGTAGTATTGCATATGAAGTGTAGGTGAGGTGGTGGGGGTGATGAAAAATCTACTATACCTAAATGCCTGTTGGACTCACCGCCCGCTCGCTTGATTTTGCCTCTTGAAGCAATAGGGCTCGTTTGGCACACGACAGCCAACATGAGCGATTTCTGGGGAGGAAGACTGTATCATGGTTCATCACAATATACATACTAGTCTAGCGTACCATTGAATGCGTTCAGCGTTCACGGAACCCAAGGGACTGGATCCTGTTGGACGGAATCACGCGTCCCTTCCCCGAAATCCGGCTAAATATCGCCACAGGTTGGTTCCAGGACACTCAACTACACTTACACTACTACTACACTAGTCTACCAGCCCCACGCTAGGATATCGAGGTTGCGGCTTGGGAGGTTGATCATGTAAAATCGGATTGTATTATGTCGCAATCCAAATGGTCGGACGTACTGTAGAGTCATGTCATGGCCTTGCTCGCTAATTGGACCAGTATACGCGTGATACTAAGCTAGGGAGCTCGGGCAAGAATTAATGGGCCTTGTGCTCGAGTCAGTTTACTTTACGATAATGACAGGTAGGTTAGGGTAAGCTTCTGGGGTAAGCGAACGGTTTGCGGGACGAAACCGCTATTGACTTCGACCTTTGCGGTCACCACGGCCGCTGGTCAAGCTCAGAAACTAGCCATTAGCGCTGGTATAGATCTGAGACTATTCCCATCATTAGATGCTACTAGTTTTATGGTGGGGGTCCTAGGTAGGACGGCATACTGAACGGCATCGAAACTGTAACGTGCTTAGGCCTTGAAACAATAGTGTAGATATAACCTTGAGCGCCACGCCTCTATCATACGTGTGTGTAGCGTACAAGCACCAATGGAGTATGATGATCTCGTTTCTTTACGAATGCCGTGCCACGTAGGTAGTGTATCTCACTCCGCCGCAATGTTTCTCGTCCTCTTATCAGTGATGCCCCTCACACAGAGCAGAAGCATCGGGTGAACAAGACGGGAATGGAAATTAGCGCCCGAACACTGGCCGGCTTACTCGGCGCTATTGACGGAAGAGGTGATCTAGGACCTGCCAAGTGGATGAATGATCAATGATCAATGAGATAAGGGAATACGACAGATGACTTTGGTGTAGGAACGGCCGTCGACGATCGTGGATGGATGTCCTGGTCCATGTGATTCCAGAATAGTGTAAGACGATCTCGAATCGTCGAAAAAGAAAGGACCGCGCATATCGCGTTCCCAGAGATTGGGAACGCCATGTGGCTACAAAATGTGCAGTTTAATAATGTGTAGCTGGTGAGGATTCTTCAGCTCGATGCCTCGTCTGACGGGGTTTCCAAGAGCAGACACGCCGTGATATGTGTGTATATCTGGTTTGATTTCCTCATTTTATGCATCGGATACTCACATGCAGTAGAGAGAGCAGTGGCTTCTTTTCTCTGTGGTAGTATCTCGTAAGCAGAGATAGATTTGTCTCAAGAGTCAAGAAGCTTCTTGTCTACAGTCTGTCCAATGCGGTAGCATGTTTTCTCAACGGCACTACGTAGTACCTACTTCACAGTGTACTTCTCCTCTCTAGTACTAGTAGTAGGTATACATAGTACACTAGTCTAATAGCCCCCAACTTGGGGGCCAAGCCAAGACTTTGCGGAAAACCAATCCGCACGTTGTCAGCAAAGGACTTAGAACCTGGATGATGGGCAGTTGAAGTAACGGGTACACGGCCCATGGTTGTAACTTGTCGTACTCATAAACCAAACAAGTCTCAGCACAGTGCAGTCAAGTTTACCCTCCAAATAACCTTAAATATGGTGGTACCTTATTCGAAAGGTACACACATATATGTATGTCGTACAGTATGTACACTAGTGGACGATGTGCTTTCGGCCATGTACCGCCAATATCATCCGTCACTGGTCAGCTTCAACGTAACCAGCACCACGTGCTTAACTTAGCTTTCTACTCCAACTCCCTTTCCCCTTTTTCGTCTTGTCTACTTACACTACTCTAGCCATAGCTTACCCGCACCAGTTGACCAGAGTGGTTTACCAGAAATACTGTATGACGATATGTAGTGAACATTCCTTTCGGGGGTAAACTCTCCTTCTATGTATGGGGCCGTTTTGTAGTTATGGGGCTTGGGCTGAGCAAAGTTAGGCACGTGAAGGTACCTAACGAGGTTACATCGCTAGTGTTCCAGAGGATGATGTCTGTCTCGCGTGGGAAAGATGATCTGCATTCCTCAGCTCGGAGATCGCAAGGCGCAAGGCGCAAGGCATTACCTACTGTACATCATCGATTGTCGCACACTCAGCGCCGATCATCTTTGTTGTTTACTGTACATACCGGGACCGAGTGTTGCTGCACTTATATATAGCAGTGTACTGCCTACTCCCTATGAAGCATCATACATATGATGTACCTAAATCCCTTCAATGCCACCACCTACCTGTCGTTTTTATGTTCTGGAGTACATGCGAATAATGGCAACATTTATCATCTCTTAATACTTTCATACTGTCCTAGTCTATAGTAGAGTTTGATGTACAGTTACAGACTAGGGATCGGGTCTAATTTCCCCGATTTCATTGGGCTGACGCGGATCATTCTGGTGATTTCGTGACAGGTGGCGTTTAACGAGAAAGGTTCCTTTGTGTCGGTACGGTACAGTAGGTATACTGTAGTGCTCTAGTATACGCCATTAGTCTAGCTTAGGTATTAGCTAGTTGCACAAGACACATCATTTACTTAAGCTACCCGGTAAGACTAGGACAGTCGACGTCTCACTCGCAAGCTAACGTAATCTTGACATTGGTACGGTACTACTAGTGTATGTGAGTAGGTTTATCACCTGAAATTGACGCCGCGAGGTGCTATCCAGTCTAGCGCTCTGCGACTGATTGGTTATTTGATTCCTTTTTGGACTACCTATATCATGAAATCCTGGGTATGTTAACAAAACAATGGTTTTACATGCTACCTTGCCTAAAAAAGGGGTTCCTTTCCTCTTCTAGTGATCAAATGCTCGCCAAATACCGACGCCGCTCATACCCTAACGATGCGCCGTAAGCCTCAAAGCACAAAGCCCCCCCCCCCCATTTAAATGATAAAAAAGAAACTTAATTCAAATCCAACTATTTGAGGACCTGAGCCCCTAGAATGCTAACGATCGTCGCTATACAGGCGGGTAACGCCCAGGGCCGCCGTCTCGAAGCTAAGGATGCGCCGTCGTTTTTCTTATTCGTCGCATTCACGGTTACGGATGTGGCCGTGGCCGTGGCCGTGGGCAGTGCCGCTGCCGCGCCATTGCTTGGCGTAATGGTCGTTGTCGACACATAGGGCGAGTCCAATGTCCATGTTTCAATGGCTACGCCCTCGGGTCCAATCGTGATTGTCTCGCCGCCGAGGACGGTCGTCGTTTTTTCTGTATGTCCTGGCGCGAGGGGATCTAAAGTGTATGTAACATTCTGGATCACGACCATTGTAGGCCCAATCCGCGAAATCGTCACGCCACCCGCAACTACGAGTTGCGTGTCTGTCGACACCGCATTACTCCCCCCATATGTTTCGCCGTGAACAAATACACCCGATGGTCCAATCAGGACGGTATCTCCGTCGATTACTTCCGTAATAGTGCTTGAGCCCGGCCCATAGGTTATTGTTCTGCCCTCGATGACGACCTTGTCTGAGCCAATGACTGTAATTAGCTCTGCACCAATCACAACCTGTCTTGTGTCTTGTGCTGCCGGGATGGTGAGTGTTTGGCTTGGAAAGACAATGGCGCCCGGCCCCAGTGTTATGATTTGGCCCCTAATTACCACCGTGGTCGGCTTGGGTCCAATTGTAAAAGATGTCTTGTCGAGGACTACGGTCGATCCTTCAATGTCCACCCCAATATTACCAATCGTAGTTTTCGTAGGCGTCGGTGAAACTACACTTTCACTACTAGGCGGCCGTGTTACCGTAGCACCAACGCCAACGACTTGCGTTGGGTTAATAGTAAAAGTATTCCCATCCACCACCACTTTTGTCGTTGGCTTAGCTGGGTTGTCAGTAAAGGTCTGGTCATCGATGACCACAACGCCGGGCTTGACGGTGACCGTAATAGGTGGAGTGGTGGAGGTGGTGGTGGCGACAGCGGTGGTGGCAACAGCGGTGGCGGCGATGACAGTGGTACTAATAGGTGTCGACTTGACGTTCTGGTCTGTTGTAGCTTCGTTGCCATAGTCAGGCGCACCCGGGGACTGAGCCTGGTTCGGGTAGGGCGCGCTATGTACGTTTTCCATAGGGTCTGGCGATCCGCCGTAGTCCGGGGGGGATGAGGTCGGGAACACAACGGCGGGGTTTTTATCCGTCGTTACGAAGGTGAGCGTTGGTTCCATCCCTCTCCCCACCGACGTGTCGCTGATCCAGACCCACCATGGATCCGTTGTGATCGACGGAACAGCTGTAGCGGGACTCCCGGTGGTATGTACGAGGGAACATGACTGCCCGGAGCTGTCGCATACCGAGACGGTGAACCTGCCGGTTGCACTCGTCGTCGGCGTGCATGGTTTAGGTAGGCTGATAGTGGGGAAGGGGGGCGTGTACTCGGCTGGATCCCCGAGCCATGTTATTGTCCATGTGTATATAATAGACCATTCTATGACGGTGGAAAACGAACCAGGGGTGCTTGTCATGCAAAAATCTTGGGCAGTGGTTGGAGATAGTATCGTGCTTCTTGAGGGAGTAGTGGTGGAGGAGTTAGTATATTGTCCTATTGTTGTTCCTGTTGTTGGTCCTGTTGTTGTCACATTACCAGTTGTGTTCAGAGGAAATGTGGGAAACGCTAAGATGGTCGAGTTCGTTTGGCTTGGCAAGACCAAGGGTGTTGTGAGAGGTGTCGTGAGAGGTGGTCTTCCATGTGTTGTAATGCTAGCTATAAATGTGTCCCCGATAACCCTGGTATCACTGTTCTGCGCTTTGCCCGTCTTGCTAGTAGTGGATAATTCTTCATGGTTGCTATCTGTCGGAGTTGCAAAGCTAACTCCTTTAACAGATGAACTCTCTTTTATAACAGAGCCTGTATCTGAAGCCGCATCCGAGGACGCGCGTGGCGGTGATATGTCCTGCTTAGTCCAAGTCGATGGTAAAGTATTCGAAACAGTGACGGAAGAATGTATACTCTCTATAGCAGTAGTTGTGCTATTTCTGATTGCTAGCCTCTTGTAAGGCTTGTTGTCTATAGAGCGATGGCCTACATGAATGGTCAGTGTCCTTCGTCCTTCTATTTATCTAGAAGAAAGAGGTTAAGGCGTGGCAGACCTGCTGTGCCATGGAATGCACTGCAAGACAAAAGCACCGCACACCATAACGGGATTTTGACTGCTGTCATGGCGTCTCTTAATACGAGTTATGCAACAGGCCTCTTGGTGGTAGTAGAAGGATGTTGGGGTCTTATAACCACCCCAACAAGGTTGCAATCTCTCGTTGGTCTTGCATCGCAAAGAATCCGAATGAGGCTCAAGAGAACAGACGAGCCATTGAAGTAGAAATGTTTGTTCACTTGCTCGCGTAGTTTTGCTAGATGAGATGGTTGCTGGAGGGTGTTATGCATGTTTTACGTATAATAGTAGCAGAGCTACTACACGGACGGGTGCTGAGATCTACGCTCCAGAGGGGAGAGTACCACCGAATTAACCTTTGATGAAGAACTGTATTGGGGACAGAGATATATTACCCGGCATATATCTATTACACCCCCATATAATGCCTGGACACGTACCACTTGGTGGTGTAGTGTACGGTAGTGTACGGTAGACCTCGTCATACGACAGTGAGGAGGAACTTGGGACCGTGTTCATATATTGCCATTTGGAGCCGATCCATGCATTCCAAGGAGCCTAATAGGAACCTTGCCGTGTACTTAGTGTACTATGGGTAGTTTATGATAAATGCGCGCTTCACATATTGCAGCTTGTTAGTCAAGGAACAGTTCCAACACAGAGACTTTCATATATAATTGAAAATAATACAAGTAGATAAATGGCTGGTTTCTCGTCTCAGAAATTCTACAACCAACTATCGGATGGTTACTGTTGCGCTAGAAGAGCGACGGTCTGAAGCCAGCCCTGAGCACTTACATCATTAAGTTACATGGGTAGGTAACAATAAAATCTCGCGATGGAGAGTAATGATGTACCCGGAGGCGCCGAACTGACACCTACCTATTTATCTATCTACATAGAGTGTAGAATGAATTTCTAATGGTGACTAATGTGCTTGCTGATACACACAGTACCCAAGGTAAGTAGGTATACAGGTATATTTCTTACAGAGCACGCATGGTCAACGTCCACGGTAATGCGCCATCAGACACATGCATACCGAAATCTATAACCTTAGGTAGTAATTACTTAGGTATACTAGACTAGGCAGGAGAAGTCGTTCTATATTGGCCATCATGGAGGCTAACTGAAGTCGCTTATTGTTATCTGATTGTCCCTCACTACCTACCTAGCATAGGTGCACTACTACTACGTGTATTGTATGATATCATGATATGAAATAGAAATTCACTGCTACACTAGCCAAACGCTTGTAGTGCTTGTAGTGAGTGTTCTAGTTAGTAAGGAGGAAGCGGACAAGAAGCGGACTACTTCGCTTGTTTAATCTTCTTTCCGCTTAGCCTGAGTAGAAAGCTAAACTCTGAAGCACGGTGCCTATGTCTCATCTATACACTGTACGTTATGTAATGTAGTGTAGTGTAATTAGTAAACTACATGTACCTACTATTACATAGGTACTGTAGGCTATCTTGACTGTCTGGTAGGTATCCGCAAAACACAATCGCCTATCAAAGCTCAAGGGCAACACAGTATCTGCATGGCAATTGGTGTACTGTAGGTCTCTTGTGTAGTGTACTTACTGTAGGTGGGCTAAAACCCAGTCATGAGGAACCAGGTGAGGGTTGATCCTCGGCATGCGTTTAGAGGATAATGAGATTGGTAACATCTGACTTACCTCGACAAAATAGTGTACTACGTAGTGTAGTGTAGTATACCACTGTGATGCGGGCTTATGCCGCGCATCCAGACTACCCTACCTATTTACATGCAGTAGACAGCACATAGTAGTGTAGCAGTGACTGTTTAGTATTTACACAGTGAGCCATCAAGTTTGCCCAGAGAACCGGGCTGTAATACTGACCTACACTAGGTACCTACATGGTAGGTAGGTTAGGTATACTATAGTAGGTAGGTAGGAGGTAGGTACATAGGTAGGTAGGTAGGTAGGTAGGTAGGTATAGGCACTGATAGCAACTTACTTACCTACCTTATGTACCAATGTACAGTACTAAGTACATACCTCCTACAGTACATGTTGACCTACACTAGTACCTGGATACGCAAGGACCCCCCCCCAAACCTTGTTTTGCCCCAACCGACCTCTTTTTGTCAGCGCCTCATCTCAGGATTTCCTTTCTGAAACCGCCCGTCATTTCAAGATGTCCAGGTCTTTCAGCGAGAGTGCGGCCCTCATGGCATGATTTGCTTCAAAGCTTGGACAAATCAGCCTTTTTAGTGGATTACATTCGCGCATGGTCAAACACTTTTTGGCGCACTGCCCGACTGCCCAACTTGGCTTGTTTTAATTACTGACGACGTTTCCATCTGTCTCCCGGCAAAATCGGCCGGAACTACCAATATCTCATTTATCCAGATATCAAATACACTACACCACATGATATGGGGACCAGATTATCGCAATTTCTACTCCAATCGAGAACACTCCATTGGCAACGATGCCTTCGACTTTCCGTCCCGGACGATTTTACCCATTCCGGTATCCGAGTTGCTGGCCGAGTGGCTGTCGCCTGCTGCTACTCATTCTCCTCGTACTGCAAAGACGGGGAGACTTGATGACGCTGGGCTCATTGTGATGATCGTGGTAATTGATAATTGGCAATTCTATCAGCGAATGTCTTGTCAGCGGCCTGGCACTGAGGCAGCTAGCTTACTGGCTAAGCGAGCCAAGGCAGAGAATGCCTCGCGCCAAGTTGCTTGGTGAGCTGGGTTACTGCTGGATTTCGACCCTGGAACCAAGCATCATACCCCACAGCCGCACCATGTCACTACGTATTGCCGTTAGAGGTCTCAGAGGGTCTAGTCCACTTGATCCACCGTGAATTGGCTATCTTCTGGGGCTAGTCTGGAAACCTATGATGGGTGCCGGACATTTGGACCCGAAGAAGCCCGAAGAGTAACTTTGGTTTCTTTTGAGCACTTGGCCCATATTGGCCCATATTTCGTCCATTTTGCCCGTTGAAGACTAGAGAGCACTATCTACGTAGTACTATCCAGCGAAGAGGGCAGAAGCACGCCATATACTCAGTACACTTCTGACGTGCAGGTTGTCTTGAGTCCTGAACAGCCTATCCAACCCAACATGTAGTCGGTCTACTCCTTACATGCCGGGTTCGTCAACTTCATTATGCCTGCCTGGTAATGTATCAACTGTCGTCATGCCAAAACCACTCTTGTTGACCATATCCCTTGAGGCGTCTTCTGCGAGACCAAAATTGTTTGCGTTCATCATCTCAACTACTCCACTTCGTCATAAGACATAACGAGCAATCGTGGCATTACTATTAGGAATTTCTTCTCGGTGGTAGCATGCAAAATCTGCTTAATACGTTTGTAGTAGAGGCTCCTTTACCAAAATACAATATAGGTAGGTCGTTATAGATCTCGTGCAGCTAGTAGCGTAGAGTCCACTCTCCCTGACGTACTAGACAAGCCAGCTACATACTGTGATCTATACAGTATACCTGCCACATAGCCACCAGGCGGAACCCTGTCCTGGCCCTGGTCCATACCCTAAAGCGGAACACCCGAAGGACGGTACTCACTAGATACAGTACCTCGGGATTTCTGGGGCACAGACGCTGGCCCCAGAAATCCTCTTGGAGTTGCAGTGCCTAGAAGCTCCCTGTCTCTATTACACTATTTTCTACCTTGAACTTTTCATCACCACGTACAACAAGCAGTTTGACTCGCCTTTTTGCCTGGAGCAGACCGCCACACGCCATAATCACCGAACGAATAACTACAGGCGACCGTAGTACTACGCGCGCACTTTGATTTTGGGAGCGAATGGATTTGGACCTCACGACTTTTTGGGATTTGGCGAAGCCCATGAAGCATCAGGAGGACCAGTGGTGACCTCGGGCTCGTGTACGACCGTCAGGTGGTGCGACGACCACGAGACAATGTCGAGGCGGCATCCTATTCTGGCAGTTGTCGGGACGCTGTTGCTCATACCTAGTCTCGTTTACGCTGATGGGCCTAGCGCTTTATGGCTTGAGCCGTCATTAAACTGGCACGTCTAGTTTAATCGCTTGGGGAGAATTCGGTGGCTAATCGTGACACAGGCATGGCATTGATGGTAACTGGTCGTCAACGACCCTCTTTGTGGGCGAGCCTGCCCAGGAGATTGATATTGTCGTGAGCACAAGTATATCCGAGGTATGGGTCGTGGAGAACAGCGGATGTGGAAGTAAGTGTTTGATGCGTCACGAGAACGAAAGTCGCATTGGTCTTTTTTTTTTTCCTTTTTTTCTTTAAGTACCTGATAAGAACTTCAGGAACACTATCATCGTAACGGTGCTAACTATTCTGCCTAGGTCCTCTTTGCAATGACGCACGGGGAGGCGTCTTCAATAGAAACGCTTCAAAAAGCTGGTCATCGATGGGATTATGGCAGCTTGGACTGAAAGCGATCGGGATTCACGCTAATGGAGATTACGCAATGGAGACGGTGGTAGTATATGATAGTGTTCGACGATGGCAGACTTCATTCAACAAGCTACCCGTTGCTGGCATCAACGATACATCCGCCTATACAGGTTTCTTTGGTCTGGGAATCACAGAAGGGAACTTTGGTGGTGTCGTGGCGCAAAGTCCAATTGCGTCGCTAGTAGAAGAGAGGGGCACAATACCAAGTCACAGCTACGGTTACACGCCTGGGGCTTATTATGGTAAACACCCAAGAAAAGTCCTTTCTGCCAACCGTAGATGCTAACGAACAATAGCTGGTGCGAGGGGAATTCCAATGTCTCTAACGCTAGGAGGCTACGATGCTAATCGGTTTGAATCTCACGATGTTCGGTTTAGCCTGAATGCCACTACAAGACAACCCCAAGTTCTGGTGCGAGCAATCACGGCATCGGTATCAGATATCGGACAGGCACCTACGGAATGGTCCGGCCAGTCGATAACTTTATCGTCATTTAATGAATCTATGACAGCCATGATTGATAGTTCGACCCCTTATCTATGGCTTCCGACAGCAGTATGCGATCGTTTCGCCAGCGCCCTCAACCTAACGTGGAACGAAACATTTGGGCTGTACCTGTTCTCAGGCGACGACAACTTGGAACGTTACCGTTCAGCGCCTGATCTTTCATTCACATTCGTATTCTCCAGCGCGGACAACACGGGCAGCTTAGGCTCACCAACAAATATGTCGGGCATAGTCAACATCACTGTCTCAGCAAATGCGTTCATTCAGAGTCTTCAGTATCCATTCATGAATCTGATAGACTACGGCGCGCCGGCAATTCCATACTTTCCATTGAAAAGAGCCGAGAATGGGAGCCAACTGATTATAGGGCGCTCATTCTTACAAGAAGCTTATATCATTACTAACTACGAGACGAGTATGTTCTCCATACACAAGGCCCGGTTCCCTAATAGCCCATTGAGAAATACCTCAATTCAAGCCATTGCAGCCTCACCTAACAGTCCCTATCCCGGACCGCCTTCTAAACAACATCAGTCCAGCAACATAACTCAGAATCAAATAGCAGGTGCCGTTGTTGGTGTATGTTTAGGAGCTATCGCGCTCGTTACGACAGCAGTGCTTGTGCGACGAAAAAGAAGGTCGTTGAAGAACAACAGGAACGAGAATGAGACGGAGGAATACAAGGAGAAATACTCTACAACGGAACCAGACTCGCCCATGAGTCCCACAGCAATGACTTTATTCCGAATGAAGACGCGAGCGAAGAACTGTTCGAAAAAGACAGGTGAAACAGGGGGTCATATCGATGCTCATGAAGTAGGGGCGGACTGGAGCCACGAACGCTACGAAATGCCCGCCCCGATGCCTATTGAGCTGGACGCAAGCGATACAACAAGAGCTTATTTCGAAGTTCCTGCTGGGGAGGATACCCTCGGCCGGAATTCGTACAAGCGGCCACAGCAATGGGCCCAACCACCTCAGCCATCGGATCCAGAGTCCATTTCAAAGCCTACAGGCCTCAATAACAGAGCCGCCCACGTCCCATCGCCCATCAATACACTCTACCGCGATAGCCCCTCGCCCACATCGAGTCCAACTCAGGAGCATGATATGAATAGAATACCTTCTCCAATAACACCCCGTAGCGATGGCTCGGCTTATTTCGGAGAATACCCTTCTCCAATAGCTGGATTCTTCCCCGCTCGAACACTTTCCAGATCTACTATCTCGAATCCTACCATGGCTTATACGCCACCGTCGCCAACTAGTGTGACTAATTCAACAACGCTCGCGCGCTCCGCCTCGTCAGTCGCATCCATCAATTCCCAAGCAACAAATTCTATGCTACCACAGCCACCAATCCAGAGAACGCCAATTGATTCTACACATGTCGTCTGTCTTGGGCCATTGCCCGATAATGTCCGACTCCCACACCAGCTGATGATGCAAAGGCCGCCTGCCTCCCAAAACCATGACATTGTCTTACCTAAAATGCCCACCATTGCATCTGAAAGCCCCTCGAGGCGGCAATCTATCACTGATACGTTAGGGAGCAATTTCACACTCGAGGAGGAGGCGAGGGTAGCGGTGACTCGGGACGATACGACGGCGTTCGAGAGAATAGATGGCTTCGACATTGTACACGTTCCCCAAATGGCGCATCGACGCTATAGCTGGGAGGAATAACGGTGACACTAGCTACTCACCGCATCATACGAGGCTGCCTTTCTAGGTCATTCTCTTGAATTAAGACTCAAAGCATGAAGGTCTTGGGATCTATATATATTACACCCTCTAATCATGTTTGCTAGATGCATCTCATCTATTTTCTTTTTCTGTTTTGCACACCATTTTATTCTCCTTCGCGCATATACCTATATATACCTTGGGATGCCTATACAGATATCTAGGCTAGCGACGGAGTTTACGGCTATTCAGTTATTTCGTTATCTAACCGCTATCTACACGATACTTCGATCACGGTTGGACTTGAAATGGAGGGATCAATCAACAATTAGGTAAAGAGCATCTGTGGAGGCGACACCTCGAGGCAGAGCAGGTATTCCTCCTTGGAATGACACAAGATCACGAACTTGACGATCAGATAAGTTGCAGGAGTAAAGCTTACGGCTTTTGGGAATCGACAAAACAGAAATAGGATGCTATCTTGGCATACAGTTTTGGTATTGAATGAACGTTCACGTTTTGGTCAACACAAGGCGAGCTGGGTCAGAAATGCCAGATTGGCCACCATGTGGTAACGAAGAACGTGGAGGACAAATCCCGCTATACAGTAGTGCACTGCACCACAAGCGACAGACCCCAGGTCGCTGGCGGTTACATATTTGGTTGTTTATAGCTAGATTGGAGAAGCAAAAAGCTCTCTAGACGTAAATAAAGAAAAAATACATACATACCATTAAGCTTTAGCCCCTTCTCGACGTTACTTAGCTCTGTTTCCTTTGTTACTCGCGTGACTAGTTTTCGTCTCGCTATACATCAGTACGAGGAACAAATAATTTCCGAACAGACTATGTAGTTCTAAAAGGAACACTTCAATGAAACAGGCCAATTGATAGAGGCACATAACACTGCCTCAATCTGGATGTTTATCTGTGTCTATCACAGGAATGCCTGGGCGCAGAAAACTCCCAAAATACGTCTACCTCCCCTCCAATAGCCGCCCATCCTTGCAAAAAAGGAGTTATTTAAATCTATGATGAGAAAATCAAGGGATTGGCCGTTGATACTGTTGTTCAGTTTCCCTTCCCCAAGCCCGAGATTCATTCATTGGCTGGTGGAAGATCATGATACTCGCCTTGCTATTTCATGCCAGTCTAAGTCAATTTCCAATTACATAGGCCGAGAGATTCGAAATTGAGTATAGTAATGAAAGCAAGATTGAGTTGGCATATGCGGGTATCTCACGTTCTCTTGACTTGGTTATCTGGTAGATAATATGGTACCTGGACAATTACATCACTCTGATGTGTTAGCAACACCGAGCATTTGGTTTATTGATAGAACGAAGGAACGACACGAGAATTCAAGGAGCTATCCTGTTTGCCGCAACCAAGGCTCCGGGCATCTCTCTCAGGTATTAATTCAGTGATAAGTGGTGCAGTGCAGTGGGAGTAAGTCTATGCCAGGCCACTCTAGCTTTATCCCGTTGACCAAGCAGGTCTCCTAGTCAACATTCAAACGCGCGGGTCGGGGTTCTCGCTACGAGTTATTGCTAACGGGAATTCAAAAGTTATGTATGTGCTTCGTTATCAACGCATGTGTAGGGATGGATTACCAGGCGTACTCACACACTACTCTAGATATAGGTTATCTTGTGTGACTAGACTCAGGAGCTTACTCTGAAGATTGTATTTATACATACCCGAGCACCACTGCAGAACTGAATGGGAGGCCTTCAGTACTACGGCTGGCTGTTGGTCAAGAGCATATGCCCGCCCATTCATGCCCATGCTCAGGCC
The DNA here is from genome assembly GCA_902806585.1 of Xylaria hypoxylon. Taxonomy (NCBI): domain Eukaryota; kingdom Fungi; phylum Ascomycota; class Sordariomycetes; order Xylariales; family Xylariaceae; genus Xylaria; species Xylaria hypoxylon. Next base: position 1,577,307 of record CADCXB010000010.1, read on the forward strand.
CCCTCCAAGATGGCACCCACCGAGGAAAGCATAGTGGAAAGATAGGCTATGAAAGGTCGAGACTGTTAGAGACGAAAGTTACAAGTTTATATCTCGGCGTCCAAGGGAAAGACATGTGCTAGCTAGCTTATCGTTACCTGCCTAGGTAATTATATCAAGCATTCCCTAGCCAGTAGCTGTCTTCTCTAGGAGCTAGAGAAACACAATGATGAATGAAATCGCAATAGACTTTCCTGTATATCAAGTAGTCAGTGGACTAAGTAAGCCACTTATTATCCACAAACATGCCAACATCAATCAATTAATCAACCTGCCTGTTTCCAGGAGTAGGAGAAGCTATAAAAAGGAGAAGGGGCTTGGGGATTTAAGCATTTACTTTGTCTCCGCAGGTAAGATTCATAAGCCATATACGTACGGCCTGCTGATTTCATAAGCTAACTATAATACCAAAAAAGTATTTCTCATTACATAAAATAGTACCAAAAGGTTCGCTAGCACAAAAAAGGGTCTGGCCGGGGATTGAACCCGGGACCTCTCGCAAGCAGCTGTAGGGTGTACCCTAAGCGAGAATCATACCACTAGACCACCAGACCAAATCGAACCCATCGCTCACCATCTAGTGGCGAGATCCGTTGTTGTATGAAGAAGGCACTTTCTATCTTATCCTATAATGCTGCAAAGTGTGATTTTTAAAAGTGAAGCTGGTAGTCTACGTAATAGTGAGAGTTAACATGGATACCAAGCAGTTAGTCAAAGCAGTTTTACAAAGGTAAGAAAGGTAGACTTATTTTTACAGACAAATTCAAATGCTGACTAAACCTTATTGATCATGTCATGCAGACAATATCTTCTATCTACAAATGTAAACTTCAAATTAAGTTATGAAGTGTTGAGTAAAAACATTATGCCTTTGGGCTAGAATAGAATAAATAGGCAGCGCAAGAAGAGAACCCAATGACCACAAACTTTGCCTGTCCTTGCAACGACGTTCACATCGCCTTCCCTTTCCCTTTCCCCAATCCATCTCCACTGAGTGGGGGAAATTCATTTTCACTGGTCTCCAAACCAACCATCGCCTTTCTGCTCTCCTCCTCAGCAAGACTTAGCTGCAACGCCAGTTCCAAGTCGTCATCAGTAACTGGAGGGGTAACCATCGCCCTTGACGATGACCCGCCCCGCTTGACCATGGGTGTACGGCTCGATGAGGGCGAGCTAGATGGGGATCGCTTGCCCCTTTTGTCTTTGAAAGTAATAGGGCCGTCGAACTCGCCGGAGCTATTGGCCTTCGGAGAACGACCAAGATCATTGACGCCCTCTAGAAGGGATAGTCGAATAGCAGTTTGAATTTGAAGTTCATATTCGCTCTCGCTCATAGCCTCAACCGCAGTGCTGGTGTTCCCAGTGGGTGGACTTATACCAGTGACGCTGGGGTCGGGGGTGATGGTATCCATACTTCCGGTTGTCGAGGTTGTATCAAGGTCCGCAGCTGAGCCAGTGTCACTACTTATTCGCCGTTGCTCGTCTAGTAAAAATGCTTCCTGGGACATCATCTCCGCATACTGAAGGGCTTCTTCTTCACTTAAATTGTTTACTCCTACTCCAAAACGAGACCGAAGGCGGGCCTGTTCCCGTGTCTTGTGTCGCTGCTCGTCGCGAAGTTCTTCAGCTTCGGCAGCAATGTAACCTTTGACACCCCCACCGTGACGTCGCCCACTGAGACGGCCATGAACATCAGAATGTCGTAGCTTGCGTTTACGACCGGTAGCCTGGTTCGAAGAACTGTACGCCCAATATCGCACGAAGGTACCGAAAGCCACAATCCCGTGGAGAACAGTTGGGTCCGGGTCCAGATAAATGGCACCGACAGCGGAAAAGTTTGTATCACCCAGGGTTGGATTCACAGCAAGGATGTGGCGAGGCATACGACCGGCAGAACGAGAATTTAGTGTGCGAACCGGGCCCAAAGTGGAAGCCAAGGGATCCCAGGCCTGAACCAGTCCATCACTTCCGCCATGGACTAAGTAGAGAGCTGAGAGAGCTAAGCACGAAATCTCGGACGATTCTGTCTGAATAACACGGACTGGGAAGATGCCGTCGCCTGTATGTCCGGCTCGCATGTTCCAAAGTACTACTTTCCCTGTGTTGGTGCCTAAACCAATCAACCTTGCTCTTCGGCCGGGGATGTCTGTAGGTGACTGTCCAGATGGAGTGGCAGGAGCGCTAGCTAAGGGACTGGAAGCATCCTTCAGAGGATCTTCGAACGATGTAACCAATGCCATAAGTGACATATCAACAGCACTTGCGGTGATCGTAACATTGCCGATCTCCTTCGAGGAGAATTTCGTCTCGACCCAGTCATCTAGCGCCTTTGAGGCGGTAGAGATTGGCAAAGACGAGTGTTTACCCGACAACGATGAGACTTGCTTGAGTGAAGAACTTGAAGACTCCGGGGAGGCGGGTCCGACACTGTTACCGCCGAATATAGAGTGGTGTTGTACTGTTTCTAATTGAGACTCTATGACTTGCGGAGGCGTTGTATCAATTTGGGGCTGATTTGCAATTGTTCGCGTGAAGCGTCTCAAATTCCAGGCTGTATCGTCATTCAAGGCGCAATCAACAATGAAGAAGCTCTCTCCTGCGCCGAGTTCGTCGTCGCTAGCAAAGTCGGCTTCTAGTTTTCGACGCATGTCCCAACCATAGCAAACCTTCCGAAAGTGCACAGGCTTATAACGAAGAAATTTCTCAATCTCTCGCGCCTCGGCAATCATTTGGTCCTTCTTCAAACTCATAGCGTTAGAAGGAGACCTCGGAGAGTAGCTACCTCGAACCGCGTTTCTTCCAGAGTCGTCAGGACGCGCCTGTCGCCGAGTAGATTCCACAAGGTGCCAATAAGTCGAGCGACCAGTATGCCAAGCAAGCTTGGTACTATCATCAGCTTTAGTCTTGCTGGCAGGAGGACTCGGAGGCTGGGTTAAGTAGTAGACTTCACCCAAGGCATTGAGGGCGACAGCCCAAACACGGTTCAGAGCTTTCCTCTTCTGATTATAGCTATCATCAATCTTGAGTGCGATAATAGGCACTCCAGGACTCAACACCCAACGAGCGGTTATTTCACCAGGAGTGTATCGTGGACCAGAGGGATCATAGCCGAGCGCATACGCAGTCACAACTCCCAGAGTTGATCCAGTCATGATACCAGCCATAGACTGAGTAATGGTAGGCACAGAAGACGACTTAGCAACCCATACGGAGCAAATACCCTCAGAGAGCTCAGGAATCTTAGGGATATCAGGATGGGCCTCAACTAAACCAGTTTCTTGACCGAGGTACCTCCCTCTGTACTCTCCAGTAGGACGGAAGAAGACACGACCGCCTGGGAATCCTTCACCGCCAACGAGACCATAAGGTTGGCTTACATCCATGACGTTGGGCATCGCCGCAGGTCCTTCGCCCATGCCGTAAGGTATGAGCTGTGGCATGACCTCATCCAGCTGAGCAAAAGCAAAAGGGTCGTCTAGGCCCCATTTCTCAACCTTTCCGACCGAGGGATCGCTTGCGCTAACGACACCTAAGTCGGCAGCGCCATGGATCACCCGTGGTGGTTTCTTGCTATTCGGCTTGAACGTAGCGTGGAGGTGAGTAATGATGGAAGGTACCTTTGTGTTGTAAGTTAAAACCGCGGTAGCCTTCTTGCCGGTCTGGCTAGAACGTGTAGACGTGCCGACCCCACCCGAATTCGCTCCGGGCTTTCCTCTAGAAAGACTGCGGAGAAGGCGGGTTCTTAGCAGGTATTCGCTGCGCCAAGAGGCATGCTGAGTCAGGCGAGTAAAAACCCGGACTTCGGACCGGACGAAATCATCATCCTCTTCGCCCCATGCAACCCCCAATGGTTTATTCGTATTGAGTAAGGCATCTTGAGCAGGGAAGAAACGTTGAAAAGCCATGCGCCATGCGTGAGGTGTGGTGACCAAGGAGTAGAATCGTTTAGACACCAAGGCTACGGAGGCGTGCGAGTCAGGATGCAAATGCGAAAGGATATGCGTTAGGATCTCTGTGCGCTCAGGTTAGAATTGCAGCGACCTAAAAGCGAGCAGGCAAGCACATACCATTTGGGAAGTCATCGAGGTTGACTCGATCCGTCTCGTTGTTGGCACGCTTAATGACCTTGAAGCCTAGGGCTTGTCTAGGAACGGAGGGTGTCAATGCATTTTCATACTCAGAAATTCGTTGGCCGGCGAGTGGAAGCTGTCCGGTAGGCGATTGGTCGCGGACATTCAGTCGGCGCAGTTGTTCTTCGAGGAAATCCGGGCGGACACCTTGATCGAGGGAGCTGAGCGAGTCGGCATCTCTGGAAGAGTGCGACGACATGCTGTGATCTCGCTGTTGCTGAGGGCTGCGGATCGAGCCACTCGCATCATAGTGCTGGGGGCCATATTGATCGGAGGATTGAGAAGATTGGGAGGTGGTTCGCGGTTGAGTCTGTTTGGAGGTCTTGGGAAACTCTAGTTGCATAAAGTAGTGTAGAAGAAACGAGGGGTAATGGCAACGTGACTGTGCGATGGGTGCTAGCACAGTCAATGAGGAGGGCGATTAACAATTAACGAATGAGTAGCAGTTTCTACGTGGGTCGCGTGGAGGTTGGAGGAGCAGTGATGTGGACTTCATTCAAGTAGGTAAGGTAGAGAGGGAAGAGGAAAAAGCTGAGAGAACAACTTGAAATTACTCGCGATTTCTGGGTCGCAATTAGGAGGTACCTAGGTAGGTTACAACGGAAGAGCTGTAATTACCTGTACATCGTAGCACTCGTAGTACCCTACCTAATCTACCTGTTCTACCTGGGTTAGGTAGGTACCTCAAGCTACCCGATATCTTGACTGTGGCGGTGGAGCAGTTTGTGGTTTGTTGCTTTCCTTTTTACTGCATCCAAACCTGCCATATCCCCCTAAAGTTCGATAGCCTCATGTGGCTTGCCAGCTGAGGTATACCTACATATGTACACTAGGTACCTACCTAGACTAGTCTCCGAAAGTAAGGATGACGACAAGGTCCCATTCTAGCCCCTGTCACAGATTGTGAAGCTCTGCCAGGAGCCTAGGAGCTTGGTTTCGCTCACTCACTCTCAACGAACAACAAGCTCCGAAAAGCATCTGCCTAGTCGACAACAAAGCATTTTCATCAGCCTCTACTAGTGTACACGCGTAACCCGCAAGGTCGATCCTTAAGTCATCTATTCCAATCGCAGCTACTTAAGGACATCTCTCGTGCGATTCAGTTCAAGCGCGCCATCTTACTATATTCCATCTACACTGCCGACACAACAACCACGAGCATCATAACTACGATACACCATATCAGCCTTGAAAGAGAAGACACAAGTTATACGAAAAGCAAACATGGACTTCTCCGACTCTTTGTGCGTCTTCCAACTCCTGTGCGACGAGCGGCAACCACATTGCATCCGCATCGTGCGCGCGATGGCTTTGTAGTGTTCGCAGTAGATGGATTATTGAATGGCTCATTTGCGCTAACATTGTTCGCATCGCAGCCGAATCGTCAACCTCGTCGTAGGTGTGATCATGATCTTGGGCGGTATATCCCAATTCTTCCATGCTAGCATGTACGTTTGCGCACTCTCCCATACCAACACGGCGCATCTTTGTTCGCCTTCGTCGCGACAGCCTGAGTACACGATGAAGAAGGATAGCTAACAGCAACGGAATCAGTCAATCAATCATCATCGGCGTGTATGTCATAATCTTCGGCGCGAGTGTCGGACTCCTCGAATTCCAGATCCCGCCTCAAGTATCGCGCTACGCGTCCTTCATGTTCTCCTTCATCGGCCGTGGAATCTGTATGTGTCTCCCCACATCTATTCCCTCGAAAGCTATGGTCCATTGTCTTTAGACATGCTCATATTCGTTTCCACCATCGAGGCAAACCGAACTAACAATCCGTAGTCTACATCTTCATCGGTTCCATCTTGCTCTCCGACGGCTGGACACGCTACGTAGCGGGCTCTATCATCGGACTTACGGGCGTTGCATACGTGGCTCTGGAATTTGTGCCCTCGATCGAGCCGCCTGCCAACATGCGCGAGGCTGATGACCAGGGCTGGGGTGCCGAGCAGGTTTAATCCTCCCACGAATGAAAGAGGGCCCGCCTCTCCCACATACGATTCTGTTTTGTGTTGCGTAGAGGCACTATTACCACTCGCGTCTGTAATCTAGAAATTGCAACCTGGTTCCAGGGGTCAGGGACCTTTTTGGGGGATTAGGAGGTGGCAAGGACTCGGAGTAAAGATGTTTTCAAGTAAAATGGGAAGAGAGCGCGACCACTCGGAAATCGAACATGAATTTGGAGGGATGCTCCTCCCTGCTCAGCTCGGCTCCGCCAGTAGTAAGAAAAATAGGCGATGTTCATGAGACCTATGGCCAGGCTGCCATGTTCATGTTCACCTTTTATAGGCTTTAAATGTAGATTTATATATCCGGTGTAACTCAAAATCTAACAGCGAAATTATGTTGTATCCAACGCGAAGGACTCTGAACTATCTTACGATGCAAGGGCCACGGTGACTGCACAGGGAACGCATTTCAACAAACTTTGTTCCCACGTGGTTCATCATGAATGTTCTAGGTACACCATATTAGATGGACTTGAAGCCACAAGGTGGCTGGTAGGGGAGGCGGCTCCACTGGAACCTCCCCTGTATGCCTGTGATAAGATTGGGGGGAGGAGCGAAGAAAAAAAACGAAGCTTCGCCAAGTCATATCGCTCTGCTCGGAAAATCCAAGGACAATGAATCTGGCGCCAGAGGGAATCGAACCCTCGTTTGCGCGGCCACAACACGCTGTACTAACCACTATACGATGGCACCGCTTCAGGGATGTTTGTTTCTTGCCACCCGGAGGCATGATATAATAGGTGGTCAGAGGAGATGGTGGCACAGTTCTATTCAGTCGAAGTGGGCGAGTGGAATTCTAGTGTGTTAGGCACTGGTAGCTGTGCGGCAGGCTAGGTGGGACTACGCTTAGGTGTGGCTAGTGGCTACTCATGCCCACCTATAACAAAACGCTAGGCAACTACATTAGGTATCTAATAGCCCTTCGTATTACAATCGTGGCTCAATCGGTAACACGGTAACAGGGCTCATATGTATGTATCACTTATATGTACTTTATGTTTCACTCGGGGAATCATGTTGCATTTTAGGTTTCCCAGATTTGGTAGAGAACTATCTCACCTAGAGCCATTCCCCAGCTTCTCTGATCCACCAGGTGGGTCTTCCTTGATCTAGTCATGCAGGCAGGTAGACTAACTCTCGTACTCTCATATCTAACCAAACCGAAAGAAAGAAAGAAATTGAAAAATTAATGCATACGTATAGGTCTTGATAAATAAGTCCTCCCCATAAGCATGTAATGAACTAGACTTTTATATCTCTTGTACTTGAGGTTTTGTTCTATATGTGGATTTAAAGAAGTGGTAATCCTGCAGTGCTTAGTGAGCTACAGGGTTACTACCCGTATTATTATGTAACATTAATATTTTACTTTCAATACCATTATAGACGTCATAACTATTGCTAGCTTTCCACCACGAATAATTCGATATTACCTAGCTGGGACGCTTTATATCTAATCTCTTCGAACATCATGCGAATAGAACACAGCGCTATAGCTACGACATTATCGTAGTGTAAGACATACACCGGAATTTTAAGAATCTGGTCCAGGTAACACTTTATATAGTCTAAGATAGGTAGCATTCAAAATACAAGAAATGCTTGTGCCATGGAACACAGCTACAGCATTATGCTACCATGTTACCCCCGGCAGCAAAGTTAAAATATTTTTATGTCAAGCACTTGACTACCTGCAATTGCTTATATATGTGCGTTGGAGCTGTGACAGCTTGTTAGATACGATACCCTACCCTTAAACCCAAGAAGTAGAGATAACATCTGATGTACCGCATTCATCTGAACGGAGTGTTACAAGAAGTAATCATAACCTAGACTGTAAGGTCAACGGCTTTACCGCTATTTAAAGTCAAGTAAGTTTCAGTGTTTAACATACAGTTTCCATACGACTGGATATATTAAATTTTCGACGGGACGGACAATTGTTACGTCATCTTACACCGAACCTATTGTGCAGAGACAATTTCTCCAACATAGCTTCCCTTTGAACACTTTTAGCAGGCCGCTTCCTAGAAAACATACCCCCAGGATATGGTTATATAACCAAGTGTTTTCCTCATTTTAATCTTCTCCCTTTATTTTTATTTTTTTCCCCCACTTCTCCTTCTCATTTGTAAGTATTTAGTGTGCTTTTAGCGCCTAAAGAAGCGTAAATTAAAAATTACTCCAATCTCGCATTAGTATTGGACTGCATGTCATCGGTATTTAATACAATTCAATATCCTTGGTTAGATATATATATACATGCGCACGTACTAAGCATATATTATCATGCTTGTCAACATATCAACGCCGATTTGATATCGGGCCAGGCAAAACATACTAGTTTATCCCTTCAAGGTGTAAATCTATTGAAACTCCAGTCCTGGTAATATCATTTAACTGCCCCCGTGTAGCAATACCAAAAAAAGCCTTAACACCATTTTCATTTCCTTCTCATTTCCTAATGCATACATATATCAGAGAACCCCGATACCCATACTGATTCCTTGATCTTCTGTATCCTTGAAGCAAACGCAGTCCATATACGCCGATGTATGCATAGTTCGCCCACGCTGAAGATGCCATTGCTCATGAGTAAAGTGAGATTACCCCCATCATTATGTCTATGTGGGGAATCATTATCATCCGGAAATTTATGCGCCCTATATTCTTTTCGTGGGGCCCCCGACGTCAAAGATGGATGAAAAAGGGCCCCTGAATTGTAAAGAAGGTATGATTGAAGTTTAGTCTTCAAGCGCCGCCAGCTCCCTTTCCTTGGCCGCAAGCAATTCGCGCATACGTTCCGCTTCGTGCTGCAGGGTAGCCCGTCTATCTGCCTTAGACCTTTCGCTCTCTACCGTTGTCTCCCGTGAACGCATGCTTGGAATCATGCTTGATGTAATTGAAAACCCGCTGGGGCTGGGGGCTGACATCAACGTACTTGCCGGGGAACGCAGTCGTAACATCTCGGATGTATCGTCCGTTACCGAGCCGAAATTCAGGCTCGATCCACTGGTTGGATTTAATATTGATTTAATCGAAGATAGTCTCTTAGTATTTTCAGGATTGAACTCGCTGCTTGGGACATCGGAATCTGTTGTCGAGAACGATCGTTTCCGACTCGACGGGCCAAGAAAAGAAGCAGGCGAGATAGATGACTGTCGATCGCTCATGATGGAGGTCAATGGTGGTAGCCTGTTGTCGTCGTTCATCAAATCGCGACCACCGAGAGGTTGTAACGTCTGAGATGTGTGATACCCCGTGGGGTCCGAGGACGGTATTGGTGTGGATCCTTGACCGGAGTACATAGGGTCAGGAAGGAGTGTTAGATGATGATCAGTCTTGCGCCGCAGCCCGAGATTCACGGAGCCGTCTTCGTTCATACTGCCCCGCTCCACATCGGATTCCGCATATTGACTTTGCTGCTCCACTGAGTCTATAACCATTGCGTCTTCTGTATCTGCCAAGACCTCCTCTTGACTTGCTGGTATCACCCGTTTTCTCCGCTTAATCACAGCCTTTTTCATTGTTACAGGCCGGTGGACGCCATGGAGCTTGTAGTATAATCCTAGAAAATTTAGCGCATACCACATTAATCTTGCGAGCTTTGACTTACCACACGCGTTACAGATTGTGTGACCAACTTCGTCGCGGCGCCACAAAGGGGTTATGGTTGTTCCACAGTTTTGGCAGGCTATTACTACCGTGGTGTTCTGAGCATGCCCTTTATTCTCCTGCGCGTTGATATCAATTGGTGTTGGGTCCTCCCCGACCATGCTGTCCCCCTTTGAGTTGGGAAGCTGATTTTGGAGCTGGGCGCTCTTCGCAATCCTGTTGTTGTAGGCAGGACAGCCACTACATCCCTCGGCACCACCAGTGCCATTACATCGCCCACCACCTGGGCATGACCCTGACGGAGTCTGGTCCGCTGCTACATAAGTAGCACCCGGCAAACTCGCTACATGTCCCTGCGAACATGATGCTGGTGTGGTTTTCTCCCCAGCCTTGGTCTGCGTCGTTGTAACTATGGAAGGAGGGCGCTTTAGATTGGTCGGACGAGCGGAATTCCTTGCCTTTAAATATAATCCGCAAGCGTTACATATCGTAGCACCTTGCGGCGAACGTCTCCAGAGCGGGGTTCTTGTAGTCCCGCAATTACTACTCTTTATTAATCACCGTGGGGTAATCGGTGTATTAGTTATACGTACCTGCACACTTGGCCACCCTGGTTGGCACTGGCTGGGGACGGGCTCGTGACCGTGAGAGTCCCTTGGCGGCTTACGTCAAATGGAGAAGGACTCTTAGAATAGACCCTCTCAGATCCGTTCGATGATGGACTTGGACCTCCTGAAAATACCCCTATGCTTTGGGCTGCAGGGCTCGTCGACCCTGCGGGTGAAGTGCTGTTGAAGATGACACGCTCGGAAGGACGACCACCATGATCTCTTGATATGGTGGGACGTGAAGGAAGAGCTGTTCTCGTCGATGAGGGCTCGTTTCTGGAAAATTTAGGCTGGGGTTGTGGCGCGACCTCTATCATGGTGCCCATTCTTGATTCTTTGGATTTACACTTCGTGGAGTGGGGGGGGGATCCAGAAAAGATCACCGCGACACGAAGCGGCAAGAGAAGCCGACGGAATTGCAACGCGTGGAAACCTATGCTTTTGTCGTGAGCTTTGGCGGGTGTTAGAAAAGCGAGAACTAAGGGAAAACGAGCGACGGGTATATAGAAGTAAATAGACGGGACCGGGTTCGGATTTAGACCTCGGAGCTAACTAGTTATAGAAAGTGATAGACTTTTAAGGGGAAAAATATTAGGGAGGAGTATAAGATGCTCTCTCGATATACATTTAGAAATTGGCTATGTTAATACATTTCTTCTCCCGGCGAAGAGGAATGATATTATGCGCATATGGATGGTCGTGATCAAAGGCGGGGGAGCAAGGTATAAAGGGAACGTAGTAGGCAACAACCAAGGTTCACGTTTTGAGAGACTGCTTCAGAGCGTAGGGAGAGACTGTCATGGAAGAGGTAGAGAGAGATAGAAGGCGGACAGACGTCGGTAGTATAGGTTAGACGTATATGAGGGGCTTGGTATCATCATTCTAATTACTTACTTTGTGTTGTGTTGTCTCGTGATGGATACCCACGGTCACGTTCAATGTTCTTGATATCCGAGCGGTTGGATCCTTCCTCCCGGAAAGGAAGGGACGGCGGGGAGGCGAGAAAAGAGTTAAAGAGGGCTACCAGTAGTATCACCAGTAGTATCACCAATAGTATCACCGATGGTGTCGAGATAGTTGCGAAAGGGAGATAGTGATAATAATAATAATGAGGAGGATGTCCCGGAGGCGGAGAAAGAAGGGCCTTAGCCTATCTAGGGTACTGGTCAACGATCAAAGACGGATCAACGACGGATCAGAGACGGATCAGAGACCGAAGATGGCTAACCGCAGGCAGGGCCGGTAAGCGGTAGACTGGCGGTAGGGTGATGTGGACTCGTGGGGTGCCGGGGGGTGGGTGATCAACATACGACAATGGATAAAATATGACTGAGCAGTGACTGAGTCCCTTCGATTGATGGTGGGATGTGTGTGGCTTGACGAGTCGGCAGGCATCAACACGTCACCGTCTCGGTCAGTGCTGGGGGCTTCAGTGCTGTGTTGGGGGTTCTGTGCTCACTGTGCTCACGGTGCTGGCTGACACGAGGCCTGTTTGTTGGCCTGTCTAGCCCGTCACGGATCAAGTTTAGGGCAATGGTTGAAGACTAGATAGTTGGCATTAGGATTGGGTTGGATTGGAGGATTGGGGGCTTGGGGGATTGGGATTGGTGTAGACTCTCGCGGCTGCGTCTGTTGGCTCCTGTGCGCCCCCCCGAGTCTAGTCTCTTGCTCCAGATTTGGCAAATGAGCGTGGACTTGGCAGATGTAGATAGTGTGTACTCAGTAGATAGATAATCAAGGTCCGGAATCGGTTCTGCGATTGATCAACCCTTGATTATTATTCCACTGCTTCTCATTGGTTTATCTGAGCCGTTGTTGTGGGTATCTGAGACAGGCATGTGCATGGTACCCCTGCACAGGAGCCGTGCATTTCTGCTAACACTCTACACTACTACATAAATGGGTAGCTCTTGGCCCCTAGTCAGACTGCCTACAGTAGTGTATTTATCGATACAAGGTGAACAAGTAAATCTTGGGCGCCGTATCAAAACTACACATGGACAATATTCATAAGATCGGTCTGTCTGTCGACATCCATCCCAATAGCCACCTAATCAGAGACATCTGGAGTGTATAGGAGTGAAAACACCAAACTCTCACTCCCCTCTCTACTAGTAGATAACATTTGTAGTACACACCCCTAAAGGTTGATTAGTATTCTGTAGTATTCTGTAGTGTCCTTCATATTCTCTTTAGTATACCTAGGTAGTGCATAAGAAAATTTCTGACTATTAGGTCTACGTTGATTGGTCAATACCGCCCGGGAACACCGAATCTATAGTCCAATCAACATGGCAGCTGTGTAAGTAGCTATGACTAATTCCGAAGCACGCACAGTCTAACACAGATGACATAATAACTTCACTAAGTCCACCATGTACACAGTCGGATGTAACCGTGTTTATTGCCTTTGGTGAAGCCTCGAAAATGACATTAGAAATAAAGGAGACAAATAAAACAATAATAGGGGGATATCAGTGTGACATAGGTTCCCCCAGACCGTGTAAAACAATACTCCACGACGCCAGTTACCATCTCAGGAATAATTGTTCGACGTCAACGTCTATTCTTCCTCGTCGCATCGTCTCTGTCGTCCCTTAATTACTCTCCGTAGCGTCTGTCACTAGCTGCTCACCCTCGTCTAGCAGCTCTGTTACTTTCTTCAAGTTCTGGATAAGACTCCGGCCTAATCCAACCAGCAGCAGCTTCTCAGCATTGGCAGGGAGACCCAGATACGTTGGTGGTTCGCGTTCTGGGAGCTTTTGGATCCAGCCCATATATTCTTGTAGTGATGTACCTGACGGGACCACTAAGCTTGACTCTTGCCCGTCCTTCTCAGACCCTTCCACTAGCTTGTGGCCGATATCATAGGCCGACGGCGTCAGGATCTGGTTAACCAGAGATGTTAGCTGTTTGAAATCGCCTTCATCGTCAATCTTGCCGCCATACGTCTCGCGAACGAGGTAGCAGATCATTTCCCATGGTATATTTTGTGGCGCTATGTTTGAGCGGTTCTGTGCCGCAAAATCGAGCCATGTATCGATAATGAAAGCCGAGCATTCGTACTAGTTATACCGTTAGAGGCTATTCCATGTAAAAGATGATGGGATAACTTACATCACTGTCATTGAACTCCCAGAAGCCATTCCATCCTAGATTGGGTGCGTATCGTAGTCGCTCTTGAACTACGGCGTGCAAAAACGAGAGAAGTAGATATAGCCTGGTGCGTTCAACAGGGCTCTTGCTCGCTCGGGTCGCGAGTGAGGATATTGAGTCTTTCATGTTAGCTCTCACCCCGGCTGGTTGCTCATACATGAGGACACGAGAGGCACGGAGTAAATTGACAGGAATCTTGGGACTGGATTCCATGGACAAGAACAATCTGAAATCAGAGTGAGGATTCAAGGAATCCATGCGCTTTTCGAGAGACTGTAACCAGGTAGGTGCAAGATGCACGTTCTTGATGAGAACCCAATTTCCGACCTGCGCTGCATTGCTGACAGCCTTATCAGCACTGGCGAGACTTTCATTCGATCCCATAGCGATGTTGGTGCACCTGGTACGCATTCGTTCCACCAAATTGTCAACTTTATAGCTGGCATCGAAACCTGGACTCGAAACGAGTGAAATTGGATGTGTCGATGACACTTGTTCAACAGTCCCCTTTAAATCCTCTACAATATCGAATAGTTCAGGCCCAAAAACCGATGTGACAAAGCGTTCAGCGGCGGGTACGAAGCGGTCAAGGCGAAACATTCTGATTAAGAGTAGTGACATTAGCCCCTGATCGAATGGCGCACTATCTTCTTGCCAAATATGGGGAATGAAGTTCTCTGCAAACTCTTCCGAAAAGAACTTTTCCCATGCATCTGGTGACGCCAAGTCGAGCTTGTCTTTTAACACACTGAGCCTCTTCGCTTGGGCGAAGGTGTTCTCTCTGTCGTTTATATCGGTAGACAAATCCTTGCCGTCAACCCTGTCATCTAGGATAACATCGATGAGTCCCTTATCCATGTTGTATGGGGACGCTTGAGCGAGCAACATGGCTAAAGTAATCCGGTCCTTCTGGATTAGGCCGAGTGCCGTTCTCTTGAAAGTAGTCACGAATAGATCTCGGATGATAATATCTCTCCGGGCGTTGTGGTTGGTCTCGTTCGCAAGATTCTTGTTGCCATGGAGGACAGAATGGAAAATATTTAAGAAATACTGCAGGGAGAATTGATAGAAATGGTTGAGGTAATGAAGTTGCTCAAGAACGGCGAATACAGCACTGCAAGATCGTGCGATAATGCTGTACTGCTGTGTAATCTCATCTACCTCGGCCATTACGCCTTCAGTATTGCTCATCTTAGCAGTGATCTCTCCCGCTTCAGTCTTCAGAGTCTCTAGCGTCTCAATGACATTGTCATCATCAAGTATGTTGCCACGCGATTCGTTAAGAGCCTGTAGGAGACGTTTTTCCAACTGTCGAAGATGCACCTTGAATTCACCTTGTAGTTTGATGAGATTTGACCTTCTCTCATCGACATCTGGTCTCTCAGACTTCAGAACATCATTAAGGGACTGAGTCTGGAGACTGCTCTGAGTTACAGTGAAATTGACGAATGTTGTTCTACTGCAAATGTCTGGGGGAAATGTAGCAGAAGGATCGCGTGTAGACAGATATATCTTGAAAGCGGGAGAAAAGTCAATTTGCTGCTTGCCGAGCTGTATGAGAACACGGCCACCAGTCTTTTGATATTCCTTATTCAGCACATGATTGAGGATGGGGTCCAGGTGCTCTGCATCCTGTATGAGAATTGGGTTACCAAATCGTAGTGCGCTCTCGAGCTGCTTGGTGAATGAATCGTCCAAGAAACTAGTGACTGTCAAGCGGCGGTCTTTGCATTCTCGCTGTAGGAACTCGGTTACTCGGCCAGATGGATCAATGATAAGTGGATATCGGTTGAAACGCTTGAGAACAATAGCATTTTCTGTACAAAGATCATCTACTGGCAGGGTATTTTCTTGCCAAGAGAGTCTCTCGTCGGCAGTAGATAAGTATTCCGTCATGGGGTTATGAGGCTTGAAGCTCACGCCTGAAAGATGAAGTTGGTGCAACCAGTCTTCCATCATTGACTTGCGGAATGTTTGGTCATATAGACCGCTATAAGCAAGGAAGGCGGCAGCGACCAAAACATCTCCGACCAGTGTGCTGATCTGGGTTTCAAATGACTTGCTGCCGTCTTCCCATCGAGTTCGTTCTGAAGATAAACTATCTAGTAATCGAACACTTCGGTCAACCTTGAATTGTACGCGAGACATCTCGGTTTTGATAGCCTGGGTTTCGCTGATGAGAGCGGCGTATTCTGTCTTGTACGTAGCAATGCTGTCTTCGAGACTGGTAATCGTGTTCTCTACCGCTTTAGCCTCGGCTTTAGTCTGAAGAGCTTGCTCTTCAAGTCGTTCGACTTCTTCACGCAATGGCCCAACGCGGTCGAGAATCTCGGAGTAGGTGACTTGTGCTTCTACCCATTGGACCAAAGGACCACAAGCTTTACTGGCACGGTTGACCTTCTCGTACGTGAACTCGGAATTATTCAAGTAAACGCCTCGCATTTTTGTTCTCATAGCCTTGGTCATCTGCCTTTCGTTGTCGAAATTAACTATGCTTGCAATAAAATCATCTCGTCGAACTATGGCTTGAATGCTCTTCCAGTCAGCTATCTTGTGGCCCAGCAAGGTGCAAACTGACTCCATGGCAAGCTTTACGCCCTGAGGGGGGGAACCCATGGATCGGACTTCTGTCAAATGTTGGCGCTTAATGTTGCTAACACTAGCTTTAGCCTCTTCGACAGCTGGTTCTGCTCTTGCGAGGTCATTTAAGACGACCTCCTTTCGAGTTGCCACTTCTGCTTCTTGCTTTTCGAGGGCCGCTTGGATCTCGAGGGATGTATTCTTGCGTTGTTCGGCTTCGCGCTGATCAGCGACCATGCGTTGGAGCTTCTCGTTGGCCTCAGCGTCCTTTGCCTCCAGTTGCGTTTTCTTCTCGGCAAGGCTAACTCGTAGGTCGCGAACTTTCTCGACTGTATCTCTAAGTTTATCCAGACCAACATTGAGATGGCGCTGCTGCTCCTCAAGATCTTCTCGCTTCTCATTGTAAAGCTTGACATACTGTGCAACGAAGTCCAGAAAGTGGCGCGGAGTGAGAAAGGTAATCTTGCCTTGTTGTTTCTGAAGTTTGGTATTGAAGCGTTGTAGAGAGTAATGAATGTATACCATGGAATTAATGATAGCTTCTCTGTGAGAGGGTGGCAAGTTAAGGCTGCGATAGGCAACGGGAATACTGTCAGGAGCCACAAAGTTTGGTTTGTCCAAGTCAACAGAGTGTGTCAGCTCGTTGGCGACCTGGAAGAGTGCTTGATCGGACCAGTCACCGAACCAGTTCAATACGCATCGATTGAAAAGGGCCGGGCTGGTGGCGGCTTTTGAGGATAATCCGTCTTCAGGAGGGTTCATTGTAAAGACCACATGCAAGTTTTTGACAATTTGCTGTGTGAACCACTTATACAGTTCTTCTTGCGAATCCAACAACAAGCCTTGTCGTTGAGCGCCTTCTTTACAGGCTGTCATCAGTGCAGCAAAGTCGTCCCCTTCGAAAAGACCAGGAACTTCAGCATTTGCGAGGAGCGTGTTCATCCGTTCTAGGAAACCCGAGTCCAAGACATTGGACTCATCCATGATGAAGCATACTTTCTCTCCCTTACAGCCACAGCGACGCAACACCTCTCGGAGATCGTCATCAAAATCTTCTGCTGAGTATTTGCCATGCACTTTGATTTGGAAAACTTTGAGGCCGTTCATCCAGGCAACAAATCTTGACAATGTTGTCTTTCCACTTCCACTAACACCAATTAAGATTAAGTGCCCTTGAGGTTGCCGGAAGACACGATCAATGCGCAAGACATGCTCAAGGACATCGTTGAAGAGGACGAGGGGAACATCAACCTCCTCTTCGCAAAAGGTCTTCAGGCGAGCTTTGACAAAATCACGAAGTTGCTCGCGATCTACAGGGATGTAATTTTTCGATAGCCAGTTAGAAAACAAGATGGGACCGCCCAACGCCTTTGGTTGGTCAATAGTTGGGAAGTATTCCAACGCAATTCTGTGGACAGCTTGTTCTGTCCATTGTCGTTCTTCCTCGGCGACTAGACGGTCCTGGAAAAGCCGGAGAGCCTCGTGGGCCCATATTCTGATAAGTCCTTCGACGGAAAGGGTTTCGAGGGGACGAATAGCTTCATATACACCACGAACCCAGCGCGTTAATTCACGGGGACTGTAGACATAGTGGGGTTGGATTTTGGGCGTAAAGCGCTGTTGAGATTCGAGATAGAACCGCACCATAGCTTGTGTCAGTGGCTCGGAATATCCCCGTAGTGCGGGTATTATCTTGAGGATCGCCGAGTTGAAAGTACCATAGATTTGTAGCAGAGACAGTTCACCAGGATAATCAACCATGATGAGTGGAGCATGGCGAAGGAAACGAGCACCCATGGGTGTACGCCCGGCATCCGTTGGAGGATTACAAGCCCCAACAAATTGTATTCGATCAAGAGTGACCCAGGCTTTGTCAGAGGTACGCCAGAAGCCGTTGTGTTCGACCAATTGCCGAAGGAATGAGATAGCTCGCTGAGTGCCATATTTATCGGGAGCAGGAAGATTAATCTCATCGCAAAAGATGACAAGCCAGCGACCAATCTGCGTTGGGGACAACATAACGCCACTGAGAGTTTTCTTGTACTCGCAATACTGCTCGAAAGTCTTGATCAAAAGATCCGGGGTCGTAGCGCTAGAGAAATTAAGGCCCACGACTTCCATATTGGGAAGTTTGCGAAGAGCGCTGAAGAGAGTCATAGTTTTACCCGAGCCGGGAGGACCACACAATAGAAGTGGCTTATGTTCCGCAAGCCACGAGTAAAGCACATCCTCATGACGCACAGTATCCAAGGTGGGAATGACTACATCAGTCTGGGTGATCGAGTGAGTATTGACTTCGATTGCTGGAACCTGGTTCTGCCATGGTGTCCACTCCGCTTGAGGCAGAGAAACATCAAAATCGATGAGAGAACTGGTGCCATCTAGTGGAGGTGACCCGAAACTTGCAAGAGCTCCAACCTTGTCGCCGAAAATTTTACGGTCATTGAGTGGACAATCACCGGTTAGAGCCCAAACTAGCGCTAGCAGAAGCTTCTTAGATACATACACTTCGACTTGCTCAGGGTCTAGAGGGAAGTCAACGTGCGAAGCATTATACTCGATCATATCTCTGACTACCTTGTTCAGTAGAGAGAACAGAGTTGTCAGAACGCGGGCAACGGTGAACTCCATGATGTGGTTGAATGTCTCAGCTTCTTTGAGAGCATCCATGATAAAGTCGTCAGTCATCAAGTAGGCATTCAGTAAATCAGCAACTTGGCTCTGAATTTGCAAGGTCTTAGCCGGACTTTGGCCTGCAGCGGCAGTGTCCTCATCCAAATCTTCAAAAGCCACGGATCTTAGCGTGTCAAGGTAATGAGCAACGAGCATACGGGGCGTAACAGTATCCTCGCTATACCATACCATGCCGCATCGACTGACGGTGGCTAGCGTCGCATACTTCAGTGTCTCTACCTCAAACATAATACGGACGTTTGCCGGTAAGTTGAGACGTTCGCCGTTAGGAAGCGTAAGCAGTTTGTTGTCATCCAACACGCTATTCAAGTTCTCAACCCATTCCGGATCAACATCCCCATCGAAGACGATCCAGTGTCGTTTAGAATCCTCCCCACGAAGATTGTCGACAATCTTGCGTAATATACTGGTGAATAAACCGTCGGTCCACTCTCTAGTAGTGGAGTCGAGATTGCCATATAGAGCTTCCTTTGACATGACCTTGGAGTCAATAACGTGAGAAACACCCTCGACACCTTCGACCTGCTGCAGTGCGTCTAGCAGCAGCCTCCAAGCAGCAGACTTGCCAGTTCCAGAACTGCCCACCATCATGACACCATGGTGAATTTTCTGAATCTGATAGAGTTGGAGAACCTTGGTCATCCAAGTATCATTCACTACAAGATGCCTCTCTGACGCAAGGCGACGTATGGCTTGCTCAAGTTGTACGAGATTAGCTGGTATATACTGGACACCAGGGAAGCAATCTGACTCTATATTGGCCATGATCTCGACGTCGTTTCGAATCAGTTTAGGTGCAATGGTTTCTCTGATGCTCTGAACGATGATTTCGGGCTCCATAACTTCCTCCTTACCAATGGCAGCCTCGCTGTCCAATAAACGGGCACGCTTGAGACCACCTGAGCTCACAAGGACACTTTTTAAGGCGCGAAGTCCAAAGTCATAATGAGCTTGCTTGGACAGTTTGGCTGAACATTGGTCGAAGAATGGTACAGTCTGTTTCGCCAACTGTTTAGCTTGGTTGAAACCTTGGGAGTAAAGCATGACCTCTGCGATAAGTTCCTTATCAGGTTTCGACATAGCCACGCTGCGAAACAGCTTTTTAAGATTATCCGGTAGATTGGAGCGACCAGCATAGCCAGGATTCATGGTGATAAAAATACCCGTGTTTGCATTAACATGAAGCTGGCGACCAACGAGTTCAATCTGAGCCGTGTCATCTTCAACACCTTGCTTAAGACCAAGTTGAATGTTTTGGATTTGCTGTGATACGGCGGAGAGAATTCTCTCTTCTAGTCGGTTGAACTCATCGAAGCAGCCCCATGCACCCACTTGGCAAATGCCCAGGAAAATGCGACCCATGGCTTGGAAGTCAAAAGTGTCGTCACAACAAAATACAAGAGTGAAACGACCAAGCTGGACACCCAAGGCCTTGACCGACTCTGTCTTGCCAGTACCAGCTGGGCCATATGGTGAACCACCAAGTCTCTGCTCGAGAGCTTGGGTGAGCGTGCCAAAGCAACGGTCCGTAAGGGGTGTTCTTACGAGCCGGTCCGGGACACCGAGGTACTCAAACCCATAGTTGAGCTTTGCGTTGGCCATCTTGATATGAAGGCGGTTCATAAAGTCCCCCTCTGGTACATAGACATATCGCATTTGCAGCAGCCACAGGTAGTGACTCGTTGAAGTCGCATTCAGCTTGATGAGCTTCTCTATTACATCGCGCTGGTGAACACACTCAGTGATAAGGGCTTCGCACTTCTTTCGCTGAATGACTTCAAGATCACCTAAGACTGTTTCTGCTAGCAGTCTAAGGATCTGAACTTCTCGGTCGAATAAAGACTGGAGTGCGCTACCCCGGGCTGCCAAAGTAGTCTCTACTGCTGTGGTCCACACAACCTGTGTCGCAAGCACCACGATTTGACTTGGGTATGCATTCATGAACTCATTAACTGCTGCGTGGTCGATGCTATCTGACTCAAAGATCGGTGTGTATGCATCAACAGCGTCGGCGAGGAGTTCAGCAAGAGAATATTTCATGCCGCTTTCAAGTAGAGCTAGCCAGTCATTGATTTTTGGCACCTTGGCTAGCGAGATTTCTTTCTTGAGGCGGACAACTTCACCTTCCTTGGAGGTGAACCCGGAAATGATAGACTCTTCGTCCATAACGAGACCTGTCAGACCAGCAAACATCTTCTTGAAGTGCTTAGCAATGCGTAATGTGTCGTTACTGTTGCCGATCATTTCCAGCAGGTCTTCATCACCAACGAAATAGAAACGGGGAAAAGATACGCGTTCCTTCTCAAGATACTCACCGAGAGCCTTTTGGATCTTGTTAAGCAACTCGGCTAGACGCTCTAACGATTTCTGTACGCCCGTGATGCTCAACACATCCATAACCATTGGTTGCTTGTAGACTTTCTTCATCACCGTCATGAATTCGCTGTTGATATTTTGAAACCTCGATGATTCAATTGGCAACAGATGCTTGATGTCGGCATTACCAGTGAAGACACCCTCTAGATAAACCCACTGACGTTGCACATCGATCCAGACGTCGAACAGAACATGTACACGGTTTAGTTTGTCTTCCCAGGAAGAAGCTTCCTCTTCAAATGCCTTGTAATATGGCGAATGTTTCATCGCTTGCAACGAGTTCAAATTCTCACTGCACTTCGCGAAAAGATCGTCCCAGCCACGGATGAGACGACACTTGTTCTGGTAGGCAACTAGATCAAGCTGATAGTTGTTCCAAGTTTCCTTGACCTGTTTCAAAAACTCTTCCAGTGCCATTTCACCTTGCGCCTGTGTGATAATGTCTCGGACAATGACTTCGGTAGCAACCAAGTTGAGATCCCAGACGTCTCCAAGAGTCATTGAGACAGGGGAATAGCGCCGTCCAGGTTTAATATCTTTCCAGATTTTAGTCCAATGGCGATCTCGAATAGCCTCTGACTTCAAATCGCCTAGAAGACTGTTGACTTTCAAGTGCTGACGAAGAATGTTCTGGATATGCTCAAAAGCAGCATATTGGCGCATTCTACTAGGCATTTCCTTCGTCATCTTAATAAGGCTATCAATAGAACCGCGTATTTTTCTAGGTTGGACGCTACTCCAAAGAGTCTCCCGAAGCTCGTTCAGACTCTTCCAGATGGTAGAGAGCCCAGCCCAAACAGACTTAAAGTCGTGAACTTCTTCCAAAACCATTGCAAGAGACGACTCGGGACTTGGGGGGAGATCCAGGGCTTCCTTTGCTTTAGAAACCATCTCAAAATCCCCCTGGAGTTTTGTGATGCGAGACTCGAAGGAAGCGAGAGTAGCGGATGCGACATCAGGTGCGATTGTGCCCGAAACGGGTTTCTCCTCATTCCATTGACCGCTAATTTCAGCAATCTTCTCTATCACTACCTGATCCTCAGCTAAAATCTTTGCTTTGAGAGCATCTGTTTGGTCTTGGACTAGCTTTGCCTTCCTAGCGAGTATCTCGTTGAGAGCATCCCATTGGGAATCGACCTGTTGGACATCCACCCAGTCATTGGGCAGGTTGTATCTATTTCGAACCAACGTCGATTGTCCCTGGCGGAAAGTTTCAACCTCTGGCGCCCAAGCTTTGACTCGTCGCTTACAAGCTTGCACAATTGTAATAAATTGCACAGCTTGCGCAGTCGAAGTAGCTTCTAGGCTTTGTGTCTCTAAATCACGTCGAGCTTTCTCAATCTCCGCGTGCACTTCTCGCATGCGAGTACCGAGACGCCCAGCGAACTTGATAAGAATCTCATGTTGCCACTGGTCGTACTTCGCATTGACTTTATCCTGGACTTGCCCGTAATCAATGGTAATATGGCCAAATGTGCGACTGACTTCAGATGTGTCAAAAGTTGCACGAGACTTCCGAATCTCTTGTAATAATTGCAGCCATTTGGAGAGCCCGTCACCCAACAGTTCGTAAACTTGTTCGGATTGCAAGTCCCAAAGAGACTGGAATTGGAGCCACTTGTCAACATACTCATTAATCCCTTGCAGTTTGGCCTCAATAGATGCATAAACTCTGCTGAGTATATCAGTGCAGTCACTTGGCAGGTCATTGAAACGTGCTTCTTCGAGGACAACAGTGCTGAGCGTCAAACTCATTTGATACCTTGATGCCTTAATCTTAGGTAGGTTACATACAATGCCGATATAGTCATGCAGTTGCAAGAACCAACTAGCTCTAGCATGTTCCAGAGGAGGATCCAAGTATATAACTTGGTTACGCATTGTAATCTCATGGATCAAAGACATCATCGTGGGATCATCTGACTTGAACGGTTCTCCCGAGGGGGCTAGCTGCTTTCGACGATGGGCCTCGATTTGCTTGACAGGTGTGTCATCCTGAAATGCTTCGATCCAACTGGAGACGGCATGCTGAAGGCGAGCGAGAAGCGTCCGCTTGATCCGTTCATTCATCCTTTCAACCCAGAACCCTAAGTTGACGTATTGCTCCAGGTTCAGTTGATCCACGGCAGCCTGTATAGTCTGCAACCGAGCTTCAAACTCCGACGCCTCATACTGGCAGGTGGCTAGCTCCGCCAAGGCTTTTTGAACATTTACGTGGATGTTTACGAGGGTAACAGTTTTCGATTGGAGTAAAGAGGCGGCTGCCGCAAACTCCCGAACGAACAGAACATGTTTGCTCTCCGATCCCCGACTAGCCGCATGCTCGATAGTACCATTAGGAAGCAGTGCGGGTTTCTGATACGACTCCCAAGTGTTGACAAATGTTTCCCATTTGAGGGGAATACCTTTAGCGATTAGGGTATGAACATCGTTCTGATAACCACTCAGTAGAATGGAAACCTCCAGCATGTCTGAAATCTGTCGTGTTGTCTGGGCAAAAGTTCTTACGCTCTCCATCAAACTAACAGCATAGGGATAGACTCGCTTGGCCTCTTTCGCGACGTTGGTAACGGCATGGGGAACATTGAAGTTTTGCCAGCCAAGATTTCGAGTCTCCTTGAATAGGGCGATTATTTGTGCGTCAAAGTTGACGGACAGTTGTAGGGCATTGTTAGCAGCCCTAATCTTGTTGATATTGAAAAGCCGGCCTGCGATCGAGATTTGTTTCCGTTGAACGTCTTCAATCCACGCCTTGTAGATCGCTTGAGTATTCAGTTTCTTCCTGAATAGCTCGCTTTCTGTCTGAAGCTTCTGCCCTTCGCTATGGAGAGCCCAGTCTGATCCCAAGATATCCTCGACTTTCTTCATGTATCCATCAAGTTGTCGTTCAATCTGACGGGCCCAGATAATAGCACCTGAAACTGGAGGCAAATCATGTAGTTGAGCCATAGCATGAGCTTCGGAGTGGCCATACTGTTGCTTGAATCGCTCATGGAGACCTGCTATGGCTTGTTTCACATTGTCTATGAGTTGGTTTTGGTATTCGGCAATGGCTCCTCGAATTTTAGGCCGAACGAAAAGAGCATTAAATTGGGAAAAGACCCGGAACATCTCATTCGCATTCTTCGCCGTCGCTAATCGATCACGCAGTCGAGCGATGATGGAATTTTCCACTCTCGAAGTCCGTTCGTTGTAGGTATTCTCCGCCTTGACCCATCTTTGGGTCCCCTCGGGGGAAACATCAAGTAGATCAACATTCTTCAACGCCTCCCACGCTTGTTTGACCTCTTCAACTGCATCGACGTCTCCCATCTCTTCGACAAGAGCGACACCGTTTGCAGTAATTTCTTCGCTTAGGCCATTGGTTGCAGACCGAGGGCCGAGGACATTGATAATGGTTCTCTGGAGTTGCTCATGGTTGTCCCTAAAATTATCAATGTACTTCAGGCGTGCCTGCAACTCGCTATGCTTAGGGGTAACCTTTATAGGTATGAATTTCTCTTGTCTTCGGCGAGTCGTTTCTCGAGCTATATTCGTAAACTCCTTGATCTGAGTATCCCAAGATTTGAATATCTCATCAGCAGTAGCCATGAGACCCTTGAAATCTTTGTACTCTAGATCAACTAGTTCTGACCCAGGAAGAAGTCGGTGCATAACGTCTTCCAAATCAGCGGAGATGGCTTCAACCAGATGCAGGGTTCGGGCGATGGGGTAATTGCTGAACCTCATCTTTTTGTTCATATGACTAAATATCTGCGCCACGGCGACTTGAATCTTGGGCAACGAAGTCGCAGATAACAGTTCATCAAGTGGGAAATCTCGCATAAGCTGATTATACTTTTGTACCATTTCCATAGCTTCCTTTAATCCAGTATCAGCTGTGAAGCTCACGGT
Organism: Xylaria hypoxylon; assembly: GCA_902806585.1. Classification (NCBI taxonomy): domain Eukaryota; kingdom Fungi; phylum Ascomycota; class Sordariomycetes; order Xylariales; family Xylariaceae; genus Xylaria; species Xylaria hypoxylon. The sequence continues at coordinate 1,602,414 of CADCXB010000010.1, forward strand.
TGCCTGGAAACGTTTGGCATGCTTGAGAATCTCTAAGGTCAGCATGACGCCCTCGCTCCTCAGTTGAGCTTCGATACCCTCTAATGCAGATTCCATCGACAACCAGAAGTTAATCTCCTGCGTTGCAGTCCTCGTCACGGGATCCCTAGTTAGTTTTGTGATAGCCTGGATCGACTTGATCCAACTATTGACGGTCGATTGCAAGTTGTTCATAAATGTGCTGTCACTGAGGAGGTGAGCTGGAATTAAATCGGTAGAAGATCGTACACTGCGTGCAGCCGCATCATCCAAGGCCGTTTGCACAATCGGGTGGAAGGAGAGTGAAAGCTCCGGGATTTCCACATTCTGTTGGAGGTGTAGCAAACTGAGCTCAAGTTCGGTCATCCGCTTCTTGGTAACAGGAATACCCGTCTTTGCGTCCACATCTGCTCGGCTCCTAACGCCATTAGCAGCTTGGGAGATCTTGGTGTTGGCATCAAAATAAGGCGCCAGCGCATTATGAACGATGGAATGGAGTATTTCGAAAGGAGAAGCAGACGGCCCTTGCTCAGCAACAAGACTAGCCAAGGACGCAGTGCCGGGAAGCGTCTGGATCTGGATCTGCGAGGTCAAAGGAAGCGAGGGGTCGATCGCTTGAGGACGTTTTAACAGTGCAAGATAGGCAATAGTAATCGGGGAAGAGGATATTTCGGAGGTGATCGTATACGTATACGAAACGGGAACTACATCGTGAAGAAGTTAGTATAAAGGAACCCCGTGACAATGGCGACAGCGACATTAAACAGTTGGGGTGATCACTCACCATTATCGGCCGGCCCATCTGGAATGTCGCCCAGGGGTTCGACATCCTTTTGTATGTATAAGGCTACTTGGGCATCGGTCGCAAAGCGGCTACATCGATGGATAGTGTCCGAGTAGGTTTCGGTTGAAAGAAGGCTTCCAGGCCTCTCAAGTTCGACACGGGTCGCTCCAAGAGCGATACTAACAACCGAGGCTAGATGTTCGATGATGATGTTGGGGTCGATGATGTTGAAGGGAGGCGAGGAAACACCAGTCGGTCCAGCGCCTTCGTGGCTGAGAGGAGATGCCACAGCTTCCATCCTGGCGGCAAGTGTAGGATGAAGACGATGTTGCACTGATTTACAAAGCGGATGACATATCTCGCACTATCAGGGAGAGCAAACAGGGGTATCAAACAAAGCACGACGCCGAGGAGCAACGAAGAAGGTTGGATTTGGATTAAATAGGTGATAGAGGAATAAAAGTCAAGGCGCAAAAGAGCGTGGGTTTGTTATGTCCTTCTGTACAATGTCGTCGGTCGGCACGGTCGCTCAGGAGGTTTAGAAACGATAATGCGTTGAGATGGTGATATTACGAATAGGTAATAATATGTTCCAACGCGATGAACAGCACCTACCGTCGCGACCTAACAGGGGTACATCTTTAGCGGGGCTTCCTCCCGTGTCGCGCTGTAATTGGTTCATTGTTTCTCTGGCAGGGTTTCAGTGGGCCCTGCAGTACCTGAGACCCGCAGATTTGGACACCACCTGGTGGTACCTTACCTAGATAGTACCAACCTGTTGTTACCACTATCAGAATCATTTCAAGCTGGTGAAATTTGCATTGTCACATGGAAATGTAGGTACCTACCACATAGTAATGATTACCTAGTAGGCCTTAGTACCTATATACGAAACACAAATTATGCAACCGCGCCTCATCCATCACTTTAAAGCTCCTCAATTTTCAAACTCCAATAGATATATATATCACTTAATACCTAAACACCTATCATCTAACCTATAGTCAGGCTAACAAAGATGTTTCCCTCGGCCAGTTCGCATGTATTTTCATTATGTAGGTAGTGGAGATATTCTAAGTGTTTTTATACTCGATAGTCATCAAAATGAATTGCCAAGCGTATGCTTATTTACCGCCAACTCTTGCAAAGTACAAAAACTACTAGGCATCACATAGCCCAGAGCTGCTTCTTTCTTGACATTCAAGTAGCTTTGATTCTATTTTTCTCAACCCCTTTTCCCCTTGTCCTAGCCAGCCAGAATCATCAAGTCGTGTACAATCCGTCATGTCTTTCCTTTTTCGAACCGAACCCACGCCATTTCGTAGCCCGTGTAATATCAACGCCAAACCGCTCACATATGCCACTATTATGAAATTCCCATTAATCAACCTCCCAGAACGCCTGTGCTGCAGATGATCCGATACCCGTCCCGCTTTGACTTAATTTTCCTACCCATCTCTAGTGAATGATTTTTCTTTGTCGGCACTCCAGACTCAGTTTCCCGTGGAAACACCATTGTTGTTGCTTGGTCCGCTTGTGTCGTTCAGTCTCTCTCTCTGTACCATAACACGCTCGTTGCATATGTCAATAAACATCTCGAATCTTGTAATCATCTTGTCCTTCTCTCGGATTCTTTCCTTGAGCTCCTCAATCTCCTTTTTGCTTTCTTCTTTAACTTTTGTCAATTCCTCCCTTGCCCGGGCCAGCTCTTTCCTCAGATCAGACCGTATACGCTCCTCAGCTGTTGGTGGGGGTTTACTATAAATCGCAGGCCGCTGTTCCGCAATGCCTGCCTCAACCTTTTGAGGGTTGCGATTAATAGCAGCACGAGCATTGTAGATATCTCTCGGAAGTAGAGGCACATGAGGATTCTGTTGCTGCAATATCTCCAGAGTTTGGGTAACCCCAATACCTATTATTGTTAGTATCTGACCACATTGTATGTCCTTTAGGGTGGCAATACCTGACTCTTTCAGACTCTTCACTGCGGCAACCATTTTGCTGTCCAGCTTCCTTGCAGCCGGATGCAACAAGGGGCTCTCGCTCGGACCGTGGTTATGTTGTAGGTGCGACTGATCCGGCCGGTAACGAATCGTCCACTGAGTCCTTTGTTCAATTGCAAAAAATCCGAACGGACAGTTACATTTCCTGGATGAAGTTTTGCGTTTCCTTTGCTCCGGGCTAACTCGACTTGGAGGTTTGCCGGCACGATCACAGACGAAGAGAACTTTCTTCAAGCCCGGTACTGTTTTCTTTGACCGCCCTATAACGACAGCGTATCCGACCGAAGTGCAGTATTCCAGCACGTATCTATGAATAGTTTCAAGACTTGCAAAGCTGCCTCCTTCTGGCGGAGCCGACATCATCGCACCCATGGGGGACCGAGGTACGAATGGCGTGCCGTCAAGAAGCTTAGGTGTCAGACGATCATCACCCTCTCCCGACTCTCCCGGACTGTCAACCTCCATGTCATCATCCTGGTGAGTGTCTTGTGATGTTACATTAGCCTCTGGCTGGGGAGGAGGTAGCGGTTGGGCCTGCGGCTGAGGAGTTGGTTGCGGTTGTAACGTCACAGGCTGTTGGTGAGCTTGGTGATGGGGCTGTGAATGAGTTTGTTGATGCTGATGCTGCGGAGGTTGCGGTCGTGGCTGCGGATGCGGTTGATGGTGAGACTGGTTTTGCGGCATCAAGTTGCCCTCGTTCTGCTGGACCTGCACCTGTTGAGTTTGCTGAACCTGTTGCACGGGCTGCGGCTGGACCGGTGGAATCGGTTGAACTTGCTGCTGTATAGCTTGGCTATGGGGTAACTGCTGTACGGGTGGCGCAACCTGCTGCGGAACTTGAACTTGTTGTGGAACTTGCTGGACGGGCTGGTTCATGGCTTGCTGGAGATAAGCCATAGAGGAAGTAGGGCCTGGCTGCGGTGGCATTTGTCGCTGCTGATTCCCTCGTTGGTGTTGCTGATGTTGCCGAACAGCCTGCACGGCAGCTTGAGCATGCTGGGCTGCCTGTACCGGGGTATGCCGGGATGGTCCATTGGACAGGTTCGAGACGCTCGCAACGTTGGGGACGGGGGATGGCGTGGGATTCGAGAACAGATGATGAGAATACGCCTGAGGCGGTTGTTGAGATGCATATTGCTGGGGTTGTTGGTAAGGAGGGGTTGCGGAGGGTTTCGGCGGCGTGGAAGAGTGATAGCTACGTCGAAGTCCGTTAACCTGAGGAAAGGCGAGGCCGGCATGGCTATGGTTAGTAGAGCCCGGCTGCCCGAGGCTCGACATGACGCGTGGGACAGGGAGGAAGAGGGGGGGGAGCGGCAGCAGCGGCAGGTGGTCGTGATCGTGATCGTGATCGTGATCGTGATAGTGGTAGTGGTAGTGGTAGTGGTAGTAGTAGTAATGTACGAAGTCGGAGAAGAAGAAGAAAAAGAAGCTATGCAAACAAGAACAAGCACTAGAGACGCTAGGCAGAGATGCTGAAAAGAAACAACGCCAGACCCCAAGACACGACACGACGTGTAAATAGATACAACAACAACGAGGTCGAGTCGCTTATGGGAACGAAAGATTCGACGATGGAGGACGTGATGTCAACGGTCAACCCTGGTGGTTGGGCAGATGTGAAAGGTGCGAATGGTAGTTAGCGGGTGTGCAAATATCACGATCGATCAACAAGACCAGAGCTCCAAGGGGGGGGTTCTGGGCTTGTTGGTGTGGGTGTGGGTGTGTGTTTGAAAAGAGAGAAGGGTGGGAATTCTCTCTTCTGGACTCTTAAGTGGGCAGCCTTAGTTAGTAGCTTCAAGGTTGGCTGGTAGCATGGTTGGTAGGAGGCAGGGTGATCCCGTCAGGCCAGCTAAACCAAGTCAAGCAGGTTTATTTTAGCTGGCGTTTGGAGTGGTGGTACTTACACTACACTACTTCCATAGTAGTTGAGGTGGGGTCAGAGGAGGTCGTGCTACAGTGCACATGCACAGGTACCTAGGTACACACAGTACCTCCTTAACTGACTAGGTACATGCTAATAATAACTTCAAACATCGAATTCGACTACCTATCCGCCTACTACCTCTCCTACATGCGGGTATCGTGCATGTGCATTGAAGATGGTATCTGTATACTAAGAGGTACGTAGGTACATACCTTAGGCACCTACATAATGTGCATGTACGTAGTAGGTAAGGGATGTATGTGGCGCGTGGTCTCTACTTACCTAGTAGTATACCAGAATGAACTTCGTACGAAACTCAAGGCGAAAATACAGGTGTATTGCATGATGTCGTCTGTAGTGTATAAACTTTATCAGTACTAATACAGAGGTCGTTCCCTTTTGCTACGTACAATAGATAGACACCAAATATTACTACCTACAATCGAGGGAGGCAGTAGGTATGTAGGTCTTGGGATAAGCCGCATATAGTCGCATACCGCCTCATGTAGTGAATGCGTTGTAGTATATACATATGTGGAGATATTGGATTATTTGAAATACCTGGTAACACCTGCAATGTATGTGTGCTGTATCTATGTACTGCAATGCCCTTAGTGTAGATAGATGTTAATTGGGTAAGGCATCAAATATCTGATGAGGTTGGGTTATGCTTATGATAGACCATCGGATGAACCTAAAAAAACTTGTTACCTTTTATTCATTTTTACCACCATCTTTCGTCTTTTTCTTCGCTCTCAGAAAGAACCTGCAGAGAATTTTTTGTGTACTGCAAAAATCCAGGCTCCCAAAAGCCAATGGACACGACCTATCAATGGAATTTTATGACTTGATCTCTGCATACTGTAGGTAGGCAGGTTAGTCATCATGTATACTCGGGCTTCGGCACACGTTGGAGCTCCTGCAACTGTTTCACCGCTCTCGTTGCAGCTCCAATGATTATGTACCTACTGTAGTTCTACTATAAGAACATGATACGGGAATAAAATGTACCTTACCTCACGGTATCCTTTATAGTAGAAGTCGAGGATAGAATGCGTTAAATTAGCAGAGGTTTACCTCTTCTTCCATATGTAGATATACATATATATACCATTCCTCGTTAATTTATCTACATATCTCTTCTTTTTTTCTTTTCTTTTTTTCGCATCTCTTAGGTAAGTATTGACCTACCTACCTAGCCTACCTGTGTAGGTAGGCAAAATAGTGTACATGCAGATAGAGGTATCATATATGTATGTAAAGTCCGATATGGTTACTGTAATAATAGCCCCGCAAGTCGGGGGCCAGCAGGCCAATCATAAACCCAGCCAATAAAGCCGTGCTACCGGAATTAGTGCATGTGGTAAAGCCCCCCCCACAGGGTACCAGGATGTCTAGCACATTCAGACAGATCCAGATCAGACTATTCACAGGTACCTAGTGCTAGGTAGGTAGTCTATATTATATAGACTGTATAATACTACCACTTACGATAAAGGCTACAGGATACAGGATGCCTGGTGTGCTACAGATGAGAAACATCCAAGCCGTCACTTCCTGAATATGATATGTCTACAATGACGAGCAAGAGTCCCAAACAATGGCTATCACAGGTAGTGCACGGATACAGGAACACAGACAAGCATGGACATGGCCACAGCCAGCCAGCCAACCAGTTAGCCAACTAGCCACAAACCATCTAATGATATGTGGCTTTCATTGGTCTCGGAAAGGCAGGTATGACAAAATAACAAACAGGTAGGTCAGGTAGGTAGTGGAGGTGGAAACCCTCCAATGGATATGTGCATAAGGTTTCTAGGTATCATCACCACCTTCGGCTTTCTGCTGTCAGAGCCGATATATGCGTGCAGAAGCAGTTGAGTCTATTAGGTACCAGCCACTCACCTTCTCTCCATTTGAGCGCCTTCTCCTACGCTGCTTTGTCACCTAGAACGCGGGGCTGAGCACAAGGCAGAGCAACAACCTGACTGGCGATAGAGGGACCAGGCTAAGCACAACAGTTGGGGCCTCTCTCGCCCTGGACCGACACAGGCCTGCCGAGCTATCGAGAAAGCTGTGCTGCTAAGCTAATCATCATCTCACAAGCATCTGGCTTCGCCTACCTGTTCCTGAGTATGGTCTATTACCCAATCTATCTGAGGTATTCAATCTGACTCAAATCCAGGTTATCATGTGAGTCGATCTCAATCATTCACTGCACCTTGCCAGCGTCGTCGCTCGATACTATATGTGTTTAACGTCCGCCTTGTTACTATTACCTAGCTAAAGCAGGTAGGTAGTCGATCAGCCTGAGTCATCACCTCAGTCACACCATCTTCTCGTCTCTTTCATCACATCGGATGGTGATAGGCTTCCCGGCCACCCAGTAGAACCTGGCTGGCTACCTTTGAGCTTGAGTTTACTTACAACTCATGACTCACGACTCCAAATATTTGAAGCAAAGCCTGTTTATCCGTTCGACCTTAATATCTTGCCGATCAACCAACCAACTTCTCTCTCTGCTAGATTGCCTAAACGCTTGTTGTAGGCATTCGTGAGTACTTCATAGGGAAAGGACTTCTCATTACGCCGTTTCAAGGCACAGGTATCGGTCGATAACTGGGTTGCATGAATCCATTCCGTATGCACATATGTCTTACCATTCTACCAAGCTAACTACTCGGCGAACTCAAACGGGGATGATCATACATCGATCTAGTCAGATCAAGTTTGACTCGGAATGCAGGCTTAGAAGCTACGATTAGTGCTCGGGATGGACCATGTGCATAGAGTAACCATTTCATCGCCCTTCATTCACGATTCTACCAACCAACCTGCTCTTTGTGCACTGGATTTCTTTGCGAAGTTATTAGGCTTTCGGCCTGAGATATACCAGCTATGCATGAAGAAGAAGCTTATCGGAATTACGCTGATTGGATTACCATGCAACGTCGGGGCCAGCGACGCGTTGACAAGGCGTCCAAAGACCCGGCTGCTAGAGCGAAGCTCCTTGCCGACATACCGCCTCCAAGACCCGTGCTACTCCGGCCACAGCATGACGAAATCCTCCTAGCCTTGAGCTCCTTCCCAGCTTATTGTACCGCAACTACCACACTGACTTGTTCACGACCAAATAAAGCTCATGGCTTCTCTTTCCTTGGTAGCTTCCCAGCCGAGGTCCGCAACGCTATTTATCAATATGCTGTCGATTATCCTACCTGTCGTGAGCTTTTCGACGCCTATTACGAACAAGTGGATATTTTAAGAGCACGTACCAAAAACGGTACATCACGCAGCTTCACTGTTGACCTCTATACGCCGACTATACTGCTTCTCTGCAAGCAAATCACACGAGAGTCATTGAGCGTCCTCCGGCTACGCCCTTTCGTCATCGACCGGATCCCGCCGTGGATCATGGGCAACCCGAAACCACTACCTCTTACCTATTTGATCAGTAAAAGCACGCTCCAAAATATCCGGTTCATAGAGATTAAGCTATCCCTTGGCGACGGCGAAAGGTATTTCAGCGGCCGTGTCTGGTTTCAGGTCCTAGAGGATGTGCTGAGAGCATGGTCTGGAAATAATTCACTGGTTCGCTTGAAAGTCATGATAAAAGTGAGCAACATCGACATAGACAGACTTTGGGACTACGAATTGAGAAACTATGCCGAGATAGTAAAGATGGTAAATCTCTTTCCCCTTTCCCCTTCCAGCGTTTGGTTTCTCATCGTGTGGCGCCGACCCGCTGACCGTTGATACTCACCGATAGATCGACTACTTCGCATTTAAGCATGGTTCTAAGCCAGACTTAGTCCAGTATGAGCATTGGGTCATCGATGGCAACTATGCTTATAGATGTGGTTTTAGGAGTAAGTAATGTAAATTAAGCAAACCTAAGACGAGAGGAAATTAACACAACCTAGACCCCCTTATCCGTAAACACCCAGACCCCCATATCTGGCAGGGAAGCGTGATGGAGTGGATCTGAACCGCGATCAGTACAAAAGGGATAGAAAAAGGAATTGAAGAGGAGACGGCAAGCAAGCAACAAGATAATGCCTGTCGAAATCGCTTGCCTTGAGAGATACATCGCGATCTCCCATTCAATTTTCAAAATACACAAGCAAATGGCACCAATATGGGAATACTTTGACGGATGTCAAGCTAGTTTTATTCGAGTCTATTGATTCGGAGGAAGCTGATATACAGTTGCATTTTGCCAGTCGTCGGATTATGATAATAATGCAAAGATGCCACGAATCAACAAGAAAAAGAGATGGCGAAACACACTAAGAAAAGACTCCCCAAACAAAAGCCGGAGTCTCCGCTAGTAGTGGTTGTGACTCGCGTTTAGACCTGAGATGGAGGAATCTGGGATTGGCTCACAATGCTCATAGGCTTATAGACAGACAAGCAACTAGCCAGGCGTACCCGGAAACCAATGTTAAGAAGAGGGAATGTTGAATAATAGAGAGTGAATTAGCCAGGTGGTAAGCCAGAGGAAAGTACTCGGCAGAAGCACGGAGTTTATGATACAATAGTGACGCTTACCGCTTACCTGTTTAATAACCATTCTTACGTGATGTCAGAAATGTGTTCCAGAGTAGTATAATAGAACTGACCATCCAACATCATCCATAGACTTGGTGCTACACACCGGAAGACGTATTCCAAGCCGTATCGAAGCGAGCGGCGCAGTAGCCACCTAACGGAAGCAGGCAAGATGATGATATTTTAAAAAAACCAAAATCTCCAATTTCATCCCACGTCCAGGACAGGGACATCTAGAATATTTCCTATCTAGTCAAATGAGGTCCCCGGCACCTACATATAGCATGATCTACACCACATAGCCTGGTAATACGTGCGTACACTCTCAAGTCGTAAAAGAACGAAGGAAGCGAAAGCGAAATAACTGCGGTAAGACTACGTGGACAGGGTAGCAACCGGCCTCGCCGACCAGAACCACGACGTTCTTCATCGCGTCTCGTCTTGTCTCATTCTGCTTTGGTGCGTTATGTACACTACGACAGCCACCGCGCGTCGGGGATCGACAACAAGCACCTCATTCGGTTTCATGGGTATTTTCGGCCAGGTGCGTATCTTTCCAGCCCTGTTTTCCTTGACGTCCGTGAACGCATATTTCCCCCTGTTGGATGTTTATGATTTGATGAACAACGAGCCGGGGTTCGCATAGTCGATAGATTAGTGTAGAAACTTGGAGCGGCCAATTACAAATCGACGCCGCCCTTTTCCCCAATGCTAGACGGTCGGATCACATTGCCTCTACTGTATATGTATTGTACCATGTGCTGTACTATGCGCATGGGGACGGCTACCGAGTTTCTAACCTACGGAGAGCGAAGAGCAAAGAGGCTGGGGAAACTAAGAAAGTCCCGTTTCGTAACAGCTTCGCGATGGCATGTCTAACATAGTAGATTTGGGTCCTATCTGGGGATCTCAGGTGGTATCTCCCATAAGCCACCTACGGCATATCTACGCACGCTAGGTTACAGATGTTGACCACACCCTCGTATTCCCCCAAATGCCTGCTTATCCCATCTGTTCTCTCTACTCCACCAGACGCACGTTGAAGCCAGCTATCCACTAGTAGCTCGCTGTGCCTCCTCCCACGTCCGTGGTAGCACCGTCTTGTGATCCTCCCAAGCGCCTCTCAGCATGAAACAACGGTCCAACGTAGCCTCTTAATTCTCTCATAGCGACGTTTACGGTATACCTGAGCAATGTGCTCCACGAGACACGTAGTAGGTGATGCAACAGAGACAAGCGCCCTCCGTCGATCCCCATCATGACAGATACATTTAGTAGCGCACCACTAATAAGGCTGGAATCCACCCTGAATTGCAAAGTCCCGTACCGGACTAGAAGAACGAAAGAGAAATTTATTTCCTGCAATCTTCGCATATCGAAACTCCCCCAAAATATCCACACAGAACACGTCAAACCACGTGTTCTCTTGATATCTCGGGTAAGGAAAACAGGATGGTTGTTGTTGATATTGGGTGAGCCAGAGACAGGGGAACCGGAGGCGAGAGACGGCGATTCGACGAACGCCCAAATGAGATAATTTACCCCCGAAAATCTGACAGCCCATCAACGATTATCCCTCCACTAGATACTTATGCCTTCTGCCCCGTAGGGCTGGCCCCTCTCTGAGCGGATGCCAAGCTACTAGCTAACCGCAGGATAACCCCTGTCCGCTGCATTCGAATTGCAACGTTGAATGCACCCCCGGTCAGAACCCAGCCCTACGAAGCTCGCCCAGTCTGCTCGCCCACCCTCCAGGCTCCCAACTCCCTCCAAAAAATGACTGGCGCTGTCTTGGCTTGAACCCCAATCCTCCCTTTTCATCCCCTTTCTTTCGGGTACTTGTGTGGGTGGTCACGTATACATTCAGCCATCCCATAGGTACTGCCTATAGTATGCAAGGAACTTTTTTTTTCCTTCTTCCGGCGACCTTGTCCTGCAACATTATGCCGCGGCTCTTTTTTTTACGGTTTCCTTGATCCATCCCGCCTCCGGTTTTTTGCTCTGCGGTGCCCTTTTGTTTTCTGTGTAAGCTTCTAAACCGAGCTCGATCGAGGTAACTGCGACTTGAAAACACAACGGGAGACGGGTGAGGCGGTGAACCGAACATGAGGAGGGTAGAAGTGTACAGGGACTAGGAGAGGTCATTGGTGGAGAAGACATGACGATGTACACTAGCATCCTACCTGCGTCTACACTAGCAGTGGTCATGATCACGGGTGGGGATTCAGTCCAGCCCCCTGCTAGCCCAACGTACCGATGCACTCAACAACTGCTAGTTGTATGGAATACGGTACTGCACAGACTGCACCGGAATGTTATCAACTGACTGATTATTTCTGCTATGTATATGCTAGAGTCGGTCTTAGCCGCAACGATTGTCCAGTCGTTGATCATGCTAAGCCCATTTCCCTACGTCTATTTGTATGGTATCTCTAATTCCCTCTACTTTCCCTGTATGCGATGGTGCCTTTGACAATCGACGGGGGTGAGTGTAGGGATACAGGCAGTATGAGAACAAACCCTTCCCCCGTAATTTTCTGTATCCGTAGTAAATTCTTAATGCTTAGCGCAACTCGCGATAGTATAGAAATAAGGTCTCGCTGGGAGATACCGTAAGTATTAATTCTAAGTAGCGACGCTGAACCTGCGCGTCATTTCGAATGCAAACCTAATTCGAAAAATTGTGTACACGCGTGAGTCTCCCCCGTCTAAGCGTGTTCCCTTCTTTTTCTCTTGGATGGTCGCTGTTCATCGCCGACAAAGTGATTCTTTTCGATCTGGTGCTGCCGTAGGTTATCCCGCCGATTTTTGTACTCTGAGCTGCAACCCGGAAATGGGCACTTGTAAATAACAGGCGGATTAGTCGAATGCTGCATTTTTTTGTGTTTCGCCATGCTGCCTTTAAACCATTGGGGATCGCCTTTTGGTCTATAACCGCAAATCTCACAGCGCTCATTTGCCTCCACCTTTTGCCCAGACGAAGCCAACGTAGAAGGACCTGAGGTTTCACTTCCTTCCCCCTGAGCCTGGGATGGCGGTGTAGGTCTATAGGAGTTTGAATTTGAGGGTTGGAGTTCTGGTGGCGCGTCCGATAACGGGGCTGGTGAGACTGTATAGGAGTCGCTAGGGGTCTCGGAAGCGTCACTCGTTATGGGTAGATGGCTCGTGTCTGAAGTAGCCGAATGAAGGCCCCCCATGACCAGTGAAGAGCTGAAATCTTCAACTCCTTGGGGCTGTTGCGAACTAGGAAGTATTGGATAACCCCATTCAAACGTCTTAAGGTCTCGCAAGAACTCGTCGTTATACGAATACGGGATTATTGGGTACTCAGAATGTTCTTGCTGGGGTTGCTGAGGTTCACGAGCAACGCTTCGAATCAAACTGTCAACGAGTGATATACCGAGCAAATGATATTCTGTTCGTGACCGAGTTCCCGATTGCGAATATATTTGGTCGCAGAGGTCCCGAACATGGATTATATACTGGTCTGAGAAATCGTTCGACGTGAAGTAGTTCTTCAGTATAGGGTTAGCATGAACATGGTAAAGGATTAGTAGCCTAGCGCCTTTTTCCTTTTTTAAAAAAAGAAAAGAAAAAAGCAAAAGAAAAGAGATTTTGGGGTTTCCATACCTTTCCTGTTTGTATGAGTTCAAGCTCAAGCTTGCGAATTGTGGAATAATACCCTCCTCGAGCGTTCTGTAGGATCGCTTTCAATTTCGACAGAAGGTTCTCTGAGTCATGATATCTCCGACACAAGTCTTGGACAAGGAATTGGGACGCGATTGTAAGAGCCGTAGGCACTTGTAAGTTGGACTGATTCGCAGTAATATGAGAAGACCAAAGCTCTGAGCTAAGGACTTGAATTGGTTGCTGAATGTTACCGTTTATCATAATATTCTCAAGCTCTGTTTCTTGTCAGCCTACGTCTCGAACCCGGGATGCTATGTTAAAGCACCAAGTTACTAACCATCCAAGAAATTTTGACCAGTGACGACTAGAGGATCGGAGTTCGCAACAGCGATCGAGCTGGTATGGTAATCTGGTTCTTTACCCTTACCTCCTGTTGGTCTATTCGTCGAATCCCGAAACCGTCCTGGTGATGTTGATTCTTGTGAATTCTGCTGCCAGATGGCTGTTACAATCTGGTAGTAGTTGTCGCGATGCGTAGCATCAAAAATTGCGCCGTAAGCTATGGCTTGCTCGTAGAGCTTGTTTGATCGGGTGATAAGACTGTCTTCGTGCATAACTAATGACACGGAATAAATTAAATGAACGAAGCAAAGATATTCGAGGGGGTCCGGCCGAGCAGGGTAATTATGACTTAAGATCCTCCTAAATATCGCGAGACCGGCTGTTGCTACTGTCCTCGTTGTCTGTACTCTAAGGCCGTCTGCGAGTGGGTTATGTTGAAGCCTACTGAGCTTCGACACCGAATTAGAGAAGTGTTCACCCAAAGCATCCCATACTTGCTCAACCAGCGCCTTGGCTTCTGAACCAGTAATCTGAGACCCAAGAAATTCTCGAGGGATACCTGTCTTCACGTTCGGATCCGTGAACATCATGTTCACAGAGGTACTGCGCGATATATCCGTATTCATGGAAGAAAGCCACGAGTAATTGTCCTTTGGATCGTATGAGAACATAAAAGGGTCTGATAGTAGCCGGGGAATCGCGGAAGAAAGCTGATTATCCCCAGGTAACTCTGGAACATCTCCCAGTGCATAATGACAAGGATCTTCCGGGCAAGTAAGTATATCCATATCTTTCTCTGTGCTGAACGCGCGGTTCTCTTGCAGTGTCATTGGGTGCGCATTAGCGCTTAGAGGTGTTATCGGCGAGGCTAACGTGATATCTCGGCCGGAAGCTGTAGACCATACAGCAGAACATTTGGAGCTTGTGCTCCAGGGAGTAATTGGAGATATTCCATTAGAGCTTGATCGAAGCGACGAACTCGGGGATAAGTACGTCGTGTGCGGCTTTGTCCTGTAGTGATCAATATGAGTATTGAGGGCTAATGAGGGCCGTCGTCCACTGCCTGAAATTCCTGTATTCGACTGGAGCCTAGTTGGAGAGCCTGGTGATTGTCGTGGCTTTGATATGACGCTAGGTATCGGAGACAATGGAGCCTGTCTCGTCTCAGTACATAAGCCTAGAGGACCTAGCATACCGGTGGGGTGTGCGTCGTAGTTAACTGCGTCAAGCTCTGCCGTCGGAAATAATGGCGTCGAGTCTAACTCAAGTAGTTCTGTGCCATTCAACTCCAGCTGAGGTTGCCTAGGTCCCAGTTGTTCACTTTCTCTGGCGCTTTCTCCCTGCAGCGCTGGGTCCTCCATCGGCGCCTGGCTATACTGTTCATGTATATCTACGACGAGAGAGTCATAGCTAGGAGGGGGATACTGAGCATTGCTAGTAGGTAGACTGGTATTCTCCCGTCGAGCTTTAGCGCTACCAATGTTGGAGAAAAAGTGTTTAGCGATGTTGATAATACGTCTTCTCTTCGTAGGTTGCTTGAAGCAGCACGTGCATTTCTTGTCGTTGAAGCGCTCGACTTTCATACATTCATAGCAAACGTATTCGCCTGTCGAAAGGTGCTGGCATTGTGTTAGATGTCTTAGCATTTCTTCGTGCCCATCAAAACGTTCGCCACAACGTAAAAGGGGACACCGCAGCCGCTCGCTCGCTGCCATATGGACTGATCTGTTTCGTTTCACAGCAGCCCATACAATGAACCTCTGCCGGGCACAGTCATCTCCTGACATGCTCTCTCGGGATCTAGAAACGTTAGCATTGCTGCGGATTGTTTTCAACCCGCGAGCCAGCTTTTAGGCGAGCTTACACGCATGAGATAGGAGTGCGGGCGCTGGATTCGGATCGCAAGCTTGACTGTGATCGTCTTCTCATATCTGAAGATCCGGCCGAGCGCGTAGTGGATGGCCGACCCGGCCGTTGGTTTGTGTCAATAGACTCATTGTCTACGGAGTTTGACCCGGCAGTGGCGAGGTGCTTTTCTGGCTGCATGTTGAAAAGAAAGATCCCAAAGCACAGACATATGCTTGGGGAGAGAAAAGTGTCTTACGGGGTAATTTAGATCGCCACCTACCCATGTCTTTATCTTAAAGATCTGGAGTCGATATCGAGTCTATGGAGGATGACGATGTAGGTAGGACTTTGGACATGGTAGAATTGTACCTGTACATTGCCCTAGGACCCACGGCAATGACCGCAGGTTAGGGAACAATGCATCCATTGGTGAGCAGGCTCCCTCTGTAATAGATCCCGTGCGCTATGGTCGGCAATGCCCTACAACAATCGTTCGCCGCGCACCATGATGCATAGGATGAGCAAGGTGGTGGAGTTGGGGTCTAAAAACGACTCGGTGAGGTACGCGGACAGGGGTAGGCTACAAGGCAGACAAGGGTCGTCCATTGCGCCTTGTCGCCGAGCTGAGTTGCAGCAACGAGTGCTGACTGCAGGACTCGGGCTTCGTCCAATCACAGCAGAGACTTCCCATGGTGGTGGTTCCGAAGCGAACAAAACCGAGAGTGCAGAACTCGAAGCTATTCGACGTCCTGTAAAATTGATATCCAGTCCTGAAATGAACCGTTCGGCTTTGGACGTATTGCACGCCAACGAGAGTCGAGAGAGAGCGCGCTCCGTTGCTCTCTGATCGGAGACGACGACGACTTGGCAGGCATGATGCAGAAAGTGAAACTCATCATTTTTATCCATTGCAGTTACTTGTTCGGACCTCGTCACCGGAATAACGTCCAATCTGGGAGTCAAAGAGGACGAAAGACGCCTTAACCCGGAGATGGAGGGAGTTTCTGTATTCTCAAATGTAACAGACCATCGAGCAAGCATGCCAAGTGGCGCCCGACATGCTAGTTAGCACAAGCAAGGATGAAAACGAAAACAGCAATGCAATTCTTGTTGGTTACTTGTTGTTAATGGTCATTTCCCTGTGAACTCGGCCGACAATGAAGTAGAAGTGGGAGTAAGTTGGCAGAGAGGGAGGCATAGCCGAATGAGTAGACTGTAGGACTAACATCGTGTGGCTAGTGTTGTAGTGAACTCACTCACTGGCTTGACCAACGGCTATCTAGTATAGCCTATACTACTACTAGATAGATAGGAGCGCCATCTGCTTGCATTTCAAGATAGACTCGCTTAGGACTAAGTAGGGCCTGCTGAACCAATAAGGAGTAGAGGTGCACATAGTGTCTTATTCAGCAGTACTGGGTAGGCAATCCGTGATGCACATGAGGCTTGGTAGGACTTTTGAACTAAGTAAGGAGACAGCAGTTCCACTATCAGGTAGTAGGCACTATCTTTTGAGTGTTATCGATAAGTCGGAAGAGGGAATAAAGGGGGCACCTTTTATTAACCAAGATAACCTAACCTAGGTACATACCGACCTAGTGTAGGTAGGTTAGGTACTTAGATCATAAGGCTGATGCTTGATACTACCTACCCAATGTAGATACTCACATTATTAGCATTACCGGGGTACTACAGTCAAGTCGATGCTAAGCATGAGACCTCGTTGTTATAGTGAGGAACATGCCGAGTCCATCTAACGCATTATGACCTCGTAATAAATGGATAGATGTGATAATCTCTCAAGGAAACCCCTCATATGATTCTGGCAAGACGGGTAAAGCATCACGGCTCCAGGTCTGTCTATTTAGAGCTACGCAGAAGCGAAGTGTGACGGTGTGTTGGCTCCGTTCCTCTTACTTGGTAGCCAACCAACAAGACTTATAACAAATCTATTATTATTATTAGTTAAGCATGCATAGTGTGCAGTTTACGTCAATACATAATATTTCCATCGGCTCACTCCTATTGGGTCACTGGGGCTCTATATTATAAGCAGTATTATTGGATAAAAACGGGTGCGCATAGGTATGTTGGTAATTGTACTACTAGTGTCTGTTACTATAAGAGGCTTAGCTTCTTCTCTGGATAGCAGAACGTTATTTCCGAAAATCCGACACGCTATATTACTTATTATCGCGATGTGTTATACTGCGGGGTACTAAGGATGGTATTCCACGCAAATCCCTTGCTACTATTAGACAGACAGTTCTATTCAGCTAATCACCAACCAGATCGAGAAGATATGGAAGAGGATGGCGGCACTCGCTCAATATACCAACCCCGCACTGATATTCCCGAGAGATAAGATGATACAGATTACATGGCTTAACGGCAGCTACGGTGGTAGTATTATCACGACATAATGCATGTCTCACTACCCGCCTATTTAGCAGATAAGATGGAGATAGAGCTTTACATGCAAAGAAGCGCAGGAACTACCAACACTGCCGCCGTGCCAATAACGAGGTACATTTGCTTGCGCTAGGTCATAAACCATGAAGCTTTAGCGATGCACTCAATAAAAACGCGACATCCTGCCAGTTGCACCAGCTATCTCGGCAATAACATGTCTTTTACTACTAGTAAAGCCAATGCTATGCTCGGGCCTAGCAAGAATATATACTACAATATTGTATAACTATATGTAGTATATATGTACCAATGTGACCAGCTGTTAAGCTTAGGTAACTAAAGTAGCGCCGCAAGTACACGTACGCAGATACTAAGTAGGCAAACGAGACAAAGACTATTGTACCGACACACCCTAACCGACCAATCAGGACTAGGCCTCTTACGATTGTGGGGTGTTCTGACGAGCAGATTCTTACTTAGTACGTGGGTGCTGTTTCAAAGCTGCCTGTCATGTGTTGGAATGGTTGTTTCAAGTTGACAGGACAGGGCCTCTCAATTGGCTGCTCTCATGACGTTGCCCACAGACAGGATCTCACCATTCCAACCCCGCGACGATTATAGTATACAACTTCGGAGGGATAAAGAAGCTAAGCTGCATCCAAGGCATGATCTACTGCTCTGTAACGGCCAGAATAAAAAATCCCGTATGTTAAACCCTCTTAACTTAATAAATTTTTGCAACTGTCAAAGGAAGATCCACAATGGAGGACTGGAACAAGCATCCCAAGCCGGACGACAGAGGAAGGGTCCCCTAGTACGGACAGTCTGTACGGGCCCGAGGTTAGCAAGGGCGACTGCAAGGGCCTCCCCAACCCCAACCCCATCTCCTATCGTCTCCGGTAATGCGATCGTCAGGCAGTTAAAACAGTCGAAGATTCCTTGGAGATGGTTATAAAAATCTATCATGTAGACAGACGAGGGGCTAGACCGCGACTAGCTCTCATATAGTGCAGAGTCCGCGCAAGCATCGTCAACATGTTCGTTGCTTGGTTTTGTATTTAATCTGCTGGGGCGCACTTATAACTTTCTTATGGCTTGATTAGACCATAATCGCAGAACGATCGAGACTCCTGGCTAAAAACAAACTTGGGCGGATTGATTCGATCATTCAGCTCCCGTCTCACGCGACAACTTCCAAGAAACCAGTGCAGAGCTTGTAACAACTAAGAAGCAAACCGTGGCGGCCCTATTGGAGGACGAAACCTTGGCGTCCTATTCGCTCCCACGTCTCTTATCTAGCAGATAGCTAGGCCCAACCCAGCCCTGAGGTTATCTCGCCCTCCATTTCGCCATCTTGTCGTCTTGCGTCTTGCGTCTTGCCTGGTATCCCAGGGACAGTGAAATCAGTGGTTTAGCATCACTAGGGCTGGGCTCATATCAGTAGTATCCGTGGGTTATCTTCTGCATCCATCTTCTGCATCACACTGCAGGATTGTCTCAGCAGCAACACCATTCTCAAGGGGCCATATAACCACGGCAACGGACCCTCCTCGTCGATCATCATCCTTTTCTTAACCACTTCCCTTTTTCTCTCGTCCCGTCTACACCACTTTTTTTATATCTAATTATTTAAATTATTTATCATACTATATATACCCCCCATAATCCAAATCCTTTCCAGCGTCGAACGCACGGACAACAAAGAAGTCTTCACACCCCGCATAGCTGCGATCGCGCTTGAGGCTGTTTCTATAATAGTTTGCGGGCTCCTTATTCCCAGGGTCCTTTGCGGCTACTTTATGGTGTCCTGGCCGACTCGCTGATTGCTTGCTTGTCTTGTTGGGGTGGGAATTCCAGCAATTCGGGTACAAATTGCAATACTACAATACTGCAATATTTTTCATTTAATCCCGACCGTCGGCATCAGGGTTTTTGGTGCACTACAACCCAACCTGTCCACCATTGATCTCACTAGCTGTCGGCTGTTTTGACCGCGCGCACACCGTGACGCTCCTAGACTGGCTCACCAGTCATTATGCCGGCATGGCCCACGTGGTACGCGAACTAGACCTGAACGCATATTGCCGCCATGATACCATAATACAACGAGTGAGCGCAGTGCCAGGTCTAAAGACCAGCACTGGTGAGTGCTATTTATTTCTTTTTAATTTTCTTTTTCCCTTCGGAACCAATAGTCCTTCTTGCTCTATTAAATAATAGAGCACAATACCCATTACCGTCATTTGTTTCACACTCGACCGTGCAAGCTCCCTTCCTCCTCGTGTGTTTGACAAAGCTTCTACATTGCGCCGAGGGAAGAAAAGTTATAATAAAACTTTTGGTCCACCTCAATGCTTCAAGATACTTCTTTTCATCTACGATATTATCTCGCACTTCTCAACGAATTCGCATGAAGAATAAGGCTCTTTGACAACCACAAGACTAATAATACAAATCGCGATTAGCGTTCTTCATCTTCTTGCGAGCGAACTTGGTCGCCAGCTCCTCGGGGTTATCAACACCCATTATGGACCCCATCTCCTCTACAACATTACCATCACCACTATCCGCGCCCTTTGTGGAGGTTGAGTTACCCACAAAGGCCATACCCGATGACCTACCTCCGCTGTCAACAAGCGTCCTAGAAACCCAAACTGAAAAGAGGATGCCTTGCGTCTAATCGCCGACTCCATCGCGCAACAGCGGCAAACATCCGCCTCTTATCTAATCTTTCACCCTTTTCTTCTTCCACCCCTCGTAGCAGCCCTGGCAGGCACATACCAATACGCGTGGGGGTACCGGCGAGACATCGGAACCTCGCTATTAATGATATGCGGAGTAATCATGACCTACCTGCTGGGAATCCGGTATTTTACAGGGGGTTACATCCAAGTGGCAGAAGAGCTCCGCTGGTCGTGGCTAAGCCCCACTTCTTCTCCCAACCCAGCACCATCGGAACAGGACCTCATACTCGGCGTGCGCTTTGGCGAGCAGCTGATCGGGGCCCTAGTTTTGCGCCTCGAACCTTCACCTTCATCCGCGAACGCCTCAGGCGGCGGCAATAGACGACGTTCTCGGACCTCGTTCCTCCGCGGCGGACGGGGCGTCATCCGCGCCTGGACTGTGAAACTCAAGTATCGTGGTCAGGGTGTCGCGCGAGATCTATTGCACGAAGCCGTGCGCCTCACGCGTGAACGCTGCGGCCGCGACGCCGAGGTCGGGTTTGCGGCCGAGCACGCGAATAGCACAATGGTTCTCCCTAAACGATTCAATACGCCGTTCAGACGCAGTGAACAGAAAGCTGCGAAGAGTCTGGAGAAAGTGCTAGCGGACTGGGAAGGCGCGAGGAGGAGGAGGAAGTCGTAAAAGACGAAGAGAAAAGAAAAATAAGAAAAAAAATAGATCACACTAGAAGGTGTCGCGAGAGCTACAAAGAACTAAGTAGGCTGGACCGTTACCCCAAAAACAGTGGTGATAGAGAGGTGGACGTCGAAGAGAAGTGCGAGGAATAAGAGAAGAGGGAGCCGTAGAAGCGTCAAAGTCGGAATTTCTGGCTACCTATCTATCTTTAACGGCGGCGTTTTGGGCCTGGGATTTTCAGGTGCATATGGACTTGCGTAGAGCGACATGATTTTTAAAAGGAATACCCCGGTTTCTCTCGTTTATTGCAGCAAAGCAATTTTAAATACCTATCATATCCTCTCCTTTTTGCAGGATTCACCTAAGTCTGGGCATCAACGGTCGTTTATGTCTTTTTAAGATATCACTATATCATACCAATGGTGGACAATAGAACTCATAAATCTACCCCCTTTTGGGTCGATAGGTGACAGTATAAGAACGCCACATGAAGCGGCGATGCATTTAAAATGAATAACTAAAGTTCTGGGTATCAATCATGAACTCTACCATAGGTAGTAGCCATTCCAGCCAAGAAATGGCCCCCCCACAAGCATACACTCTTTCAATCATTCCCCTTCGTTCGTAACGTGACTCAACAACATGGGCTCATCAAATCTTCCATCTCCTGCCATGCGTTCTCATGATGCCTAAACCATCCCTCCCTTCGACAGATTGACAAAACATGCTTGAATGTAACTTGAACAAGGAAACCATTCTTCACTGTACTCGGGTGTAGAATTTATACAGGAAGTTTATGCCGTAAAGCCACTTTGTGGCTTCGCAGGACCGGCGGTCCTAAGTCTTAATATCGTCGAATCCGTAGATTGGACGGCCTTGGCGTCTAAGAGAGTGCAGAACCTACATTGGCTTTGGTGTCAGTGATAGCCCGGGAGTCACAAATAAAAAAATGGCCATAATTTTATATTTAAGGATGAAGAAGCCGTAATAAAGAAACGGATGGTAGGAGTGTGGGACAAGAAAAAAAACTCACATCGTTGATGGTTACTGTCTTGGCTTGGCGGTACTCAGTATATGTTACACAGTCCTTAATGATCTACGCGAGACGCCGCGTATTAGCAAACTCAGGAACCCCCAATTTTAAGAATGGCATTGTTCAGGGATTATACCTCCGTAAGTCGCTGTTTCATAACAGAGCGAGCCTCCTCGTAAATTGAGGCAGATATGCGCTTCACGCCACCGCGACGGGCGAGACGTCTGTTATTCGGGTCGTCAATACCAATTATAGAGCGTAACTCGATGTTTCGATCGGGGATTTAAACGGAGGGCGCGTGTAGTGTGGCCGAGGCATCGAGGATAATAGTATTGTTCGTAGAGAGCGAATGCATGCATACCTAATCGCCGGTTTGGCTGCAAGTGAAACGGCGTTAGCACTCGGCGGCTCTCTACTCATTCAATTGAAGCGTACTTACTAATACCGAGGATGTTGTCGCGTAGTATCTTTCTGTCAGATAGCCAGTTAGGAATTCCGTGTCGCAATATGAGACCCTAATTGGAATTGGTACCGGTGACGCTTGATGCCCTGTTACATGTTGCGGCGCACGTCAGCGATAAAACCATATTCACAGTCGGACTGGTTCTGTGGAAACATAGTGGCTTACCCCCTTCCCGCCCAAGCCCTTTCCCAGGCCCTTCGAGCCCTTCGCGCCCCGAGGATCTACTTTTCCACCGGCCATGGTGAGCACGCTTGTTGGAATCGCGGGGTGCCAGCGGTTCGAACACTGACTTCAACTTTAGGGTAACGCTCGCAATGGTACTTGTCGATAACAATTGGGGAGTGGGCGTGAATGTTGACTTTGGGTAACTAAGTGGGGAAGAAGCTCGCTGATAGGCCGCGCAGCGCAACGGGCAATAACGGCAAAAAGCGGGCCATAGGGCCAGGCGAGGCTTGAGCTAAACGCGCGTGTTTATCTATCAGGCGTATCCGTATCACAGGGTTTAATCATGATTTCAATGTTGGTAGGAAGGTACGTTTCCCTAGACGGAGGTACATAACTACATGTATGTAGTACGTACCTAAATGTAGAAAAAAACCACGGTACATGTATCTACCCGGGTATCTACATTCCTACATATACATAGGAGGTAGGTACATGTACATGTAGGTATTTGCGATTCGCGATTTTCCCGTCTGACAGCTGCAACGCCGTTTCCTTACAAATCGTAGAGTACTAATCGTAGAGCTGGCCTGACACCTTCAGAACATAATCAGCAAAGGTAGGTGTAGGTGTAAGACTTACCGAACCTTAGAATCGCCACATATATACTCGAAGGAGGGTGGTCTCTCCACCTCAGATTACTATAACAAGCGACATCCTCAGCAGCCACCTATGGCTGACTACCGATAAGCAACATGGGGGCTTCTAGCTACCGGCATGAGTAAACCCCCGTGGCGTCGCATTAGATGTTTATCACAACAGTCAAGCTCGCCGACCAAGAAACACGATGCATAGGCATGGGTGCGATGGAAGTTGAAGAAGAAGATTCCATGCATTGCATAGGTACTGCTATCAGCATGAACATCTCGGTTATACTACCAAAAATAAGTCCGTATCAGCCCCCATCGGACGACTCCATTTCGAACCATGGCGTCTGTCTTTATTATGGATCATCATGTGTTACCCCAGAGCAACCACGGAATCCCATCGGCTCGCGTTTCCGACTGCTACACGCAAATGTGCCAGTAGCCGTAAACAGACGAAGAACAAGGTGGTTGGGTATCTAATTCGAGCACAACCGCCCGCCCAGCCAAGTTGGGCCTCCTGTACTATAGTACCTCTCGTACAGAATAGGTAGGTAGAATAGGTACCATACATACAGCCGCAAAGCCGCGCCGCTGCAGAGCACCCCAATATTCCTCCGCTGTTGCAGTGCTGACGTCGGAATATTTCCCTTGCTTCCAGCCCACCCATTTCCCAAACCAACGGTGCGCCCGCGCATTAGTTGTGTTACCCCAACACTCGCCCAACCCGGGGAAAACTACGAGTGGTCAGCTTACGCTCCGACGACCTTGATAGCAAGTACCTGTACTTTACCTCAGCCCTCAAGGTTATAAATCCTAAGGCTAATGTTTCCCACTGGCTGTCAGCCGGAATGGATAGATGGGATGGCGACGTTGCAGACGGATCTTACGCGGTTACATGGTGTAAAGGCAACTCCGAGTGCGAGATTTGAGTGGACTAACCTACTCGATTGGCTGCCGCAATAAATTTCATGATTGGCATATGCTATCATAATTAATAAACATTTTGGTTGGGCATAGTAACGTGGCAGAGGGTGTGCATGCCATGAAACTTACCACAGGACCTGAGACATACACCTGCATGTGATAAGCGGAATTGCCTCAGGGGGATTGATAGAGTCTTTCCTTATTTTCCCCTTCACCTCGAAGCCTCTGTGTGATATTTACTGATTGAACGTGATTGAGGATGTCAACGAGACCAGGACGTGTACTGCCTAATATATTATATAGTCGATGTCTGATAAGGTTCTACGATTATCTAGTAACGAGTGACAATGCCATCCCTTAATAGTTGCCAAACGCCGTGGAGCCCGTCTCCCATACACGAAATGTGCTCCTTTCCAGAATAGCCTAGCAAGAGAGACGGCTCATGATATTAAATGAAGTCATAGACTACTTCAGCCCATACACGGCTAGTATGAAAGTTCATGTAATGGTGTAGCTAGTGCGTCATGATTAATATTACTTTGCTTCCTCGATAGCAGATATGAAGGTAGCTTCAGAAAATAGGCGACCTTCTTCTGTGATCTCCTCGTCGCCAATCTTCAACTTCAGCGTGACAGGCTTGTGTGGAGCGAACTGTTCTCCAGCATTAGCAATCTTGAAATTGTGGTAGGGTATCTTTGCGGACGGCCTACCTGGTAAATGTATGGCTTGGTCCCTGCCGCATTAGCGACGATCGCCTTGACAAAACCCGGAACCTCTGCCATAACATCTACACAATCCTGCTTTTCAGTCGGACCTTCGATGACGGCTTCAACAGCCTTTCCATCCTTGGTTGTGCCAGACCAGGCGAACTTTGTCTCTGTCGGTTCAAACCAGCCAGTCACTGTATCTTGCTTTGTTCTGATGTGCGTTGTGCGGCAGGTAGTGCCGGCCGTGATGATTTCACCATCTTTGACTATTCCACCAACGTCTACCACTGTAGCTCCGTAGGAGGGAGGAGTTGTGAACTCCATAAGAACCGCGGAGTAATTTGGACCCTGGAAGTCTAGAAAATTCCACTGAGCAGCAGCATGGTGAGGCTTCATACCCTGGAGACACATGATGAAAACGGCCTTCCCCTTGAAATCGACAGGGCCATCCGGTGTCACGATGCTTCCCTCTGCTTCGCACCTGGGCCAGAATGCATGTCTCATGGTCCCCCAAGGGTTGGATAAGTCCGTGCCGTACAAAGTCTTGCCATCCTTGCCAGCCACGAAGCCAGGGGTCGTCCTGGTCAACTTGAGATTGACAATAGATCGTTCATCATTCATCGACTTAATGGTGTACGATTTCCCATCCTCTGACAGCTCAACTGCGCAGTCTTTCGCGTAGAACGAGGTTTTATCCTCGCTGAAATCGTAGTCGGTCAAAGGAGTAGAACACCAGAGATGGGGTTTCGATCCGTCGGTGTAGAAAACCTTGGAATTGAACTGAACTGTAGTGCGGATGCCGCTTTATTGTTTGTTAGTCATGAACAAAAGCGGATATAGCATGGCGTGATCGTACGCTACATTGCTATATATGATCTGAGCCAGCCCGATGTGCCCACTGTCGGCCATGAAGTAAAACACCTGTGTTTCAACCGATGTCTGGTCTAGGGCTGTCCATTTCAGACCATCCCTGGATATCTCGGTATAGGGCGTAGACTTGGCATCTTCGGCAACGGATTTAATAGCGGACGGGCCGTATATGGGTTCTTCGGTGCCGACAACGTTCGCCAAACTAGATTGTGATATCAGCTAAGAGATGAGGAAAAATTACGGTGTGGCTGTTCGCTAACGTTTGCTTTGCCCAGTTGAACATGTTTGTTTAGTTGGAGTGTCGAACACCGCTTTGAAGCTAGTTGATGAAAGGGGGGATGGAATCTCCCAAGGTGTTTAGCTGAGGAAAAGTCTAGTGTAGAAACGTTGAATTGATGTTACCTATAAATACCGGGTAGTGTAGGAGAAGTAGAGAGTTGTGAAATCGAATCTATACCTAAGGTACCTTAGTTTAGGTAGACGTCAGGTCCCTGAATAGAGGAGATGCAAGCTTGGGTGGGGGTAATTTTTGGCGGGGTGTTCAATCAGATAGCACGCTTCGGTCCCGCTGTGGCGCAAGATATCGATAAGATAAATAAAGTACCTAGATAGTTATGCGACTAGGTACCTCCGTGCAGCAAAATATCATGCTCTGCCAAGGCCTGTAAAATGCTATCCTTGCCGTGGCTAGTGCGAGTTTGTCAGGAGACGGTTTTTGTCTTCATCAATATTCTCCATATCCCGTTACTAGGCTACATACCTACTATAGCTCCGGATACCTATTTTAAATATCTCCGAATACGTCTTTGCAGAAATTGAAAGATGTCTAAGCGCGGCGCCTCCGTAGCCGCCGACCAGGTCGTCAAGCTGATCGTGGGAGCCGGACAGGCTAGCCCGAGTCCACCAGTTGGTCCCGCGTTGGGTAGTAAAGGTATCAAGTCAATGGACTTTTGCAAGGTGAATATAATTCCTGTGTCTGCGATCGTGATGGGAAGATAATATAAGCTCACATTAGCATAGGAGTTTAATGCGCGAACATCACATATAACACCCGGCACCCCAATGCCTACCCGAGTGACCGTACGCGGTGACCGAACATTCCACTTCGATATTCGAACACCACAGACCTCCTGGCTTCTACGGAACGCTGCAGAGCTGGCCATAGGGAAGAAGGGCAAACGGAAAGGAGCAAGCAAGCCAGGCCATGAAGTAGTGGGCACCATTAGCTTGAAGCACGTCCACGAGATCGCCAGGGTCAAGCAATCAGAACTGCGGTTATCAGGTCTATCCCTCGAAGGGCTGTGCAAGTCGGTCATTTTCCAAGCCAAATCGATAGGTATAGCGGTTGTCCCATAACTTAGCTATGGATTGGCCTGGACTCGGCAATTAGAGAGCTATGAACCTAAGGAGGTGTACTCTAGACTAGAGCAACTTCGCGGCTCTTATGATCTGTATATATTATATGTACACTTTATCAAATTAAATTGTATATTAGGGAGGAGAGGACCGTTCCGTTTTGGAACTCAATCTTACCTGGTGGCGATGAGTTGCATTTCAAACATTACTATTTCTTTTATTTTATTTTTTTGACTTGATGATAGTTGGTCCGTATTTTGGTATATACTTAGCGTAGTATAAATACAACAGTCATATTCCATCATGACTCCCGTTGTAGATAGATACCTAATTTATAGGGTGACATTATAGGGAATGGCACTCAAGGACAAGATATGCAGTCGTGGGATTCGGGGGCTGGTCATAATTCGATGACTGTGGTCGGACAACGGTCGGTCTCTCGACAGCTTCAATTGATTCAATGCTGGAATAACGTTTACCGGAGACATGTGTTTTGTTATCTGCTACTTATAGCTATGCAGCTAGCCTGTTTCAGGGACCGACAGATATCCGAAAAATTGAGCTTCAATCGTGGATCGGCTTTTCTCGCGAAACAGCCGATGATCTTACGGGTTCTACTAGACTGCCTATAGGGTTTCAAGAGTGTTAAGAAAACTTCCGAGAATATATCCCAAGCTTAAAAAAGCTAATCATGCTCTAAAATCTGGGTTCTGAGTCGTCTAAAGTTCAGTATCGGTCAAACTAGAACCGACCCGCCGTCTCGGTCTTGTTGGCTTGATGACCGTGTTGGAATGAATAAATGAACATAATGAATGGACGGTCAACTCGGCTTAAAGGGCGAAACCTACGTTGGGATTCTACGTGACTATTTAATTAGTGGCTTGAACTATTAGATAGGTAGGCAACATAGTCATTGCTATAATATTAAAGTGCAAGCATGCCCTCGCAAAATGCAGAAGTGATTTATTTACTCAGGATCCGAACTGCATGGGAAACTGCTCTGTCGACTTCCTGTTGTATTTCCTTGGCTACGATTCTAATTCTGATTATTGATCCGTTTGATCCGGAAAAGTCGGATGAATCTTGAGAAAGCTAAAAGAAAATAGTGTCCAACAGGTGGGCTTGAAGGTGAGTCAGTCCCACTATCCATCTCGGCGATATTGATCGAGTGGTACAGGAAGGTGGGGAGGCATGTGCAAGCCGATAGGTACAGGTAGTATGTT
The DNA here is from genome assembly GCA_902806585.1 of Xylaria hypoxylon. Lineage (NCBI taxonomy): Eukaryota > Fungi > Ascomycota > Sordariomycetes > Xylariales > Xylariaceae > Xylaria > Xylaria hypoxylon. The sequence goes on from CADCXB010000010.1 coordinate 1,630,671, forward strand.
ACATCGGGGCCAAACCATCTAAGTAGCTATTGGTGTGCGTTGTTTCAACCCAAGCAATGGGGAAATGTGGCGGGACAGTTCGGGATTGTAATTGATATGAAATCCAGGATATTGGTGAGAGGCAGAAAATTAGGACGATACACAGCCTCCTATAATACGTCTTATCTCGCAAATTTTGTTAAGACCTGTAGTTCAAATTGTTTCATGATGCAACCCTACCTTATGTTTTCTTTGTTTCTTTGGTACGCAGGTACCTACCTTGGATACCATTGATCCCTTACATAGTAGATAACCTCGGGCAGGAGGAGGCGTAACGGCAGCCCGCCTGGGCTACTGCGGCAAGCTCAAACAGGTAAGGTACCTTAAAGTAGGTGTGTACGTTACCAAGGTACCTACCTAACGTCAATAATAGATACCTATCAGAGTACCAGGGACTACCTGGTAGCTTGGGATCGTATTAGTGTCAACGGCCCCACCATGCTCTTTACGACTGCCTATGAGTCTCCATTTGCACCCTCTACTGAGAACTTTGAACTTTTCATCCCATCGTCATCAGTGGGCTCTTATGAGCCTGCCCCGGATTTGTTCTTTCTTCCCCTCCAAACTTTGCACTCATCTGCTAGGTTCGACAGCTTTGACCCTCATCTACGAGTGCTTCTTGCGCCAGTGCTTACCCCTCCCTCGTTACGATTTGGATATTTTATCAGTGCACCAGTAGAGGAGAGAACTTTCGGTGGCGGTGCTGGTACTGGGACTGGCGTCGAGATATCTCTCTCTCTCTATATCCGTATTAGTCCTCCGGGATGGCGACACCGAGCGCAGAGGTTAAGGGCCCTGCCGAACGTGACGACCCGCTGCGAGGTACGAAATTTTAATGCTATCATACCTATTCTTTTGTTCTACAACCCCACCTTACATTGCCTTGTATGCCTTGCCGTCACCCAACATTTCTCGATCGCATCGACTAACACTTTGCTGCTGTTTGCGATCGCTAGGCCCCTCTCACGATGTCTCTAATCCACCCTCCGAGCGGACGCATGCTGTGCGGTTTGCGAGTAATGTGGATGAGATTGACCCGCCTGCTGTAGACCGGCCGCGCAATGATTCCTCGGCGACGCCGGAGCAGCTCCAAGCTCTGACAGACTGTTTGCACGGCACCCATCTTCAAGAGAAACGCGCTCAAATCTATGCTTTTCAGCCTATGTCACTTCCACCATCTAGAGTACGTTATTTGATCTACGCACGTCAATCCCCGCACGAGGGTTTTGCTCTTTGACTGTGTGATGTTTTGCGCAAGCCGAAAATGATGCAAGTCCTCTTCGGCTAGGGTAATCTCTTTCGCAAATTTGGTATTTCCTGCAGTTTCGTCACAGTTCCTCACTAGAATTAATTCTATAGGACATGCGTGACAATTAATCCTAGGGCTTGCCGGAGATTGTTGTCCTTTAGAAGATCTGTCTGTGGCTGACCATAAAATTTATCTTTAGATACCATCAAACGACACAACGCCTGGCGCAACTCCCCAGCATAGTCATAGCCCCATGGCACCTCGGTCGCCGCATTTTGGCCCTAACAGTTCAGGCCTCACACCTCCGTTGACACCCGCTGGTACATCGGCTGAGCAAGCTCATAATAGGGCTGTACGACACGGTGGCTCTGACGGAAGCTTTCCATCATACGAGGTCACTCCACAAGACTCAAGTCAGGATTCACGACCGGTCTCACGTTTGGGGCTGCCACATCGGCCTGCGTCTTCGGATAATCTTTCCCAGAGAACCACGGTCATTGAAGACCAGGGTAGCCATCGGTCGCACCGGAGGGGAATGTTCGGCATCGGAGGGCAATCGCTCCCCGTATCTAGAGAATCGAGTCCATCGAGGAATGCTGCTTCTCAATTTTATACACGACCTTTCACTCCCCAGGGCGACGCGAATGACCCCTATGCCGCTAGTAAGCGGCCGGCACAAAGCAAGAATACTGGGAATATAGACCAAAGATTCGTCTTCTCTAGGAAAAATAAACAGTCACCGTCGGCCTCTTCTACAAACTTGCGCCAGCCAGACAAGTCTGAGAAACGTCATTCTGGTCTGCTTAGTGCAAGAAATAAATCTAGCGATCTTTCCTCTTCAGGAACTAATTCTAGTACGCATCACAATCACCGGAGCTCAATGTCTGATTTGAGGAGGTTTTTCAAGGTTGGAGGAAATCATAAACAGAAGAAGCTGCCTCATTCGCCAGTTGGCGCAACACCAGAGATGCAAGGGTTGCGTTCAAACCACCTTCCCTTTGCTGACGATCATGGCCTTTCTTCGAAGTACGGCAAAATAGGTCGGGTGCTTGGGTCTGGTGCAGGTGGCTCTGTCAAACTTATGAAGAGAAGTGAAGATAACACTGTCTTCGCTGTGAAGGAATTCCGGCCTCGGCATTCTTACGAAACCGAAAAAGAATACACTAAAAAGTTGACCGCTGAATTTTGCTTCGGGTCAGCTCTCCATCATGGCAACATTATCGAGACATTGGATATTGTTCAGGAGAAAGGAAAGTGGTACGAAGTCATGGAATACGCCCCGTTCGATCTATTCGCTATAGTCATGACCGGAAAGATGAGCAAAGCTGAAATCAACTGCTGCTTCTTACAAATCCTTAGTGGCGTAACCTATCTGCACGGTTCTGGTCTCGCCCACCGCGATCTTAAATTGGACAATGTTGTTGTTAGTGAGCATGGAATTATGAAAATCATCGACTTTGGCAGCGCACATGTCTTCAAGTATCCTTTCGAAAGCGAGATAGTACTCGCTAGTGGTAAGTAGCATCGCTTCCCCCCTTACATTGCTACAGACTCTGACACATAAACTAGGTATCGTTGGTTCCGATCCGTATCTGGCCCCTGAGGTGTATGACGAACGCAAGTACGACCCGCAGGCTGTGGATATTTGGTCCTTAGCTATTATTTTTTGCTGCATGTCATTGCGAAGGTTCCCGTGGAAAATACCGCGATCGACCGACAATTCTTACAGGCTTTTTGCGGCGCAGCCAACGCCTGGTCATGACCCCAGGCAACTGGTTCTGCCGTCGGGAGCTACAAATTCTCTCACAGAATCTCCTGTACAGGACCCCGGTGCCGAGGAGCCACCAAAAAGCCCGAAGCAAAGCAAAATCGAGCCGCCTCCTACTTCCCGGACTGACAGTAAAGACACCGAGCGCAAAGAAGTGATCAAAGGGCCATGGCGGTTGCTACGTCTACTTCCTAGGGAGTGTAGACACATTATTGGTCGGATGCTGATCATTGACCCCAAGAAACGAGCTAACATGGGCGAAATCCTCGATGAACCTTGGGTGTCAGATGCGGTTATATGTAGACAGGTTGGTCCTGGGTTGATTGAGAACGCTGAGGACCACACACATATTCTCGAACCTCCCGCACCTCCTCCCTCCAAATAGCACTAGTAGTAGGACAGGAGTTTGGGAATGTCGGGAGGCCTTCATAGGCTTGTGGACTTTGGTTGCATGGTTGTGTATTTCTACTAGAGAGGCGTTTTATAGGTCGAGAATTGTTATGCATTATGGCGCTTGTGCGCGCCCTAGATACAGCGCAGAGCGATGCAAATCAATCACAGGATCTTTATACAGGTATGGACCAAAGGGATTGTACCGGCCTATCGATTCGTCTCAATTGTTTATAGACATGGGTTGTAGGCACCAAGCTACATATTCATAATATTAAGAACTACCTGAATGGTATGAACTAGCCAGCTTAATGATAAATGTTCCTCAATGATAAATTTTCCTTAATAATAAATGTTCTTTAAACAAATTGTTATTGACAATCCTGATGAGTTTGCTTTGGTGGTACTAGATGAGGTAAGACTTAGGCAAAGAGGCATTGAAGAATGGTTGGGTCCACATGCCGGCCGGAAAAACTACGGCATTAAAAAAAGTTTGGACCCATCACATTGAAGCTTCTAAAGCTTTCCCAAGACGTCTATTATTCGCGATAGCTTCATCTTCTTCTATTCCTGCTCAAAATACAGTCTTTCTTCTACGTAGTACTTGTCTGTACCCTCTCTATATACATAATCAAAATGGTAAGTCTAATACCCTCAACACGCCTCATTCCAGGTAGATGCAACCGCCGCCTTCGCGAAGCTCCGAATTTGCATGTCCACAGCTTGCATGGGGAGCACAGCTCTATTCCTAAGCTTGGGCAAACAGCGTCCCCCTACTCACATTATGATGGATTGTTTACTAATTAAATTGGGGTTTCTTGTCGCTGTAGGCCACCTCTATTCGATCCATCAAGTCCCTCGTTCCCCTGCTGGACCGCGTCCTAGTCCAGCGCATCAAGGCCGAGACCAAGACTGCCGGCGGTATCTTCCTGCCCGAGTCTAGCGTCAAGGAGCTCAACGAGGCCAAGGTACTCGCTGTTGGCCCTGGTGCCCTGAGCAAAGATGGCGCTCGTGTGCCCATGGGTGTCTCTCAAGGTGATCGTGTGTTGATTCCCCAGGTAAGCTTAATCGAAGTTATGAATGCCGGGTTGATGTATAGATGGATCATACGGATCACTCTACGCGAAGATGGTGATATTGAGGTACAAATTGAAACCGCTAATATTCCATGATCTAGTACGGCGGCTCCCCTCTTAAGGTCGGCGATGACGAGTTCCACCTCTTCCGCGACAGCGAGTAAGTTGTTCTATTTTCTTCCTTCATAGCCATACCCAGCAAGACAGCACGTCCCAAGACCCTTCTCGTCTCCCTGCATCTTGCTAACATGCGTGACCCTAGGATCCTCGCCAAGATCAACGAATAAGCAAGACTCACTCAATCCATGCAACCGTCAAGCAACGAATTCACGAGAATACCATGCCACCCCAATGTACCATAATACTACATTTGTATAATAATAAAGCCACATGAAGACACAATCGCATCAAGGCGCACGGGAATGATCATAGGGCCCACTTTGCAAAAATGTATTATAATAGGCAGGCAGAGGAGGAGCAGGAGACGAAGAGTTCTGATGGGAAGAGAGTGGACGACACTTGCCCTTGATCGAGGACCTTGCGTATAGCTCTAGGCCGACGATGCAATCGAAATCTATCTCCACTCCCTCTAAATTACAGGACTTTCGTGTGACGAGCCTGTGGTGTTGACCCACTAGTCCAAAAACCAACAACAACATGAAGCAACTCGCATTTCGGAAGTGAATGAGTCTAAATATAGGGCTAAGCAGATATGCGCTTCCCTCTAGATGCGGGGAGCATGGGTTCATTCCATGTTTGATCCATCGATCATCATATCATCAACTTCCTTATCCATATCCTTGAGGGCACTTTCAAGTCACAGCTATCATATCACCATGCAACAATGTCTTCGTCTTACCGTACTAATATCACTAAGTATCCCTTCCATATTTGTCTACTGCGTACCTGTCTATCTCCTAGTAATATGCGCGGCTTGTCCCCTTAATTCAACTATACAGAGTTCCCCCCCTTATTCGTCCTACGCAACACTAGAAAAAGAATCATCACACCTCCAGCTTCGGCCCCCTACATACGCATAAGCAGACGTATAGCGGCGATCCTCTGGTGCATGCCTCCAACCGCCCCAATGACTGTTACTCTATTCTATGTATGTCAGATGCACACTATGTAATCCGTTTCGACTCCAATCTGGATCCCTGCATCCGAAAACCGGGTCGTTGCGAAACCTGGGGTAGCCCCGTGATTTCCGGGGATCCTGTTTGTCGACGACGACGCATTGATCTCCGGGTCCTGTTTAGTAGCATCGATAGTCAGGTACTTAGGTAGGATACCGTTGTGTTCCTTGTTCTCATTGGGTACATACGTCTGTGTCTACTCGTTCTGCGTATGCATTGCTTTTTCAGTCCTTCCCGCTGACATGCCTGAACCCCATTGTAGCTTTTTATATCTTTGTTACGTTCTTGCTAGGGCAGAGGTATGCTAATTAGAACCTTGTGTTCTGGGATGCGAGAATATGTGGTAGAAGTCCCAGCGAGACCTTTTTGTCCCGTACTTTCTACGAGCCGCCGCCTCATTGGTATAGGTGTCTCTTTTACCCCAGCCCAAGGAAGGCGACCAGGATGAGCTATAACACTATAGTCCAATATTCTAGATATAACTTAGGAACCTGGACCGACATGTTTTCATATAGACGGCATATGGAATATAAACAGACGAATTACTAGATGCCTTGGAGGATTTAGACTAGATAGGGCGTTGAACATTATGTGCGGCCATCAATCCCATCCTGAATTATGATCGATAAGTCGTCATCGAAGGGTTTACATAAAAGTTATAGATGATAATATGAAGATGATCGATAGCCGTGTGGCAAATTAATTAATTGGACAAGAAGTGATGAGTCAAATCACGCCACGCGCCGTCCGGTTGAGGGAATGAAGTGCAAAGCTACATAATAAAAGAGGGTTATTTCTATGATTCAATGTAACTGCGTGATCTTCAATAAACTTGCAAAATCAGGTAGTAACAGTCTATTCCAAACTTCGCTAATGGACTTCTCGGAACCAGGCATCTGATGCATTATCCCACAACAGTATATCTTATTGGAAAGAACAGTCTGATCACTATGGGGGTGCTGGGTAGACTCTACTCCTTGGATCCAATAGGCTCTGGAATATATACTACAGCTGTTGTGCGAGGCTACACCGAAACAAAACAGAAATTTCCGGTTCTGTGGAAAGAGGTTTGACAGGGGGGAGCTCTGACTTTTTTTTGGAATCGAATTGATGCTGGCACTCGGGTCTATCCCCGTACACATGGTAGCAATATGTACCTGAAATATCCTTGCTCTTTGACCTGTAGTGCTGTTTTGACGTACCTAATTTATTTGTGACATGTAGGTGTGTGGTATATCGTTGTTTGTTCTCCCAGACCAGGTATTGCCACTCGCGTTTGCTTGAGCTTGGTCATGTATAAGAAGGGAGTCAACTCTCATTGTTCCACCTTGAGCTAGGGATAGCCATTGCGTGTCAATTATATCCCATGGTCTACAACCACATCAATCTTTTTGGTGTCCTGTCCATGCATTCACTCGTTTGAGTAGCTTCTGTGGGGCTTTTCGTTCGTTTATACCGTCCGACCCTTCCTTTCATCACCTGTGGTGGTACTCTTTTTCGCACATAGATACTATACGATATTCCTTCTTTTATACTACCAAACTCGTTGAGTTCAAACGCCGTGGCATTTATATGCCTAGCAAAATGAAGCAACAGTTCTCTATCACTTTAGCCATTGTGGCTGGCCTCGCGGCCTCCGCAAGTGCTCATACCGTCTTCACGACATTATTTGTCGACAACACCAGACAAGGAGAGGCCACCTGCGTACGCATGCCTCTAGACCCTGGACACTGCACTTCCCCGGTGGAGAGCGTTGACAGCAACGACATGGCCTGTGGTAAGTAGACAATATCGAAGAATATAGGAGAACATCAAGCTTATGTATGTATGCTCATCTAGGGGTCAACGGCGAGAAGGCAGTCGCTTTTACTTGTCCTGCTCCAGCAGGCGGGAAGCTCACCTTCCAGTTTCGAGAATGGGCCAATGGCGCACAACCCGGTGCCATAGACAAGTCACACAAAGGTAAGGCCAGTGCCTTCAATTTCTTGGTACAAACAAACACAGGGTGCTGAAACAGAGTCTCGCAGGGCCCTGCGCCATTTATGCAAAGCAAGTTCGTAACATGGCCAACGACGAGGTCACTGGGCCAGGTTGGATCAAGCTGTGGCACGAAGGGTACGACGCAGCCACGAAGAAATGGTGTACTGAGAAGCTCATCGACAACGACGGCCTTCTGTCCTTCGAGATACCAGAGGGTTTACCGGCAGGCTACTGGATCTTCCGTCCGGAGCTACTCGCGCTTCATGATGCCAACATAGGCGACCCGCAGTTCTACGTCGGATGCGCCCAGGTTTTCGTGCAGAGCAGTAACACGGCTGCCCTCAGTGTGCCTGCGGATTACAGTGTGAGCATTCCTGGGCATGTACACGCGAACGAAGCCGGCCTCAACTTTAACATTTACGCACCTTCTTTTCCGTACCCGCTACCGGGGCCAAAGGTTTTTGCAGTTCCACCACCGAAGAACGGGGAGGTTGATACCACCGGCCCGTCAGTACCGAAGCAGACGCAGGGCGCCATCCCCTCCAACTACATTGTTAAGAATGCCAACTGGATTGGCGTTGAAGTTCCGGACTACAAGGACGAGACCGGCTGCTGGGCAGCTTCGGAGAACTGCTGGAAACAGGCCGGAACATGCTACAATGCAGCGCCACCAACGGGAGACGCGGGCTGCTCCGCCGTAAGTAATTCTCGGAGTCCCTTTATTCTCGTTTTAGCGACTTTTAGAGCGCAAGGCTAGGCTCCTTTTCGGGGGAGAATGAGGCCCCAGAAACCTCCTACGGCTTCAAACTCTCACAGATCACGGTGAAAATGGCATTTACTGACTCTAAGTTCTGTAGTGGGAGAAGAAGTGCAACGGGATTCGGGACGCTTGTGGTGCTGGCAATTTCCATGGCCCGCCGAATAAAGGCAAAAAGTTGACGGTGAAGGAGCCTAACCCCCCGGCTAGTATCCCGCCAGCGGTGAACATTTGACACAAGGCGATGGGCAGGTAGGCACCTGGATAGTTCCCTCGACCTGACGAGGATGAGATTGGGTGGTGAGATGCTGACGTATGTGGCACACATTGATGATACGTAAGAAAGTGGTAGAATGAAGCTGGACGAAGTCCGCCGACTGAATGCCATTAGAAAATCACCTACCTACTACTGAGTGCATGCATGTACCTATAGTATTGTAATTTGTACCCAGGAGACACCGGGCTGTGGTATTCTTTCTTGGCCGTAACCTGAGGTACTATTCTTCCCCTTTATGGTAGTTTAAAGTAGAGCTGTCGTATATCATTATTCATTGTCGCATGCTGTGGCAGTCTGCTGTAGCTGCGGATACCCATGCGGAGGCATTGCGCGGGGACATGTAGCTCGGGAAGTTTTATCGAGGTAAATTAATTTTCTCCGTCTAGTCCTGCATGGGGCATATAGGTTTGGTGTAATCCTTTGGTTGGTTGGTTGGTTGGTTGGTTGGTTGGTTGGTCCCTTTGAAATCGATGGGATCCATGATATCATAAAGGTTAGTATGCTGCTATAGATAGAAAGGTTACATTCACCCCGAGGATCAGGTACAAGATGCGACAGCAAAGACACTTTTATTAGCGGAAAGCAACGGGCATTGACGGCATGGTGAATTATCCATTAAAAACGCAGGGTATGGCGGGAACTGGGGAAGATAGTACATTGATAAGCATCCGAGCGAGGGGTAGGAGGGGCAAGAGGGGCAAGTTGTTCTTAGATCTACCTATCTCGTATTAGTCACCTCCCTGGTTAGTAATGTACGTGTACGTAGTACGGTCTACTCCGGAGATCGAGAGTTTGAAAAGGGAAAAAAAAAATTTAAGAAGAAAAAAAAAACAGGCGTATGACCCTTCGTCGTGGTAAATACGCCGGTGGCGTGACATGTAAAACTTGAGGCATAAAACGGCCGAACTAGATTATAATTGTAAATATTGATTCCTAACAGCACTATTGGTATTCGCTTTTAGCTCATCTATCGAAACCATGTTATCTAAGTTTAATCTAAATGACGTGATGCAGCATATAGTAAATTTAAAACACCGCTTTATTTTTTTGGTATTCATATCAAGCCTTGTTGACGCTAATAATTATGTCGAGAATACTCTCATCCGGCTAGAAATGACGCGATTGCGTAACCGCGATAGAGTTTAATTGAGAGGGTGAGTCGAGAATTGCTGATGACAAACCGACATCTTTACCGTCTTTCTTGTCCTTCCACCTTTGTCCTGCGCCGGATGCTTGGTCATATCCATCTTTCCCGCCCCGGTGGTCTTCGCGTAATATTTATCTGTCTATCTACCTAGGTACCTATTTGATACCTTAAATATCGAGTATTTCAACCGCCACTGCCGCCGCTTTTTTTTCTCTGGTCCTCGATCTTTTTTCTCTTCGACCTACCACCTTTTATCGCCCGACCATTTCCTGTGAACGACTGTAAGCTTTGACTGTACGCACTGCATCATCGCCTTCGGCTTGGATACCACTCTGTCTCCGACACACTTTCTACGCGACAAACGGCCTACTACCTCTCCACCGTACCGTATATATACAACCTTCAGGCGTGCCAACTCTTGGACGCAACCATAACATAACCATGACTGTCCCAATTGATTCGCCCATTGAGACCCCTCCACGGGCCCCGACTCCAGTACACGGCTTCGGAACTCTCGCGGTCCATGCTGGATCGCCACATGACCCTACGACTGGCGCAGTCATTGAGCCCATCTCCCTCTCCACAACGTTCCAGCAGACGGCCGTCGGCAAACCTGTCGGCGCATACGAGTACTCGAGAAGCTCAAACCCGAACCGGGACAATTTCGAAAAGGCCGTCGCCGCACTGGAAAATGCCAAATACGCCGTAGCATTCGGCAGTGGCAGCGCCGCTACAGCCACCATCCTCCAAAGCTTGGCGTCCGGGTCGCATGTGGTCAGTGTCAGTGATGTTTACGGCGGAACACACCGATACTTCACCCGCGTTGCGAAGGCGCATGGTGTTACCGTCACATTCACCCCGCAGATCGAGGTTGACATTGCAGAACACATCAGGGACGACACTAAGTTGATTTGGATTGAAACGCCTAGCAATCCCACTCTAAGACTTGTTGATATTCGCGCCGTCGCCAATGTCGCGCACGCCCGAGGTGTCGCCGTCGTAGTTGACAACACATTCTTGAGCCCATACATCCAGAACCCGCTAGACCACGGCGCCGATATCGTCGTGCATAGTGTCACCAAGTATATCAATGGCCACAGCGATGTGGTCATGGGAGTAGCCGCCGTCAACTCGGAAGACTTGCGGGACAAACTAGCCTTCTTGCTAAACGCTGGTGGCGCTGTGCCTTCGGCGTTCGACTCCTGGTTGGCGCACAGAGGCCTCAAGACCCTGCATCTTCGTGCCCGTCAATCCAGCACGAACGCTTCAGCCGTCGCACAGGCTTTGGAAGCAAGCCCTTATGTTATCGCCGTCAATTACCCTGGTTCGGACTCTCACCCCCACCGCGCAATCGCGTTACGACAGCACCGAGATGGACTGGGCGGTGGTATGCTTTCCTTCCGCATAAAGGGTGGCCGGGCCGCAGCAGAGCGGTTCTGCCAGCTCACCAAGATCTACACTCTTGCCGAGAGCTTAGGCGGCATCGAGAGCTTGGTCGAGGTCCCGAGTGCCATGACACACGCTGGCATACCAAAGGAGGAGCGGGAGGCTGTTGGTGTCTTTGATGATCTCGTCCGTGTAAGCAACGGTATCGAGGAGCCCGAGGACTTGGTCCACGATGTGCAGCAAGCACTGGAACAGGCAGTTCTGGAAGTATTGGCTACAAATGGAAAGAAGGCAACGAACGGAACGAATGGAACAAATGGAATAAATGGCGTTAACGGAAAGTAGAGACCTAGATATAGAGCATGGCGGGGAGCAAAAACGGCGGCAATGGATTGATAACTTGCATTACAGGAGACAGCTTTCTTTTGGGTACGGTTTTAGTCGCCCCTTATGAGCGACGTTTATGGATGTAATGGGATTTGGAAACGGAAGACGTTTCCCTCATGCGCAATACGTTTGATGCATAATCATTTTCTGGGCAGTACTGCTATAATAGCAAATAATTTTGTTATTAACATGTCTACATCTTTGTGAATTTCTTCCATGTTGTCATTAATCCTTCACCGGGGTCGTCGGAAATTATGGTATATCACATAATAGTCCACCAAATTGCGCCATATCTTCATTCCCAGTATACAGCCGACCTTCATTTCATAAAGAGGAGACATTTTCACCGCTCCCGGCGCTCCGACTCATATGTTAGCGCTGCTTTTTTTGCATAAGTCTCGGAGGGACGGTTGCAAGCGAGCCGTGGTGTTCTGGATGCCGATCCGGAGTAACATTTTGAACTACCGTTTCCTGACCTTGACCCTGACCTTGACCCTGACCTTGATCTTGACCTTGACCGCTTGAAGATATTGTCGGCTTGCTGTCATGGTGGATCCTAAGTAAGTATTGCTAAGCAGATATATTTCATTACGGCGATATCGGGGGTATTTGAAGGAGAGTAAGTGGTATGGTCGTTGCTTCGATGAACATTTGACTGGATTGAAGTTGTAATGTCTTCGAGAACTGCGAGGCTGGCATTTCCTTCATGGTCGGCTATGAGCTAAATAGAAACATTTTTCTATTACACTATGCTGAGTGGCCCGTTTCTGATCTTCACAGGCATTTGTCATGGCGGTCCTCTCATAGAAGCGTCATACCATCGGTCTGAATTTCACAGCGTTTTGGTTATTTTTCTGAATACATACAGTTATACTTTGGCGCAACCATGAGCTATATACGATAGAACATTAAGCCTTTCGGCTTTCATGGAAATCTTGAGGCTTTTTTACCCTCAAAGCTTTGGAATTGACTGGAGTCACCTCTAACTCCTCGATTGAAAATCTATGAGCGTCAATGAAATGACACAATTAAGGCTAGTGTTTAGCATGCAATGGTGGAGGCTAGTTGACGGATTATGCGAAATACGACATGCTGCGTCCGATAAGAATGTGTTAGGATGGGCCTGTTGGTAGACCAGCAAATCAAAACCAGCCGATGTGAGATCGAGAGACACTTCACAATACATTTCTAAGCCTCTTCTCAACTTAGACATATGCACTCATCATCATCATCATCATCATCATCCGCGCAGTGTACGAGGCAGACTATAATATAAAAGCGAATGCAAATTGATTGGCCGCCGTTGTGAATACTGACATTTTCCACTTCAGAAGATCTTCTGTCGTCTTAGGCTAATTCGTGAACCAGAACCATCAAAACGGAGTGAGCCTTGGCAGGGGTCATACAGTACAACAATACAGTACCTCGACCTCGGTGTTATCGGACGTCTGGCTTGCAAGGATTCTTCCGGCGACGAGTCACCGCTAGACCACTGTATATATCCCATCGCTTATCTTCCTGTTCTTCTTATAATGCAAATCTATTTCTAGACATCTCTATCACTATGTTTATTTCGACGTGATACGTGATGGACCTGTTTTCCCTTGCCAGTAGTAGTCACTGGGGCTCACCCCTTCACTCCCAGGACTATCTTGGACGTGGACAGTTTAGGCTCAATCTACATGAGTGAGTATTATCACGTCCGAGGCTCCGGAATGGAAATGGGTATTCTCTGACGTTTTGTAGCGACTCGGACCTTCAATGGGTACATGACTTTGCTCAGCTTGCGCAGACTGGCTATCTCCAACTCACAATTCTTGTTGCCTCATTCCTGCTCCTCGTTAGATATCTCCTTCAGAGATCATACTCAAAAATATCCCTACCCGAGACTAATGCATCTACCATTTCTTTGCCGCATGAAATATGCGGCCAACTCTTCCGGGCCGCGGCGTTGGCCTTGATGGTTGTTTCTGCTGTTCAGATAGGTGGCAAATGGACAAATGTCGCCGTCATAACCTATGCGTTTGTCCTAGGTCTTCTACGGCTGTTTAACGATCTTGAATGGAGACATGTCGCATTACATCATGTGAACTTCCTTCTTGTGACTGTGTTGCTTGTCATCGTCGTGGGAGAGCTACTTCCGTATGTAGATGTCGCGTACAGCCGACATCTGAGTCCTGTTATGATAAGCAGCATAGCAACGTTAGCTGTTGCCGTCCTCGTGGCCGCAAGCACACCAAGAGAATGGGTACCCCCGTCAATAGACCTAGATCTTTCTGAAAAGATCCCAACTCGAGAGCCATCTCCCGAGGAAACTTGCAGCTGGATAGGCTATTATGCCACTTATGAATGGCTTACCCCCCTTCTGCTCAGAGGCTTTCGTCGTCAGATGACAGTTGAAGAGCTCCCAAAACTCCCATGGTACGACGAGCCGTTCGTTCTACTTTCGAGGATTCTTGCCGCGCGCGCCAAGTCCACCCGGAGTTTCTCGACAATACTGCGTTATCTGAGGCCAGAATTCACTTCTATGGCTTTACTCGCCATGATCTCCTTTACCATTGAGTTACTGACTCCCTTCGCGATGTATAAACTGCTAGGATACATAGGCAACCCCGAAGCTGCTAATGTTAGGCCCTGGATCTGGCTAATACTGCTGTCTATCGGCCCGTTTTCCCGTGCTGTCGCCTTTCAGCAGTACATCTTCATAGGAACTCGTGTGGTTGTGCGAATAAAATCCGCACTAACCCAAGAACTCTACTACAAAGCCATGGGATCTATGGAATTAGAGGACGAAGTTTTCGCAGATATCGCGGGTTCAGGCAAGGATGGGAACAAGCCAAACAAGCAGCAAGCAGCAACCGCCTCGGGTCGCCTCGCCAATCTTATGAGCGCCGACGTGGACGCGGTTTGTTACGGAAGAGATATTGTGATGGTTCTTTTTGGAGTTCCTTGTGGCACTCTATTTGTTGTGATAGGGCTTTATAAGCTGATGGACTGGCCAGCTCTCGTCGGTTCCGCCGTTATGCTGGCTCTGTCACCACTCCCTCTACTTATCTCACGGAAAATGATGGGACTCCATCGCGATATGAAACAGATACAAGACTCCCGTATCTCAGCTGTGTCTGAATACTTGACCTCTATCAGGGCCATCAAATACTTCGCTTGGGAAGATGCTATCATCGAAAAAGTTGAGGCAATCCGCCGAGGTGAACAAAAGAAGATATGGGGCCTAAATGTACTGTGAGTAGCCTATCAATTCTCGCATCCATGGGGACTGGACTAATGAGCCGTTCTAGTTTCATATGCCTAGGTCAGCTCACGGAATGTATTCCTACTTTCGCACTGCTACTTATGTTTGGACTTCACGTTCTCGTACGGAAGGAAAAGCTGACCGCAGAGGTAAGATTCCCGTGGCCTCATAGTTCGTTCCTGAATTCTCTAATAACAACCACTAACTGATAACTCTGAAAGATTGCTTTCACATCGATTAGCCTGGTCAGAACGCTACGCCGCAACTTGAGCATGGCCTCGCAATATTCGAGGCATTTCACAGCAACTCTAGTGTCCCTTAGACGCTTAGACCGATACTTTGATAATGTCACGCCATTAATACGTCACCCGGATGGGCCGTTGAAGATCACGAATGCCTCACTAAGACGTCACAAGAAAGCCGCTTTCTCCCTGAAGGACGTATCTCTCGATTTCGTTGAAGGCGGCTTGAACGTGGTTACGGGTCCTAGCGGGAGCGGGAAGTCGACCTTGCTAATGGGGATTCTAGGGGAAACCCTTCTTGAGAGCGGCTCTATTACATGCCCCAAGGATGTTGCCTATGCATCCCAAAGTCCTTGGCTTCAAAACGAGACGATCCGCGAAAACATTCTATTTAACAGCACCTTCGAGCAAGTGAGATACGATCGAGTGATTGAAGCATGCGGCCTGTCCATTGAGTGAGTAATGCTCAAAGTTGTTTTCTTCTTGTTTTGGCGATCATTAGAGCACAAATGCTTTTCGGGCCCAAATCGTGCCCTATAAATCCCCCGCAGTTCCGAATCGTTCACCGAGTGCGCTCAAAATGGCAATCACTGACCCGGAGTGTCATAGTATGAATGAGTTCCCCGAGCGAGACGAAACCGAAGTTGGTGAAAACGGGACTTCACTGTCGGGTGGCCAGAAATCACGAGTAGCCCTAGCTCGCGCTCTCTACTCAAAGTCACCCGTTATTCTCCTCGATGACATCTTTTCAGCACTGGATGCGAAGACTTCGGCGGCGCTTTGGAGAGAAGCATTCTGCGGTGATTTGCTAAGGGGACGAACCGTTGTACTTGTTACTCAGTTGCCCTGGATCGCACCTCAAGCGGACCTCACAATCGTAATGGAAAACGGCCAGGTCAAAGATCTACAACAGAACATAGGCGTCACTCGTCACATAGTAAGCATAGATGAGGCACAGCTTGACGAAGGCAACGTGGACGTTACTATGGAAGTGGCTGCTACAAATGCCGCCGAAACGAACGGGACGGGTCTCAACGGGACGGGTCTCAACGGGACGGGTCTCAACGGGACGGGTCTCAACGGGACGGGTCTCAACGGAAGTGCCGCAAATGGCCATATCAAGACTGCTGCGGCCAAGCGTCAGGACGAAGTCACCCAAGAGGCTTTGAAGACTGGGCAAACCGCACGTCTACAATGTCAGTATTTTTCCTCGATCAGTTGTGAAAATCTTTGTCTCTCCTCATTTGCACGTTATTAACGAAACTCTAGTCTTCTCTTATATGCGATTATTTGGAAGCCCCTTTCATGCTTTACTTGCCATCATGATGAGCGTACTCAGCAACGCGTCATTCGTGGGAACGACATTGTGGCTCGCGATCTGGGTAGATTCCTATGACAAGGAGGATGCCTATGGCGTCGGCTTTTATCTCGGCATATATGCTATATGGACCTTTGGGGATACATTCTTTAACGGGCTGACATATATTTGCTATGAGCGCGGGGGCTGGTTCGCGGCGCGAACTCTCCACACGAACTTTATAAAGGCTATCATGAACGTGCCCCTTTCTTGGTTTAAGACGACGCCGGTCGGCCGCATCGTCAACCGTTTTTCGCGGGACATGGCCTCCCTCGACACGGCCATAGTAGGCATGCTACGCATGACTATCGAGAACGCGATTCGCCTTGTCTTTCAAAGCTTTGCCGTCAGCACTGTCCTACCGGTCTTCATGCTTCCAGTTGCTGCGTGCTGCGTTGTGGGCATTATTGCGGGAGAGATCTATACCAGGACAGCCGTGGCTGTCAAACGACTGGTCTCATCTGCGCAATCGCCCGTGTTTGCGCATTTCGGGGACACTCTTGCTGGACTTCCGATTATCCGCGCTCGGGCTGGCATGTCGGAGACCTTTGGAAATCAGCTCTCGGAGAAGTTACGGGTGCTTGAGCGGACTTTAGAGGCCCAGTTTAATTGCAACCGTTGGGTAGCACTTAGGATCGACATGATGACGACTTTGGTGACCGTCGCTGCTGGTATCATTGCTGTATCTAAAGCTGGTGTCGTCGCTGCTGGCTTAGTTGGCTTCTCTCTAGCGAATGCAACTGTAAGTGATGATCCTTTGGGGGTATCTGTTCATTTTACTGACACGATTTTACTCAGACACTGAATATTCTCATTGTTGTGCTCGTTCGGGCAATGAATGAAGTGGAAGTTGAGCTCCAGAGCGTAAGCACTCCCTATGGAACGCACCTTAAGGTCCCATATAGCTGACACTACTTATTTAGTATCACCGTGTTAAAGAATATGCCAATGCCGAACCTGAAGAAAAACGGGATGAATATAAAGAACAGAGTGATTATACTGACGACCCGGCTGTGGTTTTGCCAAAGAATTGGCCAAGAACTGGCGAGGTCGAGTTCCGCAATGTCACTATCAAATATGATCCGGAAGGCCCTGAAATTCTAAAGAATATTAATCTCAAGTTTGCAGCTGGCGAAAGAGTAGCGGTGGTTGGGCGGACGGGCTCAGGGAAAAGTACAGTAAGTGAACCACAAGTTCTCCCATCCGCAATGAACGCCCCTAACTTTTCGTCTTAGCTGGTTTTATCTTTACTTCGTTTCACCAATATTGTGTCAGGCCAGATATTCTTCGATGGCGTCGATATCACAAGCTTTCCGCGAAAGAGACTCCGCGAAGCTCTTACCATCATCCCCCAGGAGGCAGTGCTATTCAACGGAGATGTCGGTTCGAATCTCGACCCGACGAACAAAGTTCCCAAGAATGTCGTCGAAAAAGCTCTAGACTACTGCAGCGGGATCGCGTCCTTCCAGTTCCACCGCGACGAGGAACGCGCGAACCACGTGAATGGTGACGGTAGTCCTGATCTGAGCGACTCGGGCATTACTCTGTCCACGGTTGTGAAGGCTAAAGGGGAGAACTTCTCCCACGGACAGCGCCAGGTTCTTTCGCTTTGCAGAGCCCTCGTCCGCAAAAGCAAGCTTCTGTTGCTCGATGAGGCGACTGCGAGCATGGATTACGAAACGGACCAGGGCATTCAGGAGGTATTGCGGAAAGAGCTGAACGAGCAGGGAGGCGACAGGACGCTTGTGACTATTGCGCATCGACTGAAAACGATCATCGACTATGATCGCGTAGTAGTGATGAGCGCCGGCTCAGTCCTAGAGTAAGTCTAGTAGCCCCAAGTCACGGCTAGTAGAGAACTGTTCGGCTAACCATTACTTAACTTGTGCAGGGTCGGCAGTCCGAAAGAACTTTACGAGGCCAAGGGACAATTTCACGATATGATGAGACATAGCGGGGAGTTTGAGGACCTGGAGAAATTACTCAAAGAGAAATGATGATGAGAAACTAGGTTCTCTGGCACATAGATACACGAGTAGAGTTTTAGGGTTGGTTGGGGTTATAAATTTGAAGTTGTTGGCCGACATAGCACTGACTGATTGTGATGATGATGTAGCTTGGCGTAAACGTACATCCTAGGAAGTATTACTACATACATGTATCTAGAACACGTGAAGTCACGCTATACCTCGGTTCACGCGACGTTGTTTAAACCTTGGTGTAAGAGGATGCCTAGCTGCAAATTCAACCTGGACCATCTCGAAGTACCTGGACGTGGTTACCTACCTACATAGGTAGTTAGTAGCGAATCGAGTGGATTTGTTCTTTGTTGGAATTACCTAATCTTACCTACCTAGTAGGTACTTAGAGGTGTACTGGAAGGTACATATCCCATAAAACGGCGTACGTATGTACCTAGCCTAGTGTCCCACCTTCTGTAGCTATCTACCAACCTACCTATAGCGTACAGGCTGTAGTAGGTACCTATCTATGTACCTACCTAGTCCTTAGCGTGTCGCATCCCGCGGGACGGAGAGACCCTGCCTTCTATTTACCTATTATTCTAGCTGGTTACCTGTCTAGGTAGGTAGTATTGACAGCATCATTCCCATCAACGTTTTTGGCTTCCTCTGGCGCGTTGTAGCCTCTTCGTAGCTTAATCTTTCTCTAGGATAAAGTGGTGTATGTTCCCGAAATACCCGAGAGATCAATAACATCACTATTTCTGTTGACCTCCCCCAATCCTCGTCACTACTGCGTCAAGCTTCCTTCGCCCCAAGCGATCATGGTGTTTACCGACGAGCCTCGATCACAAACCGACCAACAGACATGTTCCTCTCTAACCTGCTTGGAACCTCGTCGAGGTCGTCGAGGCGGAGGACGTCTTTCAAGACAAGCAGCTCCAAAAGCCGGAGCCAGATAAACCTATCGTCCGCGTCCGCGTCATCATCTTCGCTGTCGCTGTCGCTGCCGCTGTCGCAATCGCACTCGCACTCACAGACACAGGCCAATGAAGATTCCTCCAGACCCGAATACATCGTTGACGAATCCCAACTCGAGCCTGTCGCGACACTGCCGGACGACATCCTCAACATGAACAACGACCTGGAGAGCCTGTCCTCTCTGTTTCCAGACATCCAAGTAGAAGTATTCCGCGAGATGCTCTCGAACCTCTCCGACGAGTCAAAGCTGTTTGTCATTACAGACATGCTGCTAAAGAATCCCGCCACCCACGTCAAAGGCCGCCGGCGCACCGCCGAACAGCTGGCAGGACAGAAAACTTCAGTCTCTAAAACCGAAACCTTTAGGTCACCCGCATACAAGGCAGCCGTTCGAGCCTTGGCCTTGCGGGAATTCAAGGGTCTCTCTAGGTCGACCATCGACGCTGTGCTCTCCGAATCAAACTCCTCCTACCTCGATGCACGCCCAACCCTAGTTGATTTATCATCTAAGTCGTGGAAATTTGCCATCTCCTCCCTACTATTCCGCCGGAAACCTGTCACGTCGTCTGAGGCAGAGACACATCCCTTGGTTTATTGGAGGGTATCCGGGGGCGGCTTACTGGCACCTGCGGTGAAAGCAACAGGCAATGCTGAACTCGATCGAGAGCTGTTTGAGGAGCTCATTCTACCCCTCAACGCACTCGAGAAGGACACCAGGGAAAAGGCCGATCGTGCTCTTGCATTGTCTGTGCAGACAGAAGAAGCCGAGGCATGTGAAGCTACATACGAATGCGCCTGTTGCTATACCGACGCCATCTTTGAGGAGATTACAACCTGTAGTACCGATGGTCACATGGTCTGCTTTCGTTGCGTCCAACACTCTATAACAGAGGCTGTGTTCGGTCAAGGATGGCAACCTAGCATACATAAGGACACAGGTACATTGCGATGTCCCGCTGTCTCCTCCACCGACTGTCATGGATGCATTTCTTCTGACCACATCCGACGGGCTATGCATGAAACGGAAAAGGGAACCGAGATAATGGAGAAACTCGATCAACGGTTAGCCGAGCATGGTCTTCTCTCAAGCGGATTGCCATTGGTTCGGTGCCCCTTTTGCAGCTACGCAGAAGTCGACGAACTATATATGCCCGCTGATGCCCGGCCCCTTAGTGTTCGCTTGAGCAGGATTCCCAATGTTATCGTCGTTCTCCTCGCTATTTTGCTCTCCCCAGCGTCGCTAGTTTTAGCTATCATCAGCTTCATTTGCCTTGTCTTAAGCTGGAATGGCTCGTTCAGGTCCTTTGTTTCTCAACATTTTACTGCTGCCCTGAGCCGTTATCAACGCCGGCGTCACGGTTTAAAGTTCGTCTGTAAAAACCCTGGTTGTGAGCGCTCGTCATGCATGTCATGCTCTAAAGCATGGGTAGACATCCACTTGTGTCACGAGTCTTCACTCATTGCACTGCGCACACAAGTGGAGCAAGCCATGTCCATGGCGATAAAGCGCGTATGCCCGCGTTGCAGTATGTCTTTCGTAAAGACAGAAGGATGTAATAAGTTGACTTGTCCCTGCGGCTACCAAATGTGTTATGTCTGCCGCAAGAATATCGGTGCCCCGAATGAGGGCTACCAGCACTTTTGCCAACATTTCCGACCCGAGGGCGATGGGAGGCAGTGTACGGAGTGCGACAAATGCAATCTCTGGGAAGCAGAGAATACGGATGCCATCTTGCGCAAAGCCAAGGCGGACACGGAGAGCAGGTGGAGGGAAACAGAACGTCGCGAACTATCAAACGCTGAGAAAGCGTATCTTGAGAATGGCGCCGGCCATGTTGATGGTGTGCGCTTTGCTAGTGGAGGGGGAGTCATCGGCTCCATGTTCCATAATGGCAGAATACCGAGCATGGAAGAAATTTGCGATTTTATTGTCGAGAAGTTCGTCACCTGACGTCAACGAGGTATGTAGAAACTTATAGCAGCTGGGCGAAACTGGAGTTTATTAAGGTAGGGCTCGGGACATGCATACACAAACCACAGGGACTACATTTCCTTCATTATTATCTTGTTAGACGAAGCTGTGGCGCGCACATTGCATTATTTGGGCGTTAGCAGATTGGCAATTGACCAACATAAAATTTGTTTTTTTTTAATCATTTTTGGTTCATCACACAGGCTGGTTCAGCCAAGATAGGTCGGAATCAAACCCATGGTATGTGACGACAAGCCCCAGATAGCGGGAGCAGCATCGGATATGCAATTGTTTATAAATCCATAATTTGTGTATTTAATATAAAACTTGTTTAATATTTGTTTAATATCTATGTTACATAAGTTCATGTGTATGTAAGCGTCTTGTATGACGCCAGCGAATTGCGTCCTTTCGAACTGTTCTAGATACTTGCACTTGCTATTATAATTTTCATGAGAACACAAATACACGTGTGACATACAACAACAACCTAATATTACGTTAGTCACCTTCTCCAGCCATTTATTCCGAGCTAAAGGAAACGCAATGCATTATACTGGTATATAACTCTTGCGTAGTCTCACTGTTAAACCCCTAGGTTATAGCATGGAGTTCTATTTAAATGTATCGTAAATAGGGCAGCTCAGTGCTTCGAACGAACGACGCAGGGATTATGATGAGGTCTTGAGACTGTGTTTTGCGATATATGTATAAAGACCAAAAGTGTACGATAAGAAATATACCAATCCCCCTTTTCCAGTTTGTCGTGTCGGAGCAAGTGAAGGTGGCACTGTAGCCACCGAGTTGACGAGTAGAGATATTAGACTACCGAGTCTGGTAACCTGTATTTCCCTATTCTGAGCTACATGGAAGTATCCGAAAATTCACCAGGTCTGCTTTTCATAAATGATATTACGAGGAACCTAGGTAGAGGGCACAACAAATACTCATTACTACGGGATGAGTCTAAAGCGAGTAAGCTAGTGATCTCTGCTAGAATACAAGACACCCCCTTTATTCTAGAAGGTATTGCACTCGTTAAATTTCGTCATGAATATAGCTAGGTTTAACCACATGTGAGTATCGTGCTCTATACGTCACTGTGAGCACCAACTTCGTCATAGAGTTGGGTTTGTGGACTATCGTCTGTTTTAGGTACAAGTTGTGCGCGGTTTATTATTCCTGATATCTATTGTACAGGTTTTTGTCCTCTTTTAACTTTACGGGCAAGAACACTACTCATCCAAACCAATTAGCAACTTTGCTTCGCGGCCGTTAGAGGGAAGACTGACGAATATCAAGCTGCGGGTGTAACTGAATGTCCCATTCAGTTTGGCCACATATTTCACTGTTCCGTTGTTTGCACAGTTTCCTCTGACCTCACCAAGTGCTACGAATACGTAGTATCGTGAACGGTCAACCGAGGGTCCTGTGATGGTCTTGTTGCGCAAGGGGTTCTGGACTCCCTTGGTAGCTGGCACTACGCTATACTTATTTGTTTCAATTGCAGCATCGTGACCCGTAGACAGTTTGCCAACTTGCAATACGTGAAATCTTCTCTAGCCATTCATACAGATTTGTTTCTTCCCTGAATTCTTTATGAAATGGTGTTGAGCTTTCACACCCTCTCAGTTGGTTACCCTAAATTTCTAGTTTCTCGTTTACACTCCGTACCAACATGTTAATGGCCACAACTAAAGTATTTTGGTATGACAAACTATTGTCATGTGAGCCATTGTAGTGAAACAAACGGCCGTAAATACTTCTCGTGACTGGTGGAATCGGGTCTTACGTAGTGATGGTTGGTGATTCGCATTACCCTTTCAACACCTGGCTAAACTGCGTCCTATTGCTACTCGAGAGAAGTACTACTTAAAGGATACCTGCACCACTTGATGTCAAGCAGATCCCATGTCCCTCATGTTCCTTACGACTATAAAATCCAACACAAAGGAAGCGCAAAGTTAGAGACCATGTCCGGTAGAAAGGGGAAATCGCGTGACTATATCAGGTATGTAATATCTCCAACTCGCTGGACACTTCCTAGCTTACTCACTGGGAACAAAGTCAGTATGAAGACTTTGTAGTCGAGCAACTAGACAGCCTTCCAAAAAAATATCGCTGGGATTCCGATGGAGAAGAAAGGGAATACCAGGAGCGTACAGCTCGGCAACTAGCTAGCCTTCCAAAAAAATATGGCTGGTGTAGTATTGGAGAAGAAGAGCGTCGCCGGTCTTCAGTCGTACGCCCCAAGAAGCTTCAACGCCCTGATCGAGACTACAGCCAGGACGATTATTACGCTTCTGCGGATCATGGGACACAGCGGGCAACCAGAGACCAACAGTACGCCTCGGGATCGGGAAACAAGAAGTCCGCTTCGGGGTCGAATTGGGGCGAACAGGAGAGGGAGAGACAGAGGCTACAGTATCAATGGGAAAGAGAACATGATGTAGAAGCACGGGAACGAGCAATGGAAGAACGAAAGGCAGCAGAAGAGGACCATTGGAGGAGAGATGCCCAAGAAAGCCTCCAATATGCACAGGCAGAGCGATACGACGATCGTCAGCGATATAGACATGACGATCGTGAGCGATACAGAGACGACAGACACGACAGATACTACGAGGCGCACGCAGAATCTAGCCGCCATAGACATCATGATTATAGACGGGCGCGAGAAGAAAGGGCGCGAGAAGAAAGGGCGCGCGAGAGGGATGAGGAAGAAAGGGCGCGAGAAGAAAGGGCGCGCGAGAGGGACGAGGAAGAACGTAGCCACCGTCATCGGCACAGGCGCCATTAGGGGACTACGGAAAACACGAAATGGCTCCCCGTGATGCTTTCCCCTTTACTGCCTCTCTTTTCTCCTTTCTTTCCTTCTTTCCTTTCCCCACTCTTTCTCATTACATTATGATACTGGCTTGCAAGTATGGAAAACTAGGGAGATTGTATTTTGCGATTACTATCGTCTTGTTCTTAGATTATTGGCCACTCAGAATGAATAAATTTTAGATAAACGACTATTTGGCGCTCTTTCTATGAAGCCTACGTATACATTATATTGAAGTATTCAGTCCTGAAGCGCAGATCGAGTCGACCAGGCAATCGGATTAGACGTTCTGAGAACGTATGGCTAGTTTTTCGACACTACTTCTAGCCCGCATCTCAATGTTAGAACCTCAGCTTCTCTTATTAGATATGTTATGAGGCCGATTACGTATGCAAGTTACACAGACGACACCCGAAATGCACACAAACATATATGTGACTTGAGAGTGTTGGTAATAGGCAAAAGGAAACCTGAGCTAGAAAACAAGTGTAACTAGTGTTCCTAATTGTCATTCTCAACCGAAACATGTTAATCCGAGCACTATTAGCGATTTTTCGACTCTCTCACGCAAAAAATTGGAGTTGTTTAAGTGGAAGTGGCCGCAAACCGAAGCTCGGTACAACCTAGTGATACCAGGCTGGCATGTGACGGAAACCAATA
Organism: Xylaria hypoxylon; assembly: GCA_902806585.1. Taxonomy (NCBI): domain Eukaryota; kingdom Fungi; phylum Ascomycota; class Sordariomycetes; order Xylariales; family Xylariaceae; genus Xylaria; species Xylaria hypoxylon. Next base: position 1,655,513 of record CADCXB010000010.1, read on the forward strand.
GCCATTAAGCTCTACTTTCTATTCCTTTCTGTGAGAACCTATTTGTTTGCCTTATTTATTTACCTTATAACCCTGATTCTCCGGGATTTGCCAGATGTGGTACACTCTCTGAAGGCAAGGGACAGGAATCGGAACACTGAAAAGACAAACGTACTAAGCATATAGGGTGGTAAGGGCCGGAACGACGAAGTGTCATATCCACCCCCTGTGGGGCGGAGAGGATACGGCTGTGCATTATTATCCCTTTATTCGATCTTCCTTGTCTTCCTTGTCCTACTTCATTCAGTAGCTGAGCTGGCGTGATGCGCAAACAATCAAGGAACTGACCCCAAATCGATCTTAATGGCCAGGAGCTAGAGAGTGCTCCTTAGCAAAGCAGAAAAAGGCACGACATATGACCGAAACCAGAGACTGTCGAATGGGAAAGTCCAATTTAACCCATGATGACGAGGGATGTCAGGAGACAAAAATGTCAAGCGGGAGATAATCTCAGGCGAATTTTAGAGAGAAAAGGAGACAACGAGAACTAGAAACACGAGAGAAACTAGAGGCATAATAAGGGCTAGCAAGGTAGCGAGAAAGGGCAGAAACTAGAGGATGTCAATACGGATGAAGGAGATGGAGCGGAGCTGAAGAGGGATAGGGTAGTGATGCTCTTGGGTTTGTTGTCATCGTAGAGGTAGAAAATATGTCGAAATAGCCATAGGTATATCGCAACCCGGTTTTAAAACATCATAGGAACAATCGCGAAAGTAAGGGATACCGCCATAAAACTACGACGCAACGCAATCGCTCTGTAAGGGCCGCTACGGACGTGATTTGAGGTGTTTTAGGAAGAGACAATCGATTTTAGCATCAATGATTAAGGAGTAGTAATTGTAATTATTATACTCTTTAACTTGTATTTAAACTCGTGTTGGTGCCCTGGTTTGTTCATGTCAGTTCCCAGATAGCCATTCTCGGAGCGATTAGAAGACCTATATACCTAACCATGGCGGATAACGGATACAATTATGGCAACGCTGCGGGAGGAACAAGAAGGTATACCGCCACAAGTGTGGCAGCAGGATATGCAGCTATAGACCCAACAGCAGGATATACCTGTAATGGGGTAGCAGGAGGATACGCCGCTATAGGAGATACAGAATATCCGACCACGGAAGCGACAGGATATACTCCTACGGGATATCCAGGATATCCGGCCACGGGAGCGACAGGATATACTCCTACAGGATATCCTCCTACAGGATATCCTCCTACAGGATATCCAGGATATCCGGCCACGGGAGCGACAGGATATGCTGATACAGCAGCGATGGGAGGATACACAACTACGGCAGCGATGGGAGGATACACAGCCGCGGCAGCGACAGGATATGCTGATACAGCAGTGATGGGAGGATACACAAATACGGCAGCGCCAGGCCCAAGGTACGCATCGTCCTAATGTCAGCGTGTTAACTACCTAGCTAACCTGTTTCACGAAAACTAGACAACCTAGCCAGAGGTATAGACTCCCACAGTCAGCAGAGGACCGAATATTTGAACAAGAGCCGGTTGCAAGCCCCAAATTCTGGAAAGGAGATAAAGCGGAGCTGGCGTGGAAGTACGTGTACAGCGGGCCACACAGCACTACGGGAGGGGACGCGGTGCTAGCCGAAGAGAGGGAGAGGAATATAAAAATGGAGGAAAGGAGAGTGAGGGGGGACTACGGCGATGGCGACCCAGGATCCTCGGGGCGAAACCATGCACGGGATCATAGCCAACAGAGACACTACAGTCAGAAGAGGCATGGGTACTATAAGTCTAAGGAAAACCACAAGTCTGACAACCATTATCACAATTCTGATAACTATCATAAGTCTGGCAAGCATGAGGGGCGCGATAGCCCCGAGCGACACAATCGAAGACACCACTAGGGTCACGAAAGAAACCGAGAAGCTGGAACCGGGACAATCTCGACGACAGTACAGAGTAGTAATCGACGAGACGCTGTTTGGAATATGTCTAGGCACGGGATCTGGTATCTGTGCTTTCAGCTATATCGCGATTATGCACTATAGGGGCTGGAGATTAGGAAGTGATAGGAAGATTGCTGTGAATAGATTGGGCTGGGTTCGTAGATGAACCTCTTTTTCGTTCTTTTTTTCTTTCTTTCTTTCTCTCTTTTTTCCTCCCTTCCTTTCCTTCCTAGTCCAATTGCGATCCATCGGTTTAGTTCAAACTTTCGGGCTCGGAATTTGGACTAAATATGATAAGTCTATTATCATTGCACTTTACTAGACTAGGTATAGATCAAGTATAGACAAAATTCTCTGCTGGCACGGGAGGTCTTCATCTTTTTGTTCTCCAGTCGTTTTAGATATAGACATACTTGTTTATTCTTCAGAATACTAGAAGCTTGTTTGCGGACTCTAGGGTATCGGCTGGCTTGAGTAAATAGACAAGGGGTCATAGACTTCGTGCTAGCGCCTTAAGAATGATAGACGAGTAAAGGAGGTCATCCAAAATAACAGGAAATTTTTGTATTCGTGCTAAACATGCTCTTAATGACAAACCTACTGCACATAAGTAGATAGACTCACTATCGTACAATCAGCCCTATCCCGTACAGTGGCTTCCTCTATTTGCTTTATATCACACCGAACTCTACAACTTCTCACCCTTTGAACCAGCCACCAGCTCAGCAGCGGCACCCGAAATGGCGAGCTTGCCCGTCTCCTTGACCTTGGCCTGGAATATGACCTTACTACCTTCCTTCCACATCTCCGTAACGAGTGTCTGGCCGGGGAATACAGAGCCAGCAAACCGAACCTTGATGTTCTTGTACGGGCCGAAGCTTTCGTAGACGGCCTTGCTAGCAATTCCCATGAAGCATAGTCCATGCAAGATGGGTTCCTTAAAACCGCCCATCTTGGCAAAGCTCGGGTCGATATGAAGAGGGCTTCGGGAGAACAATAAATTAGTCAAGTAATATTGGAGGCGAGAGCACAGCAATAGGTGCCTTATTGAGCGAGCGAAGATGAATTGGGAATTGAGGAAACTCACTTATAATCACCACTCAGGCGGTAGATCGCAGCCTGCTCGGCTGTCGTCGTCGATTCAACTACAACATCAGCAGCCCTCTTGGGAGGAACGTTGGCGGCAGTGGCAGCACCACGGTCGGCGGGCTTCTTTGGCCACCAAATCCACCACAGCCTCGGAGGAAGACTGTTGATTCATTGTAAAAGAGCTCTTCACCATTCTCGGCATTGACTGTGGTCACACCGCTCTTCAGGATGGCAGCAGACCCTTTATCAACGACTTCAATCAACTTGGCATGATTCTTAGTCCTCGCCCCTGTGGGAATGGGGTACTTCTTGACTTCGAGATATTGCTCGCCGTGAAGTAACATCATAGGCGAAAAGTTGGGCACTACATCATCGAAGCTGAAAGGCATGTTGGTGTCGAACTGCGGAATGACACCAAATGTAGGGAGCACCTGGAAGTTCTCGTGGCCCTCGAAGACATAGGGAAGATCTGTGCGCTTGGCGCCGATACCTAGATTATATAAAGTCGAATCACGGTCTGTATAGGTGAACTCGGTTGGCTCGGATTTCGCCTTTTTGGCCTTCTCTTGCGCCTCAAGATACTGGTTGCTTTCGCTAGTTTGCTAGATAAAAAGGCAGTATCAACATAAAAGTCACATTTCAGCTACACTAGCTTAAATTTTATATGTACAGTAGAAAAGGGGACCATCGAGGAAAGAGAAAGGCTCATCATACCTTAGATGCCCCTCGTTTGTTGCCTAAATTTGCCATGACCTTTTCTATTGAAGACGAAGTCTTCTCAGGGTGATCCGCCCGGCCATCCTCGAAGTCGACAATCTTCGACCAATTTTTAGCGACTTCCTCGGGTTCCAGCTTCACGTCAAGGGGGAAGCCAGCACCTCCAGAACGCTGCCATCTTGTCCGGCCGCACCAACCGGAGCCAACTTCGTAGAGGCCACCAGTGGGGTTTTCAGGAATCTTGTCGCTGGAAAGAGCAAGAACTAGAGGAGCTATGTAGTCGGGCTTGAAAGCTTGAACCAACTCTGGAGGCAGAATCGTGGCCGTCATCGCTGTTCCAGCATTGGGGGCGATGGTGTTGACGAAAATGTTATACTTGGCACCTTCTAGGGCGATGGCTCGAGAAAAGCCTAGAATACCGAGTTTCTAAAAAACCCAGGTGTTAGCACATATCATTCAAAATAGCTCATTGTAACTTACAGCTGCAGCATAATTAGCCTGCCCAAAGTTGCCGTAGATGCCGCTCGTTGAGGCGGTGTTGATGACACGTCCGTATTTCTGCTTGAGGAAGATAGGCCAGGCAGCTTTGGTGACTTTGTAAGTGCCTCGGAGATGCACGCTCAGCACCGGATCCCACAACTTGTCGTCCATGTTGGCGAAAGCCTTGTCTCGTAGTATACCAGCGTTGTTTACAACGATATCAAGTCGGCCAAAAGCGTCAATGGCGCCCTTGACGACCTTGTCGCCATCTTCGGAGGAAGCCTTAACGCCGGCCGCCTTGCCTCCCAGTTTCTTAATCTCCTCTACAACAGTGTCTGGGTCTACGAGATCGTTGACAACAACTGATGCACCAGCCTTGGCAAAGGCAAGACAATAAGCGCGGCCAATACCGGCGCCACCACCGGTTACCAAAGCTACGCGGCCTGTGAAATCAATCTTCTCCCCTTGTGGGCTGGGGCCTAGTTTCATAGATTCCTCAAGGAGACCCAGAAAGTCATTGACTCCAGAAGGGTATTGGGGATTTGAGAAGTCGGAAACCTTGCTCCACTGCTTAATAACGGCACTGGCGGTGTAGCTCTCATCTGCCTTGAGCAGCAGACCGCTTGATCGTTCCCATCTGTACTTGGCAATGTGACCACCGCCAGCTTCGAAGATGGAACCATTCTCATTGGTGTTGTCCTTGTGAACCAAGACAGCCACAAGAGGTACAACCCATTCAGGCTTCAGATTCTCCAACATGTCTGGGGGCATGATTGTCTCAGTCATGCGGCTGGCGGCGATCGGAGCAATGACATTGCAGATAATGTTATACTTGGCGCCCTCCTTAGCGAGAGTTTCTGTGAAACCAACCATGGCAAGCTTGGCGGCGGAGTAGTTGGCCTGACCGAAGTTGCCGAACAGGCCAGCAGCTGAGGCAGTGTTGATGACACGGCCATACTTTTGCTTGCGGAAGTAGGGCCAGGCTGCACGGGCGCACTTGTAGGCGCCCTTGACGTGCACCGTCATGATCAGATCCCAGTCCGCGTCTTTCATGTTCTTGAAGCTAATATCACGTAGGATCCCGGCGTTGTTGATGAGGATATCGATACGACCGAAAGCCTTGATGGCGGTTTCGATAATCTTGTCGCCATTTTCGACGCTGTCGTAGTTGGCTACGGCCTCACCACCGGCGGCTTTGATCTCGTTAACGACGACATCGGCAGCCTAGGGAATCATGATTATGTTAGTCTCAAACACGTTTCAAGCGACTAATACGAGAAGAAGACAGAGCTCGGGGGTACCTTTGACGAAGTACCCTCGCCCTTAAAGGAGGCACCGAGGTCGTTGACGACGACCTTAGCTCCTCTCGAGGCAAAAAAAGTGGCATATGCTTTTCCCAAACCACCGCCAGCGCCAGTGATGACGGCGACCTGGCCGTCGTAGCGCAATTGGCCCGACATAGTGATGCTTAACGTGGGAGACCGCGTATCAACAGAAAGACAAAATGAGACAGATACGGGAAGAAGATGGACAGAGTTGATGGTGATAATAATGGTAATTGAGGGAGGTAAAGTTGAGAGAACAGTACCACTGCGGTTGTGCCGGGTAAAGTATTGGCTGGTTAAAGAGGTAGGGATAGCTACACAGTTGCGCCTGATGAAGAGATGCCGCTCTTTTGAACCCGCTACGGGAATCAGCCGAGGCAGCTCTGGGAGCTCTGAATGGAATGCCGAGGGGCCCCATACCTTCTGCTGGTCTGGTTCGGCCGAGCACGCGGCAAGTCAGTCGGTCCAAATCGGGTTAGTCGCATCCCCCGGAATTCACATGTCAAGTCCTGAACTGAAGAAAGGATGAGGTCATGCGTGCGACTCAATTTTCCATGAGACAACAGACGAAAGATAACTCCCGTTCGGCGATAATCCGTTGGGCGCAGAGAGATGGCGAGAATTTTTTTTAAAAAAAAAGGGAATTTATAAGAATTGGTGAAAGAGAAAGAGGCTTCGATGGCCGTGCTATAGCCGTACCCTTCTCCTGTAATACAATAAGCATGTGCTCAACCTTAGCTAAGTCCAGTAGCTAATTCCAGTCTGCGAAGCTTACGAGCTAGTGCTGGTCTATGTCCCCACGCTCGCACGACTATTCCCCGCAAACATGACACAGCAGTCTACCTAACCTAGGGTGTTATGAACGTGCCTGCTATCAATATTAGCGACTCAGGACGATCCGTCATACTCGTATACTTCACAGTTTGTCCGGCAATTCCCATAACATGGTCCCCGGTCAATGAATGTTTCTGGTGTACAGTAAAGCATATGAAAGTGGACATATGCTCAAGCTCAAATATGGATGGCATTCGTGCACCTACCAACATTTCAGAGGGCTGGAGAAACTAGCTGCAGTAGATAGGTAACCAAGCCTCGTTGTCGACAGCAACGTCTGGCACTAATTGGAACGGTTCAGTTCATCTAAAGAATACCTAGTTCAGAGCTAAAATACCATCGAAAATGCTAGATTCACTCATGGATCTAAATCAAACTTACTATGGGTGCCGATAAAAATGTTAGGTTGTGTCCTAACAGCCACATCACATTTCATAGGCCGTGTAAGCCGCGGTTTGCCCAAGAGGTTTTTCTTTTTTTCTCTTTTTGGGGGGGCTAAGCAGAGCTCTTTGAGATGCCGTTGACAATAACATAAGGGACGACCATATAATGATAAGTTTCAAAAACACTATTTATTTCCGCTACGGGATCGACTTTAAATAATGAATATTCAGATTTTAGCTTTCATTGTAACATGAGCAAGTATGAGGCGTAAGTATCTGAAGTGTCTATAGTCACACACATACCTCAAGCAATCGGCCCAATTATACCCGCATCTACTGCGTAAACGGGTGCCCGCAGAACGCCTACAGGCGGATAACAATATCCACAGACAGCCAACGGACAATGACATCGTCGATAGAACCACCAACAAAACAACACCTCAACCGTGCAACTCCACAGGATAAATAAAAATACAGTCCAAAATGAGCGCCCCGGAGATCCACGATGACAAAAGTCCAATCTGTATACCTTTTATACTAGAGCAGCTACAGTCACACCTAGCGTCGGGGTCCACGCGCCCATTCATCATCGGGCTGAACGGGGTGCAAGGCGTAGGCAAGACGACGCTGGTGCGCAAGCTCGCAGAAACCCTACGTCACGACGAGGGCCTCGAGACCCTGGTATGCAGCATCGATGACTTCTACCTCGCGCACGACGACCAGGTCGCGCTCGCGGCTTCCATGCCCGACAATGCGCTGGTGCAAGTCAGGGGCGAACCGGGTATGTTTTCTCAACCCCTATTTTATTCTCATCTTCACCCAACATCTCACCTAATCCCAATCTCCATACCCAGGAACGCACGACATGGACCTAGCAAAAGACTTTTTCGCAGCCATTTTAAATGGCAGCGCAACACGTGTTCCGCAGTACGACAAATCCCTCTTCGCAGGCCAAGGCGACCGTCTCCCGCCCTCCAGCTGGCCCGAGGTCAACGCGCCGGGGCAGCCCAAGGTGCAAGTTGTCGTTTTCGAGGGGTGGTGCGTCGGCTTCCGCTCGCTATCACCTGCCGTGGTGACCATGAAGTACAACACACCGTCGCGGACTCTCAAGCGCCACGATCCCGGGCACTTGCTGTTCATCAATGCGAAGCTGGCAGAGTATGACGCTATCACAGATTTGTTCGATGCCTTCATTCACATCGATGCCGGTGACACAGAGTGGGTCTACGACTGGCGGCTAGAGCAAGAGGCTATGCTGCGGACACAGCGCGGCGCCGGTATGAGCGATGAGCAGGTCGTGCGCTTCGTCGACGCCTATTACCCTGCATACGAGTTATTCACGGATCAGCTGCGCAATGGTGTATTCGCCGATAAGTTGCGGTGTCAGTTGAGATTGGTTGTTGCTAAGAATAGACATGTAAAAAATACAATAGTCATCTGATTCTGAATAGCCTTCCTCCTTTCTGGTTCAAACCATTCATTCTCCTCTTCTCCTTTTCGTGAGTTACTAGTGAGAATAACCGGGGTATCTGACAACTAGCTTGCTAAGAGCGCAGCAAGCTATCATGCAAAGCAAACGTAAAAGCAAACTCCAAGAACTCCGGCTCATGCGGTCGTAAGTCGTAATAATGCCGTACAATCCCAGTCAAAGCTACCATGTGATTTCCCACGTTTTTCACAGTACCTCTGACATCCACTCTTATATAGATGACCAACATTCTTGCTCAACAAATCCGTGCACGCCAGATCCGTCCTCTATTGGTTGAAAATCAGTCGAACTCCTTGCCTAACATCATATCTTCGCCCTCAGTCTTCAGGTCGGTTAGGGTCTGTCCGATGCCATGGATCTTGTTTCGTACAGCTTCCTCTCGCTCTGCAATCTCGTTCTCGAAAGCATTCACAATCTCTCGTTTTTCCTTCCGCGCCTCTTTGAACTGAGCCATAATATCTCCGAATCTCTCGAGGAACCAGTCGCCTGACTCTTCCCAGTCATTGACTGGCATTTTTGTGAAGAAGCTTGCCTGATTTGCTTCATCCTTGGCCAAGAAGTGCTCTAATTTTTCTGGCAAAGTACCTCGAGGCGGCTCAAAGACTGATCGTGCCTCAGCTTGGGCCGGATCAAAGTCAAATGCTTCTAGCTTCAAAGCCTTGTAATTCATAGACGCCAATGCCCCATCATCATAATCTAACTCATACGAACGTTTCTTCGTAGCTGTCTGGCGTTTCTCAGGCGAGGATCGAGGCATAGCGCTCTCGCGCAGACCGACTTTGCCTTTACTGGGTCGATTGAAGAGCTGTCGATTCACTTGAGTCTTCGCCTTCGCAATAGTCTTTGCGACAGGCATAGGCGTCGGTTCTCGCTCAACACTTGTATTTTCCGATTCATCTGGGTGACTAACCATGGGTGTGTCGGTGTCAGCAAAAATAGTTGACCGATGTGGCTGGTGTTCCGGTACTTGCAATCTAGGTAAGCGCTCCTGCTGGGCTTGCGCTGCTTGAGTGGGTTCTTTATGGTTGGGATTTGGGTAGGCGTGAGGCCTTAGAGGTTGTGGCATTGTAGCCGGATCACCGTCTGCGTAGCTAATACGCTCGGGATATGACTCGCGTCTAGTTGGCCTAAGTGCCAAAGTTTTTGGGTGTTGTAGCCTTTTGGCCGATGGTGTCTTTTCTGGTGATGTATTATATGGGCTCTCATCGGGATATGGTTCACGTCCATTATCAGAGGTGATCTCCTTAAAGCCACCACGCTGACTTCTAGCATCGGGGGTCGAAGCACTTCTGGTGAGACCGTTACCGTTACCGTTTCCGATTTCGTTTGCCATCACATTAATCAAGCCATCGGGGCCAACAATGAAGGGAGGGGGTTGATCTGCCCGGTCGAGCTGTCTCGGAGCAGGACGATGACGTGTACTATCATGTTGTTGATAACTTAAAGCAGGATGGCCCTGAACTGGCAAATGGCGATAGGCAAATGACGCGTTAGAATCATTGTTACTAACAGTGTCACTAAACGCGGAACCTTCTATTGTCGACGCATCCCAGAAGGGTACCGGTCTCTTAGATTGCTGTAAGGGTTCGGAAGACGTCGTTTTACTGCGTGAAAGGTTCACAGACCCATCTCGGGTATGGACATGGCTAGAACGAGAGGGCATGGGAAGGCGCGCGGCCGTGACGGTCGCTGCGCGCTGTGAATTCGCATGGACTATGGGAGAGCGGGAACGGCCCGGTGAGGCCTGTTGTGTCGTCGAAGTTTTCGGTTGGGGTATGTTTACGTGGCGCGTCTGTGTCTGCGCTTGAGACTGAGACTGAGACTGAAGCTGCGGCTGCGGCTGGGTCTGGTTCTGGGTCTGGCCCAGAGGAGAAGGATCGTAGGTCGTCGTAGGGGCAGAAGTGGCGACACCGGGCTGGCTGTGGCCGAGCCCCGGGTTGTTCGTCACCCAGGCTTGCATCTTTGTCCTGGACTGCTTGAAGAAGGAAGCAGTAGCTGGCGGCATATGGACGCGACGAGACGGGGTTCGACGACCGCAGTGGCGCAGGCAGATAATATGACACGACTCTGTTTTGCTTACTCTAGGCTTGGTAGGGACTAGGCTACGCGTTCATGGGGTTGTTGATAGTGGTACGTGTACGTTCACGATCAGTATCATGCTTCTGTGTGTATGTCTGCTATTGGAACCCATAGGTGGTCGATTCGAATTGGGTGGACGAGAGAGGTTCGGGCCTAGTGGTTATGTATCATGTTTCCATCCTGCCCAATTCAACGACGAGGTTGGGTCGCAACATGGACGGACAGGAAGGAGCCTGGAAAGATCTGGAATAACAATGTGTCCGGGGGGTGCCCGATGATGAGTGAGTTCGGATGTGGGACGCGGAATGCGGGATGCGGGATGTTCGCTGCGGGATGGATGTTCGAATGGTGGGGAGTTGTTGGAGGATAGAAAGCCTCACACTCACACATGAGGTCTAGGTTACGCGTTGTCAAGCTGCTAAATCCTCCATCGTCAGAGGTCGTGTCTGACTGTGCTAGGCTTGTGTGTTATTGCCTGTCTGGGGAACTTACAGGGTCCCCTGTTGGCTGTTGGCTGCACCTCTAAGCCTGTACCTACTATACTAGGTCAGTCTGCTATGTAACCTTAAGTACCTATGTACGGCACATGTAGGCGCATGTAGGTAGGTAGGTAGCTGGTGGGGCACACCTCTTTTAGTGTACCACCTAACCTACTAAGTAATGAACCATAGTGGGGTGCACAACGGGGTATTTCCTGCACGGGACACCTCCAATCTCGCCGACTCCAGTAACTGTGTTCTTGATAGGTTCAACAGATGGATTAAGCAACCTCCTCCAAACTCCTCATAGTGTTCGTCGAATCGTGTCAGGCGATAGCCTCAGCATGTGTCCCCGGTCTTATTGGCTCGCACACCTTCATGTCTGATGAGTTGTCTTGCATAAGCTTCCCGACCCTGTGCTTTGTCGAGCCATTAACATTCCATCTCGCGTCTATCTTATTCTTCTACCCACATTGCAACCCTCCCCGGATCGTTTCATTCGCGCTTACAACCGTTGGGCAGCATGTCATGTCGACAGGATGCATGTTGAGCTCGACGAAGCGGCCATATAATATTATCCTCTTGATAGGTATCCTCTCGATAGGGACCGGAGAGAACTCGAGATAGGGTAGCTTTGTTGGTTCCAGCTCCCACCAGCTCCCCCCTCCATCCCGCTTCTCCCAGTCCAGTTCGTCCGTCGCGAGGCTTTCCGCAGCCCTCCCACGAGATTCGCTATCTCCCTCCGCTGTCCATCCGTCGTGTAAGTCTAAGATGACGGACATTACGCCCCCCGGTCAATTCTCTTCTTCATATAAGAGACCCGTAGCTGAATGCTGTGCCCGTCTGGGGCTTGGTAAGTATACCCAGGGCCTTGTCTGTATGTCTGGTATCCCTGACGAGTATACCATTCTTCCTTGGATGTCTGCTCTCGATGCACTCAATATCATTCTGGACATGACATATCGTATAACTAACTCACCACTGGTATGATATTTCCCCTCCCCACGTCAATGGAGGCTACGTCGCCCACCTCCTTATGTACCTCTTTTGCTAGAGTGTCCAATGCCATCCATTTCCCGTTCATAGGTTCTTGCGCCGCTATAGATTCAACTTTGGCCATTGTTGCAACACCATATCCACCCCCCTGTAACGCACTCGATATGTAGAGTTGGTGCACCCAAACTGTACCCGGTGGAAGACCTAATTTCACGTCTTCCTTGGCATCATGAACATCGAGCGCCACATGGCCGACGGGCATAAAGTTTTTGCCAGTTGGCTGCCGCGGCGCGAGTCGGATCTCTGCTGCCGTATCTCGAAGAGGCTCTGTTTCCTGTAGAACTTGAGCAAAAATACTCCAACTTACTTGGGGGGTTTTATGAACCTTGGGATGTGCTGCGACATGTTGTGCTAGCAGCGTATTCCGATTCGGAACATCCTTCGCCAAGACCTAACAATGATTTTTAACGTTGCGCTGGTGCCGAGGGGCATGAGGTCGACCTACAGCCCAGTAGAAGATCTTCCCTCCCCTCTTCGCGGATTCTGCCCACTCTGGCACCTCATCCGCCCTCCATCCGCATGCGACTCGTTGGTCGTGCATACGTTTTACGTGTTCAGGGCTGGAGTGGTCCCACGGGATGATCTGCTCGGAAATTTGTTACCCTGAGACGATCACAATCGAAACATACCTAGATGAGTCGCATATGCTTATCGATTCAAGCAGACAGCGCTGCTATCGGAGACCTACTTCGATCTTGCATGCGTGCGTTAACGCCATCGCTAACGATAATGTTCACGATATTTCCTTCGAGCACTTTTTTCTTTTCTCCTGTTTGTTGTTTTGCTTTTCCAAGCTGCACCGGCCACCGATTTTCGGAAAGTGAGCAAATCCTAACGCGGTACGGGGATAATTCCGCGCTTGAATTTCTATGAGCGGCTTTCCCCGGTTCAAATCATCTCTCAATTTCTAGGCAGCGCCGCACAATAGCTTCTATTGTATATCGTTGTTTCGCTCAAAATTCGAGCATGTCCGAATATCGGTGACCTGTCTCCAGAGTGGATTCCTGCACATGACGTCTATCTCCCCGTTGCACTGCATAATTATCTGCCTATTTCTATCCAATGTAGGCCTGCAGTTTCTTAGAGTCACTGGGCTTACTTGTGATGTCTACCGGGAAGTCTTCGCTACTTTGCCGTCTTACTGTGCAAATTAATCCCCATTTGTTGACTTGACATTTCTGCGATGTGCGTTGAATTCCCCAACTTTTTTTCTTCCTCCTGAACCTCGACCTTAGGCGCATTGCCCTGTGTACCCAGCTTAATGAAGGGAGAAATGGCGAGCCCAGCTGCAGCTAACGCAACTGTAGTCTGAAAAGTTCTGGTGTACTTGAGCATCGGGTCTGCGATGCCGGCCGGCGTTAACTCGACCGAGCTAAACACCGCTGTCGAGATTCCCAGGACAACTGTATTCGATAATCGGATCACCACGTTGAAAATCCCCCCTGCCAGCGACTGCTGATGACTAGGGAGTGATTGTAGTACATACATCTACGAACAATCAGTTTGATACAAGTTACGGTTAAGAACTGGGGGGAAGAAACATACATTGGCGACATTGAATTGTAGATCTGCACCCGCAACGTTCAAAACCAGGGCAGGGAAAATAAATGCCCAATAATTACTATCAGCGCTCATGAAAGAGAATAACAGAGCCGCTGCAAGATAGCTCACAGCACCGAAGACCATCAGAAACGTGTTGTTAACCCGATGTAATATCCGGGCTGCCAGTATGTTCCACAGCAGACCAGCGATAGCCATTGGTAGGAGACGCACAGCTACATTTAAAGTTGACAGCTTCTGGACTTGTTGCATGAAGAATGCAATCCAGAAGCCCGTGGCCTGGAAACTCATATTCCCGAAGAGGACGACGATAATAATCTAAGCGCAATTAGCAGTCGTACAATTGATAGTTCACTTGGGGACGCACCAAGCTGAAGTTACGGTCTTTCCAGATATGGGGAGGCATCAAGGGCGTGGGAAAGACTCTCTCCCAGAAGACGAAGATCACCACTGCAACACTCCAAGTTAGTTATCGCTAGAAGCGTAATATATAAGTGTTTAGGAAGCGTAAGCCCCCTCGAAAACATGGTTCTAGCCCAAAAAGAAGCCCGCGCTCTTTTCAGATAGCCAAAACAAGAAGAAAACAACTCTAAATTACTTACAAAGCAGTACGCCGACAACAATCAGCGCGATCACATGGGCTCGTGACCAGCCGTCTTGGGGCCCAAGTCTATACCTTCGTTTAGCACGGTCATGACACTATGACTAGAGGGTGGTACTCACGTCAGGCCAGCAGCGAACATCCCAGTCCCAAGGATCGTAAGAACTGTCCCTACATAATCAAATTGCTTCAACGCGCCAAGCCGCTGCCTCAACGGGGCACGATCGAAAGTCTCGACGTTAGGTACAGCCCAGAACGCAGAAACGGTGAATACGGCCCAGATGATAGATAACAGAATAAACGCAGCACGCCAGTTGAAGAGCTGCGTCGCAATGCCGCACAGGATTGTACCAAATACGAACCCCAGGGGGTTTCCGGCACTGAAGGACGAAAACGCCGCGTTTTTACGCTTCGACGGCGTCGCATACGCAGCGCCCACTACAACACTCAGGATCAGTAATTGCCATTTTGAGCGCACTCTGAGACTGTCTCGGTATGTCAAAGGCTTCTAGGCCATAATCTTGACCCCAAATTGCGCATGTGTACTCTGAAAGTTGCTAAAACAAGAAAGCAATAGACTCCAATAAATCACTTACAGATCCCAATGGCGGGCGGCACAACCATCGCTGCGGGAATACCCAGAACACCACACACGATCAGAATCCAGTATGGGTTCTGCGCGAACGCTACGACGAGCGAGAAGAGGCTAAAGCCTCCCATGCCTGTGATAAACATCGCCTTGCGGCCTAGCAAGTCGGCTAGTTGACCGAGCGGAAGCTGGAATGCTCCTGCGACCAACCTGTGTGAAGCATGCACGTCAGCTGTTTGCGACAAATGATTATGAGATGTAAAAGTATGTATGAGAAAGAGGAATCGCGCACGAAGTCGAAGCACCAATCCATGAGATTTGCCCCTGTGTCATATGTAAGTCTACTGACACAGGAACTGTAATGATCAGTGCCGTGCCAGCGAGAAATGCTGAGGAAGCCGTCGCTACCGTCGCCTGCATCACGAAGGCGACCTCCTGGAGGGTGTTCTTGAAGCATTCGGGGCGGTCCCCAAAGCTCGTCGTGATTCTCTCGAGCTGCGTCATGCCGGGCTCCTTGTCGTCGTCGGCGCCACTGGCAGCAACTCTCACCGTCGCGTGGTTTTCTTCTACTTTTGAAGTAGAGCTTGCTGAACTCCGCGACATTTCCTGGTCAACTCTGGCTGGCTGCTGCTGTAGCGACAATTTTGAGATTGCGAGTATTCGCTCCGCAGTGTTCTCTGTTTGTAACTTTATAACACTCACATTCCCAATAGGCGGTCAACTATGTCTAACTCTAATATAGCCGCAAATAGAACAGGGACCAATCATTAGATCATGAGAAGAGACATGTAAGAGTTCCAGATGCAGGCGCGTACTTCTCAAGCTTTATAAGGCTTAGCAACCCCAATAAGACCATCGAGATTCTAGACCCATTGGCTCATCTATTTAGGACGTGCTCAGACGTGGGGCGTATATCGCAATTGTTTAAGGGGATAAAGATGGGCGTTCAGCTTCTTGTTCAGCTTCTTCCACCGCCCCCATTGATAACTTTTCAAACAATTGCAGCTCATTGGATATGGTATTCATCGAATTAGCGACTTCGGCAACACATTTTCAGTCATGTTCAGACGCGACAACAAGAGAACAAATCGAAGGCAGAACACATACTGAATCTATTCTCGGGTTAGCTTCATGCATGCACGATGTCTAGACAGTGACTAGATGCCGAGCTGTGGAGGAATGTGGGATTCCGCGCTTATCCCACTTCCCGATAACCCCAGCTTAGTTGCAACAATAAGTCATGTCTTAGACTACACCGCCTAATTCAACGACAAACTAAACGGCCAAGCGCACCCGGTAGCTTTATCGCAGAAAGCTGCACAATAACTTATTCCAGTCAGAAGTAACTGTGATGGTAAATATGAGGGGTTGACGGTGAGCTATTACCACAACACCGACATCACAATTTGCGGAGAGAAAAAAGAATTGCCTCCCCTCATTTCTCTCTGCTAGTTAATTCTCTTTAATTAAAATGACTTTTCTATTATCTAATATTAATAATTTCTATAATAAACTCATAACTTTATCAAATTTCTGACTAGCTGACTAGCTGAGTGAGGAATTAACCGGTTGACGAACTGGCCGACTGACTAACTAGCTGATTCACTGACTAAATGACTCAAGCCGCTGATGTTACCTTTTACAGGCGGTTGATGGCCTCAACACTGTGAAGCGTAATCAGCACTCTCATCATCTAGCAGGATGAGCCATCCCCTTATCGCCTTAACCAAGTGGCCTAACATTGCAGTCCAGATGTTATCTAGCGACTCCAAGCAAATGGGTCATCTCTTCCTCTCGACAAACTCACATTGCAATAAATATCAAGATATAAGCTTACTCAACACTTTTTGTGAATAGCTCGATCGATTATTAGCTAGCTATATTAAGGAGGGATCGGGCTATTCCTGTTTACACTTTAAAGAGATTATTAACCGTATAACCTAAATAGCCTCATAATATTACATGCTTAAAAGCTTTTATAAGTTATTTTAATACCGAATGTGATAAGACTTTTAATAGCTTTATATAGTTTATTAGATTTAAAACATTAATAACTTTTTAGGCTTTGCTTTTTATATTAAATAATTTAGATATACTGCTTTTTAAGGGGTAAAAGCACTTAAAAACGCGGTTATATTAAACCTAAAGACATAGCGCAAGGTATAGCGGACCCAATAGTGCTAAATAGTAGCGCAAAAAGGTTAAAGCAGTCTTTATACTACTTAATCGCAAGCCTTAGCACTAAAAGGTTGTTTTAATAGCAAAATAATAATAAAGCAAACAAAAAAGTAAAGCAAGAAAAAGATAAAATAAAAAAATAAATATAATTTTTAGCAGTTTTTATTAGTTAAAAGAAATTTTTAGATATAAAAGCACTAGTAAAAAATATGCTAAAAGTTTAGCGAAAAACTTTTACGTTAAAATATAAAAAAAAAAAAAAGAAGCTTAAAATAACTTAGTTACTAAATAAAATATTAATAAATTATACGCAATAATATATAAACTAAAAAAAGGTAGTGCACTTATTGTTAACTAAACTTAGGTAACTATAATATTAGCTATAGGCTACTTAGTAATTAGCCTTTTAGCGCCCTTAAATCGCGCAATACTTTTTGTTTAATATAACCGCGAAGTTTTAATACGAGCTAAACTTAACTTAGCCTTTATAGCGTATATAGCTAAAGAAATAATAAAAGTAATAAATATAGCAATTAAAATAATAAAAGTAATTATAGTAAAAAAACTACTAAGTAAAAATATAGTAGTTATATTTAAAAAAAAAGCAATATAATATAAACAAGCTAATTTATAGGTAAAACAAGCGTTTAATAAAGGTGTAATAAAAACTAAAAAAGATTATATAGTAATTATAAAGGGCATTAATGTAAAAATATTTTAAAGCGCGTATATAAACCTAGCAAATCTTTTTTAAAATATTTATAAACAAAATAAAGCTAGTATAAATAAAATATACCTAATTTTATTAGCTAACTTAAAAGGTTATTATGCTAGCTTATTAATATATTATATTAATATAAAAACTATAAAAGCTTTATATTAAAAGAAAGCTATATAAAAAGCAATAATATATAATTATAAACTATTTTTAAAAGATATAAAAGTTATATAATGCTTTAAGTGTTATAAATTTAAATATATAAGAAAATTTTATAAAAATAAAAGTAAGTGCTTTTTATATAATAGCATAGTATATAAAAGCAGAAAAAAAAAGTATTTAATTTAAAAAAAATTTAAACTAAAGGTAATAAAGTATATAAATTATAAAAAAGGTTACTTAGCTTTTTTAAAAAAGTATAAGGTTTTTTAAGGCTAAATAATAATAGTATAAAAAGTATATTAATATTAGCTAATATAATTTTATATTTAAAGCAAATATAAATTAATAAATTAAAACTAAAGTAATTAGTAAGAGATTTAACTTTAAAAGCAATTAGTATTTAGCCCGCTTATAAAAAAACCAAGACTATACTAATTAATAGCACTAAAAATAATCTAGTTAGCAATATTAAAGCTTGGTTGCCTTAAAGTAATAAGTGTAGCCTTAGTAGCCTTAAAAGTTAAAATATAAGCTTTTTTCCTTAAAAAAGCTAATATACTTAAACTAAATTTAAGGAAGCCTTTTTCTTTTTTCGCCTTAAAAGCGCAATTAAACCTAAATAACAAAAAAAACACTTTTATTTTAAGCTAATAAAACTTAATGCTTTATTTTAAAACACTGCAAAATTAAAAACGTATATAATAATAGCTTTTAAATTACTAAAAAAATATAATATAATAGCACTATAAAAGCTATTATTATAAAAGAAAAAAAAAGTAAAACTTTTTTAACTATATTATTTTAAGTTAAGCTAATATAATGTAATATATACTAGTTTTAAATATATAGCACTATATATTAATAAATAAATCGTAAGTAATTTATAAATAAAAAAGGCTAGCTATAATTAAACAAAAATAACTTTTTTTTTAGTAAACAAAAAAAAACTAGCTATTATATAATTAATATATATAAAGCTAAATTTAAGCAAAAATAAAGTAAGCTTAATAATTAAGCTTAAAAAAAAAGTAAACTAAAAGCAAAATATAGTAATAAAAGACATAAATATGCACTTATTGCTATAAAATAAAAAAAAAAGAACTTTAGCACACTATAAAAAAATCTTAAGCTTAGTAAAAGCTTAAAAACTAATACTTTAAATGCTATATAGTAGCATTATAAAAAAAAAAAAGCAAAGGATTACTAAAAGGTAAAAAAAAAATAACATAATTAACTTAATATAAGCTAATAAAAAACTTTTAGTAAAAATACTTAAAAGCTTAAAATAAGCAAGATTTAATTATACTTTTTAAAGCTTTTAAATTTACAACAAAAAAAACCTAATATTAAGCCTTTAGCTACCTAAAAGCTAAAGCTAGAAAATATTAAATAAAGCGCTAATAGTAATTAAAATATTTAAGTTATAAGTATTAAAAAGTTTTAATATAATAGTAAATATAAATAAATATATTAAATATTTAATAATAAAACTAATTAAAATAATAAACATAGCAGCCTTAAAAAAAAAGGCTATAATAAAAAAAGTAGCCTTATAATAGTTATAAAAAGTTTAAAAAGCTATAAAAAAAGCTAAAAAAAAAAAAAAAAAGTGCTATAAAATAATATTTTAGTACTAAAAAAAAAAAGCAACTAAAGCAAAAGTAAAATAAAAGCAAATTATTTGCAAAAAACAACAAAAACAATAGTAATAAAGTATAGCAAAAGCTTTAAAAGATAATTTAAAACTTTAGACTTTAAAAAAGTAAGCGCGCTTTAAAAGCTAAGCCTTTTTAGTAAAAAAAAGTTTTTTAAACCTTAAAAAAGAAAAAAGGTAAATAATTACTTATATAAAAAAAGCAAAAGTGCTAGCAGCTAGGTTTTTTTTTACCTTAAAAATCGATTTATTAAATTTAAAAAAGTAAAAAGAGCTTATAAAATACTTGTTTAAAATATAAAAAAAAATTAAAACAAAAAAGATTAAAAAAATCTTAAAAAAAGCCAAACCTTAAAAAGCGCTAAAAAACAACTTTTTACCAACAAAATTTTTAAAAGCATACAAGCAAAAAGTTGCAAAAGCAATAGCAATATTAACCTAATAAAGTTTTATATATAAATACTACTTAAAATAGCTTTAAAATATAGTTATAATAGTTTTAGCAAAACTAAAAAAAACTTTAAAAAAGCTTAAAAAGCTTAATAGCTATAAGCTAATCTTATTACTTAGCGTAATAAGTAAAATAATTAAAAAAGTAGTAAGTATATATATTTTAGCCGTAATAAAAAGGTTTATATTACTACTAAAAAAGCAAATAAAAAACAAACTATAAAAATTTATAAAACTAGTAATTAAAGCTATAACAAAAGCAATTTATAGCAATTAAAAGCATAATTTAACATTAATATTATTATAACTAAATATTTTAAAGGCTTTTAACGTAGTAAACTATATAAAGCTGCTAAAAGTGCTATAAAAGAAAAGTTTTCTCTAATAAATTTAAAACTAGCTTTAAAGCTACTTTATAAAATAAACAACAATATTATTATTTAATAATAAAAATATAGTAAAAAAAGTTTTAACTATAAATATATTATAAAGATCTTTATTATTACTAATATTATTTTTGCTATATATAGCTACTTTATATAAAAAATTAATAAAAAAAAAGCTAGTTATAATAAGGTTTATAAACAATATAAACTTTATAATAATAAAGCTAAGTATAAAAAAAAACTATAAGCGTTTAGCGCAAATATATATAAAGTATAAAAGCTAGGCATTATAATATAAAATAAACTTTAACTTAGTAAAAAGTAAACTAATATACTTTATAAAATGGTATAAAGTTAATTTTGCTTTAATTTAGCTAAAAAATATATAAATTAAACTAAAAAAAAGTATACGCTTTTTAAAAGTATAATTAAACCATAAACTAAAATAGTGTTACCACCTAAAAAAACTTTAACAAAAACTTAAACGCTAAAATTTTACTTTAATAAAATTAGCTGCTACTATATAAAGGTATAACATATTTAAAGCAAAAAAAATCTATATAAAAGTAATTTAAAATATAATTATATATAGTTTATTTATATAATATAAGCTTAATAAAAGCTAAGTAAAAAAGATAGCAAAAAACTTAATTAAAAAACAATTAAAATACTTTAAAATAATTAAAAAAGCGTATAAAGTAACCTTAATTTACTTTTTAAAGTTAAAACTAAGCTACCTTTCTCTTTATACCTACTTAAATGCTAAGTTATATAATTTTAAAAACAAGTTAGTAATTTTAAGCAAAAAAAAAACTATTTAAAAAAAAGTTAAATATTTAGTTTTAAAAAAAAACGCAATTAAAAATAAAAGCAAAAAGCAAATAAAATAAAAGCAAATAAAGTTACTATTAAAAAAAACCTAGTAAAACATATAACAAATAATTAAAAATAGCATAAAAAAAAAATAAGTAAAAAAATAACAAGATTAAAATATAATAAAAAAAGCTTTAAAAAAACACTAGCTTAAAAAATAAAACAAAGCTAATAATAAAGCAAAAAAAAGCTAAAGTTTAATAACATTAACTTTAGCAATAAAAAAACCACTAAAAAAAACTAAAAAAACCTACCTAATAAATATAACAAATTTTTACTATAAACTTTAAAAATATAAAGCTTTAGCTTTGCTATAAATTTATATAAAGATATTAAGGTTAAAAGCCTTTTTTTTTTTTAAAAAAGTGCTAAATATAGCTATACCTTTTTGCGACTATATAAAAAGTAAAAAAACAGCGCTATATAAATTTTTACATTGCTTAAAATTTAAAAAAAAAAAAACTAACCTAGCTATTTAACTTTATAGCCTTTTTACTACTAATTTAAACTATAATTAAACTATAAATAACTTAAAGGTAGCTTATAAAATAATACACTAGTTTTTAGCTTAAAGCTTATTACTTATATATAAAGTAGCTTAAATATTAATAAAAAGCAAAAAAATATAACAAAAATAAAAAAAATAAGTTTTAAAAACAATATAATAGCAAACTATAGCTAATAGCATATTAATAACAACTAGTAAAACAAAAAGACATAAAAACTAAAAAAGCCGCACCTTTTTTTACTTTTTTTTTTTTTTTTTTTCTTTATTTTTTTAACCAAAAACTGCTAAAGCGTAGTAAAGCCCCTAGTTAAAAATCTAAAGCGAAACCATAAACGCCTTAAAAGCGTTTTAACTAAAAAGCAAAAGGTTTTTGCTTAGGTTTCTCGGTTTTACTTTTAATTATTAAAAGGTAAGCGTATTAAATACTTAATATATTTAAATCAAGGTTTAAATAATATTATATAAGCATAATAAAATATAACTAATAATAATACCAAACATAAAAAGATTATTTATACTTTTTAGCATTAAAGAAAAAAATATTAAAAACATTAGCAGCACTAGTTTTATTAACTAATCTAACGCTAAATGCATTTAAGACTTTGTTGTATTTGCAACAATTAATAGCTACTAGATTAAGGCTAGCAAATAATCTAGAGAAAAGAGTATGATGTTTAGTCTTAAAATACGCAGCGAAAAACTAGTGATCAAGCACCTAAATGTGACTAATCTAACTAAAAAGAAGTAGGAGAAGTTAAGGGTTGTAAGCTCTGCCTATAAACTGCTAGATATAGTGAGTGGGGAATTCCTGGTAATATAACCTAACACATATAGAGCATTAAGAACTATAGCAGCAACACTTGTAGCTAAGTTGAAGCGCAGCGTGCGCAAGGTTCGCATCTAGGAGGTGATGTTAATAAATGATAGTACATTTGTTACACATGACAATAATGTTTATCATATGTTTATTTTACGGTAAAATTCACTTCAAGGATGGAATATACATTGCGCATAGTGCTGATTATCCAGCCAGTTTGTATTTTAGCTGGTGGTTAGCAGGTGTTAATAATAGGGGTACTATATGCTAAGAACTAATAATACTTACAATTGTGTTGTCACTTGGGGGGTTCGGCGATAAACCGATATAATCTGACCTCTGTCGCCTTGATCTCTTTCTGCAGTATGAGTTATAAAGATGTCGGAGGGGGGCGACAAGAATACTTGAGTGTACATGATGCTCGTTGTCAACTTTGTCTTTCTCCTCTTTGACCGTGCGGTACCATTGTGATATATGTCTCAAAGGGTCTTAGGACTTAGTAACGTCACTACCAAATATATGTCTAGCCCAAAGACTGTCAGAGCCACGCGATTTTGACAAGACATGGCAGTGCCATTAAGTTTGTTATCATGGGGCTTTTGGTGGAGCTCAGTATATACCACTTGTATGGCTTGTTGATGGCTTCATTTGGGAGAAGGTGATCGAAAATTCAGACAGATAATGGGTCGGGCGAGGCTCTCTATTTGAAATATGCTTTATATGATTCTTTTAAAGTGTCTCGTGCTGTTAGTGATGTAGCTTTGCTGTCATTATTGATCGTATGAATTGTGGTTATAGCTACCTGCGCAAGCATAGGGTAGGAGGAAGACATAACAAAGCCGAACTGCGGGATTGTTGCCTTGCCAGAAGAATGCTGCGTGCAAATGGAGGTTAGAAGAAGTTACCATTATAAACCAGCTGTCAACCGGACGGGAAGAATATGTATGAAGTAGCTATCAATATTCTATCGTTGTTTATCAGGAGTAGACAAGGGCATCCCCCCGACTAACCGGGGGAAGGTAAGATGTCTATCGTAGATGTGTGCATTCAAGTCAAGTATTGGAATACTATAGGATACTAGAGTAGGGATGAACCACTTCATATATTACAGTGACGTGTTAATATAATAAAAGCTGAGGATGAGAACTGTGAAATACAACTCCTCATCTTCTTCGGTGTCTCTCTTCTATCTATATTCATGTGCAAAGGGGTATGGGAATCAGGAGGTAACATCAACAAACTACTGTATAGATAATTATCTTGTAGTTAGGCGCAACAAATATATAAACAATTTCGCCCGACAGTTATATTCCAGCCGCACTGTCAGCCAATAACTCCCGCGTCAAGACGCGATCTAGTAGGATAGTCGCTACGGGTCTAACGTATTAACATATAATGGCGATACCTCGACTTCCCGCACCCAAAGATCCCACGGTCGTTGGGCAGTTCCTGAAATTGTTGCGTAGCTGTCTCTTGCCTGCTGCGGCGTTAAGTAAGAGAGTTCGTCTTCGGAACTGGCCTTTGCCCCCAAATATGCGTGCTGGATAGCCAACGCTTCTGATTGGACCTGCGCATTGAGCTGTGTGTAGATAGCTTGGACCACGACGGCCTCGATGCTGGCGGCGCAGGCCGTGAAGCCGTGACTGCGCATCAGCGTAACAGAGTAATCAGGCAAGTTCCGCGCCTCACTGCTCTCGGCCGAGAACTGAGCCGCGAGCGCCGCACCGAGGCGGACGTCGCTGACGAGGAGATCCTGGGTGTCATTGCCGCGGTAGTATTCAGAGATATCGAAGACGGGGACTTTGTCACCTGCAAGCTCATCGCATCTTAGCCGTATACAATATGCTACGTTCAACATGCGCGGGTCTAAGAACACCTACCCAAGAATCCTGCCATGTGGATCGACGCCTTCAGAGGAACACCACTGATGCTATACGGGATCACAGCAGGCGAGTGGCTGTGCACTACGGTGCTAATGTCGGAGAATCGCTTGTATATCTCGCTGTGAATGTAGCGCTCGATGAAGCCGTTCGGAGCGTCGGGCTCGACCGGCGATGCATCCGCAACGTGATATTCCACTATGTCGCTGGGAGAAGACACGAGAGCCGGCGCCAAGTTACGAGACATAAAGAAGGTGGACGGGTTGGCTGGGTTCCGCACCGAGAGGTGGCCGTAGGCGTCGAGCACGGCATTATTGTGAAGGATGTGCAAGGCATTGATGAAAGTGGCGAACAGTTGGTTAAGGTTTGCAGAGACCATCTTGGCACGGTGATAATTGTCCTCTTATATCAAAAAACACTTCTCTCTATCGCAGAATGTGAAAGGGAGGTAGGTTGGCTAACATTTCATTCGATGACGACGCAACCCCTCTCCAACGGAATACCGACAATGGAAAGTAGTATGCATTTTTTGGCTGATACCAAACACAGCTACCCCTCTACTAATTCTATGTTGGGAGGCGTTGTATGAGCCCCAGTGGCTTACTACCGGCGCCTATTCGCAAGACTTGCGCTCATTAAGCTTCAATCGCTAAAGTTAGAGTATGGCGTGAAGCAGAGCCTAGGTACCCAGTGCTTCATGGCTTCTCGATCACCACTATTCTCTTGCGGCGAATCTGTAAGTCGACTGGCTATAGATAAGCCGTTCTATATGATATTGAGGGCTAGGTGTAATGTGGTACAATCGTGGGCTGGCGGACTGGTAGCTTTCTTTAAACAAGATGTCCGAAATATAGGAAACATCGAATTCAAACTAAAACATATGGCTCCAGAACTCGATATAGAATCGGACCGGATCCAGATGGACGCGGTTACAGGAAATATATCCCTCATCGCCAACACACACGAGTACCCCATCCTTAACTTTTTGTACCATCTCCGATTGCACCCTTGGATAACATGCAATTAGGTCTGATATGCGCGTTGTGCCTTTGATAATCTGTGTAAACTTGACGGGAAATTGGCCCACGACATGAAGTGTCGTATTTTACACCTCAGTAATACATCTCTTATCTGCATAGCTAAAAAAAATTGTGGTCACGTCCTTGGACTCCTCAAAAAGCTGACCACACCACCACAATACCCTACTAGATTGTCTAGTCTGCTACATTCCTCAGCTTGGTGTTGCTTCCACTCTCCCAGTGCGCTCATGAGGGCATTGCTTTCAATGATTAAATCAAAGTGTAACCGCAAGAAGACCGTCATCCATGCCTGGGTTAGTTCATAATCCCGTCTTGCTACGAGGCGGCTTGTCATGGCCCGAATAAATTGTAGTAACTCATTTGAGTCGTCATCATCGCTGGATGAAAGCGACCGTAGTTCAAGATCTGCTGTAGCTGGAGCGAGAGCCTTTAGGTGGTCGATAAAATCGTCATCTGTAACGAGAGTCAGTAAATTTGCAAGGAAGGAACCAAGGAGAAAAGGTCTTACAGTTTCTACTGGCAGCTCCGGCCCGCAAGCTACCTGTGAATGCTTGCTCCATCCTGCTCTGGTCAAATTTTGTGATCCTCGACTCGTTTTGGCTGTCATTGGGCTTTGCCTCAAGGGCATTCAGATTCGAAGATGGTGCTCCTGTTGTCGATGGCAAGAAGAAGGGTGCTTTTTCGGGGGCCTTTGGTGCTTCTTTTGGCTTGTTTCTCTTCTTAATTAGGTCGAGATGTAATAAAGTTTGCCATCTGCTCCTTGGAACCAAGCTCAGAGTCATCATGTCAGCGCTAAGCTGGTCCAAACTGGGTGCAGCAACCTGATCTTCATCCTCCATGGCGTCCTCATCTTCAAATGCTGCTTCCAGTAGCCCTTGACCGCCCTCTCCCGAGGCTGTGGGTCCGGAGACCTGCTCTACAACACTCTCAGATATTTGCTTAGTTGGCACGTGTGTGAAACAGCTTTTGTTATTCCAGATATTAACACCCAGCTCGCCCTCGGATGCAGCAGCAAGGTATTCGCCTGTGGCTGAGAATGCTAATGCGGTGCACGGTCTTTCGAGCCGGATCGCGTCAATAAGATGACTTGTAGGTAAATCCCAGACTCTGATTAGAGAATCTTGAGACGCGGCTACTATCCAGCGTCCGTCATTAGAGAATGTGAAATCGTTGATTTTGCCCTGGCAACCCCAGAATTCACGAATAGTTTGCCTCGTTTCGATGTCTACCACGCGGATAGATCCGTCGTCGCATGAAAAAGCTATGAGATCGCTTGCGGGGTGGTAGCGGCAGCCAGTGATTGCTGTCATTGGAGCCCAGTTGATTTCATGGACCAACTTTCCCGTTAAAAATTCCCAAAATTTGATTTTGCCGTCAAGAGAGCAGCTGATGACGACGTGGTTCATCGAGTCGACAACGATTCCAGTGACCGCCTTCATGTGCCTGCCAGTCCCTGGGAGGAACTTAGAAGATGTGCGAGCTTGAAGTTGCATGACTGTGTCTGCCTGTCTCGCTTGCTGCATCTTAACCTGTCTAGCCTGTGCGGGCGTCAATTTGGATGGGAACCGCTGCCTGTGTAAACCGGATTGCAAATTGAACATGTCAATCGAACCTCCAGTAGACCCAACAACGGCGAATGTTCCGCAAGAGCTCATCGTGACGGTTGATACGTTTGCACCGTCACCTGTCTGGAATGCCCATCTGCCTGCACGCTTGCGTCCCCAGAACCAGGTACGCGCAAATGGGTCGTCTTTGTGAGCAGTGACAACGCTCTCCCAGCCAGTCATGCCGCTTATCTTAGCATCAAGTGACTTCTTAGGATCTCGCGTCTTCTGCCACAAAGCCTGTTTGCCAGGAAGAGCACCCATGCCGCCATCTCGGTTTAGTGAGCAAGCAATGCAGGTAATTTCTGGAGCTTTTAGATCATCCAAAGTTGTGGTTGGACCGCGGCTTAGGGCGCTCGTGGCCAAAATCCCAGCCTTCTTGGCTTTCTTGCGTATATTTCCTTGACTCAGTTCGGTGCTTTGGCCATCCCGGCGAAGACTCCATCCCCATAAACTCCGGTCCTTTCCTCCGCTAAGAAGCCATTTGTTGCCTGCTTCGGCACCGTCAAAGTCTGAGGGCAAGAAACGAAGGGACGTGACAGGCGCTGCATGACCGCTTCGGGTGTGTAGTATCCTTGGTATAGGCGAAAACGGAGTCTCGTCAAATATCCAGGTCTTAAGGGAATTGTCTCGGCCGCTTGTGACGATGACGGGTTGGCCTGCTAGGAACTCAATCTTACTCACGCCACCACGGACTTTGGTACCGTCTTGCGCTGGTGGGTTATGGGCGCTCCTGAGAATACCCATCACTCTACCCCCATCGTTCAGATCCCAGAATGTGATATCACCGCTTTTGTTAGTTGCAGTTGCCATAACGCCATCCTTACGACCGTCTTGTCCCGCGCCCATGTCATCTGTTCGGAAAGAAATACTAGTCACAGGAGCGTCTTCTGTACCGGCACTGACTTGAATAAGTGTCTTGTCGGTAAGAATGTTCCGGATAATGAGCGGCCCCCCAGCATAAGAGATAGCCATGAGCGATAGCGCATGCGAAGGCTGCATACACGTAACGGCACCACAGCTAGGCGATGGAGGCAGGAGGGTGTGGATGAGCTTCCCAGTCGACACGTTCCAAATTTCTACCCAACCATCCTGACGCCCAGCAAATATCTTATTCAGATAAGTCGGCATTGTGCATATGCCTCCGGTAATCTCGTTGTCGCCCTTCCGGGCAGCCATTGTGAAGAGCGTAGTATAGTGTTCAAGCGCTGTCGTCGTCCAGACTTCTATCCTCGTCCCTGCACATGCCACTATCCAGGATCCAAATACAAGGATCTGCTTTATGGGTTGTTGCAAGTCGGAGGGGGGCTCTAAGTGGCCGACTTTCCTCCCCCGCTCAAAAATCCAAATTCCCTGGTGGGAGGTACCGATACTTGAATCACCCCATGCCGCGAAGACCTTCCCTTTCCATGCGTAGGTAGCAGTGATTTCGAAAGGCGTCTGTGGCCTGGTCATAAATACGAGATTGAGGCCGCGCTTTAGATCGTACGTTTGTAGTGATCGACCGGTCGAGGTTGTGACCTGGAATGTGGTCTTGCCCAAGGGAGTTGAGGTGAAGGGCACACCGGTCGGAGAGACTAAGCCTACAGTCTACAGATTTCTGTCAGTGCATATATTTATGGCGGCGACAAGATGCCTAGTTACCCTATAGGGAGCGAAGATACGAGACCGTTGGGCGGAAGAAGTTTTGGGTTTGATGACGGAGCCCAGCTTCTGGCGCTTGACCAGTGGTCCATCTTGCTCGGAATGTGGCATGGTGGTCTCGAATAGTGCTCGTGTCTCTCTCTATATCGTGTCGCTAGGCCTATTTTCTCTCTAAAGATAAAAAAAAGCGCACAGGCATCCCTTGGAAGAAAAAGGTGGCACTTGTCCGCTCGTGAGGCTGCATGCGGGTTGAGGATATGATAGTAGCACTGCCACGATGAAGGTTGGTTGATCTTGGAACTTTTTTTAGTTGAAATATTTTTGATTTGCCAATTAAGCCAATCAGAAGCTCCGATTGCACAGTCCTCTACTGTACCCCTCCACAGTTCCCATATCTATAGGCCTGCTTCTTCTGCTGCAAGTTGGCAAGCCACTATCTACCATCTATATCTACAATTTAATGCTGCCAGCCCGTCCTCTTTTCGCCAAGCAGTATTCGGTATGGCTTTATGTCTCATGCTTTATATTACGAAGTCGCATCATGAAGTCGACATTGACTAACGAGGCCAGAGGTACAGCTATTGGTAACCCACCCTCTCCCTATCGTTATCGCTGCAGTACTACCTACAGGTAGCTACAGGCAGTACACTATAATTATAGAGTCACCCGCGATTCTCGGCAACTTAAAAGATGCAGGTAGATACTACCTACATACCTACCTAAGGTAGGGTACCACTTTATACACTACGGTACCTACCTACCTATGTACCTTACCTATAGGCTATACCCTACTACATGTACCCCACATGATACTTCGAAAAGTACATATGTACCTAGGTAGCTAGTACCCTCCCGTAAAGTTGTAACCACCAAAAAAAGGGCCACCGAGAAAAAAACAGGATGACCGTAATGGCTCTGTCATTGGCTGCCTTACCGGCTCACTGCTCACTAAACCCTGTATAAAATACGTGAATGGATGAAAATTTTGTATCCCTGCAGGCTATTGCTTTTTATACGAATTACAGACGTCACGGTCACGGTCACGGTATCTGCTCCTGGCACCGGCGTGGCCAACATATGAATAATACGACATACTTGGCTTGGTGTAGGTGGTGAGGAATCGAAGATGTGGAAAGGGAATCTGCTCTCCTGTCCGGCCCTCTATCTTCATCCTTCACATATACAGAAGTATAGGTAGTGTAGTGATAAGATGTTGTAGATAACAACCTACACTATATCTCCTCCACTTAAAAAGTACCCATTTCCCATTTCTCAGAGGCCAACCGACTGACCGACTCGCGTGGTGGGCTTCATGCTGGCATAATCATAATTGTAGGTACCGCTATTCTATCATCATAATTATCTCAACACAACATTTTCTGCTTTTCCCAGCGGCCAAGGTATAACCCGAAACAGCCAGCACAATTAATGGTCGCCTTATCTCTTCAGCTAGAGAGAGAGCCCACTCGACTCTCAGGTATTCATTTATGTCAACCAAATAAATACCTTTCACCAACGAGGACAACGACGGAATAAACCCACCTGACACCTACATACTGCATGCGTATTACAGTAGGTACTACCTAGTCTACTACGTAGATATTAGTATTTTCCATGGGATCTGGCGTAAGTATATGTCCAGTAGATCTACACTCCGATTGTTGCCCCAGTTTTGGCACCACCCTATGAAGTACTGACATACTTAGAGGTAGGTACATGTAGGTAGGTAGGTAAAGCACCCACAATTTACCTTTTTTTATTATTTATTATTTTTCTTTTTATTAATCTGCCATCTTCATCTCCCTTTTCTTTTCAGCTACCCTTTATTCTCGGGTGTTACATTGCAAGGGCTAAGAAGACATATAGGAATAGTCAAAACTCTAAAGCGGAATCATAGCGACTTTGTCGGTCGAAGAACAGAGCAACGGCTTAGTTATTCTAGAAGGACGCAACGAAAATATACAACCGGGAGTCTACGACGTCAGACTCTATGATCAACATTTTCTGTTCTCTCATTCCTGTCTAGACAATTGCTTCGGCCCTTCTGTCTCGCCACCGTGTTACTGTAGTGAGACATCCGCCGATTGCTACCTAGTCTACTTACAGGTGGCGCTGGCAAGTCTAGCACTGCAGGTGGCCTCAAAGAGGGTAGCCCCCTAGACTACCTACTTAATTGTACCGAGAACCGGGGGGAAGTGGTCTCAAGTTTAGCTTTGTTTCCTCAGGTGCTGCCGACTTAAGATGGAGGCAAACTCAAACTCAAAATCAAAGCGCGGAAGTTTTTCTACTAAGCGACTCTCTTCCGTTCAGGACCTTTTTGGTTACCACAGCCAACCGTCCGATCCCACCCCCAACCAACGTTCCTCGGTCTCCGATTCGGAAGGCAACAAGCGTATCTCTGTCTCGTCCGTACTGTCTCTAGTATCCGGCCGTGGCGTTGCAAGTTCCGCCGCCTCCTCCTCCGCTGGCTCCGACTGCGGCACTGTGCAGCGTTCTGCCTCCGGTCAGGGCCTCATGACTTCCGGCAAGGGTCTTGGTCCCATCCCGGGCCAGTCAGAAGCCGGTGTCTCTAACGTCACCGTCACCACATCTTCTAGTCCCAACGCCCAAAATCATCCTGGGAATGGCCCGCAGTTGACGCCGCTGAGTACTAATCACACCAACTCGCTCGAAGTGATCAAGCGAAGCCCAGTGCCTTCTCATCCCCCTCCAACTTCTAACCCCGGCACTCGATCTCAAACGAATAGGGATCGAAGTAGGACCAAACGTCGCTTCAGTGGGAGTACTGCGACTAGCAGTCACAGCCAAAGCAGTGAACGAGGCCCCCAACCCAGGGAGAAGGAAGACACGAAGCCGGCGCCCTGGGGCATCATCGGTGTCTGTGCTTTGGATTCGAAAGCCCGCAGTAAACCCAGCAGGAACATACTTAACCGCATCATCGCTAACCGTGACTTTGACGTTGTCGTTTTCGGAGATAAGACTATTTTAGACGAAGGTAAGTGCATTGTGCGATTCGAGTCAACGCAAAGTTTCTAACACCTAAATAGGGGTAGAAAACTGGCCTATATGCGACTATCTAATATCATTTTATTCGGATGGATTTCCACTGGACAAAGCTATTGCATACGTTAAGGCTCGTAAGCCATTCTGCGTCAACGATGTTCCCATGCAAAAGATCTTATGGGACAGACGACTTTGCCTCCGTATATTAGACAAGATCAACGTCCCAACACCGGCGCGGATCGAAGTGAATCGCGATGGTGGGCCAGGCTTACTCACTCCCGAGGCTGCAAAGCATACCCAGGAAATTTCTGGTCTCGAACTAGAAGCTGCAGATCTTGGGCAGTACCGCGCTCCTAGACAAGTCGAATTGCTTGATGATGGCGATATACTCAGCGTCGATGGTGCTCTATTAAAGAAACCCTTTGTCGAGAAACCAATTAGTGGCGAAGATCACAACATCATCATATATTTCCCACGGTCCGCTGGCGGCGGTGCACGGAAGCTCTTCAGAAAAATTGGCAACAAAAGCTCCGAGTTCGTAGAAGGTCTCGTGGTTCCCCGAGCAATTACCGAGCCGAATAGCAGCTTCATATATGAGAGGTTCATGCAAGTGGACAATGCAGAAGATGTGAAGGCATACACGGTTGGATCCCAGTACTGCCATGCAGAGACGAGAAAGTCGCCCGTGGTGGACGGCATTGTCAGGCGCAATACTCATGGTAAAGAAATCCGCTATGTAACGGCTTTAAGTCCCGAGGAAAGAGAGATGGCTAGCAAGATTGCAAGAACGTTTGGGCAAAGAGTTTGCGGGTTTGACCTGCTCCGCGCCGGAGGTAAGAGTTGTGTCATCGACGTTAACGGTTGGAGTTTCGTTAAGGATAATGAAACATACTACGATCACTGTGCTAGCATACTCAAGGAAATGTTCATCAAGGAGAGAATTAAACGTGGTGGCCCAAGTCCACCACTCCCTTCCCCCTCGGCGACCGACATCAACGATCCCTTGGGGAGGGCGCTCTTGGCGAGCAAAGACAAGGAATCGTTACCAGCTACACAAGCGGCATATCATTCTACATTGTCTAGTACCACTGGCACGCTGTCTCCAGAAGATTCTACAAGAGAGTCGAACGTGGAGGAGAAGTCGGTAGGAGGGCCCCCTAGCGTGAGATCTGAGACGAGTATGACTACTATAGCCTCAAAATTGCAAAATGGGATCATTAGTCCTCTCACCCATCTCGCCGCCGGTGGCTCGACCTCCAGCAGTATGCCTGCGACCGCTCCACCGACACACCCAGCTACTCCGGATAATGAAACAGAGGAGGACACCGACCCGCGGCCTTCACCACCACCTCCACCACCAAAACATTCTTGGAAACTCAAAGGTCTTGTCTCAGTAATCCGACACGCGGATCGTACGCCGAAGCAGAAGTACAAGTTTACTTTTCATACCCAGCCCTTCATTGACCTTCTCAAGGGACATCAAGAAGAGGTTCTTCTAATCGGCGAGGCAGCGCTTGCAAGCGTCCTGGATGCGGTGGATGTAGCGATTAAGCAAGGGAAAGAAGACCGTAATAAACTTAAATCACTACGAAATGTCCTTGTGAAAAAGGGTGGTTGGGCTGGTACAAAGGTGCAAATCAAGCCAATGTTTAGTAAAAAGAAATCGGCAGAGATGGTGCCCCAGCTGACAACAAATGTTGCTAAAGAAGTCAAAGTGGACTCACTCGCTGCAGCAACTTTATATCAACAACATAGAGAGGAGGCAACTGCAAATCCAGAGCCTCTCGAGAAACACCTGGATGCTCAGGGCATGACCAATAACGAAGGTGAGAAGTCTCAAGAAAGGAATCGGCAGGGTCCGCCCCGGCGTCAGGATTCGATGTCGGGTGTAACGATGTCCAAATTCACAGCGGCGGACAACAGTTTTGTCTTGGATAAGTTGCAGCTAATCGTCAAGTGGGGAGGTGAGCCAACGCATTCTGCAAGATATCAGGCCCAGGAACTAGCACAAAACATGCGGAACGATTATATGCTTTTAAACCGGGATATTCTTGACGAAGTTCATGTTTTCAGCAGTTCAGAGCGCCGTGTCACAACGAGCGCTCAAATCTGGGCGGCATCTTTTCTGGACCAGAAAGAACTCCCCGAGGATTTTATTACAATCCGAAAGGACCTACTCGACGACTCTAACGCAGCTAAAGATGAGATGGACAAGGTTAAAAAGAAGCTGAAGGGCTTACTGCGTAAGGGTAATGAGCGTCCATCACAGTTTGCCTGGCCCGAGGGCATGCCCGAGCCTTCTGAGGTCCAGACGCGGGTAGTTCAGTTGATGAATTTTCATCGCGATGTGATGCAACACAATTACAATAAGCTGTATAGCGGCGCTGTAAACTCACTCAACACGATCAACAGTTACAGCACGGAAAAGGCGCCCGGTGAGAGCTCCAATACATCGATCGCCTCGTCACTCTCACAGGTTAACGCCATGAATAATATCCAAGCTCGGTGGTGCTGTGGGGAGGATGCTGAGCTTTTTCGGGAACGTTGGGAAAAGCTCTTTGCCGAATTTTGTGATCACGAGAAAATCGATCCGAGCAAGATATCCGAGCTGTACGATACCATGAAGTTCGACGCTTTGCATAATCGCCAATTTCTTGAGTGGGTATTTACGCCGCCAAAACACATGCTAGAAGAAGAGTTTGGCATCACCCTCAGCCGCGATACCAAAAACGCACCCAAAGAATCCGAAGAAAACGGCAAAACGGTCGACGAGAAGCCCGATAAGAGCCAGGCTGCGGGATCACCCCCAAGCGAGCGAATCGAGAAGTCTGATTGGTCGGAGAGGGGAGAGAGATCGGAAGCACAGAATGCCATGAGACGGATTTTTCGGCGGAGATCATGGATGAAGTATCCAAGCGAAATCGCACAGCCTGATGAGTATTTCCATCTTCAGAGGGGCAATAATCGGACCAAGGCGAAAACGGATGCGCGCTTCGAACCCCTTCGAGAGTTGTATCAGCTAGCGAAGGTGATGTTTGACTTCATATGCCCTCAGGAGTACGGCATTTCGGATAGTGAGAAGGTCAGTCTCATTTAAAAATCTTTTGTCGATCGGAACTAATTAAAAGTAGCTCGAGATTGGGCTATTGACCTCGCTACCTCTCCTCAAAGAGATAGTTCAAGATCTGGAGGAGATGCAGGCATCGGAAGACGCCAAGTCGTTCTTCTACTTCACTAAGGAATCACATATTTATACGCTGCTCAATTGCATTCTTGAGGGGGCTATCGAAACTAAGATCAATCGTCGCACCATCCCAGAGCTAGATTACCTTTCTCAGATCTGTTTCGAGTTGTACGAGTCGGAAAACAAGGGGGCACTAGATGCGCCACTGCCTGGGCAACCAGCTTTCAACTACAGCATTCGAATCACGATTAGCCCGGGCTGTCATATATATGATCCACTAGATATTCAACTGGATAGCAAGCATTGTATAGGATGCGCACCACGGCGAAGCCTTACACCTCATGGCGACTGGAAGAAGGTCATCGAAACATTACGAGCGAAATTCCACCAGTGAGTGTCTCTCTTCAAGTATTTTACACGTTGAATTCCAGAGTGCTCACAAGAGAAACCACAGGGTCAAGCTGCCAAAAACTTTCTTAGCAGTTAATCTGTCTGACGCTTTCACATTTCAAGAAAAAGAACGTCAGAATTCGGAAGCCGACGTATGTGATAGGGATCATCAAGACGATGAGCATGAAGACTTGGAAATGAAGGGAACCGAGCCATCGAAGTCGTCGTCACGCGATACCGATGACGGCCTTGCAACAAATTCTGTGCGGGACAACAAATCTAGTAAACCTTAGGCATTGTGGAAGCTCTACCTCCTCCATCGCCACCAGTATTTCTAAGTCCAAACCTAGCCAATCTCGGAGTACAGCTGTGATAGGTAATGATGCTCAGGAATAACATCGTGATGACGTATATGTGCGCGTCTCGAGTGAACCTCACCGGCAATGCGTTATTTCCCCCGCCCACTAAAAGAGGATTCCCGGAATGAGAGCCGACGGGTTCTTTGATCTAACGGCACGACGGCGCCGTCTGCACTAACTGGCGCCCTGTTTCACCTAGGCGGTGAGGGAGTTTCGAGCAGGGGAATGGATCCCTTACGACCGGTTCTTCCGACTCGGCCTTATTAAACCTACACACGACTCACGAGGACACAAACACTAGGAGACAAGGAGATGGAAATTTCCAGCATGCGACAGTGACTGTCAAAGCGGCATTAGCAATAATACTTAAGCGACAATGTGTAATTTTACACAAGCGGTTATTGAGCCCAGACCGGCAATAACCGTAATGGGATGTTATTGAGTTGGAGGTGTTATTTTAAAAAGGAAAGAAAAGATCAAGCCGACGTCAAGACTTTCAAGGCTGTGTCTTTGCTAGTACTATGTCAATGGCTTGGAATGACTCGAGGAGGCTAGAACACACAGATATTAGAGGTGGACGAAGCCGTTAGTCTAGGTTTCAGACAAAGACGAAATTTTGTGGAACTACCTAGCCAACTACACTACACACTACTGAGTACCTACATCTCATACGCGGATAGATTATAGATTATATAAGCATCGGGGGAAAAAAAACCCTTTACTACAGCGGGTATCGCATTATAAAATGCTTGCATATAGATGAAGCGGATGAAGCACAATGTAGCCCGGTTCTTTTCTGGAATAATTTTGCCAGAAATCTCTTATCAAGGCAACGGTAGGTACTTGGTATTGTGTATCAAGAAGCGTAGCCATGCACTAAAAAAAGACTTACCGAAGTCACTACTATCTACCCACCTGCCCATCCCCATGGTTGATCCCTGAACCGAAAACTGTCAAAGACTGCAAGCCTCGCCGTGGCCCTGCCAAGTGAATGCAAAAGTGCCGACTCCCCTGCCGAGACCAGCCCACTGATGAGGTCAGGACGCGGGATAACGTGGGAGATTGGCAGCGCATAACGAGGTGTCGTGATGTACAGCAGCTGCAATTTCTTTTCCCCTGCCATTTCGAGGTGGGGATTACACCGATTATTATCTGATCTTCGTAAAGTGGTGATGTCGTTCATGCCGCCAAGACTTTGTTTGAAAGGAACGAATGGCACGGGCTGTTTCTGGCCGGGCTCTCGACCCTTTGTGGCTCTGACGTGAGTATACTACGTACACTTACAACTGCTTATAGTATAGTGGATACTATCTTTATAACATATGCGGACAAAGCGAGAATAGCGCGTAGCGTCATAAGGCAAGAGAGAGTCAAGGTCAGGGTTCCCATGTGCCCTTTGCCCTGTCACCTCGTGCCGTTCCTGTCAGTGTTTCGTAAGGTTGCTTGTTGTTGCGAGGTATATCACCTGCTAGGTTAGGTACCTTTCTATCTATTTAGCCCATTTCCCTTTCCCTTTTTAATTTTTAATTTTTCCCTTTTGTCACATGTGAGGCAAGTAGCATATGATTTCCGATGCTTCCTCTCTCTTTTGAGTTTCGTGTTGTCGAAGTCTCGTGAGAAAAAGGCGATCGTTTGCTCCTTTATCTACCGCCGTCACTCCAAGTCGTAGCACAAGTCGTATTTATTACCAAGCACGCAAAGACCGAGTCTTCAGGTCCTAAATTCTAGGCTCGCTAACGGCGGCTTTGTCGTTCGGTTTTGTTGTGATGTCGGTGATGGGAGCAGATACTGGTTGCGAAACAAAGTGGGGTGGTAGTACTAGTGGAGAGTAGCTAGGATGGGACGGATGGAACCGGATATTGTTAGAATGTGGTACATCTATTTTTTAGATGCGAGATCGCAAAACGGTCGCGTTCACCACATTAGATATGCCAAATTCAGCACAACAGCCCCCCACGGCTAAGATGGGGTGAGTGACTTCAGATGAACTAAGAGTCTCAATTTGGAAGCTGTCAAAGCGCAGGGTCAACAACAGTAATAGTGGCCGCATGATTGGGTATGATAAGGAATTCATGCAAGTTCGCTGCGAGATCGCTGCAGTCAAAAGTGGTAACATCCTGTCGGGGCCAACAGAGATGTTTCATGCAAGGCTGTCGTAAAGGTGACGTGAAATCGATGTGGTCATCTGTTCTTCCTACCATGCAAACCGATGTTGCAGGGGTCAATTATCATAAAACAAATGATAATAATAATGAAAACC
The DNA here is from genome assembly GCA_902806585.1 of Xylaria hypoxylon. Classification (NCBI taxonomy): domain Eukaryota; kingdom Fungi; phylum Ascomycota; class Sordariomycetes; order Xylariales; family Xylariaceae; genus Xylaria; species Xylaria hypoxylon. Next base: position 1,693,265 of record CADCXB010000010.1, read on the forward strand.
TTTTACTTGCAACCGCAGTAGGCGAGAAAATATGAATGATTTGCATCGCATAGGACATCAGTCGACGAATCCGGTAGCAAGCATGCATGTATGCATGTGGTATATAGCACGAGATGTGCTACACTAGGTATATGGCGAATGGTGCGCATAAGTGATCGTACGAGTTACGCCACTAGCACAAAGACGGAGTCAGTGTTGCATCACGGCTTAGCTTACGGTGCATAGCTAACGGGGCAGGCCTAATCTACACTGCCGGCTCCTGTTCCGTTGCTAGGATGGTAAGCCCAGCCGTGTTGCAGGGAGCCAAAAGGGACAGACAGCCAGCTACCAGATACGGTTCAAGGCAAAAGTGACAGGTCATATCATTCGGCAAGCACATCCCGTACTAGATCCATCAATCCAAGCCTCGGTACAGTATACTGCTCGGTACTTTGCTTCTAGTCGGTCGCTAAGAAGAACTTGGAACGTGCATATACTCATAGCTGTATGTATGAGCGCTGCTGTGCTACCCACCAATGCAACGTGTGAGGTAGCAACGTGCGAAGAGTGTAGGGAGCGATAGCCTATCGATATCACCTGACAAGTATTATTAGTCTTCTCGTGACATGAGGCTCAAGCTGGGGCGTTTTAAGTGGTGTTGTTCCGAAACGAACATAAAGCTTTCAAATATCAATCGATATCCACATCTTCAGAGCGTTTGTGATCAACTCGAGACCAAAAAAGTATTCCATGGTTCATCCCTGGAACTGTCGATAGCACCAAAAGAAAAGTCTTGTCAAGACGGCTGTGAGGCTCGTCGGTTTGTGGGCGGCACATCCCGATAGTGGTTTTGTATACCATCTCTTCAAGTTTCATTTTATTTGAAAGGGCACAGACCGCTAAATTAGCTTCAAGTAAAGCAGGCTGATGCGGCACACCGCTGAGTCGTTGACTACATAGAGCCCTAGCCGCAACGTCAACAACGGTTACCGAGGGATCCGGTCGTTTCCTTAATTCGACAATTAACATTTCTGGTAGCGAACTCATCCATGCTCATCCGGTTATTTCGACGCTGTAGATTGTCAGAGTACATACCCGGCAGTGGCGCCGGTCGGTCGATCATCTTATATGGGTCATGACCAAAACCACCGACTCAGCGTTCGTGTGAGACGGCTTGGTCAGCCGGGGTGGGGGCTAAGTGTTAATAGGGTCGAATCTCTGACAGCATGACCTCCTGCAAGGCGCCTGTCATTATCGGCTGTGCGTCTGCTGAGATGGACAGATTCCCGGTTACGGAGAAAACATCTGGTGTTGAACTACTGCAGGCTAGTTCTAGCATGCTTCTAGGCGTTCAGGAATTGACCACGTGGCCAACGACGGCGCGCACTAATTAGATGTACGTGGATCGTGATTACTCAGTTCCTCTTCATGGGTTTTCAGGCCTTACTAGTAGGTACTGAGTAGTGTGTCCTGAGGCTTTCTGCTCACAGGCCTGGCCGTAGTGTATGTAGGTAGTGTACATATTGTGCCTCCTACACAAGAACAGGAATGCAGGGTGCCTAAGAAAGATATGGCCGAAACAGTTCCTTAAGCCTTTTGTCCGAGCGTGGGACGATCAGGAGACTTGTACTAGTAGTTTTTTTTTTTTTTTTTTTTTTTGAATCGTGTGTTAGCAAGTAGTGTACTTAGTAGGATGAGGCTATTCTTGGTTGGAAGTGAATGAGTCTTTCCATTCATTCATTAGGTAATTAATAAATGATTGGGGTATGTGAAAAGGTAAGGAAGGCAACGCAGATTCCTGCCCCCCAAAAACGTTCAATAGACCTGCTTCAATTATATATCTTGCACACAATGTGCCTGCCTACTTGGAGGCTGCCTAGTGCCTCTTCTTGAGGTAGGTACTGCTGTACCTACATGTACACTACCTATGGAATCTACCAGTAGTGCTTTCAGTCCTGGTCAAGCATGTACCTACGACTACCTAAAGGTAAGCACGGGTACATCAGCATACACGTGGCGTTCCGGTCTAAGCGCCGTCTAGGGGACAAAGCAAGTGGGGTGTCACTCCATACTAGGTAATTAGCTACCGAGCAGAGCCTAACTGAGACAACCGCACCTACCTATTTAGGCACTTAGAACGTGCTTTCGTATTTAGTACGTAGTAGAGTGGCTAGTATGCAAGGGTTGGAAGAATGGCGTTCATCCCGCTCGGCGCCGGCTATTTGACAAGTTCCTAGCGTCGACTACACTAGGTATTGTTCCGACTAGGTATTTTATGGGCTTGCCTGGCAATGGCCAGGGTGATTTGGGAAGGGGTCTACATACTGAGTAGTAACGTTGGTGGTCCTACTAGTACAACTACTAAGGTACGTACACTAAATACCTACCAGGTATCTGCAGTACCTACGCATACACTATAACCGTCCGCTCCAGACTGTCCAGGCACACCCAATCCTGGTATTTCCTATTTAGGCCGCATGCATGTTAAAGCAGCCAACAGGAAGTGGAGAACGGCATGTTAGAATTAGAGCATGTTCAAGGTGGAAAAACTCTGCATAATATAAGTAGATACTAGTGCTACACGTCGCTGCTAGCATGTACCTTGAAGCGTTTCCCTTTATTATAATGCCTTGAAGCAAGTACGTGTAAAGACGGACTCTTAGAGAGTCCGTTAGAGTGAAGTCGTGAGTCATGCCCGCCATCATCGACGGAGGAATTCCGCCATGCCGGATCTTTTGCCTGAACATGATGGCGAGATGTCGTCCGTGCTGTCGTGTGTATCCTAGTCCAGACGGTCTATACTACATGCCTCAACCTAGCACCGGGTGAAAGGAAACAACAATCCCGGGACGTCGACTGATTTTCTGATGATGGTGATCCGGCGTTGGTTTGTGAAGTTAGAAATTACACCGGTGGGTTCGTAATAACGACGCCAGCTTAAGCGTCGTGGTATACTACACGATATGGAACGGGCAAAACGTGTTGCTCGAGACATACCGAGTGTACATACATCTAATATATCTACGTAGTAATCTATACTTGGCACTGCAGCGTTATTCGTGTTACTTAGTAGTCGGGCTGGTCACATTGTAGCCGCAGAAACAGCCGCATTGGCGCGTGGTCAGGAGACAGACTCAACAGCTCATGGTAACATGAGATACGCATCACTGGCAGTCCCTCAAAGTGATATTCTTGTTATTACTATCGGTACGATAATATACAGACGTTAATATCAGCGACGCAAGCCCCACAACTCGCTTCAGCAGAGCGCAACCTGTTTAGAGCTCCGCGCAAGGTAAAAAGGTACATATTGAGAGTGACCAGCGAAAAATCAGATAGTATTATTGAAACGGTTAGCCTAAGTTCTTTTCAACCTGCATAGGCACTGCGACTACATTTTTATGATCACTTGAGCCCGAATAGGTCGTAACTTCTCATCAATACGGCTACTCGTTATTATATAGAATCAAATGGGTCGGAGCATGTGATAGAAACTATGATGAGTAGATGTCGTCAACGTTTGATCTATCTAATACACATCGGAAGGCTGACAAGGCTGGAAACACAAGCATCGTCGGACCATGAGTAGTACCTAAACACTCTGACTGCTTACGGCAAGCTTGGTAATAACCTTCTTAAAGAAATGAAAAGGCCGCTAAGTAGCTATCCCTAGACCCAAATATTTACATATACCCCTTAGCCTGGTTAACCTCGCTTAGCTATATTCAGACAGGTCAAGGAATGGCAAGTTCCACAGGCGTCTCGATGTATTTTATATTCACTTGGAAATTATTAAATTAATAACACATTTTCGACTTTAGTTCCGTAATCGGCAGAAAGCTCCCCATCGCCATTCGGTCGAATCGTTGGGCAATATAGTTGTCGAATGTCTATCTTATAAACCACCTACCAAAGGAAGCGATGTGCCCCGTGGTTACACTAGACCTCCCTCACGATATATACGTACTTCTTAAATGTGGAAACATGGCTGTAAACTTCTCGTCTTAGCTCCTACTATAGGCCATCAAGGATGATGGTAAGCAATATAGTGTACCCATGCCATGTCCAGAACCACGCCCCACCATTACGTTGCTACCTACTGTACGTATAATCCCTGACTATCACAATGGTTCGAACGCACGAGACCTTTGCTAACCCGCCTTTCGAGGATAGCATGTGTAGGATTGCATCTGTGATCCCCGAGTGCCGCTGGAATACGGTGTTTCGTGGACAGTATCACTTGGCTACCAATTGGGGTTGCACCGCAGTATCGACTGAGGGACAGCACGGGATTGAGATGGGTAGAGGGAAAGACCTGGCGATGCAATCGTCGTGGCTGCATACATATCGAAGCTTTCACATGACAAGCTTACTACCTAGGGTGGGTATCATAAGTGCTTTGTGCAGGAAAATCTCACACCGGATTGTTTAAATCTGCGCCGGTTATTCGACCGTCAGTCCAATCGACCCAGCAAACGCTTCAGTCTCTGCACCCTCCAACATGCCAATAAAGGAGACCGCAAATCGAAGATGGCCTTAATCCCGGCTCCATCCCGCCTGATAGGCCCGGCCACTCTTACCAGGAAGCTGACTAGGATCGACTACGAGGCTGACTCATAGCGGAAAGATGCTGCCCAGCAGGTTCAATGCAACGATTCCAGTTGAAAATGCCAATCTTGTCGATGAGATGATGTCTGTATGTCTATCATTCGATGCTAGGCGCCAAACTGGGGGCTTGCTTGGATGGAGGTGACCATCAATGGAGCTATGAGCTACAACGGAGGGGGAAATCCAACCCAAATGATGCACTCGCAACCGGCTTCATCGCATACCGCCCCGAACCCACGAGCAAGACGTCGACGACTTGATCATCTTCTATTTCGGTCAGGTTGCGGCTTCGCTAGGAGCCCCGCCAGGTACCTGGCCGCCGAGTCGTCCCCCTTCCCGCCCGTCGGTGAACATAGGTCTGAGAAATTCTCCGACTTATAAGCGAGGTTCCTGGATCACATATAGAGGATCCATGTCCGCACATACCTCTCCTGATGTCACGCTTCCGTAATAACGCCAGAAACCACGCGCGGTACCGGGCCAGGGGCTATGCAACGCCTTTCGGCTCGGCCCTTCGACGACGCCTCTAAAACGAGGGTGGATAGATATCTTCTACATGAAGAGGTCGCCACCAATGAAAGATGAGGCTCGGGAAGAAATCAGACGAGAAATCGGTAAATCCTGATGCGGGAAGCGCAGTACAATGTCGTGCATTAAGGCAGGGGAAAGTGTGTGTAAGAAAAGCTCTACTACGTAAGACCGGTGAGGGCCAAATGCCAATAGGAACAGTTTTTCTCTTCCACAGAACCATCAGCTGATTGGTATCGGTTCTTGGTAGTTACACTGGGTCTCTAAGCTACGAGTTGTCGGTACTCGCAAGCTTCCGTAGTTTACCCTTTTTCTTTACCCTCTCGCCTTCCATACGTAGTCTTTCCTATATTCTACTTATCTGGGTAGTATGGATTTAGCTCAATATTGGTATACCTACCTATAATTTGCAGCTCTTTCTTTGGGGGAGGGAGGGGGGTTTTTATGAAGAACTCCACACAGAAGATTTATGTGAAATGGGACTTTGAACACTCAGCAAGTCTACAGTCCCTTGTCACTCGTTGGTTGGTGCCTTGCAACCCTACTTCCCTAAGCGAAGAGTAGTAGCCACTCCGTTACAGAGGATATCTAGGGCTAGTGCGATTTAGTCTGATTCATGTGTATCCGAAGGACCTGCGGTAAATCGTCTACTTATAGCTGGCGGCATTACCGATGTACACTACGTAGTTAGGTAGAGTCTAGAAGCCAATATACCTGATGCAGGGGAGCGGGGGCTAGCCGGTACCTAGATACCTACCAGGTTATTGATGCCACGGTAGTGCAGGTTGGGCATATCCGATTGTCTTGCTTTGAGAACTGATGTCAACATGCAACTACCTAGAGAGCCAAGTTACTGCGTACTGTACATTGCCAGATTACTACTTAGGTAGTAGGTAGCTCAGAAGTGGCATCAGCCGTAGGTAGTAAGTATGCATGCATGCGCGTATATGCATGCACGATGCCCTACCTATGTTGGTACCTCAGGTACCTCATATCTACCTGGGTAGGTACATGCAGTGCCCAGGTATTTGACATTGCAAGTTACTGGTAGTGAAGCCTTCCATGGTACATACCTCCCTGTCGCTTTTTAGGTAGAGGCGCCCCGCGGTAGTGTACTAAGTAGACACTCACCCCACATACACCAGATGGCAGACTAACCACCTACCTAGAGGTACATCAGTGAGTGAGTGACCTTGATGTATAGCGCTTTAGCCATATATCTCTCTCTCTTCGATGTATTATTCTACTCAGTAAGTAAAAATCCAAAGGTCGACTCCAAAAACGGAAATCCGAACTACGACATGAAAATCCGTTCATGCAGCACTGTTACAGTAAAGAAGAAGTCTCCTCTGGCCCTGCTTAGGCATACTACGTAATTACCCTCTCTCGGTCAAAAGTAGCCCTTTGGTGTATGTGGCACATGCCACATGCCACATGCCCAATTGCCAATTGCCCACTGCGCTAAAAATGTCCCACCTTCCTTACGGCTGGACTCGGAACTCTCGATGTATTGAGGTGGTAGTGACGAAAGTTGTACCACACGCCACAGCTATCTATCTCTCTCCATACCCTGCTACCTGACGACCCTGACGACCCTGACACTTACTTACAAGCGACTTGCCCACCAATTAGACACAGCCAAGCAGGAAAGGATTAACGAGGAACAGGCTATCAGACTCTTATTCGTTGTTTATTATATTTTCCCTTTTCTTTTTAGACTAATCATGTTTGACAATTAGGCCCTCGGATCAACGCCTCAGAGCCTCCATCCCATCTCGCATCTAACCACTCTACACCACTAACGTATTAGTTGCCGGGACATCCACGTGTATAGAAAAGGCTAATACATCTTTATCTTAGTGTAATGTAGCACGGTTTCAATGGGTCCTTGGTCTTCCCCAGTCCAAGCCCAGTCCGAGTCGAAGTCGAAGGCGAAGCTCCGGCCTCTATAGTACAATCCACCTTGAGCTTTGATGTTCCCAACTTGACTGCACTAACATGCTGTACTAATTCTTCCGACCCGAAATAGAGACTGGATTGACATGGGAACCCACTCATTCTTTTTCCCTGCTCCATGGTCCTGGATTGTCTAGGTTATCTATCTAGATGGTCGCCGCGTAACATTATCTTTATTCCCCACGAGTGGGAGGGAATATATACCAAGAGGAGCAACCAAAAAAATAAAATAAAAAAGATCCCCGCTAAAAAAAACCTCGACTCTGGCTCCTGGTACTCGGTTACATGGTTGAGCGGCTCACCGCGCTCTGTCTGTGCCGTGTCATATGCCTGCCTACCGTTCTCGTCATATCCATTGCCGTCAATCCCCCGGTACGCAAGTTGACCTCATAAGATGTTCTCGTACGTTTGTGTTAATGCTTCCGCATGGTTATCTCCCACGTTGTGAGACATGGAATCCCAGTCATCATCCCCGTAGTGTCAGTGTGAAATGAGACCGTCATAGCAACAACATCCCCGTCGAAGCGTTGAAATTGGAGTAGTACATATGAGAGTCCGTTTCCCTCCTCCTCGTCTACGTTTGTTCACCTTGAAGCCCTCACCTTAGATAGTAGCCTCACCTTAGTTACCAACGCCGGACATTCTACAAGCAGCTACACCACAGTACTTCCCTCTGACCCTCTTCCACGGTAACCAACCAACAACCCTATCCCACTTTAGAATCGCCTTGCCTGCGGCCAACCACCCTTGACAAGCCAAACACCGCCAGAAACGACGTTTAGGCCGCCTTGCTCCTCGTCTGTTCGCCATCTTGCCCAACACAAGCCCTACAAACCCTCCTCCTCCTCCTCCTCCTCCTCCTCCTCTTCTTCCTGGTCCTATTTACACCAGAGTCCCTTGCAGGCAAACAGAACATTAATTTCCCACGTTGATTGTCTGGCTGGCCCAAACATCTCTCCTTGCGCTGTCGGTCCATTTAAACCTCTCCGTATTCTCCTTAAATCTCACTCCGGCTCCTGGAAATTCGACAACACTCCCTTCTCATCTTCGTCCACATTCACCAAGCAAGCACCACTTATCATTCACACAAGTCAACTGTCCAAGGTTCCCCAGGGTCACAAATCTAAGCTTCTACGGTACCTTCAGCTTTCGTCGGCTTGTTCCACCCTTCTCCATCCTCAGTCTGAGAGCCGCAGTGGAGAATCTACTAGGGCCCATATCCAAACTACGAATTTATTCACCATGGCCGTCTCAACAAACTGCGCACACTCATTCAAGATGATCAAGTCCGACAGCACTCTAGTTCAATGGACCTGCAACCTTTGCCATTCGGGCCCGCACTGGTGGATTTTCGAGTGCCGATACTGCAAAATTCATACTTGCAGAGCCTGTATTCACAGTGCCTAAAACCTGCCAGCAAACCTCTAGGTTAGTACTGCCCTAGGGATTATACGGTGTATCCAACTCTATCCAACACTGATGCCCGGCTAGCCTACCGGTTAGTTGGGTATTGCATCAGTATACAGGGGAATGTGAGCAGGAAAGGTGCTGACAATTTCTCTCAGTGTCTGATTGTCGGCCATATCTCATAATAGACAGCACTAGGCTTAATGCCATACCAACTCCGCACAGAGCTTCAATCTGGAGGCCACCCACTCGCATTTCTTCTCATTTCTGGAACCTGTTAGCTTGATTTATCACATTTCGCCCGGTAGAAACTGGGATATCCCTGATACTACACTGCCAAGAGGCTGCGGGTCGTAAATGCTGCAGCCGGTGGTGCCTTTAGTTTGGAACACGCTTGCAAAGTTCCCTTCATCTAGCCTGGAAGATGCTGGGCATCTCACAGAAACAAGAAACAAGAAACAACTGTCACTTCACCAGCCGGTGGGGAGTGTCAGTGCAGATCTCTCTACTGCACCACCATGCGACGTGTCACTCAAGCGCTGGCTGTGGTGTTGGCTGCTGTTTCAGCTCCTCGGATTTCTAGCTCCTTGTGTCTGAGAGCAATAATCCGGTCGTCATCATCTACCGCCAACTTTTTGACGACCTTGTATCTGTGTGGATAGACCTTCGGAGCGTGCTCAATCCCATCTTGTCAGTTTTCCTATTGTCACCCTTGTTTTAGGAGTTTGCGGGCTCGATTTCTCAGTGGCGTTCCATGTAGAACTCAATCATTGCGCAAGCTTTGGACAAATTAATCAGAAGAGAAAAAGACCAAAAAAAGGGGAGGTAAGGGAAAAGACGGAAAAGAAAAGTTCTGGTTGTGTTAAGGATTTCTTAGGTAGCGGAAAATCGGTGTTTCTGTTTGTTGTCTTGTGTTAGGACAATACTGGAGTTCACATTAACTTTTCTGCCTTGTTTGATGTCTCGGCACATAGTCTGTTGATAGTAGTAGAAGATGTTTCACAACACAATTTGCACGGCTCTGGGCGACTAGGGGGGCCCTGTTTACTCTGCTACAATGTACTCTTTTACTTTACCCTCTACCGTGGGCTTGGAAGTCATAATGCATATTATGTGTCCAATTCTCGATGTAACTAACGAGACAGGGGATGGTGGAAGGCTCCATGCTTCTGCTATACCAGTCTGTCCGTCTGCATGATGCATGCAGCGAGGATCCCAGATATCGTCCGAGAGTAGCAATACGACGTCTCCCCATCCACCACGGTACAATGCCCATGTTTAGCCTGACAACTAGACCACAAGATGACTTGTAGCACAGTCTGGGTTGAGGCTGACGGGCTGTCGTCGTCGTTCAGCACACGTGGCAACGCTAGTAGGTCTGCCAACGGCCGTCAGATACGCAAGGCAATGTAGAGGTGCCCAACGGCCCTGCGGTGTAACGGTCCATCTATCTGCGTTTTCACCGTGCGCTCAGCTGCAAGATCCCGCCGCCTCTTGGGATCGTCGTCAATCGCGGCCTATTTACCGGGACACCCAAAAACCTCCCGTGTTTGGTTACTCTTGATTGCATGGATGATAGAGGGAGGCGCGCATATGTTTGCCGCATTCATTTTCTATGAGGGCAGATTTGCAAGTGACTAATATAAAATGCTCAACTATACTAGTAGTTCAAACAAGAGCTTAGCAAGGATCATAACGCGGCGAACATTCAATCGGCTTACTTCAGCCCTATTAGATCAGTTGGAGATAAATACTGGGCCATTGAGACGGTTCAGATTCGATGCTGACTTATACAGCGTCCCCATTCCACTAGATCTGCACGACGAGAGCCAAGATTAAGGGGTAGATTGTACCTGATGTACACCGGCTCAGGCCTTACCGAGGATGACGGATGACGATGATGGAGAGATGCTTCCCTAACCCACTTACTACATGAGGCCCCTGACCAAACGGTCGGCAATCAACCCGATTGCAGGTGACTATTCGTTGGGCTTCACGAATGTGACACGGCAAGGGATGCCCAGCCTCACCTCACCTCACCTCAGCTCAACTCAGCTCACCCGCCTCCTCCCCGGAATTATCCCGTCATCGCCCCGTCCAACCAACCAACTCCCGGGGGAATCTGACATATGACACGCAGCAAGGATCCCTGTATGGAAGCCGGCAGCCGTGTATTTGTACATGTACATGTCCATCGTAGCACAGATCGGAGGGTGGTGGGGTTGAAAATCAGAACGATGCTTGATTATGGCCTTATTCTCTGGGCCCAACGACAAAGAACCTCACAGATCTCCTCATATGCAAGCCCTATGAGACGAGACTACGAAAAGAAGCGAGGAGACCCAAGTTACTACGAGGCGGCCTGCTCTCTTACACACGATAAGCGACGATTAAGTACAACCGTTGTGTCCGTCCCTTAATCCTTCTCCCACAATTTCTCGCCTCACGGTGAAATATGGTACCACCCCTAATATAACTCGCATGTTTTTAACCATGTCGCCAAAATTAAACACTGTCTCCTCAGAGGACCCATTTACCATCCATGGCTCTTACCAATTCATCCCCACGCCCATTGTGACGTGCCTCCCGGTAGAGCCGAACCCTCTTTCACCGTTTCTGACGTCGTTCCACCTTGCACCGGCTTACACTATTCTTTCGGCCAGGTCCAAGTATCCCGATAATCAAGACGCTTCGTGACCCGTATCTCGTCACCCACTGCAATCTCAACGTCTCCATCACCCCCTAAGTTCCCCCCAGGAGCAAGGAAAGCATATCTCCCGAAGATAGGGGCGTACTTGTTTCCCTTGTCAACCCTACGGTCCGCCATGAGTTTTTTCAGCACGATCCCCGGCTCGCCTTTCGACGGCCGCCCCGTATCACAGTCGACATTGATGGAGATGCAACGCCCGCAGTTCGCCGTGAGAGCGAGGCGGTGTTCTTCGCCGGTACTGCGCGTGACTATGAGCTCGGCCCAGTAATCTTCGTCCCACGCCTCGAGTTCCTCTGTCTCAGGGGCTTGTGGGTCCTTGTCCACAACGATATTCGGCCGAAACCGCCGCATGTCCATCTCCTCGCCCTCCGGCAGCCTCTTGCTGACATCGTGCAGCGAAGCCATGGAGGTCACGAGGAAGGGCGCGTTTTCGTTGAATGTGAGTTGATCTGACTCGTTCTCTTTCCTCTCATCCCCACCCCCCAATCCGGGAATATATGTCGAGATAGCCGAAAACCAACCACCCTGTTTCTGTTGCCGTTGCTGCGGCTGCCGCCAGAGATAATGCTCGCTTGGCCTATGGGCGAGCACATCCCGGCCCTGATCCCCGATATACACCAATATGACCTCATATCCAAAACAAGCCGTGAACCACCGATCATAGGGATTTCCCACTACATCACCCCATATCAGTTATTGATATCTCGAGAATGACACCGTCGGCATTCCGGAAGTGCCGGAAGCTTCCAGGACATGATTCTAGCCCGAAAGAGCGCCTTTACACTCTAAACAAAAATTGCATAAACAAGAGAAAAATGGCTCTGGGAATTGCTTACTGCGATACGCAATAGTATGACTGCCACATATCGACACGTCCACGAGGTCCCGCCCCTCGATCTTGGGAGATAAGGGCACGCGCAACGCCGTATACTGTTCGGAGACCTCGGGCGTGAAGATAGGTGGTGACGGGACGTGGTACGTTACCACGATCTCGTCCCCGTCTATTCGCTGGTGAAAGAGCGCGCATTCCGGGAAGTTCGGGATCTGGATGTTCTTGTATTTCCCGTCCGGCTGCACCTTGAGGAGCATAAAGCGCCGGTCGTGCTCGACGCTCTCCCGCCGCAGTCGCGTGTGTGGCACCGATAGCGGCGCGAGCGATTTGATGGGGTATATGTATAGCTAGTTGTTCATGCATGAGATTTTGGAGGGGAAGAGGCTAGGGAGGTGAGATTGCGTTATCGATGCAAGGGCTTGCGTGAGGGGTGGATAAGGGAAATAGAACCGTCGGAACTCACCTCTGTGATCTTCATCTTGATGTAGTATTGCTTGTAGTCTAGAGATCTCTATAATCTTGGATCAAATTTGACCACCGAGTGTTCGCTGCAAACTTTGAATCAAAAAAGGTTTGGCCCGAACATGACCTCGCGATAGCAAAGAAGCTAAACACGCAGACCGTTTATTCAGAAGTTTAAATATTCGGCGACACTTCTGAAAGCTAGATTGAAATGAGGTTTGGACTTTGTGACGGGACCATATATATCGTTGTTACCGGCAGCCCGATAACGGCGTCGTTTAGATTGGAAGAGCTCTCCTTTCTCTTTGAAATAAGGCGACGTGAGGAGAAGATGCCCAACCTCCACGAAGGGTCCGGGCCACTGATAGAGAAACGCCCCCACAATCCGGCACCGCATCGTCATTGAGTGTGGGTTTTGGACGGTTTTGGGCCGGCGCAGGCTTAGGAGACCCAATGGAGTTGCCCAGACCCCTTACTTTATGTGTTGAAGTGGAAAATGCCAAGTTGATTTAATCCCGTGCTCTCACGCCTCCTACTCATCTCACTTATCACTATTTCTGCAGGACATCTAATGTTTGATCATTCTCGTTTTTGATCGGCTACTTTTTTTATAGATAGATAGGTAACCGATCTCTCATTGACGGGTATTAGGAACTACATAGAGACGATATTGACTGAAGATTGCTGTAATTCGCTGTCTAGTGCAAGGATACTGGCACATTGATCTATACTCATAAGCTCACTACCTAATCTGCAGAGACACGGGCAGAACTCATCAACATGTCACAAAACTACAAACTCATCGCAATTTTGAATCCGCGCTAGAAACATGGATAAGTATAACATCACCCATATCTCAAGATTCCCAATGAACCCCTGAATAATAGGCCTGGCTGTCGGTATGGCACCAACTTCATGCAAGAGTAGGAACAAGACATAGTGCTTATGTTAAGAACTAGAATTCTTACTATGGGCGATCGTGGGGTTATTCTCAGGGAATTTCGTGGAACCCTTACGCTAGGCAGATAGGTGACAGTCTCGCCGTTACAACTATGCCTACTATTAAATTGATCTTATCAGCTCACCGAGCCTCTGTGGAGTCTGTGAGGCCATTTGTAGACGTCTTGCCTGGCTAAAGGGGGCCGATACGATATAATGGCGAGCTAAATCTTTCGGCAAAGCAGGATCAATACTGATCAGTATGCGAAGCAGGTCGGGGCTAGGAGAGTTGCCAAAGTCCACGAGAATTGGCGGTTGGGCGACTCTTGAGCTCGGGGATAGATTGAGAAGTCAACTATAGTTCCTGAACGACTAATGTCTCACTATTATAAATTCTACAAAATATAGAGGCTCACCTGTTCCTAAAATACAGTTCTTACCTTCGACACACGTTCTAGAACGGCGCAATATTATCTCCTGAGTAAAAATACCAGCACTTCGAAACGTACACAAGTCAATATATTGCCCTCGCTGTCTCATCATGACCTCTTCTTGCCCAATGAGGCGTTTTGCTTATCTAATTGGGTAGTACAAGTAGGTAAGCACAAGGTACTACGAGTTAACCATCGAATTATTCGGCCCTTTGAAATGGATAGCCATGTTGTTTTGAGCATAAGGGTAAATCGTTCGTGGGTTGACGCATAACAAGAAGTAGTGTGCAGTATAAAGCTTTCATGCTTAGAAGCTCGTTACTTTCACTAAAAGGTACTTTACCTGTCGTATCTGTCAAAACGTCAGGCGTAAGATGAATATGGCAGCATTATGAAGTTATACCGCGCAACGGGATATCATGGAAAACACCTCACACTAGATATAAATTGAGAAGACACCTTAGACCAAGTCCTCTAGCTACGTGAGGCTTGGGAGAGGGGAAGATAGAGACTATTGCTCAAGGCCACCCCGCCACACTCGAGGAGGTTAACAAGTGTCATACAGTAGGTATTTGAACTTTATCGTTATCTTGGCCGTCAAATATACCAGCCCGCTTTCTAGGACGCCTGGAATATCTTCCGGTCATGTAGCAACTATCCCGCGAGTAGACTGGGAAAGAGGATAGCACTGGCTAGCATACACCCAGAAGCAGTACACCCGGCTCTCCTGTCACCAGACGGAGGAGGGGCCGCTCATTCACCCAGCAGGATAGCGACCTTATCTGTCCGTCCGTTAAAACTTAGAACCAACAGCTCACTTCCCGAATTTGACGGCTGAGGTGGTCTCTCTGATGGAGGTAGTAGGAACGGTAGAGTATGCAGAAAATACAGTCGCTTCAAGAGTGATGAGTTACCTCACCCCATTAGCCATTAGACGTCTAGGGACAACCGGATACAGTTGTCTTCGTGGAATAGAAGAACGTTGGCACTTTATCCCGGCGAATGGTGTGCAACCATCTCTCGCTAGGCCATATAGTTTTCTTGGTAGTCCAGGTCCTCCTCATCCATATCAACTGTATACCGTATTTCCTATAGCGGAATTTGAGCCTGCAAACTGGAGGCAAATGTAATTATCTTCTTGCTGCGGACCCGCGGATTCCGGGTGTCGAAGATAAGTATCTAACTACCCAAATTGTCATTGTCAGCACATGCATTAGGTCAACCCGATTTGCTTACCCCACCGAATACGCTCTAGTGCACGTAATTAGGATCCCGAACAAAGACCCTCTCGTTGACTTGGAACGTGACACAGTTAGTAAATTCATTAACGAGGCAGTCCGTTGCCTAGTATATCTGGGATTGTCACTAGTACAGACAATGCGTTGCTTCCGGCGCGTGGCCGTGCTTGTACTCATGTTGAGGGTGCTTATGTGGATGATCCGTTGACTCATATATATAGACAGCAACACTAAGCTAATATAGCTGTTGGTAACCCCATCCGCCGTCGGACCGAGTTGGAAAGGGGCCACAAAGCAGGGTTTTTTCTCGTGTTCATGGCCAATATACTCTTGAGGTGTGTCGTCCGCTATTCGGGAACCATCGGAGTATTTAAAAGTAGGATGTTCGGTGAGCATTGAATTTAGTCAGCCTGGTGCCTAGCCTATTATCGTAGTGCATATATGTTGTGGCTCCTCCATGTGGCATGGAACATATGTTCATGAAATAGTTGGAATTAGTGATGGCATGCTTCATACTGCGGACAGCAGGGAGGAAATGAACTAGATGTAAAGATCCGTGTCCCGAGCTACGACCTGACGATGTGTTACTCAATACGGAAGGAATTTGCTTTTCGTTGTTGGATAAATGCACCAAAATACCAGTTAAGTCGAAAGAAAGTTCGAAGTTCCCGAGCGTTACGTAAAAATACATTGTAGTACGCGAGACAAGGCAATGCGCGGGGTCATCAATGTATAAAGTGCCGAATATCCTTGTACCCCTATAGTTCGTCCCTATGATGTCGGTGCCCGAGTATAGTCGTGACTTGATGATACTGTTGTCACTATATAACTTAAATGGGGGAAGAGATTCGTTACACTGCTATGCCTGCGGCCGACATAGCGAACCCATTTAAACCGTTAACAAACGAAATCTATGATTAGAGAATATCTAATCGTGAATGTCTCCGTCGTCTGATGACCAGGCAATAGTCTGTCTGTATGCAGGGCAGTGTGCAGGGTAAACCAAAAAATGGTGGCTGACCCTAGAATGCGGGGATCATGCGGGGAGAGATACGAGAATAACAGTCTTCATCCCAAACCAAAAAAACTTGCTTAATCCAAGGATGAGCTCATGTCCGCTCACGCGGACCTCCTGCGTTTGGACTGACTGCGGGGAATCTGGTTGCATCGATGGTGAGAGCCATGATGATGCTCAGATTTCAGCTAAACATGTAGCTGTCTCGCAGGCGGCATCAACCAACTCAGTAACTGCCGATGCAACAGCATACGACGATCTATACATTGTACGGCTTCCCGAATGATCGAGAACAATGACTGGTCTCGTGCTGTAAAACTCTAATTACGAGAGAAATCAATATAAGCAAGGCTTCAAGCGCAATGACGTGCAGATGTCTGCGCCTGTGAGACTTGAGGAACACACGGGACGGCCGATCCTTCAACGATCAGCCTATCGATTCGCGCCTCGTGGCGCAAGTTCTCACATGATGGCTACGGTCCGGTCCGGTATTGGCAACGTAACAGTACAACTCAACCCCAGGTTCTCCGCGAGGACGCTATCAAGCGAGCTGCGATCGTCACCTCACTAGGGAGCTTCATTCAAGTTTATGTGGAAGCGCAGTGGACGCGAACACAATGGCTGAGACCGACAGCTCTATTCAAAGGCTGCCAGCTGTGTCCCTGTTTTTTCGAGGCTACGATGTAACACAGCAGGAGGGGCACGATCCCGGTCTGGAGTGATCATCGTGATCTTATCGAAGCCCGAGATCTCAATGAGCGGATTTGCCAAGCGAAGCCATAACTCAACTACGTAGGACTCAAATCAGTACGACGACGAAGCTGTAAATAGCACCGGACATTGTTGGCGAGCACCCGATGTCCCCGGTGTCCGGTAGCCGTATTTGTTTGTAAAATACGAGCGCGGCAAAACGCATTGAAACGGCGGTAAAGATGTTGAGACGACGGATTTGGTTCTCAGCAATCCCAAAACAGCCCCTTTTCTTCCTTTGGTGTTGATTAGCTGCGCTATCATTGGCTGGTGCAAGCTCAACTGCCGCGCGCGCGCAGTGACAGGATGTCTCTAGTGTATCGCTGTATCATTCTGGCATAACACTACCTATCTACTCAATAGTGGGCCCGAGTAGGTACCTGACTACATAGGTAGCGTGGCACTCCTAACTAGTGCACCCACTCACTAACTTGATATGGCTACTACTGACCTCTAGTACTGTTTTAGGTAGTGTACCTAAGTTTTTCTACCTCCTAAAAGCACCGGTCTTGAACATGTAAGAATTCTATCACACTGTCCATCCTTATTGATACTACCTACTTGGCTTCTCGAAACAAAGTTGCGACCCAGACAACTCGAAGATAAGGGAGAATGCGCTCATGGATCAGACGGAGAGCCGGTGGTTTTCTCCTCCCTTTTCCATCCCTTTTCCTGGTTTCAAGAAAGCCGGCTGACAGCAAGTCATCTCGGTACCGCAATACGAGCCATGTGCAGCCAAGGCCCAGCATGAGGGTAATCTCGTTCTGAAACAACAGACAGCCCTATCAGGATGTTAGCTAGCTCTCTGCAAGCGAAATCCAAAAAGACTCCTTTCTTAACTCAGCAAATATAACTAGCGTCAAATACCTTGCCTTGCTCGCACAATGGACACTGAATGAGGTGGCACCCGGCACACCGTACAGCTGTACCAACAGACAACCAATCACCAAATACCGCGCCGATCATTTTCACAATTTTCACCTCTCCCATTGCCCAAGCACCCCAAACACCCAAGGAACAGCGTTGCCTACTTAGTATGTACCCTCTCACGAGGGAAGGTCTTGTGCATATGTCGGTAACCAACAGCTCATCATTGAGTAATGCCAGGTGATTCTCAATCCATACAGCATTAACTTCGGGCATTCAATGTTGTAACCGAGCACACATGTATATGTTTGTTTGTGTACTTAGTAGTTGCGTGTCTAGAAACGGAGGGCCAGGGTTGGCATGGGGGAAACATTGGTTGATACGGCCAGTGCCTTCTTGGTACCTCCTTAATATCGATACGTCCATCCATAGGCCCTAGTGAATCTAACACTCTATTTAGGTTATATACCTAGTAGAACATAAGGAAAGTACGTCTTATCTTTTATTTAAATCCTTTGCCGGATCCCTCGACTACTTGAGAACACCCGTGGGCCATGATATGATCCATGCCACAAAACTGATATTCATCATTCTAATTTGTCTCTATTATTCACCATTGCTATTATGGTTTCTTCGTCCGCCGTTGGAGGCCTGGCCGCGAGGGCCGTTTTCTATATGTCCTCTCATAACACCTTCAAATCTCAAGCTACTTATGATGCCAACACAGTCGCCGCCGTTCACACTCTTCAAAGCTGGTATAATCAGGGCACTGGCTTGTGGGATACTACGGGCTGGTGGAACTCGGCTAATTGCTTGACTGTACTTGCCGACTACGCCGTCGAAAATCCCCAGGCGGCCGCCTCGCTCAGCATCCCTAATGTCATTCAGAATACATACGAACAAGCACAGAAAACCACGATCCAGGCTATCAAGACTTTGAGCATTGCGGGCCTTCCCATATCGACTTACGTCAGGGTGTCTAAACGGTCAGAAATCTCTAAAAGAGGCTTTGAGAACTTTCTTAATGATTATTATGATGACGAGGGCTGGTGGGCACTTGCTCGTAAGTAGTCCTGATGCTTCAAACCGCTCTTTTTCGTTATCCACTAGTTCAATGAAACTACGATTTGCGTCGTCTGCCATAAGTATCGCTACGCCAATGCTGACTTCAATGCTCTAGTAATTCGCAGTCATGATGTCGGAGTCGTTGGTCTAGGAGATCAAAGATATCTCCAGGCAGCGATAGAAGTCTTTGAAGATATGAAGGGGGGCGCCTCCAAGTGTGGCGGCATCTACTGGAGCAAAGTTGGCACCTACACAAACGCTATCGCCAACGAGCTCTATCTCAAGGTGGCCGCTTCTCTAGCCAACCGTGTTCCCGATAAAAAGGATTATTACCTGAATATTGCTAAGACAGAATGGGACTGGTTTAAGAGCAGTGGTATGATCAACAAGGACAACCTGGTCAATGACGGGCTCACTGACGAGTGTAAGAATAATGGAATGAATACCTGGACGTACAACCAAGGAGTCATATTGGGAGCGCTGGTGGAGCTATCCAAAGCTACTGGCGATAAGTCCTACCTCACCGAGGCTTCATCCATTGCTACTGCCGCCATCGTCCATTTGACCCGAGATGGCATTCTATACGAAGGCTGCGAGCCAGATTGCGGCGCGGACGGCGCACAGTTCAAAGGTGTATTCATGCGCAACTTGCGTGAGCTGCAGCAGGCAGCGCCCCAAGATGCGTTCAAGAACTTCCTTCTCAGCAATGCGGATGCAATCTGGGCCAAGGACCGGAACGGCACCAACAACCAACTAGGTCCTACATGGAATGGGCCGTTTGCCGACGCAAGCGCTGGCACACACAGCTCTGCTATGGACGCTCTCGTGGCCGCGGTGGCTGTCGCGTGAACACCTGACCACTTTCAATCTATTCTGCGTGCTTTTCTATGATACCACGGAGCCTTCCCTGCGGTTGGACGGGCGGCGAAGGCTGAATCGGCGTTGGCATATGGACTAAATTGCATTATATTATATGGTCATGGAACTTGGGCATTGGAATAATTTGTGGCTAACGATAATCACGACTACTGTTTAATTCATACATATTTAACATACCCAGCGTATAACATGGGCAGTTATTTGATTTGACCGTTTTCACCCTTCCTGTTCCGCTTACGAACCGATGCATCCTTTTCCACAGGAAATTCCGCTCTGGGGGTCCTAAGCACATTGTGGTACTGAACAGTGAAGATTAATACGGAGATAATGATCGCCATTGTAACAAGGGTTGGTTAACATTCTTTTAGATAAACATTAGCCGTCTCGGATCTCGTTTCGGGATTTTATCGTCTCGTGTTGGAGAAAACCCGCCGATCACCCAACTCCACCGATCATTTTATACGTGTACATGTATATTATATATGCGATGTACCCCGTATGAAGTCATCGGCAAGTGTGCAATACCAACTAATATTAGTATGATTGCCTTAACGGTCACCCAGGATTCGTAGTTTGTATGTCTGCCTCCTCAAGTGACTGACAAGCCGTTGAAATTACGCATATAAGTCTGTACCTTGGTTTATATTGCTGTGTCACACGACTCACACGGCAGCTAGTCATTTTAGCCGCCCGTCCCTAGCACTCGGGTTGATTGGTGGCGACCGGCATAGGTACCTAACCCAGTACCTCCCGCCCAACACCCATCTACCTAGGTATTTCATGTAGATTCCCCGATCGTGATTTATAGAGGTTGCCAGGTACCCCTTGGTTGGTACTAAATTGGGGATTTTACGCAGGGGTCGTGAATCTTGAGAATTCATTCGCCAGCACCAATTCGGTAAAAGTTCTTCAATTCATAATTTATTAGAACGGCTCAAGATGTATTTATTACGTTCCATAACGAAAATTCCCAACATGATAATCTTCAGTTAGCGTGTTGAGTAGACTAATGAAGAAGCTCAGTACGAAACGACTGTTCGCGGATAACGGCATGTTAAAAGTGAAAGATGCAACTATACGATACATGGATAATTGTATAAACCGCATAAGTAAATCAACGAGCATCCACTCATCGAGACTCCGGCCTGCATGTACCTAGGTTAAGTGATTCAACGGCATTCTTAAGAGTTTGGCTGTCTACTGGTCTAAACGTCGTCAAGTAGAAAAGAAAGATAAGAAATATCCTGTAAATTCTTGATAATTGTCTACTTTTAGGTAGGCGCTCCGATGCTTTTTCATACGTCGCTGCCTAAAAATCCCGTGAACAATACAGCACACAAACTTGCGGGGGTTCACGCTCCAAAGCCCAACCTTACCTACTTCAAGCGCGGTCAAAACAAGACGTCAAGATAGAACTATCAAGGTGAGAACGACGGTTCAAGTTCTCATAAAATGGACGCCTTGGAAAGCGAGCGGGATGTGTACATTCAAAAACATGCGGCAGACTTCGTTGCCGACTTTGACCGCTCACTAGACCCGTTCTTGAGGAAGCCGAACGGTCAACTGAGGCGGCGGGTTCGTTCTAGAGAAACGGCGAGGTTGATCTCTCAAGTAAGTGTTTCCTGGCTCCTTAGCGCAACGATCAATGAACACTCACGGCGGTGCTTTTAAGGTACTCGAAAATTTCCAGGAACTGCCCCAGCTACTTGACCCCCATCTTCCGAGATGGCTCCCCGTTCTGGCAGGCGCCTATTTGGAGTGTTTGCAAGACCGCAGGAGGTCCAGCAAATTGTCGACGAGGTCTCAGCTGCTATTTCCTCTGCCAAATGCAATCTGTAGGATCATCTATACTTTCTGCAAGATTAGGGGTGAGAAAGTGATTGTGAGGTTTCTCAATGTCGAGACGAGATACCTTGAGCTCCTACTACAAGCAATCGAAGACTCTGAACGAGACACCGATAGTGCCCTAAAAACAGAACTAGTCACCTGGACATGGCATGAGAGATATGTAGTCCTCGTTTGGCTGTCCCAGTTGTTCTTTGCGCCCTTTGATCTAGCTACTATTTCCTCGGGCGACGCAGATGAGTTGGAACAACCAGTCGTGTCGGGATTCCAATGGCCGCAACAGGTACCTCGTATCACTTTGAGAGTTATCCCTCTAGCTACTCGCTATCTCGCGTCGCCCGGAAAGGAGCGGGATGGGGCGAAGGCTCTCTTGGTTCGCTTAGCTATGCGCAAGGACATGCAAGAGATGGGTGTGCTGAGTGCCCTCGTGCAATGGGCTTTATCCACACTGAAATCGACGACAGATGTAGCCCTGGCATCTCCATATTATTTCATCGGCAGCCTGTCGTTTCTAGCAGGAGTATTACGTGCTGCTGAAGACACATCCATCATGGATCAGCATCTATCTACTATTTTCTACGCTGTACAGGCGATTTCTACAGAGGAGAATGAAATTCATAAAGTCATAAACGGGTCCGCCCTCGCACGCAAGATGATGATCAAAGTTACTCGCTCGATTATCAGGATAATTCTACGCAAGTCTCGACAAAGTATGTCTGATACTGAGATGATAGAAACTACTATCGGATACCTGCTCGAGCGTCTCGCAGATAACGATACACCAGTCAGATTCGCTGCCAGCAAGGCATTGAGTATCATAACTCTCAAGTTAGACCCTGACATGGCCTCGCAGGTTATCGAAGCCGTTATCGAGTCTCTAAACCGTAATGTCCTCTGGGTCAAGAACAAATCAGACCCGAAGGCCCTAGCCGCCAGGGATCTCACAGCCGTTGATCCCTTGGAGTGGCACGGTCTCATGCTCACCTTGTCTCATCTTCTCTACAGACGATCACCGCCCCCAGAAAATCTGTCTGATATCATCCACGCCCTGCTCCTAGGCCTCTCCTTCGAAAAGCGAAGTCCTTCTGGTGGCTCAACGGGCACTAACGTCAGAGACGCTTCTTGCTTCGGAATTTGGGCAGTGGCGCGTCGTTACAGTACTGCGGAATTACTCAAAGTGGAAACCCAGTCTGTTCTTGTGGCCAGGGGACATGATCCAGCAGCATCGATTTTACAGGTCATTGCAACAGAACTGGTCGTTACCGCATCTCTTGACCCAGCTGGCAACATTCGGCGGGGTTCGTCTGCTGCTTTACAGGAATTGATTGGTCGTCATCCCGATACGGTAGAGACAGGTATCTCCGTGGTCCAAACCGTCGACTACCATGCTGTTGCCTTACGTTCCAGAGCAATACATGAGGTGGCACTCCGAGCCACTAGGCTGTCGTCTCATTATGGACATGCTCTCTTAGAAGCGACGCTGGGCTGGCGAGGCATTGGGGACATGGACGCAGGCGCCCGAAGAGTAGCCGCGGCTTCTTTTGGGAACCTGACTGCGGAATTAGCTCGAACAGCCCCAGTGAACCCTTTTGACAACCTGTCAGCCTCGATCGAACTGCTTCTTTCTCGAATTCAAGGTCTCCAGGTACGACAGGTGGAGGAGCGTCACGGTCTCTTACTGAGTCTTGCGGCGATCTTCGACACCATTCCAAGTTTTATTGTAGAAGGAGCACTAAAGGAACAGGCCGACCGACTACCCATCCCAAAGGTGTATAATAGCCTCAAGGCAATCCTGCAAGAATCGAAAGACACGAAATTTCGAAAGCCAGAGTTGGTGACAGAAGCTATTAGCACGTTGTTGGTTTCTGCTATGCCCGTATTACTATTAAGTCTCTCGAACTATGAGCAGCAGTTCTCACAACTGAACACATTTATACGACGGGGATCTGCTATCGTCGACGAGACGGACAGTCATGTTCTGATGAATTCACTGGAATTTATTGACTTTGTCCGAACTCACCAACTGGACTTATTCAACGATCTCTTAGAGATCGCCGAAAGCTGTGTGAATGACTGGCTCGACAGGAATGAAACTGAAGTCACAAAGCCTTCATCCGAAGCTGCCTTGGTTCTTCTTCTCTTGTCAACGCCTACAAGACGAGCCGAAGTCATACAAGACTGGAGTGAGAAAGTTTGCGTGCCTCGGACACCACGAAATAGGCATGGGGATGGGTACTTTCATGCACTTACCCGAAGCCAACCGGTCCTGGCCTACCTCAAAGCTACTGGAAATGCAGACACTAAACAAATTTCGATACCTACGGTTCTGGGAGAGCGATGGGCAAAGGATAACGATATCGAAACACGTGTGGCGATCATACAAAGCCTTATTGACAAGCCGGTTCTCAGGCTAGAGTCCACCGAATTCCTTGGTCTCGTCTCAGAAGGACTCGACGACTATACGACAAACGCGAGAGGCGATATCGGTTCTCATGTTAGGCTAGAAGCAATCAAGGCGACAAAACCCTCTGGCAAGTACAAAACAAGAACCAAGAACTCGTGAATCGATTATTTCCACAAATTTTGCGATTAGCAGCCGAAAAACTAGATCGTGTCCGAGCCGAGGCAAAGTCGACGTTAGGAATAATTCTCCAGCCAAGGTATGTTCACGAGACAACTGGTTGTCGATTAGCTTCATACTGACACTGGCGTAGTGACTACGAGACTTTCCAAGAGCTGTTATTCACCTCGAGAGATTACTTCAGTTTCCTGTTTACACTCCGTGATACAACTCGGCTGAACATCGGCGCCTCAGGTTCTACTCTCAGTATCGACGGCTGCACATCCAGTCTACTCGCTGGCCTAGTCACATCAGCAGATACGGGGAATGAAGGCCTTGTAGTGGAGACACGTGCCGCTCTTGCTGAGCTTTGCGAAACGTCGGACGAAGGGCTGCACCAGGCCTACGGCTCGTTGCTGTATAACCTGAAGCTGTACGCCGGGCAGGACCGCGTGTTAGTGCCTACCCTGGAGGTCATTGCATATCTGTCCCACGTTGGCCTGCTGCAGCGCTGCTATAACACCTCTTGCCTTGTTGATGCCAATACCACTAGCGCGGGCCGTCCAGGTGCGCACCACCTCAAACTCAAACAATTCTGCCTCCTCGTGCAGAAGGCAGCGTTTAAAACCGGCAATGTCCGTAAGCTAGAGGCGTGTGTCAAAGTCTACGGGGCTATAGCGGCACTTGATACTAGGATCACAACGAAAGCGGCAATTATGATAACACCAACAACTGGCGCAAGCAAAGATAACAACATCGACGAAATTAGCGGCAATGTTGACGTTGCCGGCCGGCTACACGTGGCCAAAACACCGAACCAGGAACCAGGGGGGAGACAGGAAGAGGAGGGGGTGACAGAGGCGAGGAAGCGTTTGGGCGCACTGCTGCTTCATCCGTGGCCTAGAATTAGAAGTATGGTCGTTGATGAGCTGTGGGGTCTTCTTGGGTTGGGACTTGGTGGCGACGATAGAAGCGGTG
Source organism: Xylaria hypoxylon (assembly GCA_902806585.1). Lineage (NCBI taxonomy): Eukaryota > Fungi > Ascomycota > Sordariomycetes > Xylariales > Xylariaceae > Xylaria > Xylaria hypoxylon. Next base: position 1,718,314 of record CADCXB010000010.1, read on the forward strand.
GGGAATACGAGATCAACGAGGGGCATGAAAAGAGGAACAAGCTTCTCGGTATCGATTGGGGTAAGACTGATAAAACCCACGTCAAAAGGATCGTAAGAGAAATTGGTTTAGAATAAGAGCATTATTAGACTCGAAAAAACTAGACTAAATCCTTGTTAGCACAACTTGCTAGGGGTAAGGAATATCTAGTGAGTTTTAATTGGAAGATTGCGAGATGGGAGAGTGATTGTTATCGCCTTTTGAGTCGGACACTTATCTCTCAGTCGGTGCCGGCACTGTGGTTTGAAGGCTTGAGCTGTCATTGTAACTCGCTTCATTTACCACGTGGCCGTGGGATCCTGCCTGTTAATTACACTAGGTAGGTGTTAGACCTGCAGAATATTAGGTTACAGTAGTTTAGTACAATGTACAATGTGAAGTTCGAGGAGCCCAATATCACAGAAAGATCTGCGCACACTATAGTAGTATCATCATTTTAATACTTGGACATATATGGCTTGGGCTATCTACTAGTGTATACATACCATGTATCTGTGTTAGCCGAGGTGTGTTTGGCCTACCTAGTTGACGATCCTCCTAATCTTGGAATCGAGTAGATCGTATGTGTAGGTGGGTGGGTGACTAAGACCAAAACACCTGCCGATGTTACTGTATCTTGCTCTACACTACACAAGTACAAGTGTACCACCCTGCGAACCGTTCTGGTTATCTTGGCGCATTGATGGGGTTAGGCATTGTGTCATAAAAAGCACGGAACGTGGGGAAAGTATTGGTTTGGTTAAAAATATAAAAATATAAATAAAATAAAAAGCAATTAAAATTAAATACTACTTGGTGTGGTGACTAATGAATGCATGAACTTATGAGGCGTAGCGAGTGTAGTGTAGAGGATAGATGGGAATACGTACCGGTAGTAGTAGTAATCAAACACCATTCCTCCCGTTGAACACCTCTTCCTTCTTCCAATATAGTAGCAGTAGTAATCGCGCATGAACACTTCTCTATAGATAACAACATTGGGCGCCACCCATGCCATCCCTACATTCAGACAATCAATGCTTTATTACGCGCGGCGCAGTTTGGGAATGGGGAATCAATTGTTTCGAGCGAGTCAGACATGGAGGGCTGTGTGACGATAAAGCCTACACTAGATAGGCTATTGTCTTCAAGATTGTCTTGTCTTGTCTTGTCAAGTTAATTGGCAGTGTTGGCATGGTAAAGGAGTAGCGTAGCGCGTGGGCTAGACAGGTGTAAGATACCTACTTATAGTGTAATGGTACATAGGTAGGTGGGTGGTACTTGTAGGTAGCGCAGAGACGGAGGCGGCCGGGACATGGTCCACAATGTGCTAAATCCGGGGAAGCGCCCGGGGGGTGTACCAGAAGATACAGTATTACATGTAAAGACCACTGCGTCAACAGCACGAGGGCCAATGACGAACGCCGGAGCATAAAGACGTTATACTCAGTAATCGGTACCGAAGAAATGGTGACGAATATATTGAGTGTAATTTAAACCAATGCATCTCAAGCCGACGACCCGACAGTCCGGACAGATAGCGTGCTAATTAATATATGTATATTAAGTGGCCAAGAGTTCATCATCTATTAGGCTAGTGGAGTGCGTAGTTCTGACATGTGCAAGCCAACCAGGGCCGACAGCCTAGGCTAGATAGTCCAGTACGTTTATCAGCTGAGCCAGGTGACGCCTCCTCAACTTACGGATTACACTAGGTAGGTAGGCGATTTGTTTACCAGGTTTGGGTGATACCGTTGAGTAGCACTATACTCATAAGAATCTCGGTTAGTCTAGCCTAGTTGGTAGTTGCGGGGACTTTTGTGCTTTTGCGGTTTTCGATTTGTTGCAGGTAGGTAGCTCCAAGGTCGCCAGCCTGCTTGAAAGAATGGGGACTGCAACACTGGGAACTTATACTAGTAAGTGGTAATCGCAACGAAAAGTACTTGCCGGGGTAGATACTTATATGTGAATCGTCACGATAAGTGTTGGTTGGAGTAGGGACCATCATGGAATTCAAGGGGCGACATCCATTCCAACTTAGGCATTTGCGTGCGGCCAAAATTGATTGCCTTCGAAGTTTGATTTCAATAGGGACGGACTTAGTGTGGCGACACGGATGTGAAAAAGGTCGGTCCGAAGTCTGGTCGTGAAAGCTCGGGCGAGAGGTACCAAGCACTACTGAGTATAGCACTACCTACCCTCGTGACTTGGAGCTCTGCACGTAATACAAGGCTCGGACTAACTCGGATCATGCGGCTCAATGGATGGATGCACAACTCGAGCCAAGACTGCTTTGCAGAAGACACCCTTATTCAAATCCTGTGGTGTACGGCACCGTCGGAAACAATAAAGCTGCTTGCGCAATCCCGTTAAAGGGGGGAGGGAAGAGGGCCGATCCGTAACAGTGATAGTCCGTAGGTTCTGTCTGTCGCCTGTAGGTTCTGTCCGTAGTTAGTGCGCCCGGTTGGCTGGCGGTTGGCTGGCGGTGAGCGGAAGCTATCCTGCCCTGAATGAGATCTACTGCGTAGGTTAGTTGTTAACTAGACTAATCCCCAAAATTGTAGTGCATGGGCAGTACTGCATGGGCTACGTTGACGGTTTGCTGGGTAGATGAAGCGAAACACCATGTCATGATATCCACAATGTCGGGTCTCGCTGAGCTACTAGTTAGTATGTCGGTGAGCGACGGGTTTGATCAGTGGCGAAACTTGGCATGTTGGGTTAGGCGTGGCCTTGCGAAAGCCGCATAATAAGTAGATATGACCGTGTGGGATGAAGCAGCTTTGTGGATGCTCATGAAACATGTTGGTTGGGGGGGAACATGTAAATAAAAAGGCTGAGAGAGCCTGATCAGAGATAGTATGTATAATGTCAAACAACAAAATCAAATACATAAGTACATACTCAGTACATACCGTACCCTAGCAGTCTGCCCTAGTCGCGCTCGCGCTCCTTGTTGTACTTAATGATTTGCGTGACGTGCGAGAAAGATACTTCCCGTATCATGTACTTCGTCGCTTCGATAAGCACAACCAGTGTCATTGTGTCAACCACCAATCCTGATGCATACCTATTGGTCTGTCGCTCACAGCTCGGCAGTCGGAAACAGAGTAATTGTCATCATTTCACTTTGCAGCCCATACTTACTTAGTATGTCTTAGCCCGTCTCCATTGGCTGTGTCGAAATCCTGAATCGGTTAAGTCCCATCCCACTCAATCTGATAATCACCCCATAATCACTATACTCAGTATGTAAGTATAGTAGCTGTAACTCAGTAAAGAAAGCAGTAACACTCACTCTACGCATACTGAGTATGTATACTGTAGTATTCGTATTCACTGCGGGCAGAAAATAATTAAACTAAATGGGTGGATATCTCCCCGATTCAGGAATTCGACATAGCCGATGCAGATTGGCTGATATGTCGGACTCCTCAAGACTTGATTCGAGGCTTTCACCCTTCCCCAGTGGTCTGGGTCTGCGTTGGGTCTGCGTGAATTGTCCAACCAGTGGACTTCGGCCAGATGACCCCCATACCGCAGCAGGGGTTCTTATCGACTGCCCTTGCCGGTGGGGAGGGATTGACACGATCACAATGGTTTCTACGGGTGACTGGAAAAAAATAAATGTAAACCCCATCGCTGTTCGCCTGGCAGCTCGCCTGGCAGCGAGGACGTCGTTTTATTGTTTATTTCCGGGATACCTACTAGTAGGTCACCTATCAGTCGGTAATGCATTGTTCTGCCATCAGTGTTCATCACGTGTTGCTGCCAGGACACAGTTTGGCGCCGATGACCCAGTAAATATTGGAAATTCGAGCCTACACTAGCTCGGTCGGCATGCAAGGCATTTATGATTTCAGCAACGGAGCTGCTCCCTTGATTTCTGTTATCTGGCACTACCATTTAGTGTACATCAACTAGTGTATGTTAGGGCACGCTCTTCTCGACGTTGTTCTTGAACGGTTGATAATAATAAATAAAGAAATTAATAAATAAATATGAAGAGTTAGACAAGTAAGATCTCTCCGCTCGACATTCCCAACGGCTTGGGACATGCTGAATGGTGTCAGGGCCAATGAGGGATGAGAGTTGACACCATATCCATTCACATGTCGAATGTGGTGGACAGATCTGGGGTGACGCAAGAAGCTACTATGTAGGAGGAGGAGCTGATGCATTGCTGACGATAATCATCAATCAGCTGTGGTGGCCTGGGCGCTTCCCACATACTATGTACATTTAGGCAAGCGAACTGCCCTCTGCCTCCCATGTTAGTTCATCATTAGTTCATCATTAGGGGGTTTGGGCCTTGTTCACTTTTCGAGAGTTTCGAAGCTGCTTACAGCATTGATGTGCATATTATAATATATATAGGAATTGTTTATATATATACCAGACGTAGCATAGTGTACCTAGGTAGTGTACCTAGGTAGTGTAGTGTACGTATCGATCTCGGGTATATACCTAGTGCACGTATGCGGTACTGTACATAAGTACACGATCCGAGTACCGGCCGGCAACAAGTCGTAGCGAGTTACACTAGTCTAGTTGAGTTGACTGCAGACAACGATGCTGTACCTAGCAAGCAGATCGTCAAGAGGGTGGGCTCAGGTGCTGAAAAGGGTAACGGCTCGGCTAGACTCGACGTCGAATGGTTGATTCATACAAGCGAGGTTGACATGGCTTTTTTAGCGGCACCATCACTAGTCCTTTCCTTGTTTCTCTCCTCTCCCTCTCTTACCTACACTACATACACTAGATACCATTGGTGCTAGCCAGTCATTACACCAGACCATGACTTACAGTAGTCTCGAGAGTCAAGACTATTTATGTATTGTACTAGTAGTAGTATGTATGGTGATGGTGAGACCTTCCTAGTACCCGGTACATATAGTACTTTGCACATACGGTTGAAGTGTTTGCGGCATTCTGACAGAGTCCACGAGGGTTTTTAGATCTTACACTAAAAGGAGCTCGCCCAATGCTTGGCTTCGTCCAACCGACAACAGGGTTTTCTCACCGCAAGAGATTGAGCCAATCCAAGCGTTTGGGATTCCTTTGACGGTGTCGCACAAGACGGGCGAGTAGGGCGGGATGTGATTTGCAATTTCGATCAAGGAAGGACACGCTGTGCCGTACACTACAGGAAGACATATAGTAGTATACTATGTATGTGATGTCTAATTCAGGCCCGTCATGATCTTCGTCTGGTGGCATACTGAGTGCCTAAGTGTGGCGGTTGGTCTGAATTGCCGGATACCTACACAGTAAAGTACACCACAGTACTGTGTATTGCACAAGAGCCATGACTAGAATCAAGCCATTTAGTGTCTTTTGGTGATAGCTAAGAACTTGGCTGTTTACGGGCTTGTACTGAAATAATAGGTAGCGCCAGCGCTGTACGCATACGGTACCTAGTGGAACTTGGTAACGGCGATCTTGGTAGTTTAAGTGGCGGAGGTACTATCGGATACATTAAGTCACGCGTTCAATACATGGCAAACCAAAGTAGCGGAACCTACAGACTGGACTGACCCCATCCCGAGGGATTCGACGATGTGGGGAAAAGCACCCTCTCACGTCCCATGCCCAACCGTGTAAGACAACTGGGACAGGGTTCGTCATCCCTGGACGGTGGACTTTGGTCCTCTGGACAGTAGCCCTGGACAGTAGCCCTGAACACTGGACAGGACCCCCGGTCCGCCCTGGAGTATCAATACCATTTCCCCTTCTACTACCTAGTACTCATAGGTAGGTAGTGGACAGCCTAAACCCTGTCCCTTCATTGGTAGAATTTACCTATCAGAAGTGGCGCGACGTCGTGCTTGGTCGGCTCGAGGCCCTCTTTCAGACCCTCACCCGCAACGCTAAAGCAGATACCAACTGCGGTAGACCGCCGCGCAGGTGCAGGCGCAGGAGCAGCACCATGATTGTTGGTGGTTTGAATCCCCAAGACTCAATTGTTATTAGGTACCTCCTCGCCTGTTACCCTCAGCGCATCTCGCTACCCACTCTGTCTCACCTCGCCCAACCTTTAATCGAGCCGAGTTCGACTCTCGTGGTTCTGCGACGTTTTAACTACCACGAACCTTCTTGTCGGCAGTGCTATTACTGCTGCTGCTGTTGTCGTCGTCGCCTCGTGTTGCTTATTATATTACGACCAGTTTCATCGCAACCTTTTATACCATGTACAGTCTATCACCGTCATCATCGACCCGTTATAGTAGTACATGCTGTCCATTGTCACGAGAGGAAGTCCGCACTACAGCCTTTATATATGCATATGCATCAGGTAAACTCGACACTGCTGCCAGTCCGGGATCACAGGCCATCTGTCGGCCGCTTTCATAACGATTATCACAACATTGCGCGCGCGGTGTGCACTCGAATTGCAGTTGATACCAGAGACCGAAGAGCCGTCTCTTCCATCGCCCTGTCGCTCCATTGCGCTGACATCTGGCTTCCTGCAACTGTACGTTGCTGCAGGTAGCGCTGAGCTTCGCCTATAAGCCGTGATAGAACCCAATATCCAGCCTGCCAGCCCCCGGGGACGACTGCAAACTCCCCGCTCGTCCCCTCTACGGAGGTTGACGGGCGTGGCCACCATTGACCATTGCCCAAAGACACCATGCCGTTGTACTCGTCGCCGCCGCCGCTACATACTCCCGACGACGACAAGCCCACCCTTCTCGTCTGCTGGTGGATTACCCTTTTCTGTGCCACCATCATCCTCCTACGCGTCGCGGGCCGTTTTGTCCGATCTGAGAAGCTCTTTCGGGAAGACAAAACTGTTACCCTCGCTGCCATCCCCCTCTTCATTCGCATGGGCCTGGTCCATGTCGTGTTGCTATGGGGGACCAACAATGCCCAGTTTACCTGGCCATTGACAGAGACGGAGAGGAGACGCAAGTCGATCGCGAGTGGGCTGGTTATAGCAAGTCGCATCTTCTATGCAGCAACGTAGGTCTTATTTTCTTTTCTGTTACCAAACGATTAATCGTTGATATTTATTGTTCTGTCCCCCAATGTCACCACCTCCTTCATTTCCATTGGGATTTCCACATGTCGTAGCTGGCCGGAAACTCGAACTGCATGGCCCCCGAGTCGAGTTGCTTCAAATTGTTTGGATCCGTTCAAAGCTAACTCGTGTATACCCTAAGGCTCTGGACACTCAAGCTTGCTATCCTCGAGTTCTTTAAGCGATTGACAAGCACATTTTGGAGACGGTCCCACGACATCACCCTCAATATTATACGTGGTATATTGGCTGTGACGTTTGTAGCTGTCCTGGGTGCGAATTTGGCTGAATGCCGGCCGTTTAATCACTATTGGCAGATTTTGCCTGATCCCGGTGGCCAATGCCGCCAAGGCTACGTCCAGCTCATCACAATGGCCACAGCTAATATTATGACCGACCTTGTCCTGGTCATTTTCCCTGTGCCTATCATCTTAACTAGTACTATGGGTCCGAAAAAGAAGCTACAACTTACCTTGCTATTTTCCTTGAGCTTAGGTCCCGTTGGCACCACCATTTATCGACTGGTCTATGTTTTCCACAGCCATGGTAGCCAACAGACGCGGTCTCTTCTGGCATCAGTTGAGCTGCTTTTTGCAACCACGGCGGCAAACGCGTTGGTACTTGGTTCCTTCGTCCGTGATCGAGGTACGAAGAAGATTAAATACAGAGCCGATTCTGTCGCTGGTGACTCCTTGGATCGAACATCCTCAAGGCGCCCCACAATCAACAGACATTGGGGCAGTGATGAAGATTTGGTCAGAGACCTAGGCTTGGGTGCCGATCAGAGGTATCATGATCAAGAGGAAGCGCCTTCGAGGTTAGGATATGGACCCGCGCCGATTGCCAGTTTGAATAATTGGCAATTCGATCAACAACCAACGATAAGCGTTGCGCGCAGAGAAAATAGCCTTCCTAATGAGCAGTCAGCCTCTTCTGGCCAGACCAACTCAACTAACACTCCAAGGCGGGTGTCTTTCTTAGATGCAGGAGGAGGCTTACCAGATGCTGAGACGAGCGACACTACTCTACGAGGCACCCGCGACAGTTTCAACTCAAGCCAGGATCCGCTCTCCCCGTATCGTGCAACTCCATCACCAACCATGAATGCGAGTGGCTCCGGCTTACGACGAGGCTCTCAAACGATTTTGCAGGATTTGGGTGGTCTCCTTCACCCTTTCCAGTCGCGGCGTGCTAGGAGTCCTCCTAGTGGAACTGAGTTGCAACCTATACCACAACATCCTCATGAGCCAGCTTATGAAATCGACGAATATCGTGGCGGTCCGGTTTTAGTCGATGTTGGCGGCTTGCTCAGATAGCACGATAATTTTGCCGCCGCCACCACCACCCCCGATTCATTCATTTTATACACTACCACGATACTTCTATAATTCGATTACTACGATCATCGGATCTTCGCAATCGATCTCCGATCTCATGAGATTTACGACGTTGATACCGAAATCTACCATGAAGTGTACAACAGATTTATATACATATACCAAAATCTAAGCAGACTGGGCTGGGCATAAGGCGTCATAGCAATGGGTTGTTTAGTCTCCATCTTGGGAAATGGGCTTGATTTCATTGGAACTGGCTTTAGAGACAAAGCTACTGCGGCGTTTTCGGTTTCACGACACGGGGGTGAACAACTCTAAGGGTCGGGAGTTGATCAGAGCCATGATTTTCTTCCATTGCGTTATTCCTCATCAGCGAAAGATGTCAGGATTCAAGACAAGGGGACCACGGAAGTTAACAGAGAGCTGGGTCATGGTTGACGGAAAAGAAGGTTAAGGATATCGGAAAGGGTATTAAATAAGATGCTGATGCAGCATCTTCATGGTTTTCTCACCATGATTGCTCGTCTACTTAGACTCGCCGTCGCCATACGCGACGGTGCTCCGGCAGGATTTATAGATACCCCCAACTGTTACTTGTTTGTTTCTATACTACGCGGTACGTAAGTAATGGCCGGGCAATTAATTAGCTTCACTAGCGATAGCGATAGCGACCAGGACCCGACCATGAAATAGAAAATACTTTTCTGTGATATTTCTTGCTCCTTCTGATCACCCCTGCCTTCGGAAGCTTATCAAAATATGTGAATCCTTGCACCCACCTATATTGCTTGGCTGTCAATTTCCTGACATGATTGCATGTGAGTCTCACTGTAACCGCAGATAAGTTCGAGTAAGCTACGCGGAAGAATCAGACTCAGTCAGAATCTCGGATATGTAGGTAGGCCCTTAGAATACACTTAATGAGTTGAGCTGACACTACGTATTTACTTACCTATCTACTACTCATACGTATGCACGAAGTCTGGTTTCGGTATAAACTTCGGGTTTACTCCTCCTATGTCTTACTACGTGGCTTGTCAGAGCCGTTGGTTGGTTCGTCCCCGTGCATCCGGGGGGTGACGCACCACACTTCACTCCAGGAAGGCTGGCTGACACACGTGGGCCATACCACCCGGTCGGTGGCGGCTCGCCTCTCGCATCTTCCCTTCCGAGATACCTTGGTGGTCTGGGTAAAAACCCCGGCCAATCATATTACCCTTTCGTGCGGCAAGGGGCTGGTTGACCTTCTACGCCGCGGAAATCATTCAGTCTACTGTGCGCGATTTGGAATTTGTGCGTCTGACTCGCGCCGCGGAAGGATCTCGTGGTTTATAACTTTATAAGTACGTTGCGGCATACCGGGCCCAGCGGACACCGAGAGAGATAAGGGGGGAAAAACGTGTTCATCTTGCAGAATCTAATCGTTCTGGTATCTGGGGTAGATACATAGACTTCATCGTGTGCGTTGAAAAAAAAAACGAAATACTAGGTATGTACCGTTGTTCAATTATTGAATACATTATTGTCTAAGTACTCATTCGTATTTTGTAATCACGCTGTCCAAGACATATTTGAATGAGGCGGCTTACATATACCTAGCAACTGAGGCTGAAGTCTGCATGTATGTCTTGGACTGGGGCTCTTGATATCCTAGACGCTCGGACTCAAGACGTGTGATCCAATATCGGTCCGGAATGGGAGATCGATCTATCGATCGAACGATTGAACGCCTGATTTGGCGTTGTGATGAAAATCCTACGTATCTTCACAATGAGATCTGTGCTTCTCTCGACTCAGGCTGATAAGTGTGTCACAACTTAAGAAGTTCTGGCATGATGACGGACATCATATGTACTAGTAGTAACAAAGTTTCGAATTCAAGAGATTATACAAATCGGACAAGGGGTGTTCTCCAGATTATTATAAACGGGGCAAGATATCAGTAAGGACTACTCGGTATACGCTATATAGCCCAGAGCATAGGTAGAGACAACATGCGAAAGAAGTGCAAGCGTCTATATCGGAAGAGCCAGCTTTCAGGTCTTAAGCCCACTTCGGCATATACCGAGATCACTCATCACATGCTCGAGAGAAGTATTAGGACCTTAATAGTCCTAGAATTTCACTATAATCACTAGGCTTTCCATTAATCAGAACTGTCGAACTACTTTTTTTGGCCAGGTAGTTCTTGACGCTAGTAATTATGTGTACCCGTGAGATATGTACTAAGGGAAGAACATTTGGGAGTCATCTGTCATGTTAGGTATAGATATATATGCGCGTGACTGGATTTTGCTTCAAGGGGGGGAATCGTCCGGTATCCTTGGAAACCCGATCACTTCTTGCCGTGATCAGTTTTAACACGTGCGGGAATGTTTGGGACTGCTTTGTGCTTCTCGACCTGGTTGTACCATACATTATCCTGAGCATCGAATAGCAAAACTAAGCAGAAAATCCTAAGCACTCGATTGCTGGGAATCAAACAGACTCGTATCGAGAAGGCTCGAGGAGGGCCAAAACCCGTCAAAGAAGCCCTCCGAGCTTCAACCTAAACGCCGTCCTACCGTCAAAATTTCCATTGTCATCCACGTTAGACGCCGTATTCTGCAAATGTTCTTTTTTGCTCTATCATTGTCTCCTCCGCTCTTGGGTATTATTTTTTTATACACACAGCCGGTAACTAGCGTAACGTCCGGCTGTCTCACTGCTGCGGATAATTTTGACGATCTGTCCGCGTCGCATGCCGAAATACTTGGCAACCGGATCGCGCTGGAGAATACGTGGTAGCTGGGTCTCCTTCAGGCGGTAACGCTTGAGCAGCGCTATCTTCTCTTCCCTGCTCAGAATGACGTGGCGGGGCACCAGTTCGTGATGGGTGATGTTGATGAGCAGGTCTTCCTCCAGAAACCACTCGATAGTGGTCCATTGGGCGAATTTGGGGATCTCCTTCTTGGCGGCAGACGAGACATTACCGCTCAGAATCATCATGCCGGTCCTGTAGTGCTCGTGCGAGCAGAACTTGGCGAATTTGCGCATAGCCTCGGCGCCGACACTGGGGTCATCGTTGAATTCGATCCAGATGGTGCCGACGTCTGGTTGCGGTTCGGGGTTGTTTGCGGTCGCGGCAGGTGTGTATTTCTTTTGCATCTCTGCGCTTGGTCGAGCAGAGAACTTCATTCTCTCGCGCCTATTTATAGTTGCACCCAGCTCTGGTTAGCCACGGTGCGACTTTCAGTTGAATGTTTCATGATATCGGGGCACACCTACGAAACAGTGCCGTCTATGCTGGTGTACTGCGTTCTGAATGCATCAAGGGAGATCTTGACCTCTTCCTCTGCTAGTTCGTAGCCCTGGATCCATCAGCATCTCTACTTTCGCGACCCGCAGCTCATGGGTTGTATTGAGGTCGACATACTCGGTCCTGGACCATCTCGTGGGCGGTTCTCCATGCGCGCCAGGCCTTCACTATACTCCTCTCGTTTGCCTCCGAGTTGAGATTCTCCATGTCCGCCATTTTGGCACCGGGTGAGATTACGCAGCGCGTCGAGTTTGTTCAGTAAACCGTATTTGCGCTGGGCGAGTGCATATAGACCCGGGGGATGCCTCTTGTTTGAGAGTTGTAGTGATATGCGCAAGAAGGAAAGAGAATCACGGATGGTAACAATGGTCAAGGAAAGCTCTGTCTCAGCCTTGCTCTTCCACTGTTAAAAAATTCCAGAGACTACCTAGGTTTGCAGGGGGTTCGCAGGCTACCACTGGGGTCTCCACTACAGAAGGTACCTAGCCTACCTACCTACCTACCATATCTCTACCAAGTGGGCTGCAACGCAGGTACGAAGATACAATGGCCAGGTGCGGGACAGGTTCGGCTTAAGAAGGGCTCCACCTCTAAAAACGCCCAGACCACGTCGATAGCCTGTGCCTATTGGTGAATTGGGGTTAAGAATTGGAGTTGGATGGAACGGTTTGGTTGTGCTGCACCCCAAATTCCTGCCAAGAACAACCAGAAAAATTCCATCTGCTGGGCCAAAAAACCTAAGAGAACTGACAGCCTTCTAGACCCTGAGATCTGGCCTTCCTCTCTCTAGGTTGCCGATCTTTCTCTTTACCTCTCGCCTCTTATATCCTTTTTGTTCTCTTTTACCTCTCTTATATAAGTAGGGTGTTGCGAAATCAGAGTCTATCATTAATTTGGTAGCCTTGCTTTGTCGCTCTTGTGCGCTGGTTTTCTACACATCGACAGTCTAATATACTCATATATCATCCTATCTATCCTATTTATCCCCTCTCATCGCACCGTCGCCTACTTCTTCTTCAACCATGGCCGACACCGCTACCGCCCCTGCTGCTGCTGCTGCCCCTGCAGCGGCCGACAAGAAGAAGCCCGAGAAGCTCGAGAAGCCTGAGAAGCCCAATGCCGAACTCTTCAATGAGCGTCTGGCCAAGGCTGAGAAGGAATACCAGGACTCAATGGCGAAATATGTATGTCGTAGTGCTCAAACATGACCTGGGCCCTCGTGCCTACTGTCTATACCGCACGTGGCAATATGCTTACGCCCTCATTGTAGAACGCTATCAAGGCCAAGGTCGACCTCGCTACCCCAAACAAGAACAAAGAAGCTCAGACGCCCACCCAGAAGCGCCGCTACGAACTGATCGCCGAAGCGAATGATATCCGTAACAAACAGGGTGTTGGCAAAAATGCTCGTAACTCCAAGCTCGATCAGATTAAGCGTCTCGACGAACAGCTCCGGTCCCGTATTACCGAACAGAAGAGTGCTCGTGGCAAGGTCGCTTTCAAGAGTGTCGAAGAGATCGATCGTCAGATTGAGGCTCTGGACAAGGAGGTGAATAGCGGCATGATGAAACTCGTCGATGAGAAGAAATCTTTGAATGAGATCTCGAACCTGCGCAAGCAACGCAAGAACTTCGCCCAATTCGATAACTCGCAGAAGGGTATCGACGACTTGAAGGCCAAGATCAAGGAGATCAAGGACAGCATGGATGACCCTGAATCTCGTGCCCTTAGCGAGCGCTACTCCAAGGTCCAGGGCGAACTGGACTCTATGAAGGCCGAACAAGACGAGGCCTTCAAGAACCTCAACTCCTTGCGCGATGAGCGAAGCAAATTCCAGGCCGAACAACAAGAGAAATTCCAGGCTGTGCGTAAGCTGAAGGACGAGTACTACACTGCGAAGAAAGCCTTTGGCGAGTACGAGCGTGAGGCACGCCAGAAAACTCGTGACCGCCAAAAGGCTGAACGGGAGCGCTTTGACAAGGAGAAGAAGAAAGAGCGCGCTCAGAAGATGCTACAGGAGGCCGGTGACCCAGCGTACCTTGAGGAGATCCGTCGCGCCAATAGTCTGCTCCACTTCTTTGACCCATCGTCTGCTTCTACCGAGAAGGCACCTCTTCTCGCTGACAGTGGCTTAACCGCTGAAGCTTCGCGCAAGGTTGACGGCTCTGATCTCAAGGGCACGAAGCTAGTGCGAAAGGAAGACCGCGACGAGGACTTCTTCCCCGCTCTTAAGAAAGGAAAGAAGGGCAAAAAGTCGGTCGCTGTTGAGAAGAGCGGTTTCAGCTGCCCACCTTCAGTTATTGACGACTGTAGTTTCTTGGGCATTGACCCCCCCATGAGTGCTGCTGACGTTCCGGTTATCATTGAGAAAGTTAAGGCAAAACTCGATCACTGGAAGTCTGATCAACAGGCCGAGACGCGACGAGTAGGTCGCCTGAATGATTTTCTACGTTGGTCCCCTTTGCTAACTATTTCTAGAACGTTGAAAAGGCGAAGAAGGAGATCGAGAAACTGGAGACTGAAGAAGCCGCAGAAACATCTGGAGCCGCAAATTCCAACGGCGTCAACGGGGACAAGGCCGACTCTAAAGTAGAGGCTATTACCTCGGACCTCAAAGATGCTTCGTTGGAGGAGAAGAAGGAGTAGAACTCCGGCGGCTTCCCTGAATTCCAATCACAACAGAAGCCAAAAAGCTTAAGCCCGAGGAAAAATCAGCCACCAATAATGATAGCTCTAAGACAGCAAACTCTCCCCCTAACTCTGGATTGCAGGGCAACCGCCAACAGTTTAGGATTGACGCACATGTTGCCTATGAGCCCGATAAGCCACGAGTAGAAGGCATCCTGCCGGCAGATTCGGGGTCAATCGTATAAATCTAGGCGTTTCTTGCATGTTCTTATCGTCACCGCGAGAGCCCTATCCTCCTTCTTCGTTGTGTTAACGTTTATGTCTTCTCCACATTACCCACCATTCATGATATTTCCTCGGCTCAGTATTGGCGAGCCTCTCAAGCGGGAACTACAATAGCGATTTAGCCCGGAAATAAAGCATCTCATATCAATCCTCTGCGGATGGGTCATTCCTACCTATCATATTGACTATACCTCTCTAACTAGACCATGATATCACCGCAATTGCATATGCCTAATTCATCGCTATACTTCTCTTAGCTAGGTTGCTATTGCGTAGCTCCACGAACGGGTCGATTCCGCGACTCCCCGGGGTAAGGTGCTGTTTCACAGGAACATCCGCGTCAATTTGCGTGATACACGTGGACGAGCTCATGAACAACGCGAACTCCTGTCTTTAAGTTTCTCAGACGCGACAGATCGGGGGCAGATTTTGGGGGCCGAGACCGTCCCATCCGCCGTTTAATGAAATGAGGTTGGGTTCGGTTGGGCCGCGTTGCTGCTAGCCCCGATAAATACCTACATACCTAAGCGTAATGCACGCCAAATCGGTCTCGTGATCTATTATGCAGCGTGACAATTGTTACCTCTTCCAACCCACCTGCATAAGTACACACATTCTGCAGCTCATACACATACATACATACGCAGTGTATATCCAACTATGATGTGTATACTTACTGTAGTAGGTCCACGTAGTCGGGGTTTACTAATCTCTACTGTAGTCTGGTAAGCTGTCGCTTGTGCTGCTCGTAGCCACATACATACGCATGTATATACATCCATGTGATAGATCGATCACAATGGATGGATGTGAGAGGCCATGATGTATGATAATGTACGTACGTACGTGCGCAAAGTGGATTAGAGGCAGGTTGATAAATAGATAGCTACGCAATATTGAAGTGCGGTTTGCTGGCGGGATATGATGTGACAGAACGCGTACCGCGGCATCTCACTTTACTTTACTCTGCTTTACCTAAATAGGTGCCTACGTACCGACTAACACATGATAGGATCCCGAGGTTTCGGCGTTGGAATCCGATTTTTATTTTTTATTTTATTTAATAATAATATAGAAGCCACCCTGCATGCTGCGCGAAAGTCGCTGGTGTTTGTTCTCATCCAATCTTCTCCGTACCCGGATGGTGGGCGAGGCGATGAGAGGTGCTACATGCTAGGTAGGGAGCCAGAAGGTGGTTGTTCCACAACCTCCAGCCAATCCGCAGGGACAGGCAGACCGAAAATCCGCGACATGCATACTGGCAACGTCCAATGTGCGGGAAGCTTAGTATATTGCCTACTTGGGCAAATCGGCGACTGTGCTGAGATGATGGTATTATATACATACATACATACACATACATACGCACGTACATGTAGCTACTAAAGTACGCAGCTTAGGTTCATTAATGGTTCGTTTTGTTTTCTGACGGAGGAGTTGAAACGTGGAGCCGATCACGGGAATCAGCATGTTGGTGATGCTTTTGTGTTGCCTTTTTTGTTTGTTTGGCTTTGCATACATACACGTTGTCGATTCTATCTACCTAGTCCTCTCATTTTCCAGTCAGCTGTCCACATTCACCATACTTAGATATCCCAATGGATCGATGTGGTGGTTAACCGAGGCTCGAAGCTTACCCCCTACGTGTCGGGTTGTTATAGTTGCAAATGCCATATGGCGCGAGAGTCGCGGCCGTGGCGGACCGATGCACACTGTGTAATACTTCATTCTCGCGAATACTGGCAATCTGGGAATTGAGTGGTTTGGGGGGTGGGGAGGTCACTGGGTTCACAAGGTGGCAGTTCTAGGAAGGGAGTGTTTCAATTATTTGGTTTCTTGTCTACTACTCTGTTGGGGCCTCGAGACTGTAATGGGAATAGACAGACAGTCGGTTAGAGGCGTGTTCCATACTCTACCCCTATCTGTAAACCCGTCAAGTACTCATAGTCATCTTCATAGGTGTCAACGTATTGATCCGCAGCACAAGGTTATCCCTAACCTATGCTCTTTTGATAAAGCCTAACACGGGCGTATTCCAACTTCCCCAGACACCCTTGTACAAGCAGCCTTGTGCCTTGGTTGACTGGAGCCACTTCTCTTCAGGTAGAGGTTACTCCTTCTCTACCTGGGCTCGTATATTCGACGATCAAACAACTTGGTTGCGACGAGCCTCGCTATGTTCGTTCCTCCATTTATGAATTATTGCTTGAAACTCCGTACTCCAATACCGCAATCCGCGAGGTAACCAAATTCAAAATAATATCAAGCACCTGCAACACCGACCGGACCTAGTTGAATTGAAATATGCGGTCTAGAGGTCCATCTTCTTGAACCTACAAGACAGAGCGGCGAGTGAGGTAAACGAAGAGACAAAAGAACCTTGGGAAAATGGTGCCAAAAGATAACGGTGCCGGCCCTATGCAAAATGATTATGGACCTAAGCCGTGGTTGCTCCCCAGCTAGCTCCTGAATGCATTGCAAAACGTGGTCATCGACTCATATAATCGTCGTCTCGTGAAATACCATCCCTCAATATCTAGGATATGATGGTAATAGACCTGCGGTATGTTGTGCGAGAAATAAACAAAAAAGAAGTTTGAGTTTTGTTGTCCGACATTCTCTTATAACGCTCGAGTCGTGGCGAGTCCATAGTGACTCGGTGAAGCCATTGTATCGCGAATTGAGAGTGTTCCGCTTCACGGAAGTATGGTGCTTTTCAGCTGGTTCCCTTCGGTTATCCTGTTTAGTGGAAGCCATAGAAACTTTGAGGTGGTGCTGTCGGCGGCCGGAAGCCCTGCCGTCTTGATCGTGACACAGGGGCCATGGGATTTCCGATAACATGCATGGGAGGAGGGGCGGGCGTTCTCCTTTCGATAGCTGGCGGCGGAGGCGTCCTTCTGCTACGCGCTCTCTCTTGTGCGCTCTCCGGAGCTATGGTTGAGCTCCGCCTATGTGCCTTCCTCGCTCCGTTCATTGCACTCAGTGGTGGGTCTTTAACGGCAGGGTCGTCTTCTGGGGGGAGATTCATCTCGACCAAGCCGAAAAAATACTCCAGCACTTCTGGGTACCGTTGAACACTTGACTGCCAATCGTCGTCGATACCTCGCTTGAGAGTTGCCTGAGCCGCCTGAAGCTCAGTTGGATGTGGAGGTGAATGGTAATAATGATAAGCAGTGGCTGTTAACCGATCCATATGTTCGTTATGTGCAGCCTTCCGCCGCTCTGTAAGCAGTCGAAAATACTCGAGAATGTAATCCTGGGCATGTGCCCGGACCCAAGAGCTGGCATGGCGTTAGTATCAGACAGCATTTAACTATGTGTCGGCATTGAGGTTTGGCCAACGTGGGCCGAATTCTGGGGAAATGGCTTACCGTATCTCATTGTAAACAGATTGCATCATCCGATGCTCTGCCTGCTGAACCGCAGCCTCAAGCCCCTTGGCCTCACAGTCACAGGCATGGGTGGCAGGGGCATGGCATATGGCACAGTCCGGGTCCATCCTAATGACGGACTTGCGGTGTTTCTCCCTAGGATACATTTTAGCGGCGTGAAGCCGAAGGCGGCGGAGGCGAGGACGGCCGGTGTGTGAGGCTGGTACACATAAGGGACAATAGGGTTATGATGTGCTATTGTACAACGTATCCATAAAGTGACCCGAAAGGGTCCATGGAGCAAGAAGGGGGAAGGAGGATCAGAAGTAAGCAGAATGGAGACTGACCTGTATTATGAAGAGGAAGACCAGCAACAGCACGTCAGAGAGTGGGAGTGTTGCAGCGAACCGCGTGGTGGCAGGAGGGGGGAATTGGACAAGAGGTGTTCAGTCTGTGGCTAGCTCGCGATTGTCCTGCAGGGAACAGAATTGACCGCCCGGTCGAATGCGGCGAAAGGAAAAAAGAGGGCAGCAAATAAGGAGAGAGGAGAGCAGGTTTGCAACCCGATATGGCCGATATCACGGGGAGCCGAACAGCTCTATGGCTCTACAGGAGTGTGGGGTATAGACACAACCACGATACACAGTACGGGAGAAGCCAAGATCGGAGAGATGGGGGGAGGCAGAGGAAGGGAGAGAGGGAGAACGGGCTGACTGGCTGGCTGGCTGGACTAGACTGACTAGCTGACTGACTGACTGACTGGGTGACTGACTGGGTGACTGACTGGGTGACTGACTGAGTGACTGAGCGACTGGCTGGCTGGCGGACTGACGAGTGAGTACTCGAGGCTAACAGAGTCCAAATGATGGTAGTAGTCGTAGTAGTCTACCCAGGCAGTGAGTGGTGGCAGTGAGTGGTGGTAGGTAATGGTGGTGCAGAGTGATGCAGAGACAGTGAGAGACACAAGACCAATTGACGGGAGCGAGAGAATCAGCAGAGGTTGCAAGTGTAACAGCCCAGCGAAGCCCGAGCAGTAGGAGGACTAGAGGGATGTCCACGTCCGGAAGGGAGATAAAATTTGGATGTCGTGGCTCGAATGGACGGCTGGAATACTGCTAGTATGCAGAGTGCATGAGAGTAACCCAATTGAGCGTTCGCAGATCCGCCGACATTGCTGCACACCCCAGATCTTGATCAAGCTGTTGGTGAGGGAGGGGGGGCGGGAGAACGAACTGGGGCAACAATGGCACAAGAGTCTGGAGATAATTCGAGATGTGGTCCGAAGCGAATAGACGAAGAGGAATGAATGGGAACAGGAATAGGAAGATGTAGATAGTTAGACACAAGAGTAGAGTCCCTCTTCCCCCCTTCCCGAGAAACGTGGAAAATAGGAGAGATGAGAGGGGTAAGAAAACCTATCGAAGACTGATGGTGATAGGCTAGATACCTTAGGTACCTATCTGACCGACTTACTTACTTTACTGCCCACCCGTAGTCTTGAGCCTCCAAACCAACACGGCTATACATAGTATACATAGTATACATAGTATAGGGGATTATACGAATTATAGTATGTATGTAGGTAGGTAGGTACTTAGATACCTAATCTAGTACCTAGACGGGTTGTTGGACTACTGTACCTAACCCAAAGCCAGATAAGACAACTTCAGATCATAGAGGCGATTGGACAAGGTCTGGACAGGTCAGAGCCCTAGCCTCACATGATAGACCCAACCCGTTCACGGTACAGTACGGATACCATACATACCTAGTATGCAGCACATAATGTCTTGGACGGTGGGATGGTTGGACACTTCATCTGGTACACTGTACAGTCTATCACGCTATCATGCTATCGTACACCGCTTTTGTTGACTACCTCCCTACGTAGTACTGATGGCGCCGGGTCGGTCGCTTAGATGGCATGGCGCATGTTCGGCGTTTAGGGTCTAGCTAACCGAGCTATCGGCGGCTAATTGGGACCATCGCTCGTTAAGTGACAGAACAAATATAGCTCAAGGAGTCAGTGTCTGAGAAATTTGACAAGTATATACACTTACTCAATTGGCCCAATTGCGAACAGATATACTCATCAGTTGTTGTTGAAGAAGTAAGAAGTACCTAAGGTTGTGGTTTTGATGTGTTGTCAAACACCCACCCTGCAAGGCCCCTTGTCCTTGGTCTCTCACTGGAGGAAAGTGTCTAGCAATCGGCCCCCCTTCTTTCCGGGTCGTTACCGGCGCTAACCTCTTAACGGTTTAGCGTATCTCAAGTTTTGAGCTTTGCAGGAATAGGAAGTTTTTATCTTATCGCTCGAAATTTCCAGGAATGCGCCCGTAACCCGCAAGCCGTAGATGGTCTAGATACTGTCTACTAACCGAGATACTAACCAAGTTCCTTACGCGCTCGAATACGCGCCCAAACCCGGTAATTCACTGTAAATCCTCACCACGATGATAAAGAATCGATAGGTGCCTCCAAAGATGCCTCCGAGATGCTCCCCAGCCTCGGCCCTCTTCCTTCCATTCCTTTATCCGACGCTATTCCGCTCTCTCCCCCGCGTACCTCGAGCTGGTCTCTCAACCTCTGCACCAGCATCGACATCTATCGTCGAGAATGGTAGCGACGGCACCGAGAGTTCAACAACGAGCGAAGAGATACCGGTGTCACGCCTGAACCCCTCACCAGATGACTATTCCATCTCAAGTTTCGCCGATAAGGCCAAAATCACGATTCTAGCTGGTGGAGGAGGTCATGGCTGCATTTCGTTTCTCCGTGAAGCCTTCATGGCTGACGGGCCTGCCAATGGCGGTGATGGCGGACATGGCGGTAATGTATACATACAGGCTGTCCACGGCGAGAACTCGTTGCACAATCTAGCCCGTCGTCCTATCATCCGTGCTGGCCGTGGCAAGACAGGGCAAGGCAGCAATCGGGGTGGTGCCCGAGGCGAGGATATTACCATCCAGGTTCCTATTGGCACCGTAGTTCGGGAGATCGAGAGGATAGATCCGAAGGTTGAAGAGAACATACTATATCGCGAGGCGAGGGCGAAGGAACGCGAGCATGCGAAGTTGGTCAGAGAGGCCGAGGCAGCAGCTCAAGCTAGTGAAGAGACGGGCGTTGGCGAGAGCGAGGCCCTGCAATTAAACATAGACTTGCCCGAACCACCTGAACATCCGAATGCGCATAATTTTGTTTTGTACCCAGGCATGTCATCTGGTGAGCGTCGTAACTTGTCGCTCCCTCGGTTATCGAACCGAGAACGCCTATTTGCTCAACCTGAGCCATCTATTCACCTGGACCTCTCCGTCGCGTCTCCCCGTCCCATTTTGTTGGCAGCGGGGGGCCTCGGCGGTTTAGGTAATCCACATTTCGTCTCTAAGGATCGACCTCGTCCCCTCTTCGCAACCAAGGGCGAAAGGGCCGTGCGTATGCAATTGGAACTCGAGCTCAAACTCCTCGCGGACGTGGGCTTCGTCGGGCTTCCGAATGCTGGCAAGAGTACTCTGTTGCGTGCCCTGACACGTAGCCGTGCGCGTGTTGGCAATTGGGCCTTTACGACGCTTCAGCCTAATATTGGCACTGTAGTGCTCGACAACCATAAGGGCCGCCCAATTGTAAAGCCCCGATCATCCGGGGCTTCTTCCCCCTCCCATGCTGTCATTCACGATGCTACCTTCGGATCTGTTGTCGTGTCAAAGCAGCCCGGCCGGGTACAGATTGGTGAGGCTCCGGAGCCCCGCAAACGCTTCACCATCGCAGATATTCCGGGTCTCATTGAGGGTGCACATCTAGACCGTGGACTTGGTATCGAGTTTTTGCGTCATGTTGAGCGTGCAGGCGTTCTCGCCTTCGTCATTGATTTAAGCGCAGGTGATGCAGTCAAAGCACTCAAGTCTCTATGGACAGAGGTTAGTATGTATGCCCGCATGCGCGAGGACGAAGAAAGAGAACGAGAAGCAAGTGAACGGATTGATTGGCAAGGGGACGGAACCGACTTTGCGACGGGCCGGATGATGGTAGCAGACTTGCCCGAGCCGGCAACTGAGCCAACAGGCTTATACATTGCTGCCAAGCCATGGTTTGTCATTGCCACAAAGGGGGATCTACCTGGAACTGAGGAGAACTTCCACAAATTGAAGGAATATCTGGACGCTATCACGGATGGTCAAGAACCCCACCCTAGTAACGTTGAGCATGCCTGGACGGAGGATTGCGTTGTGATTCCAGTGAGTGCCATTCATGGGCAAGGCGTCGACAGAATAATACACTGGACGTTAGGACTATTAGATGATTAATATCGGCAACGACATGAAATAGTCTGTATATTATATTGTATATAAACTTTTAAAGTCTCTTCCGGGGCTTGAAGTGTAGTAATTACGCAGGTCAATGTACCACACCTTTTACAAGTCCTAGCAAGTCCTCTGGTGCGCCACGCATAAAGCCTTGCGCAAGGTGTTGATCCAATTCGCGGACCGCGGACGCTATGACCATGCATGCAACCCTTCTCCTCTAAGCCCCAAGAGGGCAGTGCTCATTCAGAATATGAAATGCTGTTGTCGCTCTTCATGTTGGGGTTGAGGCCCCATCCATAATCTTCTCCCGATACCTTCTCTACCCAAACCGTTGCATCTGAACTACGAGGATCTTAAGCCTAGAGTCTTGAAACCAAACTTTACTCATGGATCCATTATCCATCACAGCCAGCGTGATTGCACTGATCGGAGCACTGCGCGCCGTCACGAAAGGCTACAAAAGCATTACCGATCTAGGCAAAGCCCCTCAAGAATTCCGTGACCTAGTCGGTGAAGTGAGTGTATTCTCATTTTCGAAGTGTGCGTAGCTGACGCCGAGTACTAGATAGAATCCGTCCATGCCTATCTCGGGATGCTGCACTCAGTGCTGGACATGGGCTCTAGCGTGCAAGCATTTGCTGCCCTTGACTTGACCCCTTTAGGCTCTGCACTCTCTCGCTTGGATTACACTATCCAGGAGCTACAGACAGCGCTGAAGCAGACTGAGACGGATTCTAAAACTAGCGAGGAAGGTCGCAAGCTATCAAAGATCAAATGGCAGGTATACAAATCGAAAGTGGCACAGCTTAGAGACGAGGTTCGCTCTCGAAAGCAAGACCTTGTTGATAAGATTGGCCTACTTCAGCTTGCGTTGGGGTATGTATATCCTTAATATTATTATTGCTATGATTAAATCACTATACTATGCTAATCGTACAAGTGTACTTCATACTAGTTTGCTGCCCAATGCCTACGTCAGAGCGGAAGTCTCATATACGAGACGTGATCACTCCTCGAGCGGACAAGCAAAATCTACGGTGCTACTGAACAATAAACAAAATGAAACTCTAAGCGTTAGCCCCCGCAATCGAATTCCTCGGTGCTGTTCAACTAGCTGCTCATGCCGGTGCCATCAGCCTATGGCTATGGGCTCTCAACCGTGGCTATTGAGTACAGTGCGGCAACTTCTATCGCTTTTCACGACATCGATGTACTGGGAGACTAGCCTGTGTGATGATCCAGTCTGCCGAGACATCAGCCAGCAAAAGATAGCTCTCGTTTACCAGATACCCTTATTCCACTTTGCTGTCTCGTTGAGACTAACCTGGGATTCCGTATTCGGCCCTGGTGCATCTCTCTATCTTAGAGTTGCAAGAATTGTTACAGATACGAGTGCTTTCGCTGCCATACAATGCGGAACTGTCCAGAGGCTGAGATTTCTTTTCGACGAGGGAATAGCTCTTCCGAATGACATACAGCAATACGGTGAAAGCCTGCTCTTGGTCAGTCAAAAATAACCCCCTACGCTTTTATATACTGACCTTACTTAGATAGCAGTTTTCCACAATAAAACTGAGATGATTGATTACCTTCTTGGTATAGGTGCAGATGCATTTCAACAGGACCCATTCGGCATGTAAGAGCATCGTTCTTCGTTGAATACTACACTACTCACTCATAATATCAGGTCACCCATCTTATACATCCGAGAGATGACAAGATCACGTCCAAACTGGACCTGTGGCAATAGCAGGCTTCAGCTACTGACAGAAGACACCTACGACTTGAAGCCACCGGAGAATCCGTTACGGGAGGCCTTAAGAAAGGGCGATAGTGTCAAATTAGAGCTCATTCTAAATGAGTATCCGTCGCTAGTAAATGAGCCAGCAGAGTATGGTTACTCCCCTTTGCATATAGCAACACAATATAGACTTTCTTCAGCGATGGAGTTGTTGCTCTTACGAGGAGCGGACCCATGGAAGCGAGATGACTTTGGAGACACTGCGATACATAGAGCAATTAGTTGGAATGACTACAAAGCTACGGAAATACTCCTTCGCTTTCCCGGCAATTATAACCTCCTCGATAGATATGGTCGTAACTTACTTGAAATAGCACTCTTGCGCTCTTCAAGTAAGATCATATGTCTCCTCTCATCTGGTATAAGAGCCGGGGTACAATTAAGATCCGCATCGAATGCTTTTAGGATACTTGCACGAAGGGATCCCAGTGATTCCCAAGACGAGGATGACCTTGAAGCTATCGTGCGTCATCTATTGAATGCCGGGTATAGTTTTGATGATGACGATGACTGCGAAAGGTGTCGGAATAACGCAGTGGCCCGAGATAATTACCATATGCTGAGGATTCTGCTAAAAAATGGGCTTAAGTTAAGCCAGCGAAAGGGAGGAGATTACAACATACTCCATCACGCCGCGAGTTACGCAACATTGGACACGATCGAGGTTCTTAGGGAGGCAAACATCCGGGAATTTGACGTGGATGCGGAGTTCGGTGGATGGACAGCTATGGAGCTTTTCGAGTACCGTGGAACCTGCCCAGATGGCGAACTTCTAGCAGGGCAAACGAGACCAACCGCGGAAGATACAGTAGCATTTATGGCGCTCATCAATGAGGTGCGAGAAAGACGAGAACGGAATAATGATGAGAATACTCTGCTGGGAGTCAATGGTCCAGAAGGAAACGGCTCAAAAACGGATGAGCAACCATCCCTACCGGGAGCGTGGGTAGAGTAGGGTGCAAACGGAGACGAGAGACAATTTCTTACATGGAATTTAAACCCCTTTCTTTCTGCTTCTATACCCCTCGAGCCGTGTTTTGACTAGCACTAAGTTTACAGCAACCGAGAAAGAGAACATTGTTTGGGGCAACGTCATTAATTGACTGTTATAACCTTTTCCTGCTTCGAACTGTCGAATTAGGAATTGCATATGATTTATTGTACATTTCAATAATACCAATTTCAGTCCTCTGTTTGTCCCTCCAATATATGTAAACCCCCTAGACGGAGGCCCTCCGGAAGGCAGACATAATTGCCCATCTGGGCCGCTCTTCAGGCGTGGTTGGCTTGACTTATGCATGGCTTGGCATTGCGCCTCAAACGGCCATGACCAACGACCCTAATTGAGGCCGGTTCGTTACAAGCGCATATAGTCCTTCTAGCCTTACACCGTGGTACCTATCGTATTATAGAAGACTATCTAAGACATACATTGGTGCTTGAGTGTGCAGATACTTGAGATGACCAATCCCATTTATCGGCGCCGTGCAGCTTTTGGTGGAGGCGCAGATCTAGGTTTGAAACCTGAGCCAGCTATTCTGTTTGCATGGCCGCAAGACCAAGTTTGCTCTCAAGATATCTACTTCAATACTATCATGTGTACACAAGGAGAATGTCTATCTAGGCAGGTGCCCAGGTTATCTAAGTTACCTAAGGTACCTTCAGTGTTGGTAAACAGGTTATGTCACTCCGTACTTATTTACGTATCTCTGTACCTTGGTACTATGCAGAGACTTTGAAGGTGGAAATAACTAAGACACACTGCGCCCTCTGTGCTGTGCTGCCTGTTTCTTGAGGGATCTTTTTTTATTTATATGCTGGCAAACATTGCGATTCTGTCTCCCATCTTTCTTCTATCCCAATTTTCAACTTGGGTGTGCTCGCCTTTCTTTTCTAACCATCCCCACAACAACTCATTTTCTTCAACTTGTTCTACTCTACTCTACCATCCAATTCATGACGAAGTTCGCAAGCATGAGTAAACCAGCAGCAGAGGATCAGCCGGGTCACGGTAATCTTTCCATTCTGACCAAGGTTGATAAGTTGCGTGAGCTCATTGGCACAAGAATTGCCTTGCCTCAGGTACGCTTTGCCTACTCTCCCATCCAGGAACAATACTGAACCCAAATTTTTAGCTTGTCGTTGTTGGGGACCAATCTTCAGGCAAGAGCTCGGTTCTTGAGAACTTGACCGGGTTCGCATTCCCTCGCGATGCTGAGCTTTGCACGCGCTATGCTACACAGATCACTTGCCGCCGTGAGCCTCAGGAGAGCATTTCTGTCTCCATTATTGCTAATCAGGATGCTACGCCTGATTCACGTGCTCGCGTGAAGGATTTTCATCGTACGTTCACCGAGCTCTCTCCGGAGAATCTCGCCCAGCTCTTCAAAGAGGTAGGTGTATCACTCAGCACAACCAAAGGAAGCATCGCTCATAAAATCTAGGCAAATGAGGCTATGGGTATCAGTAATGGCAGCAATGGCATTGCTCCCGACGGTTTTCCACTGCCTGCCTTTAGTGAGCACATTCTCAAGATTGAGAAGTTAGGTCCCAATGTAAGTCTCGAGCAGCTCCTTGGTTAGCTTTTGTCCCCTGCCTTCTAACATCGTATTACAGGAAGAGCACTTTACTGTGATTGACGTCCCTGGAATCTTTCGACAAGAGACTCAAGGTAGGCATAAGATGCCGAATGTTTGTGGGTTAAATCTAATTCGTTACAGGCGTCACTACCGAAGGTGATATCGAGCTGGTGAGGAACATGGTCAAAAAATATAGTAAGTTGCATTGAATTCCCATATCTCTAACGACTTAACCCAGGCAGCATAAGCTAATCGTATTTGGTGAAGTTCACGACTCCCGAACAATGTAAGTGGTGCCCTTACTAGTAACTATATACGTGCTAAGACTGCCAATTTCTATAGTATTTTGGCTATCATGCCTAGTAATGTCGACCCCGCTACGCAGGAGATCTTAAAATTGGCAAAGAAAGCCGATCCCACCATGACCAGAACTATGGCGGTTCTTACGAAGCCCGATCTAGCGATCGAAAAAGTAACCCAGCAGATTGCAATCGATCACGTTCTGGGAAAACGAGAAGGTCTTACACTAGGCTACTATGTCGTCAAGAATCGAGGACCAGATGATGAGGGCCTGACACTAGAGCAGGGTCAGGCACAAGAGCGCATGTTCTTCGCCAACGCACCCTGGTCCGCTCTAGCCCACACCGGGAGGGCGGGAATTGCTTGCCTCAAGCAGCGTGTCCGGGAGCTTCTAATTGATCTTATCAAAAAGGAATTTCCCAAGCTCAAAGCTGAGGTCTCTAAGGAGCTCGGCATTGTCAGAGCACATCATACCGAGATGGGACCGTCCAGGGGTGATCAACACACTCAGCGAGCGTATCTCAACCGAATGAGTGAAGCCTTTCAATCCCTGACTAGAGACGCACTCAATTCTTATTACACTGGGGACGAAATATTCTCACATCGGCATGATCTCCGGCTAATCACTCGTGTTGTACAGGCGAGCAAATGCTATAGGAATGATATGTTGACAAACGGACATATGCGACAGTTCTTAAGCGACAAAAATGATGATGTAGAGGAGCTTGAGGTACACCCAGAAAACCCATTGCAGAACTGGCTGGAGTCATCTGGTCGGCCACCTCTTGGTAAAGCAGCATCTGAAATCCAAGATCACGACGTCGATTTTGATCTGGTTGCGACAAAATATCCCGAGCTCGAAGAAATACTTGAGTCCTGGGATGATTTCGAAGATGACACCAAAGACTGTGGTATCATGGAATATATCGAGGATGTGTACAAATCAAGCCGAGGACAAGATCTTGGAACTGTAAGTCACAGCATGCATGATTTTAAATTACCATCTCATATTGTGAATAGGTCGGGAACGGTCTACTTGGTACACTGTTCAAAGAGCAATCGAAGCAATGGGAGTCTATCACCTTGAGGCACATGAGCGTGATGATTTACCATGTCCATCATTTCATCTCCGAAATTATCAAGTCAATCTGCCCTGACCCAAGAGTTCACGAAGAGCTGTGGAATGGATATATTCTTGAAGAGTTGATGGCTTCCTATCGCAGGGCTATGGATCACGCGAGATTCCTGCTGCGCATTGAGCGTGAGGGAAGACCGTTGACCCTCACCCGCTCGTTCGCTCAGCATATTCAGGAGACGCGAACTGATAGACTTATCGAGGCGGTTAAAGAACTAGGTGTTGAGCCCGCGAAATCCTACGACGACGAAGGTACTTATGCCACGCCGAAGAAGAGGGGCAATGAAAGTTATATAACCCTCCAACCCTCTACACTACAGAGCCTGAGCATGGCCAAGGGCAATACGGCCCATATTCGAGAAGAAATGCACGACCGTCTGTCAAGTTACTACAAGATTGCGCGCGAGCGCTTCGTCGATGTGGTGTACCAGCAAGTTGTGAACCACTGCCTACTCTTTGGAGAAACGAGTCCGCTTAAGATCTTCACCACCGAGATGGTTTTGCGTCTCAATGAGGAGCAGCTGGATATGATTGCCGCCGAGGACTCGCCCGTCAAACAGCGCCGAGCTAAGTTGGTTCGGGATATCAAGAACTTCGTGGAGGCTCTCGAGGTTTTGAAGGGGTCTCGTTAATTCGAGAGTTGACTGAGACTTTTCTGGGTTCTTCTGTGGTGGCGTTTGATCATGCGACGAGTCTACCGAGAATTGTCTAGGTTTTGCATTAATGTTAGATGTCATTTGGCCTTTCTTCTCCGGTTCAAAAGGAAGTTTGCATCAAATGATTTTCGGACAGTACAGGTTTTAATACCATGAAATGGTGGAGATTCTTTGCGATTAGGTTTCACCGTGTCAACACTTTCTAGATGGAATCGCGCGGTTACGAACCTGTCTTAATACACCCAAAAAGGCACTATACTATAATCTTCGTTCTCCTACCTGTTTTGCGTGACCTCCCGAGTCGGCCACGGAATTAATTGGCATCCGCGGCTGTGCTCTCACTCGCGTATTCGGCAGTACATTGCATATCAATGGGCGCAGACAGTTGTACCGAACCATGTATGGGCATAATACTATGAAGTTATTTATCCGTTTCGAAGCTTTCAAGAATGCAGTATGTTGTAGGTATGGCATATTTGGTGCTATGAAAATGAAAATGAAAACGACATGTTGCATGATGCTTAGCCATTATGGTGGCCGCCAATCACCTAAGTACCTAAGGTACCTATCACCTACAATATCGTTTACCCATATGCACCATGCAGTCTGGTTTGGGCTATATGAAGCTATCTTAGAGCCACGGTCAATCAAGGGACTATTTGCACTTGCACTGTAGGTACCCCTGTAGTGATATGTCCCTTTAGTGGTAAGCTCATTCTAGGATACATCAATTGATACCTGTTGTAGTAGTGTAGTTGGGAGTGGCCTCGTGCTTGGTTGAATCATGTACGCCCTTCGGCTCACCACACCTTACAGTTGCGTTTCTGCTCCGCATCCCGACTACATCATACATAGCAGCGATCCGAACGGGTTATAGCGATATCCATTACCCCTCGTCCTGCATGATGCTTATACAAGCTGGAGACCCCAAGGTGTGAAGCTGCTGCTTCGCCCACGTATAAATGTGCTTACAGGAGCTCGAAATGTTGGATAAAACAAGTTCTCCTTGATATTCAACCAAAGACACGATTGCCGCTTTCCATTACATACTGGCATAGAATTTGGACCGTCGACATGTCTCCCCACTCAACGAAAGGCACTGCAAGCATACAGGCAGCGGTCAAGGGTCAAGTAAGGTTTTCCGCTCTTAATATTATCGGATGATAATAACCTAACGAATGCATATGCATAGGTCCCCAAGCCGCCGAGCTTTGACGATCCGCTCGACGAACGTCAATACGTCAGGGAAAGACTGGCGCTCGCGTTCCGGATCTTTGCTAAGCAAGGGTTTGATGAGGGGTAAGCCTTTCGACTTCCAAACATCAGTTACATGTTATACGTTGAGCTAAAGATGATGCGACTGGTAGAGTTGCTGGACACATCACGGTCCGGGACCCCGTTGAGCCCACTACTTTCTGGGTGAACCCGTTCGGTGTCGCGTGGCCACTGTTGAAAGCATCAGACCTCATCCGCGTCGACCACGGGGGCCAGATAGTCGACGGCGGTCCGGTGAGACTTCTCAATGTCGCAGGTAAGTCTAAAGACTACCCAGACTCGGTCGGATGGACCGGAAACCATCATACGAAGTACCTCTGACAACATGCAGCGTACATGATTCACTCTGCCGTTCACACGGCTCGACCAGACATCAATGCGGTCGCACACAGTCACTCAATCTACGGGCGGGCATTCTCGACGCTCGGGCGCACTCTAGAAACCACCACACAGGATACGTGCGCTTTCTACAACGACCTTGCGTTCTACGATAGCTTTGGCGGCATCGTGCTGGGGCCTGAGGAGGGGCTACATATTGCCGAATCCCTCGGACAGAAGAAAGCTGCCATCCTCGCCAACCATGGCTTGCTGACCTGCGGCAAGTCCATCGAAAGCTGCGTCTTCTGGTTCACGAGCCTCGAGAGGTGCTGCCATGCCCAGTTACTTGCCGATGCGGCAGCGGCCGGGCGCGGCGGGGAGACTGTCAAGGTCGCAGGCGAGGAGGCGGAATTCACGTACAAGGCCATCGGTTCCGAGTTGGCGGGCTGGTTTAGCGCGAAGCCCGCATTTGACTTGATGGTCCATGAGTCTGGGGATGACTATAAGAATTAACAGGTCTGGCTAGTCTAAGTCGGGTTCCCTCGAATCGAAGGGAACTAGTGTAGTCCATCTTTCATTCAGAATGTATTTAAAGCAGTGAGCATGACAATTTTCAGAGGGTCAGGATTTACAGCAAATTCAAGTAAAACAGCAATACAAGTTGAAATTGAATCTTGAAGATACCAATCCAATGTCTTAGCTTTGTTTAACTAAAATATCCGTGCAAGGAACAACTTTATACTATGCTAGGAAGAATGCAAAAAACTACGTAGCCAAGGTACTCACACGAAAAAGTCTACTTCCGACTAACAACCTGGAACTCAATATCTAGAAATTAAAGGCGGCATACCGTTCCTACCTAACTGAAGAGAGAGTACTGTAGGTAGGTAAGGGCAAGGAGGTAGGATGTAGTTAAAAACGAATGCGGGGTTCGACTTTCTATGTGGGTCTTCAGGTAGTATGCCTCGGCACGGCGCAGACAGTCGTACAATAACGCCTGGTGCATTTCCAATGCTTCGGAGATCCTGATAAGGCAATAACCTCTTTATACGAATATAAAAGGATCTCTTGCCCCACATTGCATATGCAGCGTTTTGGTGGGGTTACCAGGTACCTAGGTAGAACAAACTGTTTGTCAATTGGAAAAGCTCCCATGAGTATCGCGGAAAACTTATCTTACTTTAGAGCTTTTGTCACTTAGGACCACACTCGCGACGCTGCACCAAACCTGCGTTAAACTATTTACCGGCACACAGGCGTTCTAATCGACGTATATAACACATAAAACTTCAAGGTGCCTATGCGATCGATTACATCTCTACTAGTATAATTTGCAGGCCTTCGCAGCCTTCACCATGGGTCGCAAGAGCCACCGAGTATGTTTTAAAGCCACCACCAGAGCTGATGAGGTTCTCAGAACTTGTGATTAACATGATTCTCACAGGGCGGCCGCAAAGGTGGCGATCGCAAAGGTGGCGATCGCAAAGATGGTGATGTTCGAAAACCTCGCCCCAATGCCTACCGATCCTATCCAGATATCCCCAAGAACAACGAAAAGCTAGAAACCTTCTATAACAGCTTGCTTCCTCTCAACGATGCCGAGAAGTTGGAATTCTGGGAAGCGCTGCGCAGAGACTTGCCCAACTCCTTCCGTTTCTGCGGATCTAAGGGCCATGCGGTCGCCGTCAAACGTCTTTTAGAAACGCGATATGCGCCCGAGATTGACAAGATCGAACACTTCAACGGCGACGTCGTACAAGCTCCTCAGCCCGTCCCTTGGTATCCAGACCAGCTCGCCTATTCAATGACGACACCAAAGCAAGTCGTTCGCAAGTTTGCTCCCTTCGCGTCCTTCCAGAAGTTCTTAGTCTCCGAGACAAGTGTCGGCAATATTAGCAGGCAAGAGCTTGTAAGTATGATCCCGCCTCTTGTCATGGATCTCAAACCTGGTATGACGGTCTTGGATCTCTGCGCCGCGCCAGGGAGCAAGTCGGCCCAGTTGCTCGAGATGATCCACTCTGGGGAAGAGGCTAGAATCCGAAAATTTATGGAATCCTTTGGCGAGGCTGCGCTCCCCAGGAATGAACAGGAAGACGTCGACCCTACGGAAGACTCTGCCGACGATGGCAGGGCTACTGGACTCCTCATCGCGAATGACGTAGAGTATAAGCGATGTCACATGCTGGTCCACCAGCTCAAGAGACTTTCTTCCCCAAATCTCATTGTCACAAATCATGATGCAACACTTTTCCCATCACTCCGAATAAGCCGAGACCCAGAGAGCCCCAAAGTTCCTCGGTACCTCAAGTTTGACCGAATCTTAGCCGATGTCCCTTGCACGGGAGACGGAACATTGAGAAAGAATGCCGATCTGTGGAAGAATTGGCAGCCTGCAAGTGCCTTAGGTCTTCATGCCACACAGTCTCGAATCTTGGTCAGGGCTCTCCAGATGCTGAAAGTTGGTGGTAGGGTTGTCTTCTCCACATGTAGTATGAATCCTGTTGAGAACGAATCTGTTGTCGTTTCAGCCATTGAACGCTGTGGCGGCCCAGATGTCGTGGAAATTATCGACTGCAAAGACAGACTCCCTCTACTAAAGCGTTATCCTGGCATGCATCAGTGGCAAATCATGGATAAGTCAGGCAAAATCTGGAATAACTGGGAGGAAGTCCAACAACATGTTCTGAACGGAGGACAGGCCCCTGGCAAGGTCTCCCAAACCATGTTCCCCAGGCCAGACACAAGCAACTGCTCTGGTCTCCCTCTTGACCGATGTATGCGAGTTTACGCTCACCAACAAGATACCGGTGGATTCTTTATTACAGTGCTCGAGAAAAAGAAGGAGTTCAAGGCCAAGGAGGAAGTGAAATCTCAGTTCGGAACGCCGACTGCTCCACAAAATGGCGCCTCCGCACCGGAGATGGAGATTGTAGAGGAAGCCAAAGCTGCTGTTGGAGAGCCAACCGACGAGATTCCATCTGTCGGCTCCAAGAGGACTGTTGAAGAAATAGAGACGGAACAAGCCCCGGACAGCAAGAGGCAACGAACAGAAACACCGACACATGAGAAAGTAGAAAACATCGCCGCAGCCGTCCTCAAAACTGAGACAGTCAAAGTTGAGGATCAAACTAAGTCTCCAGCGCCGAATGCTTCTACCGATAAGCGAGTGAAACGTGCAGAGGCAAACTACGAAGAGCCATTTAAATATCTGCCCGTAGAACACGAGGTGATCCAAAACATACGCGACTTCTATAACATATCGTCCCGCTTCCCCTCCGACCGATTTATGGTGCGGAATACTGTAGGTGAGCCTGCGAAAGCTATATATTATAGCAGCCAGCTGGTTCGAGAAATATTAGTTGAGAATGAGGGGCGTGGAGTTAGGTTCATCCACGGAGGTCTGAAGATGTTCATGAAACAGGATGCTCCATCCGCTGAGGTGTGCCGCTGGCGAATACAATCCGAAGGCCTCCCCATCATCGCCGGCTACGTTGGCCGCGAGCGGATTATCCGACTAACGAACAAAGATACTCTCCATATGCTCCTGAAAGAAATGTTCCCCAAGTTCGTCAACGACGACTGGAAGAAGCTCAATGAAATTGGCGAGCGAATTAGAGATATCGGTATGGGCTGCTGTCTTCTAAGCATCGAGCCCGATGGCACGGATCCTGAGTTCTCGGAGAGCGTGGTTCTACCTTTGTGGAAGAGCTTCCACTCGCTGAATCTTATGCTACCGAAAGAAGACCGGGCGGCTATGATGCTCCGTCTTTTCAACGATACCTCACCTGTCATCAACCGGACACTCAAGGAGTCGGCTAAGTTAGAGGCTGATGCTGCCGATTCTGATGTGAAAGAGGAGCTAAAGGAGGATGAAGACGAGATCAAAGTGGAAAACAATGTAAAAGCCCAGGGCACGGACGATGTGACGATGCATGATGATGAGGCTGCAGTGGTGCCGGAAAAGGCGGAAGAGACACCAGAGGTGCCTACATAGAAGGCTGATCCTCACGAATCATGGTTTATGCGAGTTTGAGTTTAAAATTTGTTATGCTGCGCTTCTGGCCGTTAATAGCCATGTTAGACTAGAACGGTATCGAAGTCAAAGACAAGAAGCCCGAATCAGGCTCTGGGGGGTCAGTACGGCTACGTGTCATTCCGAAAAAAATCATGTGGAGAGGATACGTGATCTACCGCATATCATATATACGGCTGCTGTTCACTATGTTGGCTTACCGGGCTTAGAGCCCCTGCACCGTGAGCTACGATATGCATCGCAGGATCATAGAACCATGAAGGAAATCAAAATTTTAAGTAGAGTTACCTCACATGAATACGAATCAAAGAAAAAAATATTCACGAGAATGATAGGAATATGAAGTCGCATGATAGATCTTGTACACACTATATTTTAGCTTTGGTAGCTGGTTCCTACATTGCAGGTGAATCCTGTATAGTAAATATGATTTTAGAGATATTGGCGCGTTCCTCATGACGTAAACCCAACCTCCCTATACGCCTATGCCATACAAATACAAGTATTCATGTACATGTACACATATATATATGTGTGTGTGTACTCCACTGATTCGTTCAAGGTTCGAAGCCTTAATCGAGCAACGGCGATCTGAATGATGGAATTGCATATTTTAAAGAAGCGCCTTCTCCCTTGACCCCGTAACACGCTCGAACGTATCGAGGGCCATAGTCAGGGAGTGGTGGCCGGACGTCTTGCTGCGCAGCACGCCGTCGTACTCGAGGACTTCGGCTAGCGGGACCTGGGCCGTGATCTGCAACATGCGCAGGCGGCCCTTGCGGGTCTCGCGCAGCGATTTCTGAAAGTCGTACGAGTCGGGCGGCGCGTAGATGTCGTTGATGTTGATCTCGGTGCTGCCGTCTCCCGCGGGATTGGTGCTGCTGCTGCTGTCCTGCATATCGCGTATTTCGAGGACCTGTCCACCCCTAGCTGAGTGCAGGTCGTGCTGGATCGCGCCCGCTGCTGTCTCAGGACACGCGATTGTGACGCGCATCACGGGCTCGAGGAGGATTATGCCGTTCTGCTGCTGCGCGGCTGCTAAGGCGTCTTTTACGGCTTTCCTGGCTGCGCCGGATAAGTGCGCGCCAGATGCCGTGCCGAAATAGTCCGTTTCGCCATCGTAGGTTAGCGTCACGAGACAGCGGTATACGGGGGAGGCGCGGCGCGGACCCCGGGCTAGAGCCGCGATAACGCCGTTTATGAGGTGCTGGCGCGTTGCATCCACGTCAAAGGGGTGGTCTTCTCCGGGAAACTGGACTCGGATGACGTTCCCGTCTCGTTCGATATAAGAGGATCGTGGAAGCGCGTCGGTGTGGTGGCTCTCGAGAGGTTCGATGACGGCTGTACATGCTGCTATTCCGGTGTTGCCTGCTACCGTCTTGTCGAAGAATCCGCGCGTGGGGGGTGTTTGTATAGACACGCTCTCCTTGTAGTCGACTACGATCTTGCCCCACAGTGCTTCCACTTTGTAATGGTTCTCTAGACGATCCCGTGCAACCTCGAGATGGAGGGCGCCCATGCCTGATAGTGTATACTGTTCAGTCTTCTCGTCCTTGAACCATCTGAGGCTAGGGTCTTCTCGAGAAGCATTCTCTAATGCGGTCTCTAGATTCTTTGCCCCTGTGGGCGAGGATACATCTAAAACGATGAAAGCTACAGCTGGTGGGATTTCAAGTGGTCGAACCTGGATATGGGAAAGTTCCGGCGGCGGGGCCTTGTTCGAGGACATGGCCATTAGGGTGTCGCCTGTTCGGGCGGTCTTTAATCCCGTGAGCGCGCCTATTTGCCCCGGCGCGAGGTACGGAACTTCCACATTCTGTGAGGCGGAGATCTGCATAATATTAAGAGGCCTCTCGAATCCTTGCAGATTAGCATTCCATAAGGGGGTGTTCTTCTTTAGAATACCGTGGTACACCCGCACCCAAGTCAGCATGCCCCGGCGGGAATCGTTGACGACCTTGAAGACCGATGCCAAGGATTCGACATGTGGTTGCTTGTGTTTGTTTGAGATCTGTGGGGGCTGGAGAATTTGACCAAGTGGTTGGGTCTTTTTACCGTTGCTGACCTCAAGTTCCGGACGATCGAGCGGACTGGGCAAGTAATCATTGACGGCGTTCAGTAATGGCACGACACCGACATTCTTCAAGCTAGATCCCGCGAAGACTGGGACGAGGGAAGCATCTCCATTGCTCAAAACGCGTCGAATGCTCTTTTTAATAAGCTCGCTAGGAAGATCTTTGCCATGGTCTGTCCATAGCTCCAGTAGTTCATCGTCTTTTTCACAGAGAAGCTCAATGAGCCTCTCACGGGCACGCTCGATCTCATTTTTTATAACATCGTTTACAGCGATTTCGGATAACTGCTCGGGGGAATCGGTTGTGCCAGCCAAACTGACAATCCGCCCTGTAATGACATCAACCACGCCTTTCAGTGCGTCACCTTCCCACCACGGAATCTGGCAGACTAGAGGCATGCCGCCGAGCTTTAACCCAATGTCCTGAATAGATTTCTTGTACGAGGCACCCTCGCGATCCAGCTTGTTGACGAAGACAAAACGCGGTATCTTGAATTCTCGGGCGGATGACCACACCCTCTCGGTGTGAGCCTCGACACCCTCTACACCGTCGATAACACATACGGCGCCGTCAAGAATAGGCATACATCGCTCGACTTCGAACCTGAAATCTATATGGCCAGGTGTGTCTATTAGATTAATGATGTGTGGCCGCGTATTCAAGTCATGGTCATCCCTTTTTGGCCAGTTGAATGTGATGGCTGCGGACTGAATGGTTATCCCTCTCTGCCTTTCCATGGGCAAGAAATCGGTGACGGTGTCGCCATGATCAACATCTGTAGTAGGTTAGTTTGATAGGGGACTTAGTTATATGATGACTTGAAGGGGAAAGGGAGAAGGGGATCACTACTTACTGCCTGCGTGTCTTAAGGCACCACTGTTATAGAGCATTTGCTCCGTGGTCGTTGTCTTGCCCTACAGTTCGAATCAGCACCGAATATTCATGAAAATGGGAAACGAGGCCTTACAGCATCGACATGAGCAACAATGCCAATATTTCGGATATATTTTATTGGATTCTCACGCTGGACAGGAGAGGTGGATGTTGTTGCTGTTGTTGTTATTCTTCTAGCACGATATTGGCTGCCATTTAGTACCGAATGAACAGAGCTCAGTCTTGTGAAACCCCAACATCTCACATGAGCCCCACGGATCGCGGCGAACAGGCTCATAATCACGAAGTGATGGGGGTGAACTTAATACCGTATCATGCCTCTGGGACGGGGTATAAGACTATAGTTTTGATCATAACTAGTTCATATGAACAAAGTCATCTAACGTGTCGTCTTTGGGGAAACTGAACAAGAGACTTGACGTAAACTAGAGAGGGGATGTCTTATACACTCGTTCATGCAGTTGGTTAAGTATTTACTAATATTTTAATGATAGGTTATAGTCTCCGTTGTAACACCGTGCTAATAGTCTGTTATACTCTATATGCACAGGCCAGGTCAAAACCGAACCTTTACCTCCTATAGGTTATACAGTCTAGGCACACCTAAAAGCTTTCTAAGCCCCGCCAGTCGCCCCGCCAAGGTGGCTATACCACCAAATACAGATCGGGTTAGCACCTTACGTGCCTACGCCATGTCTTAGGCAGTGGCCGCAGTGCTGTACGGGACAGGATCTGGACGGGACAGGCATGGGACTGGTACAATAGGTAGACCGTAGGCATGATGAATTGTCGTGGAACCAACTTGCCGACGACCGACCCGCAACTTCACCATCATAAGCGGTTGTAGGTATTTGTTGCGTCTGGGTTTCCCCGAACTTCGGCACCGTACGTACATATCTGCGCGACTTTGTCTGTGTTCTCTGCATTTGCGCATATCTCTCTTTTACCGAAGTCTAGGCAGCTTACATTGTCTCGTCGTATTGACAACTCGACCAGTTGGTTGCCTCAGCAGCCGCTTGACCTGACCAACCCCAGCGTCCGACCAAGCCGACCCTTTTCCTTGACCATTGGTCCTGTGCTGCCGAATATGGACTATCGAACGTCGATGCAAGACGACGAGCATCCTGCTGGCACATCACCATGGGGCTCACCGCCTGTGACCCCCCAGCGCAATGTCACTGGCTACAACTCCATATCGAGCTCTCAATCGCCCACGCCGTACCCGTATGGAGGTCGAGAGTCCGGCAACGGTTTTGCGCAGGAAGACTCGGGAATTGACCCTTTCAGCAGACGGCCGACTACGGCTAGTAGCGCTGCTTCGACGACCGACTACGACCCCTCAGAGCAATCCGAGCCTTCGCAACAGGCTGGCTCTAGCTCTGAACCAGAAGCTCAACC
This sequence comes from Xylaria hypoxylon, assembly GCA_902806585.1. Classification (NCBI taxonomy): domain Eukaryota; kingdom Fungi; phylum Ascomycota; class Sordariomycetes; order Xylariales; family Xylariaceae; genus Xylaria; species Xylaria hypoxylon. Next base: position 1,757,037 of record CADCXB010000010.1, read on the forward strand.
GAGTGCGCCGCAACAACAGTTGCCACCGCAAGCCGAGCCCTCAAACACCGGACCACCCGATGTCCCGGGGACGCAGCAGGGCCAACAACCACGTAGGCAGCCCGGGCCTCAATACAAGCTACAGGCAAAGATTACAGGGTTGGAGAGAACCGGCAAGAAGGATCCTGTTCTAAGGTTTGATGTTCATGTGAGAGTCCCGCTACAGCTACACGGTCTTTTCAAGCTAATCGAGAATGAAGACAAATATACCGAAATTTCGCACCACTCAATTCCGTGATGTCCGCCGTTTACATTCCGAATTTATCAAGCTCGCCGCCCACCTTATATCCGCTAATCCTAATGCTATGGTGCCAGCCGTGCCCCCTTCCTTAACGTCCGCCGGCGCTGGCACAGACGAGGACGAGAATCGCGTAAAGGCGCTTTTGCAGAGATGGTTCAACTACGTATGCAGCAACGAGGTTCTCATGATGGATGATGAGATGGTCTTATTTGTCGAGAGCGACTTCGGCTATAGCCCTATGATAAAGCGAAAGCAGCCCGCCACCGGTGTGCGAAGGAAAGTTCTAAAGCAATTTGCACCGCCTCCAGACGACACTCCGGAGCTGGCAGAAGCACGTCCCATCGTGAAGCTCTTTTATCTGGGCTCGATGGATGCGGGACATAAGGTGGACCGGCTAGTCAAGTCACGAAGAGGTATATTGTCACTGGCTAGCTGAACTTGTGACCTCTCAACCAAGTTAACCATGTTTTTAGGTCTGGGGCTTTCCGAGTCAGACTTCGGCGTGAAGATTGGTGCTATGAGTGTACAGGAGCCACATCAGGGGCTGGCAAACGCCTATCGAAAACTTGGAAAGATTGTTCAGACTGTGGGAGATTGTCACGCCGCTCAAGCCACAGCCGAAGCTACGACCCTTGGGGACTCATTCCAATATCATTCACAGGACGCCTTCATTGTTAAAGAGACGTTGACTAACCGACAACTTTTCATCCGCGAGTTCCTCCAAGCTCAGGACACCACGCGAAGCAAGACGAACGCGGCGGACAGACTTAAGGCTAGCTCGAGAGTGGGGCGCGAGAAGGTCGACGAGGCCATCGCCGCTCTCGACGAAGCTAGAAACGCCGAAAACGAGCTCTACCAGAAAACAACACGAGTCACGCAAAATCTTGTCAACGAGCGCCGTAAGTGGTTCGCACGGACATCGGCCGACCTACGAGGCAGCATTCGCGAGTTCGTCTTGCGTGAAATCGAGGCCGAGCGCCGCACCCTGGCACTTCTAGAGAGTGTGCGGCCCGACATCAGGGCTATTGACGCCTCTGGAGGACTTAGCCGTCTCGGCCGAGAAGCGCACCCGACGGTGCGGCGCGCGAACGTAGCTGCCAGCCAGGGACCCAAGGGTGACGCCTGGAGTGGCGTACCGAGGCGGACAGACAGTTTAAGTCGGAGCGTCTCAGGCAGTATCATGGCGGGCATGAACGAGGAGGAAGACGCAGAGGAGAATGAACACGGCGTGAAGTCCACGGCCAACGCCGGCGCGGTCATGCCTAGCCTACCGGAAGAGGATGATGAGGACCGCGTGGATGCCAGGAATGCGGCGAGTCGGCTTGCTACCAGCACGTTTTAATCGGGCGCGTTCCGAGTTGGCCGGGGAAGAGGAGAAGTGATGAGTGAACGCGAGCAAGTGTGGAATATGAGAATCATAGACACTTCAATATCGTCAAAGCGGCGTGTCGCTAATCCCACGCGTAGCATGTAAAACTTGAAGCTATATAACTATCGCCTATTATGTAAGGATGTATCGAACATATTGTACGCATGGCCTTTATCTTATTTCTCTTACCTGTGTTTAGGCCTTGTCCTCTATGAAGAAATATGTTCCCCGAGGCGTATTGACGTGAGAACATGGTAGGCATAATGAAGAAATGTCTCACAGTTTCTAAAATACGTTTCTGGGTTTCATCCATGGCGTAGACTGATCTGGACTCGGTACCTGCTTTGGTGGATTTATAATAAGCTGCCCCCTCGGTTCCTTTAGCGATCTATAGAAGCTTCTGATATACAGCCGCAACTGCGCAAGTGCCGGTGGGCTCAAAAGACGGCTGGCCCGCCGTTATCGGCGGGTTTCCCTTTGCTGAGCTTCGCGAGATAGACAAGCCGACTTGGTTCTCCATTGGTTCTCTGAATAGCCTATTGCTTTCCCCATGCTCGTACCGGTCTTGGTACTACTACTAGGTGCCAGGGGTTCTTCCTTCGTCGAGCACGGACTGAACATGTGGGATTCGTGTGGGTTGACGTTCGTAGGCAGGCCCGAGCCGGCCCTTTTATTCGCGGCGCGCATGTGATAGACGCAATACCAAGTCGCCGACGAGAAACGACGGCGCCGAGGGAGGTCTGGTCTGTGGAATCATGGCTTCGCTGCTGGCAAGGTTATCTGCTGAGAAACGAATGTTGGACCCTCTATCGGTGCCTGTTCATTTGCATCTCTAAATATGGTATAAGAATCGCCTTTTCATACGCCTCTCGTAGAGCTCGAACTACATACCGTCTTGCTTAGATCGATACAGGGACCTCTATTACAGACAAGTGAATACTAGTTACTAAATGCTAAGCCCGACTAGCCCATCTTTTTCTACCCTGTAATCAAAATTTGTTTCATACTGTAGCATTCCACGTTCTAATCTGATAGGGGAGTTCATGTACATATAGGAGGCAGAAGTGCTCATCACAGGTAGAGACAGGTATAGTAAACAGGACCCCGATGCATGTGTATAGCGGAACCAATCAAAAATCTTACTGCTTCGTTAACTCGAGCTCTAAGCGATGTGGTCTGCTCATAGTCCGCCACTCGAAACCCCTCGTATCAATGCAGAGACACTCGTCAAGGGAATCTCACGAGTCTGTATACTTAGTAGTGTAATGGAAGACGGTTGAAAAAGCAAGCAGGGGTGTTACGTAGCAAATCAGACCCTCCAGCCCTATTCTTGGACAAGAACAGACTATCAACTCATCTGCGAGCTCATGATCGGCCGATATCATCCATGCAACAGCAACATGAAAAAATTGAAGTGCTTCGGATGTCGTAGTATTGTCGTACCATACGGGATTTGAGGTCGTTCAAACGACACATCGCGTCATGCATGGTATGTACAGTACTATATATGATCCCAGTGTGGTGCAGCTCGCTTGCCTTATCTACGTAGTATACCTAGATACTGAGTGAGTAGGTTGCGTGGTGTTGTCGTGGATCTCGTTGCAACCTCGTTCCAGCAGAGCAACATTGCGAGTATGGTACACTATAGAGTTCTCGCAAATAGATATACAGTTCGGCTGCTCGGACAGTTAAAGCCATTATCGGGTTAGAGAAACAGGGTGCTTCCGGGATGCTTCATTCGGTGGAAATGCAAACTCGGGGCGCAGCATTCGGCGGCGTGCCTCCTCTTACAAGGCGCTTACAAGGGACGAGTTTCCCTCACCCAGAATTGTGGTTAGGATGATAGAGGTTACTTTGAAAATGGGCCTGCGGAGCGCAACAGCTGCAGGGCGGGATATTTATGAGTAGTCTGGTGTGTACCAAGGTAGCTACAGTACCTCAATAATACTGTAGCACAGCACCCAAGCCATCAAGATGGATGTTTGCGGTTAAAACACCGGGGAAACATCCAAGACAACTGGATAGTTTTTCATCCGATGCCAAACCACGGCCGCCAGAATGGTCGGTGTTCCAGAGTTTCAATTATTGAAAGTGGCCTCGGGTTACCCAGATGTGATAGTGTTTCAAGCTAGGATCTGCCTGCATGATATATTGTAGATTTTCAGGTTCAAGGATGAGATATAATAAAAGCGAGAACCCAGCATCTATTCTAGCGATCTGTAAAGTCTCTCGGAGATACCATCGATGCAGAACAACATACGAAGACTAGACTAGGATATATCGTTGCTTATCGCCTGAGCACGTACGTGATTGCATTCATCCGATCGGAATGAGTCCGTGCATTATTGAAATCCATGAGCTGTTCCAGTACCTAACCGAACTTGTTATCGGTTATCGGTTATCGAGAGCAATATTGATTTAGACAGTTTGACCCCGTTGTGATGGCAGGCACTGTACACTTAATAGGTACCGGTCCATATTCCTGGTCGTGGCGTCATCCTGCAATGTTGCACATCCTCGGGTAATAACTTTCTGAACATCAGACAATCAAATCAACCTTTCACACCATGACTCGGAACGGACCTTGTCGCGCACGTACTCAGTATGAGTACACTGCTCTTACAGCATCCGCCGCTCCATACGGGAGCTTCGCCGTCCTCTCCGTTACCGGCAGCGTGTCGGACATACGCATAGCGCAGGGTGATACCAGAGTACGAAGGTCGCTGGGTCGTGGAGGGACCGACGAAGCAGGGAGACAACGTGTGTTGACGCAGCCGAGCCACAGTACGTACGTACTATACTCAGTATGAGTAGTATATCACCGTTTCTACTAGTATAAAAGGCCAGTGAAGCTCGCTGTTCCTTGAACTTGGAATTCCGTCCGCCTCCTATTGGCGGCGGAATCACCCGGAACGCGATCCTATGTGGAAGTGCATGGTGAGACAGATGCACCTACGTAGTATGGCGAGCCAAATAGAGCTATATGTCGGCTCATATATGCTTAACACGTCTACAGTCGTTAGACATGTGGCCCGATCGGGGGCTGAGTTATGCGTAATCGTACACTACAATCGAAAGTGGCGATTTTGAAGAGCCTGTAGCAGGCTCAACCAAGAGCCCATGATGATATGCTTGGACATCAAGCATGCACATAATATACTACTAGTAGTATCCCATATGGCGGAGAACAGGGAGAGGAACGGAGGACATTATTCGGCTGCTTTATATAGTAGAATACCTACTACTTAGTACGTAGGTTACTCCCTGGGTAAGCGGATATACGACGGAAGTTGTAGATCTAAAGTCCTAGGTAGCATTCTGACTTACTAAGTACAGCAGCAAATTCGAGATCAAAGGACGGCTAAGAGGTCTGTCTATGCTTGCCTATCGTTACTAATCTTCCAAGCCACCTAACCTACTAAGTACTTAGGCAATTGTATAAAGCCTCAATCTGATACCTAGTGTAGGTAATCACGATCCTACTAATATGTATATTATAGATATTACCTTTAATACCTTGCAGACCTTGGGGTTCGAAAAGCCTTCAAGCTTTCTTGTGCCCTCTCGGTATCAAGTGTACCAAGTGTATCTCTGCAAATTCCTGTACAGAGCAGTCTAAGTCCTGAGGTTATATCTATCCTCCTACTATATGTGGCTACGGGCCTTCGCTATGGCTCTTATCGTGGCAAAACACCCGTGCTTTCATTAACAGATTATCCTGGGCAGACCCGTTCCCTACCAACCAGCCGAAGATCTCCACAGATCTATCTGGTCTTGACACCAGCTATCACTCACATGCAGGTTCTATCACTACAAGGACATGGTCTGGAGAATAAAGTATGGAGTATATTGTAACGTCTTAGATGCCGCTGCAATAGAATCGCCCCGTACCAAATCCAATTAGAGGGATGGTCTGATAGCAGGGCCAAGGTGTTCACATCTACGGACCCTCGTTTCTCGTGGTAGGATGATCTATCGCAATCAGTCCGTCATACTCTCGGGAGCCTCTCTCAGACATCTTCCCGTCCCGTTTCCACCGTCACATCGTACCGACTTCGTGCCGACTACGTGCATACAGCACCCAGGACAGTGAAACGCGATATACCAATGCTAGTCGTGATCACTAGTTGATCCTTTAATGGAGACTCGAGCAGCTTACAAACAACAGCACTCCTCCGTTTCCCAAGATGTTCGAGGCACGGACTATCACAGATTGCCGCATATCCGCTGGAGGAGGTCCATAATTTTATTCATATTAATATGTTGGTACAAAAGAGAGTCTATGGTCTCCCAATGCTAGGACATCCTGTTCTCTCAAGCAGTGAATTTTCTCGTCCCTTACCTACTAACCTACCTCTTCTATACTGGTATCTTAAAACCATAGTTTGAATCTAGATCCAATATCACTCGCGCGATATTGTACGGACCTAAATTTGCTCTGTAGAGCCTCACCCCCAAGCGGTATCCCTCGCTGTCAACATGGCACCCTCTGCTGCGAATGAGGTTGCGCCAATGCAGTTCCCCATCCATGGTAAAGGGTCTCAGACAATATACGCCTCGGTACTGCATGGGCCGAGAGATCTGCGATTGGTGAGATCTCATCCCATGGCCGTCTTACTATCACATATTATTTTGGGGTTCATTGCCTGCAGAGTGTTTTAGATCGCGGTAACCCACAGAGCTGACTATTTCACGACAGGAGACAAGGAATCTCGAACGACCTAGTGATGGTGAGCTTCAGATCGCCATTGAGTCGACCGGAATCTGCGGCTCGGATGTTTCCTACTACAAGAAATTTGCGAATGGAGACCTCTGCGCTTGTGCGCCCCTTTCTCTAGGCCACGAGTCGTCCGGCACCGTTGTTGCGATTGGTCCACACGTGACTGGCTTCAAGATAGGGGACAGGGTTGCCCTAGAAGTTGGCGTCCCCTGCGGTCACTGCAGCATCTGCAAGAACGGCAGATACAACTTATGCAAGAAGATGCGTTTTAGGAGTAGTGCTAAAAGCGTGCCTCACTTTCAAGGTACCTTACAGGAGAGGATAAACCATCCCGCAATCTGGTGTCATAAGTGCGTTTTACTCTCCACTTGGCATTGTTAAACCTTTCGATTCAAAGACTAACCTCGAAAAGACTTCCCGACCACGTCTCTTTTGAGGCTGCAGCGCTATTGGAACCCCTATCCGTAGCAATCCGCGCCGTAAATCGTGCTAATACGTCCTCTGGTTCCACCGCGTTTGTCATGGGAGCTGGGACAGTCGGTCTTCTGACTGCAGCTATGGCACGCCAGTCAGGTTGCACATCAGTCACCATCGCCGATCTTGATGTCGGCCGCGTGGATTATGCCATCAAACATGGCTTCGCGACCCACGGCTTCGTCGTCTCTCGCCCGTTGCAGTCATCCGCGAGTAGTACCTCCGTTTCGAGCCACTCGGAATCAGGTTCCGCAACGCCGACCAGTGTTATTTCTACCTCGTACCAGGGGCAGCTCGACTACGCTAAGCATCTAGCAGCAGAAATTCTCTCCGTTTCTGAGCCGCCGCCGGCGTTGCAGAACGAGGATGAAGACTACGGTGTTGATGTCAGCTTTGAATGTACTGGAAAAGAGGCCTGCATGCAGACCTGCCTGTATGCCACTCGCCCCGGTGGGAAAGTCATCATGGTCGGTATGGGAACCCCGATTCAAACCGTACCACTTTCAGTGGCACACCTGAAGGAAATTGATATCCTTGGTATCTTTCGCTACGCAAATACCTACCCAACGGGCATTCGGTTGATTTCCTCCCAAGGCCACGGGAACCCTAGACCCATACTACCAAGCCTCGACAACATGGTGACTCATCGGTTCAAAGGGCTAGCCGCGGCGAAGGACGCCTTCGAGCTGGCTGGTAGGACCTCAGACGACGATGGAAACCTCGTACTTAAAGTTATCATTGAGGCTTAGGCCCCTTTTGAACGATAGCCATATACTGCACCGATTCTAATCACCTTCCTTCCTTTCCTGCGTACATACCGGATACACGCATGTCGGACTAATACTGTGGGCTTGTACGACCTTCGTCTTTTCTGGACATTCTACCTTAGAGCTGGAGCGGCGACGACGAGTTCAATTGGATACATGGTGGTGGCGGTGGTGGTGGCGGTGGTGGTGGGGTGGTGCTGCGACTTATGAGTTTATCAAGCGTGTTCTGCACCGGCGCTCCTTGTTGAGCTGTAATATGTCTTTTTTATTTGTTTTATGATAATATGTAGTGAGAATGGTTGAGGCTTGAATTGAGGGGTCTCACGATTGTGTTCCTGTCTACCTCTTGCTATTTTATCATAGCCGGCGGGAGGGCACAGAGCTAAGCCTAGTCTCCAAGTAAATCCAGTCGCTATCCCGGGCAGCTCTCTATGGCTGCCAACCAAAACGCCTCCTTCGCCACGCAAATGCAATGCTTCATGACTTGGTTTGCCCTTCCTTGCTCCGCCTTGCCGCGGTTTTTTTCGATAGTCGATAGTCCAGGGTCTTTAAATCTCGGCAAAACGGGAACCCAGGATCTTATTAGGGTCGTCTACATACTTCTTGTTCTGGGCTCTGCTCGTCTCGACGATATTGTATTTCTTACCGATGCCTCTAACATCGGTAGCGCTTTGCAATACATCGTTGAGCAGCTCCATCAGGTGCACATCGTTTGCCTCGCTGAGCATCTCCTGCTCATACGCCTCAGTCGCTGAGGGGACTACCAGCGACAGTCTGTTCACGAGGGCTTGGATTGATCGAAGAATGGTGAACGAAGGTACGGTTGGCTCAGCGTCACCAGTAGCCATAGTGGTATCATCGCCCGTAAGGTAAGACGGGGGTAGTCGCTCGAGATAGGTTGCTAAGAGGTTGATCCGGGACTGTAACATCTTCACCGAGTTTGCCTTGGCCGACAGAGCTGCAATCATCTCTTCGTCCTCTCGCGAGAGGACGTGCACCTCGCCATCCGCAGCGTCCGAGTCGGCTGCCGTCGAGTCCAGAAAATCCATCTTACGCTTCCCTTTAGGATCATCGATATTCCCTGGCATCATCTTCTTTTGCTCCCGAGGCTCAACTGCCGTGGCATTACCAGCACCCCTTGCGACGAAATCCATGCTGATCATTTCAGCCTCGCCAGTCTCCACAGAATATGGCAGTTCTCGAAACCTGAGCCTGAGTGGCGGCTCTCCATCTCGCATCTCCTTGTCTTCACCCTGCTCGTTCTTCGGTTCCTCGGCTTCGTAGTTGGACTCGTAGATGGTTAGGGGTAGCCTGCTGCCCGCATCGTGCTTGACAGACTCCTCTGGGTGGAACCCCAGCAAGAGAGACGACTCATTGTGCTCGGAGAGGATGTAGTTGTGGATCGGAAGGAGGGACGGGGTCGGACCGGTTCTCGGAAGTAAAGTGTACCATCCAACAAGGTCTAGCTGGGGAGAACTATGTATAGTTTTCACTATTGTATCATTGTTAGTAATATATAAAAATAAAACTTCCCAAGCAGGGCCTATAAGGACGCACTCTGTCCTAGCCTCTGTCCAAACCAGTCGGCATCAAGCGTAACCTTGTCATCGTTGGTTTTCGTGGCACACTCGAAGGCATGCTCTATGGTGACTTCGCGGCCATTCTGCTGTCCTATCAATGCACCAACAATAGGGCCAGGTTGTTGTCTGAGAGTGTGGCGTGTGATGTAATCGGAGATGGTGAGGAGGACGAGAGGATGCAGAATTGCCTGCAGACCGGAGTCGGAGGCCTTTTGTGTCGAGAGGAGCGGATTCTCTGTAGCTAGCTCCATGCTTGCTGATAACCGATGCAAAGAGGGCTGATACGGGATACAGCTAAAATTAAAGAAGTTGTGAAGCTGCACCTAGGCACTTTTGGTTCTTGAATTGTAGGTTTGATCTACCTACATAGTATGTAGGTAGGGAGGCATGTAGATTAGGTAGTCTCAGGGAGGGGATTGGTTTATAGGGCTGTACCCGTTATTGGAGCTGTAATGTTGGTGGGGGCAAGTGCCCCGCGGGGATATTAGGTACCCAATGATTTCAATAGGCAGGTACCTAGGGAGGTACTTACATACTCACATACGTTACAGGTTGCAGCAAGGTACCTACCTATATGTACATATCGCAGGACAGTTTCATCTTATACCTCGAATGTTTTTGCCCTGTGTTTTTTTAAGGCAATACCTCAGGTACCTACATATGTACTTACCTTCTATGACAGACGTAATACCTATATGTATGTGTAGAGTCAATACTGGCAGGTTACTTGGTATGTAGCTTAGGTATCGCCATCACATTAAGCCATACCACCAATATCTCTTTGGGTGATGTCTTCAACTTTCACTCATGACCACCCACCATGAATGTGCACTCACACCTCCTCTCTACCAACACAGAATGCTATCCAAACTTAATCACTTGATGATCATACCTGACATGCTCTTTATGCCACGAACATGTTCATCCTAGGATAGCAATAGCTGCGAGTAGTGTCAGATTGTGCTGTGCATCAGTACCGGTCAGTCTCATTGAAAGCGTATGTTGTTCCTCTGCAGAGCTAATAGCAAAGCTTCATTGATCTGGCAGAAGGGTTTACCTTTGCTTCAGCTTTATGTGCTGGAACGGCCCGCATATATGTGAAAGAACCGTAACAGTGCTACAGAGGAACCAGAGAGACCGATATTGGGTTGTCTTTTGGTTTCTGAGCTTCTCATGTCTTAGTTCATTCCCAGGCCCAGCTCCTAATACATATATCCCAGGCACTTTCTCTTCTTCCCCCGACTAGAAGATGCTGATTGTATCCAACTCATCACATCGACTCTCATGTGACTATTGTCTCTATACAATCTGCCAATAAGATGCCAACATACTTCCCTCACCAGAACTCGGGTCAAGTCCCACCAGGTCTATTACATGGGCCAGGTAAGGATTGCACATGTCAGCGTTCACTTACTAATGCCGTGACTCCATCGAAAAGGCAGATTAGTGAAAATGATGATGATGATGATGATGACATCCAATTCATCTCCGAAAAGCCTGTGAAGAGACCCAGAACCAGTGAGAAGCAGCCTCCAGTAGCTATGCCTCAACAACCAATGATTCCTTTTGCTGCTACTCCTGATGCTGCTTCTACTGGTTTCCCCAATATTTCCATGACAGCAACGCAAATAGCTGAAAATGACTTGAAAAATATGGAAAGATGCTTGAGCACAGGGATGGTTGGCCTACCGTCCGACATCCACGCAGTCGAGCTTACTTATGCTCTGAGAGGGGTGTCCATGCCGGTGCTGGAAAACTTCGTGCTTGATCAGCCTTTCCGTAAGCCTCGGCCGTTGAGTCCTCCGGAACTCTCGCCGAAACAGCTTCCATCAACAATCTCTCCGGCGGTGCTTGGTGTCCAAAGTGATCTGCCTAGAACATTCGGCTTTGAGAAGCCGTCAAGCTCCCAAATGCTCTATGCAAACTTAAGTCATACTTGCTGTGAAGCTGAGAAACCAGCCATGACGCCAGTTTTGACGAAGACTACAACTGATATTCACCAAGCTCACGCTTTAGAGCCACCTGTCAACCCAAGCAGTCATACTATTCAAATATCTTCTAATCATGGTAAAGGAGTTGGTTCAAACATGACACTAATGCCGCCTCCTCCCCTACTTTACCCTATTCTGAGGCTTCCCATCATGTACCTTGTTCAGGGGTTAGCCCGAGACTGTCAGAAAACTATCATCGCCATAATAGTTCAGCTCACTCGCAAAAGCAGCCGTGTCAGGTATGTTCTCGGTTGAGGCACCAGGCTCAACTTTCACGACTGCAAGGCTTACCGATCGTAAATGCGACTCTCCCTCCTCACTTTATGCCACAGCTACACTCCCACTCTTCTTACGGCCAACACCTACATCCCCAAGCGATGGTAGCACCCACGAGCAATATGCATCAATTCCGGCCGGACTATATTTCAGTAATGATTCCAGGGAACGGGAGCCCCTTTATGCCTCTAACACCACGCCCACAACAAGCGACTTCCCAGCAGCAACAGGAAACCAAGGAAGAGAAGCAGCCTACCTCAGAGCTATCCAACAAACAGAAATCACCCGAAACAAGCCGGGTAAAGAGTACCACCGCCAGCCCTAGTGCGGCCTCGAGTCCCATGAAGCCACCCGCGTCTCTCATTCAACCCACATATCGCAAACCCTCACCTAATCTAATAGTTGACGTAGCGGAGACGTGCCAACAGAAATTTCCATTCGAAGAAGTTGCGAAGAGGCATAATGTACCGGTGGATAAGGTGTTCAACATCTTTGCCGCCATCATCCAGGTACCCCTCCTACGGTGCCCGACGGACCGCCGAAGACCAGGAAGATTGGCCACAGCGCGCATCAAGGAGTATAATAGAGCGAAAAAGGAGATACAAGATTCTAGAGCTGGTAATTGTGCAGGCGAGAGAACAGAGATTGTGGTGAGCTCCACGGATATCGCCGAGAGGTTAGGGCAAGTTGAGTCTCCGGGGGGATTTCATGGTGAGCGGAAGTCATAGAACGGTTGAAAGTCAAGAGCATACATGAGGCATAACACGAAAACATACTTGACTAGCATCAAAAATCTACTGGATTCAAATTAAAGGGGAAAGCCCCCATGTTCTACTACTAGATCTTTAATTTAACCTACCATTTGTCGGAGATACGACCTGGAGCGAGATTATACTTAGCTTTACTCCTCGTCGGCAATTTTCTGCCATATGTCAAGATCCTCCTGGCTCTCGGCCATGTGGCTCTTACCGTGATTTGTAAACTTAGCCTTCTTCCTAGCCTGACGTACCGGGACCATGTGATCTGTGGTATCAGTATACTCTAAGTTGTGCTCTTGCGTCTCTAGTTCGTATTCTTGATCGCTGTCCCATTCCCCTGTTGGGCGGAACCCCTTTTGTTCCGCCCTCGCCCTAAATGAGCTCAGCGACGAAGAAGAGGATGCAGACGGCTTTTGTTTCTCAGTATCTTTCTTTGAGATGCCCGTTGACACCTTCCGCCATAGAATTACCTCTGGATATAGCGCTATATCGTCTACTGAAAGCGAAGACGATGGCTTCGGACCTCTGTTCTCAATCGAGTCAGATACAGTCTGCTCTCTTTCTATCTGCTTTCCGTCCTTTCTCTGCGTCGCGAGCTTTCTTTCGCGTTTTTCCCGCAGCTGCAGCAACAAGTAAGCATCGACCTCGTGTAACTGCTTGCGGGACGTAATCAAGGCCCAATGGCCGTTAATCAGCTTATACTCCCTCTGGATGACTTCTTTCCCGTCATCTGTGAGGTAAGCCGTATCCCTCCGTCCATTTTCCGACTCAGAGTCGGAATCTATATCAAGTAATGAACAAGAGCGGGAAGAGTCCGTAGGAGTTCCATAGATCATCTGTTGTATCCCTGCTAAGTTTTGGTGCATGCTCCGATTCAATTGATTCCCTCGCTCGGCGAGGCTTTTCACCTTAGCAGCGCGCTCCTCGTATCCGGCGCCCTTTAGCTGTGTCATTAGTTCAGCCGTGCGCGCCTTTCGCTTTGGATCTGTTTCTACCTGCCCATAAGGCGTTTCTCCTTTCGAACCCCCGCACATTGTAGTTTGTTCTGAGTTGTTAGAGAGAGGAAGATAGGGGTGTGCTTTTCTGTTTCTATGGGTGAACCCTGAGTAAGCAATGAAGTTAATCTAATGAATGCGATTAATAGGTTGCTATTAGCAATCGCAAACCTATGGTGTCAATGTCGAATAAGTGATCAACTTATAGACACAAGGCATTGTTTTGACAAGAGTCATGTCATCAAACAAACAGCCTTTCAGTACCTCTTGTTATGTTTTAGGACCTTGCAGAGGGTTCTTTATCTTCGAGTGTGTTAAACAAAGGGCGTCTTATATCAACATGAAGGAAGCATGTTCATTCAATCAAGTATACAATTCGCGTCCTCTAGAGTTTTGAGAAATAGTTCTAAATTGTGCGTCAAGTGTCATATTCGTCTCGATTGGTCTAGTGGTAAGGATACCTGCTTGTCATTCGAACAATTCGCAGGTGGCCGGGGTTCGATTCCCCGATCGAGAGTCATCTTCTTTTGCATAAGTGTGTATTTTGCATTTACGTTTCAATTCTTTCCTTACTTTTTGAAAAATGAATTTTGTTCTCTGTTGGAGGGGATCATTCCTGTTGTCAAGTTGCCTTACTGGCTTAGGTAGTAGAGTAGGTAGTAGTAGGTAAACTGCTACGCTTGTTAAGTACGACAATCAAATATCACATTATATATAGCACAATAATTTCCCTTAGATGGTGGACACGAAGCATTTATCCCAAAATTATTTATTCTGCTCTTTGTTGTATTTTAGTTTTGCCTACCTTACACTACCGCAGATAGAAATGAAGAATCAAGCAGTCAGTAAGCTCAACTACACCGGCTGAGTGCCAAACAACCTTCACCATTATGACCCAAAATGGCATGACAGGGGGCAAGTGTAAGCCCGTGAGCTAGTCTTTAACCATAACTTCTATCATATGAACTCCTTTCCCCGCCCCCTCTATAATCAGTCTAGATAGGTCGGCAACACTGATTTTTACCGGATGATCATGTCCTCCCGGTCTTTGCCAGTTCCGATATAGCCAATCTATGCACCTTAGTAATTGCGAAATGGATGGGAGGTCGCATTTGACAACGTACCTTGATACCAAGCTCTGACTCGATAAGCTCAACGTACTTTTGAGCCTGAGAGGGTAGATCGGACCATTCCCGTAGCCCCTGGGTTGAGCTCTGCCAGCCTTCGAAGTCGATGTACTCAGGCGTACATTTCTCGAGCTAGGGAATGATTAGACTCCCCAGAATAACAATATAAATATTGATACTTACGAAGTTCAAGTCAGCAGGGAAGCTCGTAATCTTTTCCCCGTCAGGTGTGATGTATGCCACAGCGACACGAATTGTTGGGAATGTATCCAACACATCAACTATGTATCTCAATTAGTCCTTACATTAGTTGATAGGTAATGGAATGATTTCAAGGCTCTTACGCTTAGTCAAGTTAAGGGTGGTATAGTCTGTGAAGGTGTACGTCAGTATTAGATGATAAGCAACATGTTTCAACCACAAGCCACTCACAATTCACAGCAGCGGAGTGTTTGAGAACCACGAGGTCAAGCCAACCGCACCTCCTTCTTCTGCCCGTAGAGACACCCTACGAACAAATTAATCTCGGTCATAGAATTATGAAACGGTGTGTCTAAGAAAACCTTACAATCTCTCCGCCGATTTCCTGTAGTTTCGTTCCGACTTCCTCATGTTCTTCCGTAGGGAAAGGACCGCCACCAACTCGCGTTGTCTGTGAAGCCAACTTAACACGACTTCAGGCTGGAGTGAGTTTTCTTTTTCCAACTTACGTATGCCTTAACGACGCCGATGATGCTCCTATGATATCTGGGTAAGTCTCATGACGACGAGATGCAGACAGACAGAATGCTAGGGATATTGTCTTGATTCGTTGATACCTCTATGAAAATAGGCAGACTTACTTGATATTAAAGGGACTGAGCGCTAACCCCTGGATACAACCGCCAACTGAGCAGTTTGAAGATGTTACGAAGGGGTAGCTGCCGTAGTCCAAATCAAGCACTGAATCCAGTCAGCCAAAATATTTCCTGGCAGGCCAACTTTGACATACTCAAAGCTTGGGAACCTTCGATAAGAATCGAGCGCTTTTGCTCTTGCGCTACTCTCATGTACTCCACAGCATCAACAAGGTAGGGCCGCAGCTTTTCTCTGATGCCCAAAAACTTCTGGATTTCTTTGTCAACATCGTACACGAGGATTTCACCATACCGTGCGCGATAGGCTTCGGCTAGCATGCGCAACTTAATTTCGAACTCCGCATGGTAGATGTCAATAATTCTCAGGCCGTCTCGAGCGGCTTTTGTGCTGTAGGATGGGCCAATGCCTCGCTTGGTTGTTCCGATCTGGCTCTTACCAAGTGCCTGCTCGGAAAGTCCATCGACAGCGGCGTGCAAAGTGAGGTTCACGTGACAGCGTGTGCTGACATGGATACGCTTGTGAACGTCTGGCACACCTTTAGCATCAAGCTCGGCTAACTCCTCAAAGAAGGCATCGACGTTGAAAACGACACCCGATCCAATCAGATTGTCAGTACTAGGGCTGACCAGGCCGGACGGCAGAAGATGGAACGAGAACTTCTGAGTGCCGATACTATGAGAGAGCGTTGGTAAGCCGAGAACAATATGGACATGTTGGCGGTATCACAACTCTCGTACTGGATTGAATGGCCGGCATTATGACCACCTGCTGCACGTGCGCAGATATCAAACGAGTTGGTAGCGAGGAGGTTATCTGTCAACTTGCCCTTCTGTATAACAAACAGTCAACAGTCAGTCAATCAATAATACCGTACCTCGAAGTAAATCGAGGCTAAGCTGGACGTAAACGTACGCCTTCGTCTCCTACACACGAATTGAGTTATTTTCGGATCCAAGTTACGGGTGATCGTCCCAGCATCAGCGATCCTATCACCTTGCTGCCCCTCCATGTTTGGCGCCAAGGTGCGCCAGCATGGAGAGCAAGCAAAGGTTGAATCTACGTCAGACTGGGTAGAAGTGTACTCACCCCATTGGGCGCCGAGAATGATCGAAGCCATGGTGCTTAAACTGCTTAAATGACTGGTTTACTGCTGCTAGCAGACGATGATACAGACCTGCGAATTGCAATTGGAAATGACTAAATAAAAGTCGCAGAAGAAATGACGATTCTAAAAATTAACCGGCTACGGAGGTGCAAACGCGACAGGGTAGGTGCCGGAACACTTTTAATGGTGGAGTGGGGCATTGGAGGGGCTGATGATGATGTTACGAGCCAGCCAGCT
The DNA here is from genome assembly GCA_902806585.1 of Xylaria hypoxylon. NCBI lineage: Eukaryota > Fungi > Ascomycota > Sordariomycetes > Xylariales > Xylariaceae > Xylaria > Xylaria hypoxylon. The sequence goes on from CADCXB010000010.1 coordinate 1,773,574, forward strand.
GAAGGAGAAAGGGAAGCCCTATAGCAACTCATTGTCCAATCATAGGCCTTACTCCGGCTAAACTAGATCAGCGGGTAACACTTTAGCAGTGTTTCAACTGTTGCGGTAATACGGTAATTTGGTATCGGGTCATTGTCTCGTTACCGACCCAGTAATGTGGAAGATAATTCAATCGAGATTGCCCCTCATACCCCTCATGTCCCTCTATCCGATGCAAACCCCTCCAAACCTTTCGATGCCCCTCCATTTCCGCCCCCAAGCTATGGCTTAGGAGGTACTTAACCTGAATTTCATCTCAAAATCAACTTTTACCAAACACAACTCTTAGTGATGTCATTAGCTCTTTAAGCAAAAACCTATCCAGGATAGTCGTGGTTAGGTAATACCAACAATGAACACAAGCATACCATCGATAGTCATTTTCTCAAATTCAACGTCCCGCTCCAGCTTCGTTGCTACATTATATTTCGAGCTGTTGATATTAGACAAAGAAACAGTCATTATGATTAGCATCGCCTGAGTCATATAGGTCATATAAGTGCAACCCACGAAGCCTTGCCTGTGCTCAGAACCCTTGATTGGTACTAAATGGTCTGGATATTAAAATGGAAGACTAATAGAATGCTGACACCAAGCCTTCACATAAACTCCATAGCCTCTCGCCGCTATTCCTCTTTTCAATGCCGTCTTGAACGATTGCATGAGGCTTTCCAATATGCCCATACGGCACAACGAAACACCCATTGACTTCGGCAACTTCTTTCCCAAAACCAGCATAGACTTCTGTAAGCGCACCGTAACGGGGAGAAGCAGCCGTCAAGTTGAAGAAACTCGCCAAGATCCCCGGCGCGTGCCGCGTGATATTTGTCTTAATAGCGCCGGGGTTAAACCCACAGCTCGTGAGTTCGGGATATCGAAGCGCCATCTGTGTGGCTAGGATCGCATTGGCAGCCTTGCTTTGCATATACCGTCGCGTTCTCCCATCGAATCCTGAGTAACCAGGTCCGTCCAAGCCACAGTCATCCCATACGATGCCGTCTTCTCCGGGGGGCGCTACAGACTCGCCGCTCGAGGCCCAGCAGGACCGCACCGATTCCTTCGATGCATCGGGTTGCTTTGCTGTATGGACGAGTATCGGCGTCACGAAGTACTGTAAGAGGAACGGTCCAAGGACATTTGTGGCAAATGTCAATTCATGACCCTGTTTGCTCTTGCTCCCCTCCGGCGCAAGCATGATAGCTGCATTGTGCCAGATGACGTCTAGTCGTGTCTCGCTCTCCAAGAATGATTGGGCCGCTTCTTTCACACTTGACAGGTCTGATAAATCAAGATGTATGAACCGAATGACATTATTACCCGGAGTTGTACGAGAATTTACCCCGGGAGAGGGTACTGAGGAGGTGATGCTGAGATTTGCAGTTTCTCCCGCTTCCTCGGATCGGCCGAGGAGGTAAATTCTCGATGCATTAGCATGGTAGAGTATTTTTGCAACCTCCAAGCCGATGCCTCCAGTGCCGCCTGTAACTATGAAGACCTAAGACACAGTATTAGATTGAATTCACGCCCATTTGTAGGAGACAAGTGTACCTTGCCATGGAGGTCCGGAATATCCTTCTCTAAGAATATTGGCTTCTCAGTGCATAAACCCTTGATGAATGAAGCCATGATGAACTAGCCTACGTGATCGGCTGGATGGGACGGTGATTCGTCGAGGTCGGCCTCCAGCGCCAGCATCTATAAATACGCAACCATTTCGGATACATTTCGCCATAGCCGGGATGGCGATTTGTCCGTGTCCCATTTACATTCCAGAAAAGTCGCCGGAACGGCGAACCTGGGAGTTATTCCCGGCGTTTCCTTCGGTAATTGAGTGGCTCAAGCACTTCCGCGGGAGACTCCGCGGGTCTTCTGCTGCCATGGGGGGCTTTCACATAATCGTATTGGACTTCCAATACGAACGTACCCTCCCCCGAAGGAGTGGTGTCATCAACCGTGATGCTTCTAGAAATAATTCATTATTCTCTTTGGATAATCATGGTGTCGGCTGGTTTCAACACCAATTCAGTTGTGCTGCTACGTAACAGCTTAATCAAGTACACTCGATGGTATGGGACCAACCCTTTCCTAGGTAGGTTAACGGATCTTAGCTTAGCCTAATGCAGGAAATCTAGATAACTAAGTATATCTAAATGAGCAGTATCTAAAACGAATGGCTAGGAATTTGAAGACACGGGATCCAGAACATCATTCATTGAATATAAGAAAATTCGCGCTACCCTGCACTAGGTATTTGCTACCTACCTGACTGTATGGTACCTACCTCTCCCGTAGTCGAATTACACACACACCAATCTGCCACTAAGAATCACGTGCTAACCAGCAAAAGCTTGTTGCCCCTCCTCAGCTTTCCTTATCAGCTACATTGACAGATGGTGGGGTACTGGGAATCCAATATCTAAATCATCCCTAGAAAGAAGGGAAACCGATCAAGCCTTTAACAAATCTTAGTATTAGCTTTTCAGGAAACTCCCTCTCGTTTCTTTACAGTCAAGATGAGGCTCAAGGACGTACACAGGCTGGAACTGCCGCCAACGGCGGACATGCATGTTCACTTGCGACAGGACCAGGTTTGTGGTATCATGATCTGTATAATTGGAATTGGGCTAATTTGACCTGACTTCTTGAAGGTCATGAACCTCGTAGTTCCCCATATTCGAAGAGGAGGAGTAGACACAGTGTTTGTCATGGTATGTAAAAACCAAAAAAAGGTCGTTTACTTGGCATTTCAACTAATACGTCTTGATAGCCAAATCTGCAACCGCCCGTTACTAGTGTGGCTGCTGCTCTTGAATACAAAGCGAGCCTGCAAGCTATCGAGCCTCGTGTCAACTATTTGATGTCTCTCTACGTACGCTCACTACAAAAAAGTTTGAAGGCCATTGTTGACTGACGATGGCCAGCTTCATCCTTCAGTTACCCCCGATGTAATCGCTGAGGCTGCAAGGGCCGGCATTGCAGGGGTTAAGCTGTACCCTCAAGGTATGATGTGTCCATCGGCTTTTATCACCAACCAACTCCATGATATTAATGTTGAGACAGGTGTTACCACAAACTCTGAATCGGGCGTCGCTGGGGATTTCGTTGAGACCTACACGCCTACTTTCGCGGCCATGGAGCAGCACGATATCGTGCTGAACTTACATGGAGAGGTACCTGGAACTGTCCCACAAGACGATATATCGCTCGAGGAGCTCTTCCTGCCCACTTTGAAGAGGCTAAACGAGAAATTTCCGAAACTTCGCATCGTCCTTGAGGTAGGTATTGGCCCCGGGATAGCTGTTTTCACAATGTTCTAACATTGGATATTTAGCATTGCTCTACTGCAGCAGCCGTGGACGCAGTGCGATCATGCAGCTCAACAGTCGCTGGTAAGCTCGGCGCAAATCTCTGTCTTTCGGCTCCTGACCCTAGAAGCTATTTGAGGCCGCCCGTGGCAAGTTCTCTAATATTTGTGGCTATCCAGGTACGATAACGGCGCACCACCTATACTTGACAGGCGACGTAAGCGAGGTAGACCCTCACGCCTTTTGCAAGCCGATCCCAAAGACACCCTCGGACCGAGATGCTCTTCTGAAAGCCGTTTGCAGTGGCGACCCCAAATTCTTCTTGTCAGTAACACCGGTTTTGTGCACCCACGTCGCCTATAAATTCTAACATGGCTCGTGTTCTAGTGGAAGCGACAGCGCGCCTCATCCCCTAATAGCAAAGCAAGGCAAACCTGTCCCAGCAGGTGTATTCACGCAACCCTACGCGACGCAGCTTGTCCTACTGGCCCTGGAGGAGGCTAGCGAAAAGGGAATAATCGACGAAAAGGACGTCACACAAGAGAATATCGAAGGATTCCTGAGCCTGTTCGGAAGACGATTTTACAAGCTGGCAGAGCCTTCGCCTACTGGGCCACGAATTGTAGTGAAGAGGACTGGTGAAACGATACCGGCAAGCATACGGAGCGCCGACGGAGCCCTCGAGGTTGGCATCTCGAGATCTGAGGCCACTGTATTTAGCCTGCGATTTGCTTCTGCATAGCCCACCAGCCTTCGCTAGCCACTTGAAAAAAAGATATGGTTTTTGAAACACAACTTTGTTAGTTGCCGCACTCGACTGTTAAAATGAAATGCTAAGGCGGTACCTAATGTGAGTTCTGGGATAAGTAATAGGTATGATGAAGACGTCATTATAGAAGGACTTCCTTCACCCCACCATGTAACCCCTGACTGCCGTAGCTGGGGTGCATTAGCGTACCTACGGTATCTTATCAGCAAGCTGCCTTGATTCGCTGAATTGAAACATCAAGCTCGCGATTGAGAATAAGTAAGCTTGCTTTGCTAGACTATCTCGTAAAGGACGACGACCAACACCAAGCAACTTGAGTTGCATATCCTATCTAGGCGCTGAATACAGATTTCCATAATGGCGCACATGACGAACCCACTCGCGACAGTGGACCAGCTATACAAGCGCACATCCTCGTTCGGCGCGCTCCCGTCCGATCTACAAGACGCGATATTCTTCTCGACGCAGAGCCTGACGCAGTCAGCAGGCCTGCTCCTCCGGCTCCCGCAGTCCGTGACGGCGCAAGCGAGCGTCGTGCTAGCCCGGTACTGGCTCGAGGAGTCGCTTCTAGCCCACGAGTTCAGCGCAAGTTTCCCGGTCTCTTCTTATTCATAACCACCTCACAGGCATGGAGAGAATGCTCGTCACCTACATCCCAACACACGATCAAGAAGCAGTAACGCGGACTAACCTCGTGTGACGAACAGGATGTCTCGGCAGCTTCTCTCTTCCTCGTCGCAAAACTAAGCTCGAACCCGTGTCGCCCGCGCGACGTCTGCAACGTATACACCTATCTTCTCTCCACAGCATCTCCTCTCTTCCAGACCCAGCCCTCGTCACCTCCGGACGCATCAACCTACTATCTCTCGGAAACCGGGTTAGACGTCTTCCAAAAGCGTATACTGCGCCTCGAAGCCCGCATCCTGTACACTCTCAACTTCGACACGCACGTAGCGCTCCCGCACGGCCTAGCCGTCACATACCTCCAGGCGCTCGATTTCTGCGGCGACTCCTCGCGCGCCAAGATAACGCGCCGCGTGATCGCATATCTGAACACCGCCCTCCTGTCCCCGCAGATGCTCTACCTGACCCACCAACCCAACGCGCTGGCCGTCTCCGCCATCTACAGCGCGGCACGGGACGGCGAGATCAGCGCCAAGATGCCCGAGTGTCCGTGGTGGGAGGTGTTCGATGTGGACCGCGAGGAGCTTGGATTCTTGGTCGTTGGGATGCGCAGTTTGGAGGGTCTGGTGCGGAAACTCCACGAAGACTTTGAGGGATTTGCCAAGGGTGGCGTAATCACGAAGAATTCTATCGAGGTAGAAATGGCGAGGCGCGGGTTGAAGATGAAGAATGGTACCGGCGATGGAGCAGGCGAGGTGGATGAAGAGGAAGCTATGATGCGGAGTCTGGACGACAGGGCTGAGAGAATGGAAGTGTAATTCACCATACAGGGCGGGGTTACCAAAGAACGAGAGGAAAATTGACTGTTCGTTGTACAATTGGTACTACATATACCCGGTCGAACGCAGGCTTAATTTCAAGTCTCCGAAATTTGGAATCATCTATATCTAGGTGAATTCCTTTGACCATTCGAACTTCCTCCTAATCTCATGTTGGACTGGGCTTGAGAGGGATTCTCTTGGTTCGCTTATATCGACATCCGTTGAATGGTAAGTATGTGATCCCGCCACCATCTTCCTACCACCACCCCTGGGTGTCCTTTTCAAGCGGCAATCTATAAAACAGCCAGGCTCTTTTACTAGTCAATGCCAGAAACACCCTTTTTGCGATATGCCATTATCAAACAATGTATCCTACCTAGCCACGAATGTCCTAGAACAGGGCTAGGACAGTCCAGTACCAGCATTTGGCTCGGTCAGTCGACTTCGGGCGGGTTAGGCTAAGGAGGTGAACTGTTCGTCGAAGCTAGCAAGACACAGAGTCGTTCGAGCATCTCATTTTCGAAGGTTCTACGGCAGAGTTTGAAGTCTTCCGAGGCTGTGTCGAGAATACTAAGTTCTTCTATCCGCCGCTTCTGTGCCAGAGCCTCAGAATGGTCTCTGCCATTCGGGGTGCTGGTTTTGTATTTTTGGTTTAGCTCCTTAAGCTCGGCATTAGCCTGTCTTAGGATGGGATCCTTCTTTGCGTCGAGACTGAGAGGGATCCATTGGAATGTTGACCTTGTCTCCTGAAGCAGAGCCTTAGCCTTGCAGTCCCTCAACGCGCCCAAAAAGACGACACCATGATCAATCAAATTCATGAGCTTAGCGAATTCGACTGGAAAAATCCGTCAGTTTCTTTTTCCTTGTGTCAATCTATAAGAGTTGTGGGGAGCAAGCAGAGCTTCTAGGATACGAAGATAGGTTGAACAGTTTTGTTTTCACTTTCAATGATGATCAAAACAGGAATGAAGTGGCTTGTGTCATATACTTACCGTCTCCCGAGTCCTTCGAATGAACATTTTGACACTGTTGGTACAGCTCCGCGAGAGTAGTCTTCATGGTGGATATATCTACGGCCTCCGGTAGCACGTTAAATTTCTTGCTGGCAAGTTTGGTTTCTTTATCCTCGACACAAATTCCCTCGAATACCTCGTGTAAGTCCAGGTGAGGGCACCATTTGTCGAGCCATCGGTACCCAGCTTCGTTCACTAGTTGTAAGACTATGTTCGCTGCGAGATTCATCGTGCTTGGCTCAATGCCTTCTTGAAGTTTCTTCTCTGGATATTCGTTATAGAGGCTCTCTAGCGATCGCTCAGGGCGTAACGTAGCTTTACCCATCTCTATCTCGTTCTGAACCCATAAAGCTGTCTTAAGGCTGTAGTGCAGGGGACTGGGCTCACCGAAGCTAGTTCGAGGGGGGTTCTGGAGGTTGGCAAGCACAAGATCCGGGTTTCCAGTATAAGTTTGGTTAGGTAGGGAACGGGGACCATTAAGTGCATTAGCGAAAGGAAGACTCGTCATGTTCTCCTCCCCGTTCCCCTTCTCTATGCTCTGACCCTCGATGTTGACAAATGGTCGGTGGTTCTTGTTAGGCGATGTTAAGGTTCCAAATTGAGACATGTTTTTGGAGTAAGCGTATTGCTCCCAGCTGGTTCCTCTACGGCTTCGTGCCTCTTGGGTGACCTCCATCTTACTTAGCCAGGATGGGCTGGGTAGCGGTGTACTTTCCCGTAGTCTCCGGTTGCTCGAAGATTAGTAAACTGCATGTACCCAGGTAGGTAGGTCTATGAGATGATTATTAGTGGACTGGTGAGTACAAGAAGAAGTCGAAGTAGTGCTGTTCAAACCAATATCCGAATTACATGAATGCTGGTGTTAAAGGGAAGAAACAGAAAATTGCAACCGACTTGGAGAAGTTTCTCGGAATTCCCTTGCTTCTGTGGCGACTTCTGCTTCTCCAACAGTTTGTTTTTGACTTGGTCTTTCCTATTTTCAATATTAGAAGTATAGTGGATGAAAGGGAAGGAAGTATGTGCTTCTGAATATGTTGCAAGTGCAGGTGATGTTATTGGCAGGTACAATATTGGGAGACGGCAGCTACCTTATAAATTGAAAGAGAAGATTAATGTTAACAAATCTAGAACATAGGTACCTAGGAAACTGCTTGACTGTTGGGTTGCAGTGATTAGGCGGACATAGGCTTTAATATAACAGCAGGCACGGTTGCGCAGTAACAAACGCCTTCTCTAATAAACCATGTAGAGACAGTACAGTACAGTAAAGCACATCACATCACAGCACAGCATACATGTAGTTATTAAGTTATACTATTCATTGAAATATATACGTAGTATAAGAGTCCTAATTTAAGTACAACAACCCTTCCAGTTTCATTGTTTTTTGTTTTTAGGAAGAGTAAGTCATACTTCTAGAAGCTCCTAAGTGCCACAACTTCGGCCGAGGGTCAACACTGGTACCAGAAGGTACTACCAAAATCAAGCCGTATTTGGTAATAAGGTGACAAAGAAGATAATAAATGCAACAAGATAACAAGTTAGATTGTCATTCAACTACAGATCGAAAGAATTAGATCATACAAGTACGAAATCTATGAATACCTAGAGTTCAAAAGGTAAATCAATAACTCTTGATATTCGACTCGATGAATGGGGTCAAAATGTAATATAATATAATACATACTTAGCCGAAAGACTGCATGTTCATAGCCTAGTATTAATCAAAGTACTTGCCCAGAAAATCTCGCAGACAAGACAGGTTCCTCCATCTACTCTTCTAACCACAAAGCAACATGTAGACTTATAAACTCTACTCTACTTTAGATCGACCCTAACCTATTGATCAACTATTATTGGGAGAAAAAGTGTGATATTTATACTTAGCAGGCCTTGGAGATGTTAGCATAGAAAACAGCTGAACAAAGGCAAACCGACAGCTTGGGGCTTTCATCAACTTTGACCTCGTGCATTTCCCACCGACTTGATGTTTAATGTTACTTACCCACCCGTTAATATAGCTTCTTAATGTTGGGTAGTGGATCTCTCATCGTCTCCGATCCTCTTGTTCTATCGGAGCGTGGTCTACTCATGCACCCTATATACCCGACGTCGTCTGAAATACAGAAAATCTAGCTCGAGGGAAACCAATTTTCAAACTCAATTATTACAACTACCTTATCTACCTCTCAAGCAATCGAGATAGTCGAGATAGCCCTCATGCTGACCCGAGGAAGCACGGACATCTCTAATGGGAGAGACTTGAACCCCCAACTCCAGGCCGCATTACGTGATCGAAAAGCTTAAAAGGTGAGTTGAAAATGAACAGAGAAAACTTCAATAATGTGAAATGCCGATTGCTGCTTGGATATGATGCGACTCGAGCAAATTTGCGACTAAGGATCAAAATCTACGCTGGGAAACCTTGTCCTACTAATTATTCCTGCTTTATCTCTGTCGTCAACCTTATATGCTCTTGTAGCTCTGCATGAATTGAACGTATCGCTGGTAGTCAATGATATAAGATTGTTATAATGCAACACTCCCAACAGCTCAGCTGAGGAATGTCTCATTCAGATAAACCAGGTAGGCTATACCTATTACACACATGCAGCGCAAGCGTGTACATAGTAAGAGAACAGAGAATAGTGCATTACTAATTACGATGTTCTTAACGTGATGTACTATTAACTCTCTAGATCGAAATTAGCCCGGGTCCACAGGCCCTTTTTCGTAAAGATACCCACCTCGGCTTCCTGTCTCATCCCGATGATGAAGTCGGGTCATCTTTCGGAGTAACAACTGGTAATTAGCAGTGCCCCGTGTCAGCATGCTTACAGTTACGTGGGTTACTGTAGGTAACAACAATTCCTCCTACCATAATCAACATAGCTAACTCAGACCCTTATGGTAAAAACAGTCTCCCCGTCGCCGTTTTTTGAATCAAGGGAAGACGCAGTGTAGGCACACAATTGTTACTCCGTGTTTAAGTACCATGCAGCACACAGGCATGTTCTGGCCTGTATATAAGCCGAGTAGGGAACGCTGTAGCTGGAATAGAACCTGCATCTTTCTCCTACACCAAGAATCTCATTTCTGTGTTTGCCAGCATTTAAACTCAAATCATAAATCAACCGCGACGACAAAGAGCATCAAGTATTGCGTCTAGCAAACATGTCTCTAATTTCCAATCTGAAGCCTACGATTATTATCGTCCCTGGGTCATTCGCTCTTCCTGAGTTCTACAAGGAAGTTGTTGACGGGGTCGTCGCTAACGGACTCGAAATTCGCACTCTCCACCTCCCAAGTTCTGGGACTGCTTCAAATCAAGGGAGGGAGGGAGATTGGCTGCCAACTGTTTACGATGACGCAGCTTTCATCGCCGACGAGGTTACTCGGCTTGCCGACAGCAGCAAGGACGTGGTGCTCGTTACGCATTCATACGGTGGCGTGCCTGGAACGCAGTCGATGAAGGGGCTAGCCAAAACCGCCAGGGAGGCAGAAGGGAAACCAGGAGGTGTGGTTAAACTTGCGTATCTGACATCGGTCGTTCCCAGGGTGGGAGAAACTACGACAGATGTGCTAGGGACCGTGACCAAAGAACAACAGAGTGAGATACTAGTCGATGTACGTACTGTTCCTTGGTTGTTCCGTTATTTATACGGCACCCCCTTCCCTGTCATCTCGAACTCGCAGCTATCGCGCATACTGATACCTTGTGTACTAGGAAAAAGGATGGCTGTATCACGCCAACTATACAACTTCCGCAAAACTGACCTTTTCAGATCTGCCTTTAGAGGTCGGGGAAGCGTGGGTTGCCCAATTTACGCGACAGTCGTCCACAAGCTTTACCACGCCGCTAACATATGCCGGATACTGCGACGTTCCGGTATCGTACCTTATCAGCGAGAACGACCTCGTCATCCCGAAGTGGTTGCAAGAAGCTGAGATCGCTATGATAGAAGAGGCGAGCGGAAACAAGGTGCACGTTTCTTCCATCAAATCCGGCCACGTCCCGGTTCTCAGCATGCCACAGGCAGTCGTGGATTGGATCACTCAAACTGCTGAGATGGCGTAGGTGGCATGACGTTCGATTTCTCATATTCGGGTAAATTAGGTGTCTCGTTTATATCACGATGGCAACTGATCACCAAGTATAAGACTGCAAGACCTATCGTAACTTGAGTTTGAGGTTGTTACAATAAAGACAGATTGCTATCCGTAAATACATTATGTGTGAAGTTTACTACCTAATATCTCCCACATCCGCAAACAGGATATACAGACGAACAGTAAATATGTTGATATCAGGATACACCAATTTGTGTATTCCGATTCATATAGCAGGAATTTCTCCAAACCTTTCAAAATATACACCACCAGGAACTCCGAGCCTTTCCGCCCAAACCTAGGGAAGATCTATCCATGCTTTGTCAACGCCGCTTCATGTCCATAAAATACCACCCAAGCGACCATGATCGTTATCTAATTTACGAGCAGGTGCCCTACGTCGTGTAGTCGTATGTTTTCCATCCCGGCAGGTTGTTCCCCACGCTCTATCCGGCCCCAACCCGCGCCCCAACGAGGGGCCACCGATGCGGTCCCTGTGGCCTCATTGATTGTCGTGCCGGTCATGTTCGTAGTCGAACTTGTGCTATTAGTGCGCCCCCCATGTGTGTCTTGACGATTCCGCCCCCAGAAATGCCTCTTCCTTGAGTCGGCATTCTGAGCGGCGAGTACTGGACTCGTCATGATTCCTACTCGACCGCCAGGACCAAAGCTGCCTTGCACCGAGCGAGGGTACATAAAGCCTGCTGGCCGGCCGCCACAAAACGGATTCCACCACTTCTTGGGTGCCTCAACGACGCTGCCGTTACGACCTGAGTTATACGACGTCGGGGGCTCGCCTGCAAGCTCCTCTAAAGTGTAGCCTTTCGTCTCGGGGACTAGGAAGGAGACAAGGAGTCCCGAAAACATGAAGAGCGCAAATATCTGCATCAGTTTGCCTATCCACGGCGAGCATTCGCGGCCTTCGCAGTTCGGCGGTGCGCCCTTTCTCAGGAGAGGGATTGAGATGACTTGTGCGACGATAGCACCCACCTTACCCATGGCTGCGGAGATACCATGGCCTGTTGATCGGTAGCGTGTTGGGAAGCATTCTCCCGGGATGATGAAGGTGGTTGTGTTGGGACCGAAGTTGAAGAAATAATTCGCAATCACGTAGAGGGCGAGTAACGACCCTTTGCCCAACTGATCATAGCAGAAGCCAAGTACGCTAAAGATAATGGTAAGTATAGAAAACCCGAGGATTTGAAGCGGCTTCCGTCCGATGGTATCGATTAGGAAAATAGACGTCCAATAGCCAGGTAGGGATCCTGCTACAACCAAGATGATAGTACCGACGGCGCTGTTGTGAAGCTGATCATGCAGCGACTTGCCGCCCGCGTAACCTACAGCTCGCAAGACAATCTGATTATTCAACCCGAGACCGTAAAATGCGAAATCCTATCGACGACGTCAGATTTGGGAAACAGTGGGTGTATGATAGTTCCTTACTAAAAAGAACCATGAAAGTGTCGTCCCGACCAACACCTTGGCGTTTTTCCACTGCAAGAAGTATTCACATGCATCCCCCCAAGACGCTGGTGGGACTGCGAGAGCAGGGGAGGCAACCTTTTTCATCCGCGCCTGTTTGATTTCATCAACCTCGCCTTCGGATTGGCTTGCCATGTAAGCCTTGATATCGGCAGCCGCCTTCTCTACATCCCTGGCGACTTCAAATGTACTACGACACTTGGAGTTAGTTATCACTGTTCCAAGCGCAATCGGTAAAGTGTTTGGATACCGTGGGAAGCTTCCAGGACATGACCTTGGCACAAAAACGAGCCTTTGTACTGTGATAAAAGTCTCCAGAACAGGGGAAAAAGAAGTCCGATATTTGCTTACTATCTTGGGGTTTCGGGTATTGTGATGCGGTAATATAAAGCAAAGACAGCCGGAACGGCGCCCACACCGATAATGATGCGCCAGCAACGATCTGCGGCCGTTTGGCATTCGTAATCGCAACTGTCTAATCCCGGAGCATTTCTGAAGATATCGCCAAACGAGGCTGTCACGATGAGACCGACGATTGCAGCGAATAGTTGGCCAATGCCTTGCATAGAAAATACCGCTGCCATCATTGCGCCTCGCCATCTCGTCGGTGCAAACTCCGAGGTGATTACTGAACTAAGAGGATAGTCGCCTCCAATTCCAATACTAATATCGTTGTTAGCTGGATCTATCTGCGTAGTGTGAAGGAAGGGTGCGAGGTTTACCCCATCATCACTCGCCAGAAGGTCATTAGACCCGTGAAGCTCACGGCTTGGCTAGCGGCAACAAGGCAGCAAGATAAGGTGGAAACAAGAATAATGCCCAGCTCGACTCCGTACATCTTCCGTCGACCGTATTTGTCGGCGAGCCAGCCGAACACGACTTGTCCGATCACAATACCAGCGCTGGTCGATGTCTTCAGTGCTTGGCTCACTGACGTCGGTAGAACACCATGATTGCCTCCATATCCATTAATCGCATCGTTAGGTGCGCCTTGCCAGAAAACCACCCCTAGTAGTGTTGTCACAAGGTTGATAGCGAAGATGTCGTATGAATCCAGAAAGAACCCTATGCCGGCGACAACTACGGCCCTAACATGATACAGGCCGAAAGGAATTTTATCGATCTCGGATAATGCGAGACGCCGCCTGAGGTTTGGGTCTTGAATGTGACTAAAATCGTTGAAGAAGTTGTGAAAAGCGCGGTTCCCTCCATACGTACGCTCGTACGTCATGGGACTCATCGGTTCCGCTAAGGTCTCCATTGCGAAAATTCCGTAGGTTACGTTTTTTGGGTATCGTATTTAAAATATATAGGCGAATTTGAATAAGCGCTGAGGCTATCCCCCAAGCTATCGAGTATGCATCGAATTGAATTATGCGATATTCATGGCGCTCTGTTTGGTAGAGATGGTCTCAGCCGGAGAACTCAGTATCAGGTCACAAGTTGTATATCATTCCAATCCGATCGATACGTACGCAGCACAAAAAAATATCGTGATGTCTTATACTGCTGATAGAGATCGGTTCTAACGGTTGGCTTTCTAAATATGACGGGCGTGGAAGGAGTAAGGAGGAAAGAATAGGAAGACCTTCGGGATTTTGGAGAGAAACCGAGCCTCGCACTTCCGGGACGGGCGGAGACAAAATATCTACCTACTAAGTACCTACCTACCTAGGATAGTCTTACCTACCTACAGCAGGTCTCAATGACTACCTTAGGTAGTTAGCTGTGAGGTAGCCTAGATTCTGTAGGGTGACACAAGCGATGACCCAATGGTGCGGGCGTGTGCTGGGCTTAGACTAGAGCAGGGTATAGAAAGCTCCTGGAGTATAGGGTAAGTAACAGTCTGACCAATAATGTACCGTAAATACGGGCGAAAGGTCTCAGCGGCTCCCGGTCCCTGCTCGTGGTTCCGATCCCCCTGGCAGAAGTGGCTTGAACGGCTCCCCAAATCTGCACTAATATTCGAGGCTGTTTCCAGATCGCAGCTTAAATCCTTTGTATAGTGTAGGTATTATCGTATTAGAGTGAACTGTCTGCCTGTGTACGACGCTCTACTGAGTACACCACAGACGGAAACGTGTTCGGCTCGTAGGCTTACGCTGGCTACTGTATCAAGCATCGGTGGATATCGCCGTGAACGACTCCAATATAGCGTGATATCGAATCGGACGACTACTTATAGTAGAAAACTGATGCGGGTAATGCCTACTAAGTACACATTACGTCAAAACATGCGGCGCACGACAGTACAAGTCACGACCATTGGCGACTATGTTGTCGCCATTCCTCACGTAGCCTACCGACCGAGGTACGGTAGTATTGGCCGGGCCACATATTCGATCGCGGAACGTGCTTTACACCGTGTTACAGTGCAGGATCACTGTATCCCAAGGCCTTTTACTACAGTATGTAGGACAACGCCACTTGCCGACCGAAAAGCAGGCCTGGAGTGCCTGGGCAGCTCTTCTACCTACCTTACGCAATATCTCTGCTGGTATCATGAGGCACTGTCACCATCCTTAGTATGCAGTACACCACAGTACACAATACTCATTTCGTTCAGGAGCGAGAGTGGAAATGGAAAGGCAATATTACTTACGTAGCACTTACTGTTACTAACCGGCTTCTCGGACCCGGCACGTACTAGTAGTGCACGTGGGGGCATTACAAAAAACAGGAGGTATTTCGGGGGTACGATAAACAACTAACCGTGTAGATAAAATATCTCCGAGACCAGAATTTCGAACGCTTCTAGCAGTTCTAGAAGCAGCAGCGCGCATGCTGATGATGTCGGGAGTATAGTACACGTCGTGCACAGATGTATACTTAGTGTACTTACTAGAAGGGGAGTATGTTGCGGGTACAGGGATTCTGATCCGATTGTTCGGTTTAAAAGCGGGGCCGAAGCGGTCGCAGGCTACTGTTAGTGTAGGTACAGTACACTAAGGTACCTACTGTACAGGGGTTGACGATACGTAACCAATTAAAGTCTTGTCTGGCAAAACGTGCTCAATCAACGATTGTTAAGAACTTAAGCATGTAATGCGTCTCCCAAATGCATCCAATGAACAGTACACTAAACTTCACCACGGATCCCGCAGATCCTCCCAATTTGTGTTCTTGACATGCATTGCATGATTCGCCTCCATTACGACGGAGTCGAACCCTGTGGAAAGGCTTCAATAGCTAGGATTACCTACCTGGAACTTTGATCAAAAGCAACAGAGTCCTGTCAGCCTGAGAAAACTCTCGGCCTGTTTCAAGCGGGTACATAGAAGTGAGATAAGCTATAAAGTACCACATGTAGTGGCTAGCTGAAGGCATTATTGCCGCGTTCCTGCAGTTGCCCGTGGGTAAGCGCATGTAAGAAATCGTACGGAAGTACCATCAGCACCCTCTGCTTATAGGTACCAGACAAGAGGGGTGTGTTGTGTGCATGCACGCGCACGTCTTCGAAACCTTCTGGAAACCGGGAACGAAGAGCGCCCAGATAGACGGGTTCTCGCCATGGCCAGATTTCTCTGCTACACACCGAAGTCTGGCTATTCCTATTGGACGGCGAAAGAGCAGCATGATGATGTTCACCGAAGAAGAATGAGTTGTCGCCATCTACTACGAAAAATAATCACCCTGAGACAAAATCAACAAGACGGTCTGGTAATGAGACCTGAGTGTGCCACAAGCGCAGCCACAGCCCACCAATTCATCAACTGAACGTAGCACCTCTTTTCCTTTTACAGATCTGAGGTGATGGTAGGCTATGCTGATGCTGAATTTGTCACACTGGTAACAGGCTAGTCTCAAGTTATCTATGATTTCAAGGAGCACTCGATTTCAAGCGCCCCTTACCATGCAGTTATGTCCTCAACTTCTGCCTCTCCAAAAGTACTAGACTTAGATAGTTGTCCAACATTTGCCGCCTCGACATGCCCACCGCCTTTACTCATGATGTCTGGCAATATCTCGTTCAAGAACTCGAGGATGTATCTGTTAACCTGCTCAAATTGAAGCAGGAACGCATCATGACCCTCTTGACTGTCTATCTTCTCCAACCTGGCATCCTTGATATATTTTGCCAACTCTTCTTGCTCGGCGAAATTGAAAAGCCCATCGCTTTCAATTCCCAAAACCAATGTGGGTTGCTCAATCAACGCCAGTGCCTCCGCTATGCTATCAGCACGGTATCGGGAGACGTCATGCGTATCTAGTTTCCTTGTGATAGCAATGTAACAATTGCTATCAAATCGCTTGACAAATTTGTCTCCTTGGTACCGCAAATAGGATTGAGCAGAGAAATATGTTGAGGAAGGGAGAGGGTCTCCTCCAGTCAAGCCACCTGTTTTGGGGCCGGAGAATTGGGGGTCTAAGGACCTGCCAGTAGCTTCATCAGAGTCGGACGCTTGCGGCGTGTCGGTTCGGCTATTATTCTTTGATAGTCTCGTTGTTTTATGGCCGTCATTATGTATCTGGAAATGAGCCTCGGATGGTGTAGCTGGCCGCGGTGTTTCGCGGATTGTTTGACGTCTGGCTGGATCCGGAATGTTCCGCCCAAATCGAGCCTCAAATGAATTCCTACTTCGGTACGTTAGAAGAGCAGCCATTCGAGCAGCTCCCAAACCAGTAACAGGTGGGTCGGAGAATGAATAATATCCATCTTCATATTTTGGATCGGCATATATGCTTTGGCGCTGGGCTTCACCCCAGCTAATACCCCATGCACTATGCTGACTCGATGTTGCGATAGGTACTATGCACCGGACGTAATCTTTGCCAAAGAACGCCCATTCGAGAACGAGCATGCCTCCCATAGAGCCACCTATAACTGCGGCTACCTGACGTACGCCTAACTCATCAAGAAGCAGTTTGTGTAGACTAGGTCATATTAATCGGGACTCACCGCAACTCCAAGTGACAGGTACTTACTTAACATCATCGCGAACGGTGGTTAAAGGGAACTCCGGCCCGTAATTTCCCTTCTCCGGATCACCATCCTTTGCAGTAACCGGGCTCGCAGTACCATACGGGCTGCCGAGGCTGTTCATACACACAACGAAAAACCTCGAAGTGTCGAACACATGGCCAGGACCTCCAATGAGTGGCCCCCACCAATCGCTGACGTCGGCTGAGCCCGTCAGGGCGTGGCATATAACCATGACATTGTCTGCATTGGCAGACAGCTTTCCACGTGTCGTGTAGGCCAAGGGCAAATTGTGCAATGTAGCACCCGATTCAAGTGTGAAGCTAGGGATGACGGCAATCTCTTGATCTGGAATCAGAGATGCGAAGGGATTCTCTGATTGCTGCTGGATCCTTGCTTCGAAACATTTAGCCGTTGTTCTGAATTTGAGTCTTTCACGTCGGATGAGGGGTTGGCTATGGAATGGGCTGAATGATTGGAAATGACTCACAGTACTTTTGCGTAGAGCCATTATTCCCATCGTTTTGAGATGCCATCATAGTAATGTGTAGAGTTTGCGTTGTTTGCTTAGACGGGTTTGGCTTATTGTAGTCCAAGTTTGATGGACTGTTCTGTTGAGATGACTGATGAATGAAAGACTTTATGACTGTGATATCATACGGTATAAATATATGAGGAATCTGATGCAGCACGGTGAATTCTCGGCTTCGAGATGAGTCTGGCCACTTTGTACATCAAACCCGGCTTCTGTAAATGGTAGAAAATTCAAATCCCTAGATAAGGAAATCCCGACAGATCTAGCATTTTATATGTCCAACCTGTGTATACACATTGTTACTCATATGCATCATAGGTATGACACTGTTTTACCTACTCAGGCTACACTTATAGATACACGAAACAAGAAATTTTGGCTTACATAAAGAGTGGAAACTCACAGCCGGGCTACTACGCTACCATCCTTCGATGCGATGGCGGTATTTTCCCATTAAGTGAGTCAAATGCGGGCAGAATTCAGTCCAGCACAGAATGTCCCGAGTGTGTACAGCTGCATGCACCTGACTCAATGCCCGTCATCGGCCCCATAATATTTAATGGGTACTTCCTGTTGCAGTGTACCCATTAAGCGTTTTAGTGGGTAGACCCCTGTACACTATACCTAAAGCTTCTGTATTCCATTGAAGCTCCTTTCCTTGCTGCCACCTTGTTCCAATTTGTCTTGGTCAAAGCTCCATGAGGCTGCGTCTGCTGTTCCCCGAAATTGGCTACTTGACTGGGTTCTTTCAACGCGATTTACAGGTTAGCCTTATCTGCCTACACACTCCATTGCTCAACACGCGACAGTTTCTGCTTGTCGTCAATTGCCAGCACAACCACAACTCTCTCTACCTTACAAACAACATCCACCCACTCAAGCAGCCTCCTCCCCCTCTCATCCTCTTCAAAGTCAAATCGCTTTGCAGTGCACGTGGATGGTTTTACGTTTGGAACAGCCATGGTCGCTGGCAGACCGTAAAAACCAGCCTGCTCCAACTTTCTTTGTTCTCTTCACTCCTCCATCATACATGCATGCATGGATTCATTCAATACCGTCATTCAATAGCCCTCTCAATACATAGACAGGCTCTCTAACTCTTTCTCGCATCCATAATACCGCTCGAAACCAAACCAACAAAATCCAACCACGTACTCACTCTGACTGTCTATTGACGTCGTCTCTTTTGTTAGATCGAGTGAACCCTTCAGCCGATGCGACACTCAACATCGTGTCCACCTTCGCGCCTTTCCGACGTCAGCATCCTTCCAGTCCAACAGTTATAATCTTCCAAATGACCAACCTTGTCGCTTAGTCTTTATCTCAAACCCAAGATGCCTCCAAAACGGAAGCGCAACGATAGGGCCGCGGAGGCAGGCAACCGGCCCGCGCCTCATCGCCCTTCAGATACCGGCCTAGGCCAACACGAGAGGGATTACCAAGATGGGTCGCAGCATCGTCGGGGCCCCGGTAGGAACACGAGACGGAATAATGATCGCCGCGATTCCTTGGGACCTCAGGCTGCAGCTGGTTCCAACCATCGAGTGGCCGCTTCACCCGCTGTTGCTCGGCCCTCTAGTTCATCCTCACAAGCTGCACCCGCACCGGCCCAACCTGCGCCCCTAGCTGTTGCAAAGCAACCTATCCAGAATCCCCGGATACCCGCTTCGACAAATTACAACTACCTTATCCTGACCGAAGCTCGTTTATCTGCATGGCAACAAAGCGGGCGCCAAGAAGTCATCGAACATGGGATTACATCAAGATGTGACGAAGACATCGAGGAGATCTCTACCATTTCCCAAGAGTTTACACGCGCTGTGTTGGATAATCGTCTGACTTCGAGTGATGCTGGAAGTTGTATGAAGCAGATTCTTGGCCCTGCAACAGAGAGTGATCTTGGAACCAACTTCACTTTTGATGCCCAGACCCTCTTCCTAGACACCGTCTCTGTCTTCATCGACTCAAATGATACGGCATCAACCTCTCAAATCCGGGACTTCATTGCTGTGACCGAATTATCACCACAACTTGTGCGCGAAGTACTTGATGCACCAGCTCTACAACAACTTGGCCTAATACGGGACAATTTTGTTAAACTCGGAATTAAGTATGCCACCAATCAGCTCTATCGTCAAGCAAATTACAACCTACTGAGGGAAGAGTCGGAGGGCTATTCAAAACTTGCGGCAGAATTATACCGAACTCCATATCAGTCTCAGGGACATCACGACTTTGTCCTCGTTCAAGCAAGTTGGGAACGTATTAAAGCACTGATAGGAACATTTGATTTAGATGTCGGTCGCGTTCTCGACGTAGTCATTGATGTTTTCTCTGCAACAATGCTGAGAAACTTAATATTTTTTACTCGACTACTCCGAATTAGCTCATGGTGGCCACACAGTCAAATCGAACATGCAGAAAAATTGTTCGCTGGGGGCCTACCAACATGGGCTCTCCCCCAGAACGAAGATATAAATGTGGAAGACTTGCGGACCGAACTCGAAGATCAGACCCACGAGCGTGATATCGCCTTTTGGGACAGAGCTCGAGAGATTCACCTTGATGCCTTCTTTGAGCTGGGAGGTAGGCGGATCGAAGCGTCAGAGCTACAACGCTTACAAGACGGCATTTCGGAATCTGATTCAAGTTATGGCACGACGTCTGAATGGACGAAGACTACGAAAACGCTCCCGCCTTGTGGCAACAGAGTTGCGGCCCAGCTGCTCGGCTTCAAGTTTCGCTTTTATACATCCGACGCTAGAGATAAAGGCGAAACTTTACCGGCTAACCTGTATTACCTCGCAGCCTTTCTCATCAAGATCGGGTTTATCTCCTTAGCTGACTTGTACACACACTTGTGGCCTGCGGATGAGGCTATGGACGCACTTAGAAGCCGTCGCGAAGACGAACTTGCTGAGAAGGAGAGGAGTGCGAGACAAGGAACTGCCCCAATGCACTACTCATGGCTGGAGCGTTGACAGATGACACGCTTCCAGCTTCCTCCAAATTACGCGAACCTAACACCGCCAAGATTGATGGGAAAGCCCAAGAAACAGGTGGCCAAATACAGGAGGACGAAACAAGTCTTCCGGAACCGAAGGAGGCTCAGAAGGCAGATCTCGTATCGCATCTTCTCGTTGTTGGCGCCATTCCAGAAGCCCTCTTCATCATCGGCCGATTTCCTTGGCTCCCTGAAGCATACCCAGACGAGATCTATCCGGCCATCAACCGCATTCTAGTGCATTCTATTAACAAGGTCTACGAAGCTTCTCGGCCCGTCAATGTTCTTTCTACGAATGCAGCGATGGTAAAACTAGATCTGGCCCAGGACCAGGGCGGCATGCCGAAGGGCAACTTGAGATTGGTAGATAGTTCTCCCATTAAAGTTTTACGATGGCCACACGCAGACGGTACCAGCAAGGGTATTCTTTATCGATTCTATCTTGACGAGTGGTCCGATAATGTTCCCGTCTGTCAAACGGTTGACGACGTCTTCACTCTATGTCACACATTACTCAATATTTCCGGAGTAAACATTGGTAGAGATCCTACGCTTGTCAAGAAGATCGCGAGCATCGGTGTTAAGAGCTTGATACAAGACAAGTCTCCACACAACGTTTCTCGTTGGCAAGATCTGCTTCGTCGGACCCTGGTCCCATCCCTTTGTCTTACTAATGCTAACGTCGATGCCGTGGCTGCGGTCTGGGACCTCCTCAAAAACTACCCGACACAAGTCCGATACAATATCTATGCAGAATGCTACGAAGGGTCGATATCGCGGCTGGAGGCCATGAAGCAAGCCTTCAAAGCTGTTAGAGCAGACACGCTTGCAACTCTCAAAAGATTATCGCTTGAAAACATTTCCATGTCTGCGAAGAAGCTTGCCAAGATCGCGTTGTCGTCTCCCGGAGTGGTGTGCAAGGTCGCATTAGATCAGATCGAGGCTTATACCAATCTTATTGAAGCTTTTGTTGAGTGCACAAAGTACTTCACCGAGTTGGGTTATGATGTCTTGGTTTGGTCGCTCCTCAGCTCGCTGGGTGGCAAACAAAGGAGCCGGACGCAGGAGACTTCCATCCTCCTCACGAGTAGATGGTTACAAGCATTGTCTAGATTCTCTGGGAAGGTCTTCCGACGATACGAGAATGTGGATCCTACACCAGTCATTCAGTATGTGAACGAGCAGGTGGCTCGCGGCAATTCCACCGACCTAGTAATCCTTCGAGAATTGATCACCTCTATGGCTGGTATCGTCTCAGATGTTGACTTCACAGATGCCCAACTGTCTGCCCTTAGCGGTGGTGAGCTCCTCCGACGTCAAACCCTCGCCGGGCTAGGCGATAAGCGCTACGAGTCCGAGAGAAGTGCCTCTCGGCTCATGAAAGCATTGCTTCAAACGAATATGGCTTCCCAGCTGCTGATCAATATGGCACAATACCGACAGTTAGCAATTTATCAGGTACCTGAAGACGAAGCGCATATTAAATACTTAGCAACTGTGATTGACGACTCTCAACAAGCTCTTGTGCAGTACATGGAGTTGTTGCGTCACAATCTATCAGCTGAAGAATTCGACACACGGGTGCCTAGCATACCCTCTCTCATGACGGATATGGGACTCGATGCCAACCTTGCATTTTTAATAGGTCGTGCACGCCTCACATACTACCTAACTGGCCCAGGCGATAAAGTGCCCGTCAAACAGACGGTGGACGTTGAAGACGACGTCTTAATGGATGCCAACGATAGCTGTGCAGGGCCTACTGTTGCCGACGAGTCTTCTGAACACATGGTGATAGATGGCGCAGAGGCGACTGAAGGCTCCCCTGAGCAGCTGCCCCCTTCAGTTGTCCAGGGCCAGTCGTCAGACCGTTTCCTTGATGTTCTCAACCCCATAATTGAAGCAGTCAAGCCTTTGCTCCCGCAAAGCACATGGAACAAGATCAGCCCAGAGTTCTTCGTTTTATTCTGGGCCCTCCAAACTGGGGATCTTGACGTCCCAATCGATAGCTATAAAGCCGAATTCGCCAAATTAGACAAGGAACGTGACGAACTGAAGAGAGACCGAAGTGATATGAGCCGCAGTGGTGCAAATCGGAAAGAAGCAAAGATGGCTGCTATCGAACGTCTTTCTAAAGAGGTGCCTGATGAAGCAAGTATCTGCAAAGAAAGAGTGACCAAAACGAAACTTCTGCTCATCAAACAGAGCCCAATATGGTTCAACTCTTCTGCCAAGACGGACTCGGTAGTCGACACTTTCATTGAAGAATGCTTGCTACCCCGAACCCTCCTGTCACCCGGAGACGCCGATTTTTGCCATCGGATAATCAGGTTCTTGCATTTCAACCGCGTTGCGAATTTCAAACTGTCAAATCTATACAACCGCCTCTTCAATGTTAATAGATTACGATCGATGATATTCGGTTGTACGGTACGGGAAGCTGAGTTCCTGGGTCATTTTATCAAGCTTACGCTCGGGGAGTTGTCTGTCTGGCACGCGAAGAGGGACGCATATGAGAAAGAGGCTATTGGGCATGGTAGACTCGGTTTTGCAAATACCATAGATGAAAGCGGGAAGCCAGTCACGTTTATGGCACATGATGAATTCCGCGATCTGCTCTGGACATGGCATAGGAACCTATTCGCGGCTCTCAAAGCTTGTCTCGGGGATACTGAATGGATGCATATTCGGAATGCGATTACGATCCTAAAGTCCGGTCTCGAGTACTTCCCTTCGGTAGATTTCATGGGCCGGCAGTTGAACGCGAGTCTTGCTAAGATCGCCGAACGTGAAACTGCCACCAAGTCCGATAGCGATGATGGCCCAGGACATCGGGTAGACCTAGCAGTTACTGCAAATACTGCTATCTCTGCCCTTAAGAAGCGCTCGACCAAGTGGGTTATGGTTCAAGAATTTCGGCCCAATACTGTGAGTAGCTACAGAACAACAATTAGGAATGTCCCTAACCAAAAACAGAGCGGTGACGTTATAGACGACAAGAAAGGCACGGAAACTAATAAGTCGTCTCAAGCCTCAGCTCTTAGGCTAGGCGCTCTAGAGTTTCAACTGCAGTCTACAAGGTGAGCCTTAAAAAAAGTTCATACGAAAAGTCATCGACAGCATCTCACAAAGTTATAGTGCATCTACACGAACGAAGCTTAGTACCGAAGCAGAAGATGGTGAAGTACAGGACGGAAGCGGTTCTCTAGTCACCTCTCAGTCGGCGGGAGCCAAAACTAAGGACACATCTCTCACACGTCCTTCACCGCCACAGCGTAAAGGCCCGGCCCCTGTACCTCAAAAGATAGATTCAAAGCCCATCCCTAGTAGGTCCTCAACGCCAGGAATAATGCCCATCTCTGCTACAGCGCCTAGTGGACGGTCGGAATCCGGACGCCCATTGAACTTAGCTTCAATGCCAGGTGGGATGCACGGCCTTCCAAGCCGACCAGAAGTGCCTTTTCCAGCTCACTTTACTCACGACCAATTTGGTACAATAAAGACAATACATTCTCGTGATCATAGAGAAGTCAAAGAGCATCGTGATGGGAGAGAGCACAGAGAGCCGAGAGAGACTAGAGAGCCCCGGGACGTTGTACCTAGAGATACTAGGGATGTACGTGATCCGAGATCTGTTATATCACCTGAGGATACGCGTCCACCTAGGCCGCGAGATTACCAGGCTCCAGATCGTCGGGTGCCGGAAGCACTGCCCCGTGAACCTCACAGGTCAGAAAGAGATCGGCCGCCTCACCGCTCAGAATCTACGCGGCGGACAGAATCCGGTCCACAGGATCGCGAACCCCATCAACAAAGGGATAGAGCGCCCTCAGGTGCTAACGTACCCCGGGGTGTGGATCCTGGCAGAGAAACACGGGAAATTCCACCCGCTGCAAAGCCCATGCCACCACCCTCTCAGTCAGAAATTCCAGGACCAATAGTCAATCCCGAACGTGCTTGGCTTATCAATGCCGACCGTCCTGACGATCGTCCTCCGGCAATTAACCCAGCTCGAGTTGCATTGCTAAACGATGGCCGGCACGGTCAAGAGGATAGCCGAGATCGTAATTCGTCCCGAGTTGCATCGCCAAGACGTGGAGATCGTTCTGAAGCTCATGGCAGCGAGGCCCCGCGCGATGAACGCCGCGCGCACCGCGGGGAGCATCATACCCCAAGCCGCGATCAGCGAAACGAATCACAGGGTCCCCCAGCAAGAAACGTTCGAATGGGAGATCATGAGGTTGATAGATCAACGAGTGACCGGCCCCGAGAGTCGCCCGCATTTCCAGTTCAGACTACTCCGATTCGAGGCGAGTCCGAACAAGGTAGACTCAATATGCAGGATCCAGATTATGGTCGTCTCAGCTCGATTCCATCAATAGGTGACATGGGTAATCCTCCGGAAGGGCCTCGGGGACGCGGCCGTAATGTGGTTCGCGGCCCCGTGAACATTCCACAATCGCGACCTGAACCTCGACAACCAGGGAGTGATGCTCACAGACCAGTGTCGCCAGAAAGACATCATCCTCCTACTGGGCCTTCGTCGTCTAGACAACGTCGTAACCAGAACGGGATGCTGCAAATTCCCCCCTCGAGCTCACCAGCTGCCGGGTCAACAGTCCTACCAGGAATGCATCCAGAGAGATTAAGACAGCTGAATTCTGGCATGGTCGGAAACCCACCACCGTCACAGCCGGCATATGCACCCCCTATGCCAACTCCAGTATCCGTCCATCCGGATCGCATGGCTCAGATCGCTCCGCAGTCTTCAGCCGCTGGAAGTCCACACCAAGGTGGGCGTTCTCTCCCTCCATTACAGACACCAGACCGGCCTCCCCTTGGCAGTGCATCGAGTCACCGCCCGCCCACAGCAAATCTGTCAAATACGCCTGGAGCTGATAACAGTCCAATGTCGGCCCCGACTGGACCAGCAGCCGCAAACGATCGTTCTCGGAACGGTCGCAGACAGTTGTCAGGCATCAATAGTATTCTCCAAGGGGGCGTTCGCTCCAAGGGCTCCAGGACTAATTTAGCAGGCTCAGATGCTCAAGTTCTCACGGGTGCGTCGCCGGTGTCTACTCCCGTTACAGAGCGCCCTGAGCCGTTCCCCCCAAAGGAGCGTTCCAGTCGAAACGATCATGAGCGCGGTCGCAGAGAGCACGATGGCAGCGAGCGATCTTCTCGCGCTCAACGGCGAAGCAGTCGAGAACGGAGTGCCGACAGAGATCATAGATCAAAAGACCACCGCGAATACAGAGATCGTAAATCTGGTGGGGGATCAGGTCACGGAAGGGAAGGGGAGAAGGACTCTTTACGTAGATCTGGGCGTGAACAGAACGCTGGTCGGGAGACTTTACCGCCCCGGGTGGATATCATAGGTAATGGTCGCGATGGCTTGCGGGAATTACGTCACAGAGGAGATGGAGGGAACAGCAGACACGACGAGGTCGGGCGTGGCGGGAGCGGGAGCGGACGGGGTGGCGGGCCGCGTGGAGAGGACCGGCGAGAGCCTCGCGGTGGCGGTGAAGACCATCGAAATAGAAAGCGCCGAAGCGAGGAGTTTGGAGGACCAGTTGAAAAGCGACAAAGACGCTAGCGGCGAGCCGATGATGCTCATCTATCTCGAACATGAGGGCCATTTTAATATGTCTCAAGAGATTATCTGTCCCTTTCCTTGGGCGTGTATTATGAAATCGACAAATATTGAATGGCTAGGAGTTTTCCTTACCCACGAAATCACCAAAGTGGGAAATGGGCGGATTTTCGAACACTACGAGGAGGTCAGATCCTTCCCTGCATACTTATAGAAGAGCAGGATTGGGCCAAACAGAAACAATCAAAATTCGACGTTAAAAAGCATAGCATTGGCGTCACCTCCCATATATTGTCAGATTCAGCGCTTTACATTATACCAAAGGATGTGCAAGCCGTATCATTTGCTTCTCTTGTTGTCATATCGCGTTGAAATACCCCAATAGCGTTGATAAAAATTGTAAACATAGAAAATCAAAGAAAAACATTGTACATCAGCATTTAAAACTATCTTACATTTAGCTGCCATTTTAGCTGCCTATGTTATGTACCTCAATTTCCACGAAATGGTGTCCCAGGAGCCATACACGGGAAATAATCATTCGACACTTGTGGGGAAATGCCTCGGCATACCACTAATAAGAGATAAAGAAAATAGAAACAAAGGGACGGATTTAAAGTACCGGAATAAGTAGAGCGACTTGGAGGAGTCTCACCCCCAGATAGGTTTTAGCATCCTGTAATGGGAATTTCACCTGAGCCCGGCCTAAGCAGTACTGCAATTTCGCGCAGGCTAAAACTCACTGGCAATCTATATCTGAGGCTAGAGGGGGGTCATCTCCATCGCCAAAGTCCGAAGCCAACACGCCACCGCCCCCTCTACAAGGCATCAGGATCGAGATTATACTCTCGATTTGGAGAGAGAAATAGCAGCGGCAGTTCAATATACAGGTGAATTTTCAAGCGGATTGCATAAGACTGCTAAGCCATATCATCTCCCGCGCTTCATCAGATATGTTCTCTCATCAGGTGGCTCTCGTCAGATCCAGAGGTGCAGATGTGCACATTTGGGGGAGAAGATAGTGCCGAAGGTGAATGAAGTAAGGAGGCGGTTGCACTCACATGTGCCCCTCGAGTGGAACATGAAGACAGGGACCGCCGGCGAGCTTTTTTCTCTTCCTTTCCCTTTTGCCATGCAAATCGACTTTTGAAACTAAGCCCATCTGTCTTAAAAACTTAAATCACCTATAACAGCAGCTACTGTGCGATCCTATATTCTCTCGTGACCAGGTCCTTAGACTATTCTCCCTGTTGAACCCCCATTCTCCCTAACTCCAACCGGGCTAAGTTAGTCATGTTAGCACGCCTTTAGATATTACCGTATATCTATTCTTCCTAGATTTTGCGTTCTGTATATGATCTTATAAACCAAGCTGGGTTTATATTCTGACTAGCCATTCTGGCAGCATCTGGATAGAGTATAATTGAGAATGAGTCCGGGTTTGCCATGCAGTACATAGCTTAGAAATATCATTATCAGCACGAAACTACCGACTTTCATGTTAGGTTCACACACGTTCTCCCTTTTTGAAGTGTTAGCTGAAGATATTACATTATACTAGCAAATGCCCAAAGATGGTATCGTGTTTCGGGCTATATGCAGAGCCTAAATTCGGTTTTGTGATGGATAATGCACAGTTTCTATCCTCGATGAAGAGGACAGTCGAGATGCCAATAATAGATGAAGGGATTGATATGCGTGTTTATATTACCCCTCACGGTAAATGCATGTCACCCCGTCTCCATCTCTTCTGTGTACAACATCGATATCTATCTACCCTGTTGCTCAACAGTTCTAGGTATATCAAGTCATTGGCATGGGAACTTGATATTTAATGGAGATCTATAATATTTAAACTAATACTTTTTGTTCTTCTGAGTCACATATGCTTACCGCCACGTAGTAGACCCAAGAAAACAATCGGTCTCGCCAAGCTACTTGTATTCGAGATCTCGCAAGTCGAACCCTTCAAGTCGAAGCCTAACCGAGCCCAAATCCCGCAACCCAAACGCGCGGGTCACAAAAATGATGCCCGACGACATCGGGCGTCACACAGCAAGAAAAGCCAGGATCAAGGCTCCAAATGGGGCTTTTGCATGTCCGCATCACTGCAGTATCATTAATCGTGTCCCACGCGTCGGTGCTGGCCACGTGTCACCGCATCAAGATAAGGTAGCATTGAGGCCCAGCTGTCCGTATCCGAAGTTTTCTCTCAACCCGACATGTCGCGCAAACAAACAAGCTACTATGTAGCACGACTTAGTAACACAAAAAGCAGCCAAACCGAGGTGTTATTGTTCTATTATTGGGCTAACAACCCTAAGGACCTCTCCTTCTAACACATGTGCCTTAGGGTTTTCTATCTGAAACAAGTTATGCCTGTACGCAACGCCACAAGGACAGTATGTCTTAAGTTGCTACCGCAACGGGGTATCTCTTTTGTTTGTACTTCTATAGTAAGAAGGTAAAGGTCTGAATTATTCCGTCTAGATGCCTGGCATAGTTGCAATAGGCCAATTCGAATACAAGGACAGCAATGCGGGTGCCCCTATTGTTTGATCTTGCCTTGCGAACCGACGCCTGAAAAACACGAAAACAACCCGACAAAGGAAAACGCCCAAAAACCATGACTCCGTTTCCCGTACTCCGAGGACCTGAACCTCTCTGTATTTGATAATACATCACAAAACTGCGGCGCCGGGGGGAAGAATCCAATGGGCGTAAGAAGCCGCTTGCATTAACAAGAAATTCATGTACTATCGATTTATACAAAGTACCATAAAATTGATACAATCAAGAATCGAAATTAGAAGGGTGGATAGCTTGCAGGACAAGCATAAAGACCTAACTTAATGCGTTCATAGAAGTAGGTGAATCGTAGTATCCGTCACGCCAGTAGCTACATTCTTAGCACAGCGGCAGCCTCTCCGGTATTAATACCGGTGCCGTTGGGGTAGTCTATCTCGTATTAGCTCCCGAAATTGTCTCAAGCATCGGTTTACTCACAGAATGCGCAGACCGCAATGATCACATAGAGAGCAATCAACTGGACACCTTCCAGCCAATGGCTCTTTCCATCGCCAATCAGATAATTGACAAGGAGAACTGAAACGAAAAGCGTGACAACTTGGAATGTGTCGAAGGCGAGCGTCATTTCGTTGTTACCAATGCCCCAACCGATAATGACAAGCAGGGGAATAAGGAAAAGCGCAACCTGCATCGAAGATCCGATAGCAACACCGATCGCTAAATCCATCTTATCTTTCATGGCAACAGTGACGGCGGTCGCGTGCTCACACGCGTTTCCAACAATGGGGATAAGGATAAGGCCGATGAACTCTTCGCTGACGACGGATGCGATAGGCTCGATACCACTTACTAGACCTTCGGCACAAAGGGCAATGATGACCGTACAAATGGTGAGACTGCCTAAGGCGACAAACAGATGCAATCTTGGTTCCTCGGATTCATCTTCATCATCGCCGTCGTTGAAAGAAGTAGGAACTCGCATTATCCCATTCGTTTCATCCTCATTCTGCACGTTAGCTACGGTAGCCCCAGTCGCCCCAGCCTGCGCAACCCCCGAGGCAATTGCGTTTTCGGCTAGGCTCCGCTTCTTAAAGATGTTCGTCTTTTGGACTTTCTGGCTTTGCTCGTTGAACATTGCGCTATGTGTTTTGAGTTGAAAAAATAGAAACAGGAAATAGATGAGGAGAAGGATAAGGGCGACACCACTACAGCACTTAGAGTCAGTTATGATCATAGAGCACGAACTGTGAAAGATATCGAAATTGCGGATAAAAATTTAGAATATGTTTTGGCTCGAAGGGAGCCCTCAAAACAACTCTGAAAATAGCTTACTGGGATAATTGAGGAACTGCATATGATGGCAGGGAAGTAACGGCGTCATCGGTATACAAATCTGGCGTGTGAGAAAAGACTATAACAATCGGAGTCAGTTATCACTTTCTGAGAGTATCTATGAGTGGTTTAAGACTGTGCGAGATCCAGGAACATGAGATTGGCCCGAGAAAGTGCCTTGATACTCTAGAAGCTGCCAAAACAAAGAGAAAATAGCGCAGAAATAGCTTACTGGTGGGTACGATTAAACTAGCGACCGCTAATGCAAGTAAACTGGCAGCTGTTTGGGCGACAGTAGTGTTGAAGTACTGCTCTGAGCGGTTGAAACCTCCAGCCAAGAAACAGAAGCCCAAGACTAGAAGTAGGTTGGATAGGACACTGCCAACAAGTGATGTCTGCACGACTGTAACCTGGTTGTCGATAAGGGCTATGATAGCGACAATAAGCTCAACGGCATTGCTAGTGAATGTTAATACAAGTTGTAACCCATGAACTGGTGTATTTGCGGGATATTTACCCGAACGTCGCGTTAATCAAACCGCCTACAGTTTCGCCTGTACGAAGCGCAACCTGCTCAGTTGCGTCGCTAAGCAGGGTGGCGAGAGGGATGATGGCGATGAAGTTGACGATGAACACGGAAGGACCTGGGATCTTGAGAAGCCAAAGAGCGATACCAGCCGGGGCAGCGAGCAACAAAATGTTGATATAGCTGCTGAAGAGCGTTCGCTGGATCTGATTCTTGAGCGTGAAATGACCCTTGGGCCTCTTGGGCTCATCGTCCTCATCTAGTGCGCCGGTGTTGTCGGGACGGGAACGCCCTAGCGGAACACCCAAGATCTTCCGCCGGTGTCGGGGGCCTAGAGTGTCATGAGTAGCGGCCGGGCTGACCGTTGTCGTTGCCTGCGAATCGTAGATTTCATCGCCTTGTGCCATAGGGTCAACCTCTTTACTGAGACGTGTCGGTTGATCGCCCTGGGTTGGAAGAGTGCTGGGCGCTGTGTTGGCCTGCCGAAGTGGCGGGCTTGCATCATTAACTGGCGCTTGCCCCCTCTCGGCAATATCGATTGTGTTGGCTCTGACTGGTGTCTTATAGTCAATCTGGCTGAAGGGATTCAGCCATCCATATTTAAGGCCTCTAGTAGATCTTCCAACGCGTTTTGCCTTCGCTGAGATCTTTAAGAGATTGACTGAATCGAAACTCATGTCGTTAGTATGTGATATGCAATGCGCAATGCGAGTCTGAATGTATAGTATAACCAGACTAGCAATTGGAAGTTGTGAAGGAAGATGTGAAGACGGATTGGTGTGCCCGCCGAATGGAAGCAAGGTCAAGCAAGGTATGGCGTCGGCGTGCAATTATGCACTTTAGAATAACTTCTAACACTATTGGCCACCGTGCTCTGCCAGTGGCTCTGTTGATGCTGTGCGGGGAGGAGTATGCGTCTGTGCCTTTTGTCCTTGGGTTTTCCCTTAATCTTTCCTTTGACTGTTGGGAATTGGCGCAAAGTGACAGACAGGATAGGGAGGCTGCAGAACAAACAGACCGAGATTAAATGCAAACAATAGCCCTAACACGCGGCTTGGATGTGGAGAATGGGGGACTTGGAAGAGAAATGAAAGATAATGAAAGATAATTTCACACGAAGGCGCCGAGGCGGGCAGCGGGCAGCGGATCAGCGTCGTAATGAATAGAAGGGTGATTGGCGCGGAAGAAGAAACATGGTTTCCATGACTTTCAACTTGATGAATGCGACAGCTACGTAGCACTGGAATCCGCTTGGATTGTGCTGGAGGATCCAAGTGGAGCTCATTAAAGGGGGCTTTTGCTATTTGCCATTATGAAATCCATTCATGAGTAATGGGGGAAATGTGCAGTAGAAATGTGCAGAGGTAGAAATGTGCACTAAATGGGTAGTGCATAGGGCATGCACTAGTAATGCATGCGACCAGTGCTTGAGTGGGGCTCGAGAAGTGCAGGTATCGTGAAAGATGACTTACGATGTTCTTCGGGCGGCGACATTGTTGGAACCTGTCAGATCTGATTAGCGCCGTCTTCTGAGATGCATGACGACATATTGCCGGATATGGTAGCTACCCTTTGTGTCTTTGGTAGAGCAGAGCCGATCTTTTGACGACTATACGTCCTTGTGTAGTGCAATGGAATGGGAGAGGGAGAAAGTGTTGTAGGGTGTTGGGGGCCAAAAGGGAGGTAGGCAGATGTTCGCTCTAATAGTGGCTGGCTTGGTATAGATATAAGGGAGGCACCTACTGTACAGCTGTAGTGATAGCGCGTAGTGATAGTGGTGTGTTTTATTAGGTATGTGGCGGTCTGTGCTTGTTCCGAGGTTCCTTTTGGTAGGTGTCACTTTTTCGTGCCTGAAAGCAGAATCCGGTTTCTTGTCGCGCTGGGAAAAACACAACGTGGCTTAGGTAATTGGTATTGCGAAGAGAAGAGAGGAGATGTCAAATACGTCCTCGAAGAAGATGGTGATGTTGCGTGGTTTAAAATACCAATCACTTTGAGTCGGATTTGGTACGTTGCAACAAGTACGCGCCGTTCAACTTGAGCAGGCAGACTTACACTGGAGAGTGAGAGGCGCAGTCGAGGTTGATGAGTGAGGCCTTGTTGGTTTCCCTTGCGCCTAGATCTAGGTATTCAAGCAGTCGATAGGTAGGTATATGATAGCCTATAGGTATCCTATAGGTATCCTATAGCATAGTCTAGGTACTTGGGTGAAGGGAGACAACACGCGGCTAGCTGTTCAGGGGCCGCAGTATTTTGGACTTGGCCTATTCCAGATAGTTTATCGGCAGTGCAATCAAACAAGCACACAAGTGGAAATTCGTAGTGTACCTTTCTAGAGCTGACGGTGTACTGTAAGGGAAAATTAAATGGATTAAACAAACATGATGTGGTATATCTAGAACTTGGAGGAGAACATGACACGACAGAGCATATATGACTGATTCGTTATACCTCCCTTGGTCACCAATCGCATGAATTGCCCTACTCACGGTGCTTCAATTAACCAGTCATGTTATTAAGTTGTGGTGTTGTACAGGCTATCTACCTACACCAGCCAATGCGACTTGGCCATCGAGGATCGTGTTATATCACTATGATCTCTGACACGAGCGGTCTTGCACGAGTATGCTCAGATTGTATAAAGGTCGATGGGGGCCCTCCTATAAGCTACCTCCTAGTGTAAATAGTATGTACCACTATAGCGTATTTAAGGGAGATTGCGACGTTACGTGTTCTAAATGTACTAGCTACCTAGATCCCTAGCGACAGAAGAGTGCCTAAGAGCATGTAGGTAGCTTGTTTTGTAAGTGTCCCAACTATGGTAGGTACCTACATGCAGGTAGGCAGTTATCTCGGTAATGTATAGATTACCTCCCAGGTACTCTAGTGACCACAAGTATACCTAACTCTATGTGGGGGTTAGGACCTATCCCTACCTCCTACGGTACTAACAATGATGACGGAGGCCTCCTGGCACCTGCTTATTTGTCTTCAGTCCCTCCTCCTATTGGACATGCCTCCGTAGGTAGTACATACCTAGTAGGAGATGGGTATGGAAATGCACAAATGATAAGATAGCAATTGTACAAGGGCAACACATGCAGTGTTAATCAAGGATTCAAGGTCAATCGGTGGCATGTATCAATCATATGACTACATATCTAGAGAAGGGATCATACTGCGCCGTGGTGTCATCGTCATTTGCGGTGTGGACTGGAAGTGTGTCTTGTTATGACTTGACGACGTCTGTTTAAGTCTTTACCAAGCGGCCATACATCCATTGATTTACTTGGTAGTCCATCTAGTGCATCATTGGCAGTAGATTAAGCTTCGGGCAAAATCTTGGGAATCCCTTGGAAATCCCTTGGTCAGTCTTGGACAGAATGCTTGATAGCCCTTGGCAGGAGAGCGTCAATATGGCTGCTTGGCTGGAAAAGCTTCAACCGGCTTCATGTGGGGTTCCCGAAACCTTCGAAATCCTGCACTTTGGGCTGTGATGTTGTCGTCATTACACACATCGACACTACATGGATTACTTGATTCAGTAAGATTGATGATGGTGATAATAAGAGGAGATGAAACAAAGGGCAGATAATTAAAAGATCCCTTGCATGTTTTTTCCTTTACATTCCGCTCCTCCGCCGCCAGCCCGCCAGCCCGCCAGCCCGCCCAGCCTGACTGTCAGCTGTAGTACGGTTTCCGATGTAGGTATCTCTCCGCCATCCATGTTCTATAATTATTATGCAAAACCTTATGTCAATCTATGTACATTCTAGGCTCATCAAGCCATGCCTTACCAATGTAAGATAGGCAGTCTGTCTGCGACTGCACCCTTAGCCAGCATTTCCATCTTACCGAAATCCCAAAAACGATTTAAATTCCTATCGCGGTCTCTGTCCTACTAGTCGTCCTGTTAAACTATGGTTGCTATATTTAAGATTCAAACTTCTAATTAAAAGTCACAGTGCCCATACCATCGCAGCACGAAACCCGTGCCTCATCGCTGTGTAACGAGGGGCTTATACTTAGTACGTCGAGATTCAAGAAGCAAGACGGATCATAAACCTCCCTGTGTGGTGCATAAACGGAACGAGGGATCGCATGCTTAATGCTCATCACATAGTCTACTTATGCAAGCTTGAGATATACAAACAACATATGGCAAGGCAACGTGTCGTGGCTGTGTAAACTTCGCGATGACCAGTTTACGAATTGGCTTACTAGGCCGACATTTTTTCAAATCCTTGACCAGCCCTTTCTTTACACCGTTTTTTTTGGGGGGCCAGCTACCACATCTGGTCCTATTCCTACTATATCATCCTAAATAGGTAATGCGTAGCTACAAGTCCGTATCTTAAACAGTTACACTACTACATCGCGCATATGCAAGTAAGTATGTCTAGCACTCTATGACGTAGCTATCTTATATAGTAGGTATTTACTGTTTACTAGACTGTGATCGCAATCTCTACACTTCTTTATGCTGACGTAGGCAATGATGTGCAACTGGATTTGAGTTTCTATTCATTTGGCGCCAGCTTTGCGCACATCTTATACGTGTAACACGTCATTGGGTGAACAAAGCCTCAATTACTATCAATTACACATGTGACAATAATTCCAATTAGTGGCTACCCGGAGTGTTCGTCCTAAAGTGACGCGTAACCTGAGAGCATAAGGCCACGATACTAGAATCATCGGGATACAGTTATCGGGGTTCGTAGTAACACGTCGTGTCGAAAGAAGGACATTCCCTGGCCAAGTCTAGTGATCATTATGCAGAATCGTATGTGCATATTCTGGTCACCTATATCAACGCCAAAGGATATGCAGCATCTAGTACTGCACACTTCCTCTTCTAAAGAGCAGTGAACTAGCTAGACTTGTGGTGCTAGCCCTGGGGGCAGGACTAGCAAACAAGTCGCTTCCGCCGGCACTCAGAATCCCGGGAGGCAGTCCTAGAGACGGGATACCAGCATCGGGGATGACATCCGGATCTGTGGCAGCTGCCAATGGTGTCTCAATGCCCTTCTCCAAAGTCTCCTTATAAAACTTTTCGAGGGCTCGTTCGTCAGTGCAGAATGCGACGAGTACATCCTTGAGCGTTTCTGGCACAGGAAACATTGTGGTAGGCCCACAAGATTTTGTCCCGGAAACGCTACGGATAGGTGATGCTTCGGG
The DNA here is from genome assembly GCA_902806585.1 of Xylaria hypoxylon. NCBI lineage: Eukaryota > Fungi > Ascomycota > Sordariomycetes > Xylariales > Xylariaceae > Xylaria > Xylaria hypoxylon. The sequence continues at coordinate 1,809,361 of CADCXB010000010.1, forward strand.
ATGAGTTGCTCTAGGGCCTGATGGTGCGAAGAGAATGGGTCTTGTCGGGGGAGAAGCCGTGGGTGCTGGTTCAGTAGCTCGGTGATTCGCGTGCGTATTGCTAGCAGCTATAGGTCGGGACAGCGCCGGTTCATTTCGGGCCTGAGTCTGAGTCGGTTGGGTGGCCGCGACTCTATTGGTGTATAGTCGGTTGGCCACACATAAGAAGTCGCCATCCTCAGTGATTTGTACTAAATGGGCACCTGAACGGTGAATATACTGCGAGTACTTGAAATCCGGCTTGCCCCATGAATAGCTTACATCTACGTTACTTGGGAAATTCGTGGCTGCTTCGTAATCGAGAACATAATCGAATTTCTTAAGCAATGCTTTGTGGTAGAAGTATTTGTCTGGCTGCGGCAGCGGGCTAAATGAGCCGGGGTTGTAATATGTATTTGGTCGTTGGGTTGGTGGCGGAATTGCAAGTTTGAGCCGATATGGCCTCCGAAATACATTTACTTCATTGACTTTACAAGCCTCTGTAATAGGTACCTCGATCAGGCGAAGGCCATGCTGACTAGCAATGGCTCCCCAGTTCTTCAAGGCATCCTCGATTAGCTTCGTAGTCACATTCATCCATTCTAGCCGAATATGGAAACAGTTATCAGGATTGTGTAACCTGTCATAATAGAGGTTGATCCTTTCGGGTCGAAAAGATTTCTTGCGAGGGTCGATATCATACTTCATCATCTTGCTTAAGACTACCTTCGGTCGCCTGCTTCCAGTGGTGTTCATAGGTGCGATAGTTGGTGTCGTACCACCGGAGGCTTGAGAAGTTTCGTCACTAATTGAACCGGGACGTGGGACACCGGGCTGGAACGGTCGAGGAGAGTTCGCCGGTAGGTTCTCCAAAGCGGGCGTTGAAGGCACGGAGAAATCCCTTTTCCGGTTGAACCAGGTCGGTGGGTGACGTTTGGCGTAGTCGCTGACAATCTGGTAGAAATACTGGCCATCCCGGAAGTTGTGCCGTTTCTCCACATGAACAAATATACCACGTTCGCGTTCCTTTTTCAGATCTCTTGCTTCTTTGTCTTTGTCTTTCGATTTGTCATCTTCATAGGCCATCAAAGTGTTCCCCAGCTCGACTGCTTCTTCACGACTCTCGAGATCCTCGAAGTTGTCAAGCAACCAGGTGGTCATGTCTGAACCAATAAAGCAGTGATAATGTAGTCGAAAATGCCATCGCCGCGTTTGCATTCGGATCCCGCCAGCTTCGATAGGTTGTTGAATAGCTTCTGCAAGCGCCGCCACATTGAAGTTGGACTTCGAGAAGCGCTCCTTATTTGATACGAGGCCCTTACGGTGAATGCCTTCAATATTCTCGAACAAAGGCAATGTTTCCATCTCTGCAGCGATTACTACGGACACATCTTCTGTTTTGTAAATGATATCAAGAGGATTAGGGTCTCGCTTTTTAGTTCCCACGCTTTGGAAGTGATGCTCGGCTGATGAAAGGTGACGGTGACGTTGCCATATCTGGGCAAGTTTCTTGATCCCCTCAAGCCGTACTTCTTCTACATCATCCTCATTCTTTACTTGTGGAATAGACGACGTTCGAGGATACATGGGTATCAGCACAAAGCGGACCCGCCAGAACCGGAGGTTTTCTGTCATCTCGTCTGTATGTCCGGCGAGATAAGAATCGATATAGTTCCAGTTCCTTTCGGGTTTGGGCGTCATAATGTCAATCTCAAGGCTTTCATAGGACTTATCAAAAACGGTGCGAATTGCTGGCTTATATGGGGACAACGTGTGCCCCAGCTGCATCAGCGGTTCAGTCGGTTTACGGACAAAGATATTCACCTCAACTTCGGTGCCATTAACACACGATAGTTGGTGAATTGTGTTGCCGATACCCATGAAAATGCACGTTCCATCACCTACAGTTTTGTCTATGGAAAATATGTCGGCAATGCGGACAGCTTTCTGGTCGAAAGCCTTCGCTACCGACGGCCCAATAATAACTTGAAAGCCATGTGCGAAGCGTGCACTGACGAGTTCTTGTAAGAACTCAGCACGAGACGGTTGTTCCTCACCAACCTCATCATCAAGTTCTTGGGAGACGTTATATGGCTGTCGTTGGTATTCCGCGTTGAATTGAGATTTACTAGGAAAATGTTCCGTCGTCAAAGGAACTGCAGCCGGGCATGATAAAGACTTCCATTTCATAACTTTCATCTCAGATGGTATAGGAAAAACGTGTTGCCAACGACTGAACAGTACTGAGTCGTCAACTCTGCTTGCATCAGGGTTGGACGGATTCAGAACAACCAGCCATGGCGCCATCGCAGTTGTGGGCGAAAGTGTAGAAGGTAGTTCTGGCACCCCGCCTGCCCGTAGCTTTGAGTTGTACAGCTTTTTCTGATCTTCTTCCCTTAGTACGTTTGAATGCATCGTGTCTAGGTCATCACGACGCGCGCTTCGGGCTACGGAATAGGGTATAGTTGATCCTGACTTTAGAGAGCTTAAAGTATCTGTACTCGACAGTGGAGCCCTGATCTGAATAGGTCTGGTTGGTGTATTAGGCCTGGGACCTTGGATTTGCTCGTTCAGATGAGCTTTTTTATGGTCAAACGAGGGAGAAAAAGCAGAGACAGCAAGCGCTCTTGATGTTGTTCGCGAGGCAGGCTTGATTGGTGTCATAGGCGCTAAACTCGATGATGATGGCGTTTTAATAATGCTGGGTCCAGTAGATTGAACAGCGTTTACGTGTTCCATTTTCAGCTCAGCTAAAGCGGCTTTTGGAGCAGCAATCCCAAACCCCCGATAGCCGAGGCTTATATGTCGCATGAGCTTTGGCGGCCTAGCTATAGTGTACTTGGATTGTGAGGTAGATGCGGTCGAATCTCTGCGAGGTACCGCCAAAGATTGGATGCCTTCAGACTCAATCTTCGACGAAGCGACGCTTGATGAAAGTACTATTGGCGGACCAGAGATACGTTTATCCCCAATGGATGTTCCGAAAAGGCCAGTATCTTCGATCAGCTGTTTTTTTGTATGCTCCTCCAATTCTCGATATCCACCATAAGTCAAAGGATGGCTCCGTGGAGGAAGCCGAGATCGAGATTCGTCAAATGTTTGAAGCTGCTTCCAAAGCGATGTTTCACCGTGCTTCGTGAGTTTTTCGGGGACGAACTTTTGAAAACCATATACGGGCTCGAATAAGGCGTCTAATGCTCTGCGGTTCCGAGGATGTGATTGTTCGTTATGTGGCTTGCTCATAATCAAAAACGAGGGATCCAAACTTAGGTAGGGCGTCTCGATTTCGTTAGTCTCAAGGACACTTCTCATTTGAAGATCATATAATCTACATCGAATTGCAAACTCGTCTTGGGAGTTGCTAGTTAATGAGTGATTTACAGCAGAGAGCGTGGCACCATGAAAAGCCAAAGCCTCTTCGGATTTACCCGTCCAGTAAGAAACGTGTAGCCACTGGGGCAATGCAAACGCCCACTCGTCAGTGGATGACTTTGACCCAGTTGTCTCACTTCGGCTCGAAGAATCAGCGGCCTTAACAGGAGAGAAGGATTCGTAAATGGTGGAATAGCTACCAGCCAGAGGAGTGGCGTGTTTTGGGGTGCTGTCGCGGCTTCGTAAAGCTCGAGGTTGGGATCGTTGAGTAGTACTTATAAAGTGAGGATTGCGATACCTAAACAAGGGAACAGAGTGCAGAGGCAAATTGGGAATACATATGAGATCAATACCAATTCCATTGCCTACGAGACCCTCCGTGGTGCGCCTTAGGGATTCATACTCGACTTCAAAAACGCCGGGCCCAGGACTGATCAAGACGATAGATATGCCGGTTCGCAGCAAGTCTCGATCAATATAGTCAGTTGCGTAAATTGATGATGCCAATCCAATGGCTTCAAGAAAGTTGCCGTACATAGCCGCGGACGGTTCAGCCTTTATTTTGGAGATAGACGCGCCTTTTGCGCCTGGGTCTTCTGGGATTTCCATCGCGTTGCTCATAGCCTCTCGGTGATGTATATTGATATCGCGTCGAAACACATTGAACTCTTTCTTAAGCTGATCCAGGATCTTGGTCCATTCACCACTTGATATCTCACTCACGACAACGCGATAGAAATCCTTGTAAGGCCGCTTGCTTCCCGATGTCTGAAAACCAGTGTAGTAATTGTCGTGAAGAGCGGTATTAGCCAGGTCAGTGGTCAATCCGGCGTCGTATTCAACCCGAGCAAATAGAACGATGCTGACTAGGTGCTTCACCTGAAGCATTGTCCATTTCTTAAACAAGGCGGGTAGAAAGCCATTAACGACCTTATAGAACATGATCTCGCCGGACCCATCTGAATCAAACTCCCACATCTCGCGTGCCATTTGAATAAACAGCATATACCTCGCCGACTCGCTTCGGAAGATAGGGCGAGTCTGCCGGCCAAAGAAGGCAGATTGAACCTTGCGACCAGCCACAAAGACTGTAGTTATGGTGGCTTTGATGGTACCTAGAAAATAGAGAATTTGGCCTTTATACACAGTCCTGTCAGCCAGGTCGGCAATAGCGAGCTTCCACATATCAGATCGCGATAAATACATATCCTTAAAGGATAATTCGACATGTGAAGCTTCGACTGCTGGCGAGGAGCTATCGATGGGAGCCAGTACAACTTGGGTTCCCTTCCTCAAGTTGAAGGCATCCCCCACGTGCTTTGCGATGTATAACTCTACGGTTGGCATCCGAGCCCTCAAGTCTCTCGGCATGTCTTTAGCGACGAAGACATATCGTCGAGTAGCATCGTCGCTGGTTCTGGTATCTACAGGCGTGGCAGAAGCCCGCTGGTAGGGTGGTGGTCTCGAGGATCCATATAGGGAACCCTGTAGTCGATCAGAGCGGTCCGTCTCTGCCTTTACGGGTGTTATGGACATCAAATTCCCAGGCTGGATAGCACCACCACCGACCAAATCGAAGTTCAAGAGCACGTCATCGCGAATCAGGGACTCGTTAATTGTCACGGTGTAGACACGCTCAGGCGGTCGCTTGGAGGACTGGAAGTCGCGGATTGTCGAGTTGCTAGCGAGAGAGGCGGTGTCGGGAGACTTCGATGGCTCGATGAATAGTTTGTCGGTACTCGACTTGCTGAACTGTCGCAAGTGCGACGTCCAATGTGAAGGGCGACGGGGCGCCAAGGGCGAAAGAGCAGCATTTCGAGACATTTGCATCTCAGTTAGCCTATTTCGGGAGTATTAGGAGTATTAAACTCGAGCATCGTATTCTGAATGCTGTGCCCATTTCCCTGCTGGTCTATGGGTGAGGTGATCTGATAGAGGCGTGACTCTAAGAATCAGCAAGCTGGGGTAGATAGTTGACGATTAGGGGACGGACGAATGATGACGCTAAGGGACTGGAGCTTTAGGTACCTTAGGTTAGATATGCGACGGCTAGGTGTTCAGCGAGTTGGACGTCGTCCTCAGTGACCAATCAGTGACCAATGTGGTCGCTGGTGTCAGAAGGTGGCATGGTGATAGTTGCCGCATTATACGGTTATGGTTACCTAGTTTGAGGTGTTGCAAGGGTATGACGTGGAAATGAGTGGAGAGTGCCTGCCGCACCATGTAATTGGTAGATTTCTAGTTATCCTTATTCCTTTGCTACTTTGCTCCAACCTTTTTTTTTATTTTAATATATCTTTGTTTTTTAACTGTATATAATTCTATTTTAGTAATATACCTTTTTTTTGGTGTTTTAAGTAAGATATTTTTGTTTTTAATTTTTTTAATATTATTGTTTATATTATTAGGTTGTTTTAATATTAGTTACCTTTTTATAAGCGTGCTACTTTATTTAACTTTTTTTTTAAAATTTATTTAAAATTTATTTATATTTTTATTTTATTTATTTATTTAGGCTTTATTTTATAAGTATTTTATTAAATTTATTGTTTTTTTTATATTTATAAGCAATTAATATTAATTAAATTATTTAATTAGTTTTTAAGTTAATATTAAATAAAACTAATTTATATTATAATTTATTAAATTTATTTTATATATTATAATATACTAAATACTTTTATTATTATTTTATATTTAAGTTGTTAAACTATTTTTTTTATTATATATTAAGCCTTTTTTATTATATATAAAAACATTATTTACTAAAGGTTTAAATTAATATTTTTACTTTATTATTTTATTATACTTTTAATGTTATTATATTTATATTTATACTTTATAATTAGTTTATAAAAAATCTTAGGTTTTTTTATATTAAAGGATAAATTTATAAAAAATAGCTTTAATTAAGTTAACTTTAAACTAATTAGCTTTATAGCAATTAAAATTAAAATTTGCTTAATTTAATAAATTATAACTATTTTAATAATAAAACTACTATTATTTAATAGCTATAAAAAATTAAATAAAAGTTTAAAAAAGTAAGTGTTATAATTAGGTTTAATAAATACTTAAAAATAATTAAAGCTATTAATATATTATATAAAAGCAAGGCTGCTATTTTTTTTAAATAACTTAGCTATTTTTTAAGCTATTATTAATTAAGTAAAAAAAAACAAATTAAATTTTAATAATTTTATTATTTTTAAAACTTTACTTTATAAAAAGTTTTTTATTTGCTTTATAAATAAGCTTGCTGTTTTTTTTGCAAAAAATTTATAAAGCTTGTTATAAAAATTAACTAAGTTTTTAATATTATATTATCGGATTATAAGCAGCTTAAAAGTAGCTTATAAGGCGGTGTGTTGGTTTTTAGCCTAAGGCTTACTACTTATATATAAAGTGGCTTAAACACTAGCAAAAGGTAAAAAGGTGCAATAAAAGCAAAAAAAGTAAGTTTTAAAGACGATATAATAGCAAACTATAGCCAATAGCATACTAGTAGCAACTAGTAAAACAAAGGACGCAAGGCCTAAAAGGCCGCACTTTTTTTTTTTTTTTTTTTTCTTTATTTTTTTAACCAAAGAACTGCTAAAGCGCAGTGAGGCCCCTAGTTAAAAATCCGCAGCGAAACTATAAACGCCTTAAGGGTATTTTAACTAAAAAGCAAAAGGTTTTCGCCTAAGTTTCCCGGTTTTACTTTTAATTATTAAAAGGTAGGTATATTAAATACTTAATATATTTAAATTAAGGTTTAAATAATATTATATAAGCATAATAAAATATAACTAATAATAAATAATATTATATTATATTTAAACTTAAGCACTTTTTACTAAAATAAAAAAATAAAACTAGCTTAAAAAATATTAAAATAAAATAAGTAATATTTTATTATTAGCTTTAAAATCTTTTATACTTAATTTTATTATAAAGTTTTTTATAAATAGTGTTTATAATAATAAATTAAAAGTTAAGTTTATTAATAAAAGTATAACTAGTAAAAACTTATTATAAAGTTGCTTTAATGTTATTTATAACAATTAAAAGATTTTAAACAATAAAATTATAATATAAAAAAAAAAGCAAAAAAACTTTGCGTTAAAATAATAAAAAATATTATTTAAGCTTTTACTAGTTTACTTATTAAATAAGCACTTGCTAAATCTTATTTTAATATTATTTTTTTAAGTATAATAACCTTTATAAAAAAATTAATATTATTAATTTTAAACTTTTAAGTAATTATACTTTAAGTTTTATTATTATTTAATAATATTTATAACTAAAAAATAAACTTAAACTTAAAGCCTTTTTAATAATTTAATTAAATACTTTAATAAACTTAAGTGGTTATAAAACATAATTAAGCTTAAAAAAAAGCTAAAGTTATTTAGTTTATTTTTTTTATAACGTTTATTATATCTTTTTTTACTTTTTTATTTTTATTAAATAAACCTCTTTTTTTTTATAAATTATTTATATATTTTATAATTAATAAAAAAAAAAAAGTTAAACTTAAATATTAAAGTTTGCTTTTATTATAATAAATATAATTATATTAAACTTTAATATTTAGCTATTAAAAATAAGTATTTTAAGCTATAAAAATAAACTTATTTAAAAAATATAATTATTATAATAAGATTTTTTTTAATAAACTTTTAAACTATTAGATTTTTTAATGCATAAATGGTTAATAATATTAAAACATTTATATAAACTAAAAACTTAACTTAAATATATTTTAATTATTTATTTAAACTATTTAAAAAATAAGTTAAAAAAGTTATTACTTTAAATAAAGCTTTTAATATAAATAAAGCTACTATAAGTTTTTATAGCTATACTTTATATATAAAAAACCTTAATAAACTTTTAAAAAAAAAAGATAACATTAAAAAAAAAAAAGAAAAATCGTAGGTTTTTATTTTATTACTTTTTTAATTAAAGTAGTAAAAAGATCTAATAAATATTAAAAAAAAAAAGATAAAGCAATTTTTATTAAGTTATTTTTTAATAACTTAGTAAAAAAAAGATTTTTAAATCGGTTGCTTAACTTGTTTTAATATTAAAACTTAAACAAAAAAAACGCCTAAAAAAAATTTAAAAACAATAAAAAAGTAGCTTTTTTAATTAAAAAAAACTAATAAATAAAATTAAAATTAAAATAAGCTTTATAAATTTATTTTAAGTTAGCTTTAAAAGATTTTTAGCTTTAAAATATATAATAACTTAAATTATTATAAAAACTTAAAAAAAGGCTAAAAAAATAGCTATAATTATAAAAGCAAAAAAAAAAGTTTAATTTAATTTAAACTTAAATAAAGCTATTATAATTTATTTAATAAAAGTTATATACTAAGTTACTTTTATAATTAAATATATTTATAATTTAAAAACTTTTATATAAATATTACTAAAAAATTTTATATTAATAAATTAAAGCTTTAATATAAATATTATTTTAAATAATATAATTTATAAACTTTTTTTTATTTAATATATATTAGCTAATTTAAGAATTAAAAGCCTTTTTATTAAAACTTTTACTAAAAAATTAGTAAAAGTTTTTAAGTTTATTATTATAAACATAAAAGTAATATTTATTTAAAGATTTATATAAGTAATTATTAAATTAATTACTTTAAAAATTAAAAACAAGTTAAAAGTTAGTATAATCTTAGGTTTACTTTAACTATAAAAAATTACGGCTTTTATTAATATATAAGTAAGCACTTTATAAATTAAAGAAAAATTAAAAAAAAAACTAAAAATAAAGGTTAAAAAGCTTATAATAAAATTGTTTTATTATTATCGCTTTTATTTTACTTAAAATAAACCCTTTTTATTTTTAAATCTTAGTGTTATTATTAAAAAAAATATGTTAAAAAATAATTTTAATACTAATAATTTTAATTTAAAAAATAACTTTAATAATTTAAAAAAAGCTTTAAAAAACTAGATTTTATATTAAAACTAAATTATTATATTAAAAAACTATTTAATTATTATTATTTTATTAAGTTTAATAATTATATTAAGTTATTATTAAGCATAAATTTATTTATAACTTATTTTTTTTTATTTTTTTTTAATATTTTAAAACGTTTTATATATTATACTTAAAATTAATAAAAAATATATACCTTTTAGCTTTACTTAAATAATTAAGTATTAAATGCTTATTAATTTTCAATATTATATTTTATTATTTTATTACTTAAAAAACTACTTATAAAAAGTTTTATAATATAATAAAAGTAGAGCTTATTATATGGTATTAATACCGCTATAAATATTAATCTCGCATTATTTTTTACTATAAAAAAACCTTAGCTTTATAAACTTATTCTTAAATTTAAAGTATTCGCTAATAATATAAAAAAGTGGTTTAAAACTATAAAAGTTTACTTTAGTTTTTAAATACTAAATTATTTAAAAAATAATATAATAAAAACTTTTTATATATATAAAAACCTAAATATATTTAGTATTTTTAATATATAACTTATAAACTTATATATTTATAAAGTTAAATTAAAAAATAGCATAACCTTTTAAAATAAATCTAAAAAAAAATTTTAAACTATTTTATAAAAGTATTAGCTTTATTGTTTTATATAAAAAAAATTAATGCTAAAATATATAAGTTTATTATTATTATTAATAATAAGTTGTTAAATTAAGCCGGTAAGCTAGTATTAATAAATAAAAACCTAAAAAGTTTAAATTTATTACTTAAACTTTAGTTAATATTTAATTATAATAATATAAATAAAAACATACTTATAATATTTATTACTTTTTTTAAAAATATATATAAATACTTTTTAAATTTATATATTAAATTATTTTTATTATTAAATTTAAAGCATAACTATTAAATCGTTTTAATTTATTTTTTAAACCAATATGTTTTTATATTTAGCATTTTAGGTTTTTTATAGCTATAACTAACTAAAATACCTTAAAAATCTTAAACTATAAAATTTTTATTTATAAAATTTATAATAATAATAATAAATGCTTTACTTAAACCTAATATAAAAAAGTTATTTTTAAGTTTTTTAATTTATAATAAACTAATAAAATTAAACTACTATATAAATAATATCTTTATAACTTATAAAACTTTTAAAAAATAATAAACTTTTATTAAAAAGCAATTTTTCTTTTGTTTTAATTAGGCCTTTTTTAAGCTATCCTTTAAAAAAGTATTTTTTAGCTGCAATTAAATCCTTGCTTTTAAAGTAATATATTATACCTATAGCATTATAACTATAAAACTAAAAAAAAATAAAAAGTTATTTAAATAACTTATACTAAAAAATCAAACTAATATTAAAGTATTTTTTAAAGTTATTAAACCTATAAAATAATAAATTAAAAATTATGTTAAAATTTTAAAACCACTTATATAATTAACTAGTAATATTTTTTAATAATAAACAAATATAAAAGCCTTTTTATTTTTTATTTTAAGATTTTATATATTTAAAGTCTTAAAAATTTATAACTATTAATATAACTATATAATTAAAGCATATATAAATATATTAAGATATAATGCTAAACTATTAATAATTTAAATTTAAAAAAAAGTTAATATATTATTAATATATAATAGCTTTTTTTTTAATAAGCCGTAAAAAAGTTATAACACTTATAAATATAAACTTTTTACTATAATTAAATTTACTTAAAAACATATCTACTTTTTTATTAATTTTTTAAGTATTAAGTTAATTATATATATTAATCACAAGCTTTTTACTTTTTTTTTAATTTTTATATATTATAAAAAAATTTATACCCGCTAGGTATTTAAATTAAAATTTATTAATATAATTATTATATATATTAAAAAAAAAAAAAAAAAACAGCTAATACCTTATTATATACTATATTTTTAAATAAATCTTATAAAAACATAAAATTATTAAATAAATTTAATAAAATTAATTTAAAAAAATCTTAAGTTTAAAAAAATAGCTTTAAAAAATATTAAAAACTAATTAAACAAATATTTACTATAAAGGCTAAATCACTTTTTACTATAAATAATAAAGTTATTAATTTTAATTTTATATATTATTTTTTAATTATTTAGTTAAATAAATTAAAAAACTTAAAGTTAACACTAAACTTTTTAAAAAATAATTATATTAAGCCAACATATATTTACTTTATAGCTATAAAAATAAACATTAAAAAAAGCCTTAAAAAATACTTTAAAAAACCTTAGTATTTTAATATTATGTAAATACTCTCTATAAAACTTTATAATTTATATAATTAAATTAAAACTAAAGCTTTAATTAATAAAGCTAAATAATATAAACTTATAAATAAATACTTAAAATATCATTAAAAAAGTTTATAAAAGCGCTACCTTTGTCGTAATAAAGTAGTTATAGCTTTTAAATAAGCTTATAATTTATTTAAACACTTTTTTTTTATACTAACGCTTTATTGTTTTAATTTATTTGTTTATTGGCTTATAATGGCTATAAATACCAAAAATCATTACTTAAAATATTTAAAGTATACTAAGTTTAAATTTAAAAAACCTAAAGCTTTTTTGCTTTTTATAACAATTTATACGCCTTTTTATATTATTATAACTAACTTTATTAAACTTTTTTTAACTATAAAAGCTAATAATTAATACTTTTTGCTACTTATTAACTACTTTAATCGCTTTATATAAATAAAACTTACTTTTAATATATTTATAACTATTATAATAAATATATTATTATTATAGCAATATTAAATTAACACAACTTTTTTATATTACTACCTAAATCTTAAAAAAGCTTTTATTTTAAACAAGCTATATAAGTTTATAAAAAAGTTAAAATTTAATATTATAAATAGTTTTTTAAAATCATATAAATTAACTAGTATAATTAAGGTATATTATAAAATCTTATAAGTAATACTCTTTAAAATCTTAACTAAATTAAAAGGTATTTTAATTTATAATTAGAATTTATAATTACTTAAGGCCTTAATAAATATAAATATGTAATATATAGCAAGTATTAGGTCGTCTTTATTTAAGATACTATATAAATATTTGCTAAGAGGTCTATTAAAAACCTTATACCTAAGCTTTAATAAAAAAAGCCTAAAAGCAGCCTTTATAAAAGAATACTTTAAACTACCCACAAAAAAACAACTTAATACCCTTTAGCTTAAATATGCTTAAAGTGTTTAATACTGCCGTAAAAAAATAAGTAAAGAGATAAAGAAAAAAAAAAACATATAAAAGCAACTTTACTTTATAAAAAAGTTAAAAATTGATATTAAAGACTTTATTATAATTTTATAAAAAAGTAAACTTAAAAAACTATTTCTAAGATAAAAAAGCTTGTTTATTATATATAAACAAATTAAAAGATCGTTATTTTAACTAAATAATATTAATAAATTAGTTATATTTATTTATATATATTATAAAAACTCTTTTAAACTATTTAAACTTAAACATAGTTATATTTAATAACCTAATAATTTATTAGTTTTATTTAAACAAATTATTTAATATAAATAATTAATCGTTAAAATAACTTTATTGCCTTTAAAGTACTCGTTTAGCTTATTATTAGCCTTTATTTATATTAATCCCTTTATTTATCTTATTTTAATACCTAGGTATATAAGTATATTTGTGCTAGTTTTATTATAAGTATATTTATGCCTATATAAAAAAGTATATTAGTATATTAACATATTAATATTATAATTTAAGCAATAAAAAAGTATATAATATTAATATAAACTAACTTTTAAAAAAAAGCACTTAGCTTTAATATATTTTTAAATATATTATCGCTATTTAAAATAACGTATATAATTTAACCTCGCTTATATAAACCTTTTTACTTTTTTTTTTCTTTTTTTTTTACTTATCCTTTTTCACCTATTTTTTTTTAACCTTTTTTAATTAACTTTTTTTAATCAACTTTTTTTAAACAGTTAATAAATAAGTTATTATATTAAAAAAGTTAGTTTATATTAAATAAACCTTTATATTTTTATAAGTTATTATTTTATAAGTTATTACTTTTTTTTTGCTTAATTATTTAATTACTTATTTTAATTATTTATTTTAACTCACTTAATTTTATATATACTTTAGTTTTATATATATTTATTATATTTTTTTTTAAAAGCTTTTTATTAGTAAAGATTTTAATTAGTGTTTATAAAAGCATATGTTTTTTTTTTTTAGCAACATTTATTTTAATACTTTTAATAAATATATTTTTATAAAAATAAATCTTTATACTACGATATAGCTTATATTTATATATATAAATATAAAAGATAACTATAGTAGTATATATTACTCCCTTTTTACGTCGCTTAAAAAAGTTTTTAGTATTAATTTACACTTTAAAGCTATTTTTTATAAAGCTAATTTTAAGTATTACTTTATTTTTTATATTATATTATACCGCTTTAATATACTACTTGTTATAAAAACACTTTTATTTATATTTTATTATATATTAATTTTATTATTATTACTTAATAATTAATTAATATAAATAAATGTTAGCTTTTTTTATATTAGTAATTATATAATTATATAGCTTAAAAATGCTTATTAACTTTTATTAAAGCTAAGTATTATATTTATTAAGTAAAATTTAGCTAATATTAACTACTTTTATAATAACTATTTATATACTTATATTTTAGCTTTTAAAATAATATAGCTTTTATTTTACGTTATTAAAATAATAAAAAAGTGTTTAAACTTTTTTACTTATAATTATATTATAATAAAAAAGTTAAGTTATTATATACTATTATAAACTTATTATAAATAGTTTTTTAAAAAGCATTAATATTTTAAAAAAACCTTTAAGTTTAAACTAGTTTTTAATTTAAAGAAATTTATTATTTATATATTAACTATTATTTAAGAAGCAAAAAAATAAAGTTTAGCTTTTTATTTTTATTTAAGTTATGTAATAAAAGCGCGGTTTAATGCTAAAGTAGTAAAATCTTATAAAAATAATTTTTTTAACTATTTTAAAGCTCTTGCGCTTAACTACTTTAAAAGTTATTTTTTTTAAGTTATAAGTTATTTATTGCTTAAAAATTTAATTAGGTTTTAAAATACTAAATTTTATAATATTAATTAATATTTATTATATTATATTATTAAATATATAAATTATATTATTAGTGTTATTAAAGTTATAATATTATTAAAAAATATTTATAATATTTTTTAACTAATTAATATTTAATATAATATAATATTTAATTAAATAACTACTATTTTTTATAAATAAATAGTTATATTGTTTAATATAGCTAGCTATATTATAATATAAATTATTTTTAAAGGTATTAATTTATTTGCTTATTATATAAATTAAGTTAAAAAAAGTTTAATTATAAATATAATATATATTAAGCTTTTATTTAATTTTAATATTAATACTAGCTTTTATTAACCTAATATATTTACTTAAAAAGTTAATATATAATAAATTTATAATATAACTAATATGTTTATATTAAAAGTATTATTAAAAATACTTAATCTTATATTAATGCTAGCTTATTTTTTAGTAGCAAATAATTTTACTTATATTTATAAAGCAATTATTTTTTTTTACTTTAAAAACCTTACTATATATAGTTATAAACCCTTTATTATATTAAAATCGCCTTTTAACCTTATATTATTATTTATTATAACCTTTTATATTTTATTTTTAAAAGTTTAGCCGATAATACTAAATTTAATAGCTAATTTTTTTTATTACTTTTTAAAATCTAATAAAACTTATGTTTATAATAAAACCTAATTAATATATTGCTATTAAAATTAAAATAAACAAATATTTAATAAGTTTAAGTTTAAAAGTAAAAATAATTAAAATTAAAATATAAATATAGCTTTAATAAAAGTTATTATATTTAATAATATTACGCTTAGTTATATTATTTAAAGCTTTTTATAAAATATTATAAGTAAAAAATAGTTATTTTTTTTTTTTTAAAGATTTTTATTTCATTTATAAAAAACTAATTTATATAAAAAAAAAAGTTATATTAACTAATTATAAGCATTAATATTATATAATATACTTTATATTTTAATTAAGTTATTATAATTTTTGCTTTATATGTTAACGTAGCATTAAAAATCCTTTTTTTATATTAATTATTATACTTATTATTCCTTTTACATTTATAAATCTTATTATTATTAATAATTATTATAATAATAAAGCTATTAAGCAACTTAAACTTATTAAGCAACTTAAAGTTATTAAGTAGCTTAAACTTATTAAACACTTTAAAAAACCTAATATTTTTAAAACCTCTTTAGTTTTAATATAAGCAGTTAAAAACTACGTTTTTAAAGATTATTTAGTACTTATTATAGCTATAATATATTTTAATATAATAAATTATGTTATGTTTATAGCACTTAATATAATTATTATAAAATATATTAAAAACATAAAATTATTAATAATTAAAAGCTTTTTTTATATTATTAATTAAATTTACACGCTATGCTAAAAACTAAATATAATATTAAAGTTAGCTTTAATTTAGTAGTAAAAATTTAATAAAGCATTTAATTAATTTTTAAACCAATTAAATTAGTTATAAAATAAGCAAACTAAAAAAATTAACAATATTATTACTAAAATAAAAGCTATTATTAATAGCTTTTAAAAAAAATCATTTAATTATTATAATAAAAAAAAATATTATTTAATTAGCTAATTATTTAATCAAAAAAAAAAAATTATATTGTCGCTAAGTCGGCTTTGTTTGCCTTAAAAGTAAAAGGTAATATAATAATAGTTGCCGCATTATATAGTTATAATTACCTAGTTTAAGGTGTCGCAAAAGTATAACGTAGAAATGAGTGGAGAGTGCCTGCCGCACCATATAATTAGTAGATTTCTAGTTATCTTTATTCCCTTGCTACTTTGCTCCGACCTTCTCTTTTATTCTAATACATCTCCGTTTCTCAACCGTATACAATTCCGTTTTGGTGATATACCCTTTTTCTATGTCTTCCTCAGCTGTAACTAGACATGGGGCACTAATGGGGCATAGGATTGGTAACGGATCTGATGACTGATCTGATGACTAAATCAACCCTCGGGGTGTATTGAGTGATTGGGAATATGATTGGGATCGGGGATTTGATGAGTAATACTAATTTTATTGGTCGTGAGGCCCTGCGTCCAAACCGGCAATACCAGGCAGCTAACTAGGCCGCAGTGCTCAGGGAAGCACCTTTTTTTTTTATAAAAATTAATTAATTGAAGCTGTTGGTGCCCTGGTGCCAATAGGCAAAATAAAAGCAAAGGGGCTAGTAGCGTTGAATGAGCAATCGCTAGCTACCAGTTTGTGATGGTATGTGCCAAATGCGTCTGTATTGAGGATGTAAGAGATCGAGGTCTCCTTATGTTGGCTTTGGCTAGGGTGGATCCCAGTGGGTCTACTATTACAGAAGTTGTAATAGGTAGTATGGGGTTAGAAAATGGGTTGTGTGAGGGGTAACATACCTAAGGACACTGTCTGCACCTTCCCTACAAACTTCAAAGTAACCTAGGTACCTAGTACCTTCGACAGCACGCCCGCAACCTACCTAGGTAGTGCTACCTAAGTCCGGCAGTATTCAGCTAACAGGTCAGATACCTTCATCTCCCTCTACAGCTTCGTACTCATGAAAAGATGCGCTTTTCTTGTTCACCAAAGTGCAACATCACAGAGAAACCGCATTGTATTCAATCAGGCCTAGAAGGATAACCTTCTCATTTTCATTTTCGTGTCTACCTAGTAACGCACCTAGCCCTCAGAAGAGCAACTTTGATCGACGGAATCGTCCTTCATCTTCTCCATAATAACCTGGTGCGTTAATCTCATAAGGCTGTCCGCCAATGAATCGTCTTGTGCCAGCTTGCTACCAGATTCTGGCACAGCCGGTGGGCATATATATTGACCCGAATCGTTGGTCACTGTTGCTGCAAACATAGCCGGTTTGGCGCCCTCGAATTGGTCTTTCTTGAATGGCTCTATCCCTATCGCCATTGCATAACCGCCAAGCGGGAAGGGTTCGAAAATGTCCTCTTTGCTCCTTTTAGTACTGACAAATCCGGGGTGCGTCGAATTCATGAGGATATTCGGATGGCCTGCTTTGGTCACCATCCTTACAAAATGGCGAGAATAGAGGATGTTTGCGAGCTTGCTACGACCGTACTGTGTGTTTGGTCCCAAATCTTGGTTCAATTCGTCGAGGCTCTCGAATTTGGTATCGTTTGGCGCTTGTTGATGGACATTGCTCGCCTGGTTGACTATTCGCACGATGTTTCCCTTCTTAGCTGTCTCCTTCATCAAAGGGAGGAGCTGGGACGTCAAAACAACGTGGCCTATGTGATTCACGGCCATATGCCGATCAACTCCGTACTCAGTTAATTGGTATGTCATAATCCCCCTGCCGGCGTTGTTAATCAATATATCAAGTCTGTCCGTATCTTTTCTAATCTGCTCGGCCACGTCCTTTGTTTTCTTCCAGTCAGCCAGGTCGCAATGAAACCATTTGGTCTTGTCCGCCGCAGCCTGGCCGAGCTCTTTAATAATTGCCTCCTTCGCGCCCTTGACAACCTCTTCGGAGGTCGACAAGATATAGACTTTAGCAATATTGTGTTGCAACAAAGTGTATGTGACACCGTATCCGATTCCTTCGCTGCCTCCAGTGACAACAGCCACTTTCTCAGCAAGGTCGGGAACATCATCAAGGCTGAACTGATCTCCACGGCCCAAGAGTTAGTAGTGTTTGTCACAGGAAATGCATAGCGGATTGCGAAAGTGCGAAGGAGCCAAAAGAAACCGAAGACCCCTAATTAAGATTCTTTACTCTCGAAATCTACTAAAGAAGGGCCCAAAAACAGAAGAAGAAAACCTAGGTGTCACTTACGAGTAGCCAAATTTTCTGCCCTGCCTCCGAAATTCTCGCCGAGAGTGTTCTACTATGCGTCAGCCAAAGCGAGATCCGGGATTGTGCGAGGTTATTCGCTTGCCTTTACTGCGTCCATCGTTATTGGAGATGCAAACGTTTTGATAGATGGCACTAGCTTCGATGCTACCTTGGAGCGCAGTGCAACAGTGAATAGTCGCGGTAATGTTAAATTGCTGAATCTGACAACGGGAATGATTCGATGCCCTGAAAGGCAATTCGGTATTTTATTAAAATGGCTGTTGGCAAGAATATGCATCTTAATTTTTGTAGGTTTACCTACATTATCTACATGGGTATGCTTAGATGCATCTCCTATATACCGCAGCAGCTTTGATTCATTGAATCATGTCTTAATCACCATTTTCATCTATGATCGCTCGTGAGTCGTGGGTGCGATATCGAATGACTTTCGATATACCTATGACGCACTGACTTTCGGCGCCAGATCGACGAAGACAACGTGGGTGTGCAACACAACAGCAACTTCTCTAGTTGCGCCTTGGTCCCTCCAATTGGGGATAGACAATATGCATATTTGCTACAGGAACTTCTAGCTTGCGGGATTCGGACCAATTACGCCTATTGCTATCATACCTACGCTCTACATTGTAGGGCCCAAGGGTAATAACTGCACTGTATCTGATAGCGTATTGAGGTGAGTTAGTCGGTCAGTCTATCTAGACTAGACTAGAGAGCATCCACATTTGGCAAGGAGCCATAAGACTTTCATTATCGATTTTCCACATTAAGACGATGTGGAAGAATACGGTACGTGGCAGCGCATCAGGATAATTGTAAAATTAATAGGCGCATGAGACAGCACAGTTCGTCAACAGTTTCTTGAGGGGTCTTGTGGAACAAGCGGAGTCACTAAGAGATGCAACATCCCGCTCCTCCCTTGCTCGGCATCTTGGCATGGTGCAAGATCCTGTGCAACCAGACACAGACACAGCAGTCGGACGAATTATGGCTCATGGAAACACTTATTACCAAATTGAACTACACCTAATGACGACAAGCGCTCTCTCTTATAGGTCGAGCAGCTTCAATTAGCGAATATGACGAATATGGCGAAAATGGCATGTTCGAAGTGCGATATTGATAGCATGTTACCATGGTGTCATGTTGTAATTCTCTCATCTCCTTTCTTTTCAGTTTTCACATTACCTACAAATTACAATGGTAAAGTGCCGCTTCATGGGTACCTAACGAATGACCCCGACTAATATACCATATACCCATGCTAATAGTAGAGGTAGACTAGAAATCAGCCAAACGCGGGTAGGGTAGGTACATCTACTCTTGACCTTGTATTCAGGTAGCTTTCGTATGGTAGTATGTAGTAGTAGTACTCCAATGCAGTACAACTGGGAGGGAGGAGTAGGTTATGTCATCTACACTAGACCAGATGTCTTCTTATATGCAGGATTGATACAATTTCACCCAATCATTCAATCATTCAATCATTAGTAACAACAGCTGACATTTCTGATAAGCAGTTTACACTAGCTACCTAGTACACTAGAATTCCAAGTTGCTTAAATGCGCTCTCGCCCGTTTCCAACTGCCTGAATCGGGGCTTCAATTGAGCACTTGCGGGCGGGATCAGCCGTGTTCTGTTTGATCTGCACCCGGATGAAATTCAGACTTTCCGTCTTGGAGATGTCAGTGCAATCAGAGTACATACGCATACAACCTACATACACGACTTACACACTACATCCGTCGGATACCTATCTAGGCAGGTACTTACATCGAATTGCATGCCGGTTACCACTGCCCAGTCGCGAACAATAAGCCAATGTCACTGAGTAACAAAAACCGTTATCCGACTTGATAATTTTGGAAAGAACTGTGGTTTCCAATCCTTCAATGAATCATCCCCACACCCCAACATTGTTGTGAGAACAGTGCCAACCCAACATCACCTCCCTCACATACAGTAGTTCACTCTACATCTACCTGCCTATCTACCTGTCTGTCTACTACAGTAGGCATTGTTTGGCCCCTGAATATCTATTACGGATAAGCAAACTTCATCTCGTCAGCACAATTATATATGCATTGCGGATAGTTGCCTCAGCACACATCTTTCTCTAAAGCATACCTACCTACTTTGCAACAAAGACTAAACAACAGCCATCTTATTTGAGGTTGATGCAGCTGGCTACTTGGCAGCTACTTCCTGCCTCGTATATATCTCACCTCTACGCGCCCGTCTTATAGGCAGGCTCATGTCTGTCCCTCTTACGCCAGGCAGAGTCTAGCTACCTCTCGATTACCGCACTTCCACCCCCAACCCGCCAGCTCTGACCTGGATATCCTTGCGTCTGTTCCGAGCAGCATCATGGCTCTCTTTAAGCTCACATCTAAGCAAAAGCTTATGGCCATCATATGCATCTCGTTCTCCTTCTTCGTTGCAGAGATTGCAGGTCTGTTTGAAGTCTCTCCCCTCCAAGTTCGAGCTTGTACTAACATTGCCATCAGTTGCATTCTACACCAAGTCCCTCGCCCTGTTCGCAGATGCATTCCACTATGTATGAACTACTTCAAGCTACCGGGGGTAGCATAATCTCATGAACAATCTGACTGATATCTCGGTAGCTGAATGATCTGATAGGCTTCGTTATAGCCCTTACAGCAATCCTCGTACGACACATCACTGCCACTAAATAAAACTAGATATATATTGACATCGCTTCTTAGGTATCAGAGCGAGCCAAGTCCCCTCAGAACTTTTCCTTCGGTTGGGCACGTGCTCGACTCCTTGGTGCATTCTTCAATGGGGTTTTCCTTTTGGCTCTCGGCGTATCCATATTTCTGCAGTCTATTGAGAGATTCATAGCCATCCGAGCAAGTCCTGCCTCAACAATCGTCGAGAGTCCTAAACTGGTCATCATTATCGGCTCCGTCGGTTTAGCCCTCAATATCCTGAGCGCATCCATACTACATGAGCACCATGGTCATGATCATGACACACACGATCATGGACACAGCGACGCTGAGAACCATTCTCACGATCCCGAACACGGACACGAACATAGCCATAGCCCCGTTAATATCGAGGCTGCTATTCCTTCGAGGCAGCATTCTATCGATGACATCCCCCTAACTGTGAGAGGAGTAATATCTCATCCTCTATCTCAATCCGTACTAACACCACTTCTAGCCTATCAGCGCGCACGCAGAGCACCGGCATACAATTATCGAGCTACGGGCCCCAGGTCGCGATCTCGGGATGTTGGGGGTGCTCGTGCATGTCCTTGGCGATGCTCTAAACAATGTTGCCGTCATTATTGCCGGCCTCGTGATCTTGCTAACGAGTTCACCAAACCGCTTCTACATCGACCCTAGCGTATCCACGGCTATATCCATTCTCATCTTAGTATCTTCGATTCCCCTAGTGAAGAATAGTGGCAAAATACTTATGCAAAGCGCACCCCGAGGCGTTGATCTTGAGGACGTCAAGCATGACCTAGAGAAGGTATGTCCGGAGCAGCATCTAGAGCAGCATCTGGGAGCTAATCTCTATGCTCTCCGAAAATGAAGTTAGGAGTAGTGCTGACCATTGCAGATTCCCGGCATCGAGTCAGTCCACGAGCTACACATATGGCGTCTTGACCAGCAGAAGTCCATTGCGTCGGCGCACGTCGTTGTTTCCAATAACGAGGTGACAGATTTCATGGACCAAGCCAAAACGGTCAAAGAGTGTCTGCACGCCTACGGAATACACTCCGCAACGCTGCAGCCTGAGCTCGCATCCCCGATTCCTACTCCAACCCAAAACTCTAGCATTCATGGCGATGGCAATAGTACTAGAAGTAGAAACACGGCTAGAAGTGTCAATGGCGGTGACTCTACCCCTACAGCTGCGTCGCTTAGAAGACGACGCACTGATGGCTTGGGGTGCCAGATTGTCTGCGGAAATCTATGCGAGAGTCTCACCTGCTGCAATGCCACGAGTGCCCTACGCATTTAAGACCTGCATGCTAGGGGAATAAGAAACATGAACGAGGATGACGATGACGACGGCTATGACTTCCCAATGGTTATGAATGAAGCGATTTGGGTATGGTGATGAGCAGATGTATCTGATGACATGGGGAAATAAACCTAGACAGAGGTAAGGCTTAGATACAAGAACAGACGCGCTTCGTTCCCATGTCTCCTACCGCATGCCCTCTTAGTAGGGCCTGGCTGAGAGTTGGCCTCTTCTACTCAAGTGAATCAACTAATCGTCGATTGTTAATGCTAACCATTTAAATTCCTTAAATTGTATGAATCAAAGAGAAATTTTGATCTAATATCATGGCCAACATGAACGTTAAGAGTCTCGCCATGATGCGTTATCGTGTACCGACCTTCCACTTGGAGTATGATGGTAATAAGAGTACTGCAAAATATAACGCCGACTACGCGGGTTAAGAAAGCACATTAACATGTGAAACCATTTGTTTTTATTCTATCTATTTTGTTTGAAACAAGTCGTTTTTAGAACGCATAAATCCAAGTGCCCAGCCTGTTTGCATACTGCTCGGGCCTGGCAAAATGTGAGAGGTTAATTCGCTTGACGCCTCATCTGCGCGGCTCTGCTCGTTAAATACCGGGGCACCGTTTTCGAACCGAAAAAGAGTTAGGCATCTCAAGTTGGGATTGGCCATTGAGATTGATGAAGCTCATACTAGAATAGTTCATCTATATCTCGACTACCATTGGCCATTTGCTGATGTCATTTGCCACGTGCAAAATCGCCTATGCCATGGTACGGTTTTTCTGAGGTGGGCGGGATGGATGTAACGCAGCGCGGCTCAGCACTCGGTCGCTAGATATACTGACTGCACCGACTCAATAGAGCGACTAGGGCTGCTTGCTTCAAGGAATGAGATTGAAAACACATTCGCATGCCTGTTTCTATATTCAACAAATGCGCCTCTATCATATCGGATTCCCATTCGCGAGTTCATCAATATACACCACGAAACAGATAGCAATGGATCCTCCGAGGCTTGTAACCGCGATCGTATTGAACCGGGATGGCACTGGCCTCTCCGCACTTCCACACGGGACTGAGCGTCTCATCGCGAGACTAATTGGTTTTCTGATCGCTTCATGAGAGTTGTTTGTAAAAGAAGACGTCGTCAACCAAGTTTCCCGAAGGGCTCATAGAGCAGCCCGGAACTCTGCCGTGTTCTATATAACCGAGTTTCGGATATATCTTCTCCGCTGGGCTCCCGACCTGGATACTGAGCAACTGTGTTGAAAAGTCAGCAGCCTGTAGCTCGGGAGGGGGGTTGAGTTCACAATTTGAAGATCGGGATATCTTACCATGAGTTTCCTTCCTCTATCAACCGCCTCCCTCTCGAGAAGTTGTATCATGGCCTTCGCAGCCCCTCTCCGCCGAAACGTCGGACTAACCATCAGCTTCTCGATGTGTCCTTGGTGCGCAAACGTCTCGATCTGGGGAATGCTTAGCATCACCACGCCCTTGAGCTCTGTGCCTTTCGCCGCGGTGCCCGGCTTCGATTCATCTAGCTGGATGACGATGAGTCGCGCGCCTGCACTGACATCCGCTATTCTTTCTCTCCAATACGCTAGCAGTTTGTCGTTGTTGAGTGGTGGGAGAAACGTCGCGACCATCGCATCGTGATGAATGCAGGCTGCGTGGATAGCGGCTAAGTAAGGCACGAGGTGTGCATCATCGCTGGGCGATAAAAGCCTTACTGTAGGCGTTGGCATGATGGTGAATGACAGGAGAGGAGCTCCCACAGTCGAATCGTCAGACTACCGGGCGGCTATCAATTATTAGTGATATTTTTCTTTAGATCGGGAGAAGTGTAGTACGGTTTATAGCGTTTGTACTTTTGTACTATTCCTTCGGTATTCTTCGGTGATAGAATTTGTGTGTCTGGACATGTACTATCTATCTGGATCATCGGCGCCGTGACCCGTACAGTCCCTAATTTCCGGTTTGGGCGCTCCCACGTGTTTCGGACACCCCCAGAAATGAACCCTCATGAATAAGCCGAATGTTTAGCATAAACAGTAGAATTCTAGATAACACCTGAATTCTTGTAGGTAGATCAGCCCCGCAATACTAAACGCTATAATGAACAAATAAAAGGTACCTACCTAGGCTACATGTAGATATTTGTAACAAGTACATATTGTTGCCTTTACCTTGGGGGTTTTAGGGGGGTTAGCGAATGCGACCAAATCCTTCTTAGTGCCTCAGGCATACATACGGTCGTACAGAATTCCAAACTTGGAGCTTCGGCCTACATTGCATTGTATAATAAACTAGTCTCGCCAAAAAAAAAAGGGGGGGTAGGATTACAATCACATTGCGATACCAATCTAGGTGTATATGTCTAAGATATTTTTAATATTTTTCATTAGTTTTTGAGTTTTCTTTGTAATAGATATATCCCAAGGAGGTCAGACCAGGCCTAATGGCCCGAGTCATTGCGGCACAACCTGTATACCGCTAGAAATAAGGCATTGAACTGGAACTGTCCTGGCCATCATTTGAATATGTCGAAACATTGAATAAAGATGCCAATCCATCTTTTAGTTTTCGAGTCAACGTTTTCCCTTTCTCCTTGTCAGTATTCTCCTTGTCAGTATCTTTCTTGTCACTAGCTTCATCATCTGACAATTCAAGCTCGTCTAAAAGACTCGGGGTAAGATCAGTATCGGAGTTGCGCAACGCAAGACAGGTTTGCTTACACTCATCGCAATATCTGACGCCTTCTGCTGTGCCCTCTGGGCCAGACCATACGACTTTCTCCTCTAGTCTTTGTGGCGGGTTGTCGCAATCTTCGTAATGTCCTTCGCTGTTGAACACCGCACTACTACAGCGATATTGGGGCTCAATAAGAATATAACTGTATTTGAGGACTCTGTCGTCCGTGCCGACTATGCCACTGCCATAATGGGGGTAGTATGTTCTCTGATCAGGTTCAAAGACGTCCGCGAAAAAACACCGCCGACAGTCACACCTAGTATAGACAACAATGGCCTTGTAACACATTTGGTCAGGGTTCGTGAATGAAGGAGATATGTATTTTTTCTTTTGTGTGCCTTTAGGTCAGTGTACCTCTGAGCCGATAGGTTAATAATGTTTAGCCAAGGCCGTAGAATTCGTGACATTTTATATACTGCAATACGCGTATTACATGTGTGCTGTTAACTAAACTCAAGAGCAGTCAGGGATACATAACCATTGTTTAAAGAGGACAAAGACACTTAACAGCCGCACGAAGTCGCTCGGTACGAACTTTGGATCGGGTGGGCTCAGGGTTGAGCACCTTGACCGCTTTAGTTTCTAGCAGGTATACCCTGCTATCCCTCTCACAAGATTTGTAGTTATTTGTTTTTCAATTGGCACCAAAGAATCCCACTTGGTGGGAACGACAGTGATGTTCTTGTAAAACTCGGGGCCATCTTTGACAATGGTATTAGATTGAATACAGCAATAAGATAGGGTAAAGAATAGTCAACATATGTCTAGTTGCTGCATTCATATATGTAAATGTAGATAAGTTCCAAATTCTTAAAGAGAGTCTGTCTAGAATAGGGAATAGTCTACAAGCTGGGTAGGCAAACAAGAAACAATCTCGGGAATGGCAGTTTATCAGCTTAACAGGTTCCGCAGGCATGAACAACACGACGGGCATATTGTCAAGTATTCCCAACAAAATATAATTTAACAGTAGACGAAGCGCTGCTTAGTTATGATTACAAAAACGTATAGGTGAATCAAGAATAGTCCGGCCAGCCTTTTCTACCCCTTTCCCCACGTCCAAGGAAACCCGACAAGACACCGAGGTATCAACCTGAGCCAAACGCCGCCTTTGTCCCGATCTTCCGGATAAACGCCGACTTGCCACCCCTCTTAGAATGCCATCCGTGCGAATATAGGATGAGAAGGGACAACAAGTTCTCTGACTCAGAATCTGTACACCGGTTTAACAGGCTGCAATCTCGACGTAGCTAGGCAGGATCTGACCGTAGCTGATAAAGCCTTAAAAACTAGACAGCAAATCCTCAAAGAAACAGAACAAAATATTAGGACGGGGAGAAAATACCACCAGTATAGGGAACAGCACATCATCATCTAGGAGGGTGTGCTTTTCGTTTCCCGCTGGCGCTTGACGACGTAATATGTAATCAAGCTTTTTGGATCCTCACGCACCATCTTCATACATTCCCAGAACCGTGCGTCTCCGAGGCGCGCATGTAGCGCGACACATAAGTGAACCGCATCCATGCGTACGCCACTCTCTTTGCTCTCTAGACACCGACTAGCGAGGCCGGTAAGCCCAGCAATTTCGCGCTCCGTCGGAATGAACGAGGGGCGGGAGTCAATAAGCTCCTTCAGCACGTGTAAACCCATGCTCAAGCCGCGATAGCCTACCGTATCAAGGTCCATCTGCCCGAGGGAACGCGTCATTGTCACGGTCATCTCATCGGCGTCACCAATGTGCACCAGTTCATCGGCGAGAAGTTCTAGTCCTGCTACAATGTGTGTACGGGCATCATAAGAACTTCGTGTACGCAGCAACGCCTCGAGACCGCGCGAGACGTGAGGCTGGAAGTTGTCGCTATGCATCTTAAGTAGAAGTTTTACGGTGGCGAGGACTTGTGCCTTGACGTCTTGTACTTTCTGGGCTGCAAGGCCGTCAAGGGGGGACTCGAGATAATCAAACAATCCCACCAAGAGTGCATCAAACTTGTCGTCGCCGAAAGGCAATTTGTTTTCACGAATTAGACTCTGCAACTTGCGGAAGCCATGAACGTCCAAGGTTTGGCCCTTCACGCGCGTGATACCGCTGTCAAGGAGGCGAGAATTTTGGCGTGCTTTATCGGGAGAGCAAGGTGGGGCTGTGTCATTAATTTCTGCCGGGATTTGAGAAAGCTTGGTTACATCTTCGTTAATCGGGATGTCCTCAAGTGCAGGCCGTTCCGTAGGTTTATTGGGTTGTGGCTGCGGCGTTGTCTGATCTTCAACGAAGGGGTCTTCATACACTTGTAGTGGTTTTGATGGTGTTGCTTCAGGTGTGCTGGGTAGCATTGTATTATCGTCTGTTTGTGGCTCTGGTAAAGGAACAGGCTCAGCCCGTGGGGGTGAAGCAACCTCTAGTGAAGGAATTTGAGCAACATGAGATACGTCCTGCTGTGAGACAACAATTTGGGGGGATGAAGGTTGTGGGCTCTCTCTCGGACTTTCAAAAGGTGGCACATCAACAAAAGTGAGATTCTCATCCTTGGAAGGACTACTTGACGGAAAATGGCCAAGTGTTGTCTTGGCTTTGGCTGGACTCGTGTGCGGAGAAGCAACAGCTTTAGTCACTGGCGTTTTTGACGGTGTAGAAGTGCTAACGTTCGAGTCGCTCGCAGTTGCAGCATGTCCGGGACGAGTTCGTGGAGCCGTCCTTCTAGGGGACCCAGATATCGTCTTAGGGGTTAACCCTATGGCTTTGGACTTGATACTATCCGGGCTCGACCGTTCCGCGGATGGCCCGTCGTGAGTTCGGACTGAGTACGGTCCTGCCGTAGCGGGCCGGGCTGCTATTTCGGGCCGCCTCCTAGCTGGCCGCATAGGCGCCACGGACATACCACCATGCGACTTCATTGCAGACTCTGGACGAGCTCGAGTGACTGGTTGTGATGATGAAGCAGTCGACGTGGTCGGAGCCGTCCGCACCGGCGACAGTTTTGCCATTGCCGATCCTGGTCTCGCCGGGAGGTTTTTTGCAGCTAAAGCCTTCTTCTGTGCCATCATTGCCTCACGTAACGAGGGCTTAGAGGTACCGATAGTACTCTTAGAGAAACCCAAACCAGGGCGAGCGACCGGGTCTGTCTTTTTTGGTGAGTTTGGATTGCTTGGGTCCTTCTGGAGTAGCTTCTGCGCCGTAGAGTCAAGGCCATCCATGACTGCCTCGGCTCTGCTTGGCCAAACGGCCGCAAATGCCCAATATGTAGATCGCATTTTCTCTCGAACACCTGGGTTCGGATCATTGAGGCCTTTCTTGATGCATTTCTCAATCAGATCTAAACCTCCGCCGTGTTCGAGATGGTTCTTGTGATGGGCCTCCTTATTTAATAAAGTCTTCAGCCACCCGGTTGCGTATACTCTAGGTTGCACATTCTTATCCTGACAGGCAGCCCATATATGTTGCATGATCCTAACAGTATATGTTGTTCTGCCAACAAGTTGATCAACAACTAAGTTAGCGAGTTGCGAGCTTATTTTTTTCGTGGCTGCACAAAGCTTGATGAAGGTCTGCATCAACAGCTCCACCATCGGGTCGATTGCTGAGCCGAAGGCAACAGCTAGATCCTGAACCAAAGCACATCCCTCTTTAGACAAACTTGTCCGCAGCGAACTAGAAGCCTTGATGATACCATCTAGTAGACCGCGGGAACCAGAGACGAGCAGTTCGGGGAAATCTGTCGAGGCATTTCCAGCAATGAGCCTCCGCAGCTTTGTCATGCTTTCTTCCCGCTTCATCCAATTCTGCTCGGTCTCTTTGCCTTCGAACCACTGATGCATACCCTTGATGATTTCATCCAGTTCTCTTTGGGTATTAACGTATGTGGGTTCGACCGGTTCCGTCTTTGCTTCCGGGAGCATTGGCGTGGTTGGCCTGTCGCTCATAAGGGATGAAGCAGCCGCAGTGAGATTGGGTCGGACTTGCATAGCGGATGCCGGACGGGATTCGGGATCGGCCTTCGCACCCGTAGGGTTCAATTCTTTTACAATAGCTGATTCTATGGCAGGGCGTACTTTGAAATTCTTCAATTGCTTCTTCAGATCTGACTTCGCTGCGTTCGGCGCCTCCCTACACCACTATTAGAAACTTGAGTGTCGATATTGCTAAGCCATCACTTACCTGAAAAGCTCGATGACGGCTGCCTTGGAAGCATCGCGCACCATGCCATCTGCATCTTCCAGCAGCTCCATCAATGTCGGAACGTAGGACCGGAATTGCAACCCATTTTCTTTGTGCATCTATGTCGAGTCAGCGCGGCTTCATTTCGATCGGGGATCATCCTAGTCAGGGTCCGTACCTGAAGCAGCCATTGCAAACCTGCTTCTTTGGCCCTGGGGTTCTTGCCCGTCATGGCCGCATTGCGAACGAATCTCTCAGCGTCGACAGGTAGTTGAGAGTACATGGTAGCCATAGCTTGAATTGCCAAGGTCCTGAACTTGTCCTTCTGGTCGCCCATCTTTTCGACGATGAGGGGCAGGGTCAGCTTCGCCTCTCTATGCAGGTACTTTGGATCCTGACGCGACAGGCGTGTGAGCAGGTGGTTTAGGGCGGTGAAACCGGCGTTGACAAGCGCGGCGTGCTGGGCGGTCGAAGCTTGACGCAGACCCTCGAAGAGAGGTGCGACACATGAGTCGGGGACATTGTGCTGCTTGATACCAGATTTGATAGCAGTAACATACTGGACCTTGGCATCAATGGTGGTGTCTTTCTTCAGGATAGCCAGCAGGCCTTGGACCTGGTCTTCGGTGAGTCTTTCGGCCATGACCCTCAAGGACCGAGGCTCTGGCAGGGACCTCGACTGCGGGAACAAAATGCGATATTATCGTTGTGCGAATGGCGACGGCGATGACGGCAGGGTTCAGGTGGTTCGGCGTCAATTGGATGCGGAGATTTGGGGAAGCTGGCTGACACAGAGCGAATATGAAAGGGGAAACGCTCGGGTTGGCTCGAGGCTCGTGCGAGTTCGTTCAGACGCTATATGGCGATATAGGGGATTGAGGCTTGAAACACGTATCTGAGGGGTTGTGGCAGCCGTAGTGTATATACGAGGGTCTTGGATAGGTAGGTGATAAAATTCCAGACTGCATGCTTAGGTATCATGTAGGTTTGGAGGGTTAGCCTGGTTGGGTGACAACAACAAAAATATTGATATGACAACAATTGTGACCCGTTGTTGCTGGAGTATTCCTTGTCAGATGTGAGGGGATTAGCCAATTAGAGGCTTGAGTTGAGCACCGTATCCCCTGTTACCCACCCGCGTTGCCCCGCCGAGGTATGGACCTTAGTGCCCAACATGTGTATGTACATGGAGATGAGGGGCAAACATTTATCTTTTTACTTAGTACCTAGGTAGGTAGACAGGGAACTACCTGGTCAGTGACCTAGGTACCCGCGGCGGCGCTGAACCTTAAGACTCGTAGTGGAGTGCACCATCTATAAGGTACCTCTCAGCTGGTAGGAGGTATCTAGTACCTGGCGTACATCATTCACGTCACCCATCATCCTTCTTGTCTCCTTTCAGCAGATTGAAAACATCGTTGTCCCATATTACAGATTCTCTGAGCAATCAACAGAACATCCCTCTCCGACCGGCTGGTGAACTTGTTTCCGTAGCTATCATAGGATATTATACTTGGGTCGGTGAGTGAGTGAGATGGCTAGTGGAATCTGACTTGGCTCTTCGCATTCCTGAATTGTCAAAGCTGTGTGACACGTCCCCTCTTCTCGTGGCTGTGCACATTATAGTATATATATATAATCCCGTGGAATTCACACTGCTGTCCCGTTAAGAAGCTCTTCACGATTCTCATGCCTCTACCGCCAAACACCACACCCGTACCACTGCCCATCTTCTTCCCCGCCATGTCGCCCGCAGATCCAACATCCACTCAGGCTTCGGCCCCAACCTCTACTCCACTCCCCGGACATATCGAAGAGAAAGAAGCTCGAGGGCCGGGCGACAAGATAGCCTCCTCTGCCAACGGTGACTCCTCTCCATCTACCGAGGAATTCCCCCAGCCGCATCTACGACTTCACCTCAACGACCTCACAGACGACGGGACATCAATATTTTTGTCTAGTATTTCCCCATCAACTCTCCTTCCCTACGCTGTATCGCGGGTTCAAAAGGCCCTGTATGTTCACCCTACCCGGGGATACCACATACCGAGCACACGCAGCGTGACTCTCATAGTTCGACCCATGAATGGGGTAGCATACACAACGGGCATCGATCTTGATCCGGAGCAACACAAAGAAATCCACCTCTCGTCCCGCTATGTCGCCTCTATCTCACCTGACAGGCGGGGTCATGAAATCGAGGGTGTCATAGTTCATGAGCTCGTACATTGCTATCAGTATAACGGCCATGGTCATGCACCAGGTGGACTGATGGAGGGAATCGCAGACTGGGTGCGTCTAGGAGCTGATCTGGCGCCGCCGCACTGGCGAAAAGGGGACGAGATTAAAGGGAAATGGGACGCCGGGTATCAGCACACGGCGTACTTTCTACAGTATCTCGAGGATAGGTTCGGCGAGGGCACCGTGAGGCGGCTGAATGAGGGGTTGAGGACGAGCAAGTATGAAGAGAAGTCGTTCTGGACAGGGATCATTGGCAGACCGATTGAGCAGCTTTGGGATGACTACAAAGAGCAAGCGAGCGAGGGGGAGGGCGGCGAGAGCTGAAAATTTACTAAAACCTAGAACCTCGCTTCTGCAATAGAATTCTTCACAATTCGTATAATATCCCTCGGATAGCCGTTGATCGTTAGCTTATCGAGCACGCAACCAGAGAATTTGTCTTGGTATAAGAGATTGGCCGTTTCTATAGGCCGCAACGACTCCATCGAAGCCAATCATATAAGCTTTTCCGGAGGGCAGGCCCCTTGTCACACCCGGGCACGAGAATGTCGCCATCGGTGTGGGTCATGACCCAAGGGCCAAACCTACCGAGGCCGCGGTCTGCCCATATGGGTTGGACATAATAGGCATGAGCATTCCCAGACATTCGACACTAGGTTTGGGCCATCCCCTTCACCTCCAGTAGTCTAGTATCAGGTCTAAGTCCGCGGCTTGTAAAGCTTACCTGGCTACTACTGACCAAGCTACCATGGCCGAAAAGATACCTCAAGACGCCTCGTCCGAAGAGGCGGTCCCCGTTAAGCGGCTATGGTATCGCACGACTTTATTCAACGCCTTCGTCATTGGCGCTGTCGGCTTCATAGCGCCCGGCCTTTGGAATGCTATGAACCAGCTGGGGGCCGGTGGTGCCCAGAGGCCGTATCTCGTTAACGCCGCCAACGCTCTCGTGTTCGGTATTTTAGGCTTCACGTGCATCTTCGGCGCACCCCTCGCGAACAAAATTGGGCTTTCGTGGACGCTGTTCTTCGGGGCTGTAGGCTACCCCATCTACTCAGCAGGCCTGTATCTGAACAACCGCTACGGAGTCGAATGGCTAGTCTTAGTCGGCGCTGTCACGTGTGGATTCAGTGCCGGTCTATTCTGGGCCAGCGAGGGCGCCGTTGCGCTAGGTTATCCCGAGCCCGGCAAGAGGGGACGGTATCTGAATATATGGCTCTGGTTCCGCACGGGTGGACCTCTCGTCGGAGGAGCCATCGTACTAGCTCTCAACAACGACGCGAAAGCCAAGAAGAAAGGCAAGGTCAGCTACACGACATACTTGGTCTTCACCGCTTTACAGACGCTTGGCGCCCCGATAGCGCTTCTCCTGTCTCCTCCCGAGAAAGTCCAACGTTCCGACGGCAGCAAGGTCATCATCCAGGCTGAGAAGACGTTCAAGGGGAGTTGGAGGCTCTGTGGGAAGTGTGCACACGAAAGGACGTCTTGCTCCTCCTGCCCATTTTCTGGGCGGCCTACTTCAACCAGTACTCGGGCAACTTCCAGACGTACTATTTCGGCGTCAGAGCCCGGGCATTGATCGGCTTCACGACGAGCTTCGGAACGCTGCTCTCCTCGCAGCTCATGAGCACACTGCTCGACTACAAGGGAATTCCCGTGAAGAAGCGCATCGTGTTGGGTTTCTGGTACGCCGTCGCCTTGCATATCGTAGCTTGGGTCTACGCATGGGTCGTGCAGGAGAGATACACGGCCAACCCGCCCGCCCTCGACTGGGAGGACAAGGGCTTCGTCGAAGGCTACTTCGTCCTGCTCCTATGGGAATTCTCGAGACAGGGCCTCCAGAACTGGCTGTATTACCTCGTCTCGACTAAGACGGACAACATCTCGGAGCTTACCCGATTTACCGGCATCTTGCGTGGCCAGGAGAGTTTCGGACAGGCCGTCAGCTACGGCCTGAATACTCGCGAATGGGTCGGGGTGCGGGTGCCCTTAGTCGTCAACACAATATTGTTGGGTAAGTAGTTTCCTCTCACTTCCATCTCAGTCAGCGAAATTATCCATTTGCTTACATATACGTCATAGTTCTCGCCGTGTACCCTACCTGGCTAGTTGTCCGTGATCATGTCCCAGTCGAGGACAGGAATAAAGAAAACTCGATCACGCCAAATGGTGAGTTAGAAAGCGACGTAGAGAAGACCGCCAATACATCAGCCATAATTCTGCCGGAGGAAAAGGGGAAGTTTGCTTCCGCTGCGACGAACGTCGGGAGGGATACCCTGTAAGGGTTTTGGTATAGCTAGAGGAATATCCCCCCACTAGAGAATTTCAAGATACCAAAACGCTTTATGAGAGAAACATTAAGAGGCCTGAGGACAAAGTTCTCTCGACAGTGTTCCACTCGATCACTGCCCGATACTGAAATACTCCACGCAGCGGGATATGCATATACTTTTAATACTACATAGAATTCCCCATGTATATGTATAGACCGGCCGTGCCCGCCACATAGACGAGAAAGAACTAAATTCAGTTTACCGCTTTCTCACTCTATGACCCGATGTCAAAACCGAGCTACAAGTGTCGAAAAAAAGAACATGGAATAATATTCTCGCTGATTAAACGCTACATACCTTTATTTTTAACATGGAAAGCTAGCTCCGCGGGAATCGCAGACTCATCGCTACTTGTTCCTATTTTTCGCCGGCGCTGTGATGCGTGATAAGTCCTACGGGCTCCCCTCGCTTCTTCCGACTGTATGACTGCTAGAATCCCCCGTGTCACTCGAACCCCCCGTGTTACTCGAATTCGTCGGGCTGCTTAATTCATCATCACTGTTCCCATCGGTTTTCTCTTTGTAGCCAATGTGGAAATCTGGCTGACAGGTTTCGATTGGCGCGTAATCGGCGTACATAACCCATTGGTTAGGTGCGGGAACATATGGCCTCTGAAGATCTCTGGCGGCAAGGTCTGGCGATGTAGTTACAGGCTGAGGGGCGATACTTGAAGTCGGATCGTAGCTATATATCTAGTAAGCACTGAATGAATGAAGGAACATGCCAGAAAGTACGTGTGGGTAATTCTCAAGGGTAATATGAGGATAATGTGACAAATGCTAACGAGGGACTGGCAACGAGAGTAAAGGGAACTTTACCCTGCAGCTTCGGGGATAAACTGGCAACGCTCTTCTGCATTAGTTTGAGTATGGCAAGCATCGTACTCCTCATCACAGTTCTCACGGCCGCAAAGCCAAGCCGACACCTTCGGGACACTTCTTTGTTGGTGCGCACGTCGCGTCTCGGTCGATTTGTCGAAAACCGTAGATCCCTCTTGCTTGATCAGAAGTTGAAGAACGGCTGCAGCAGATTCAAGCGAGATACCCAGCTCTTTCGTGTGCCTTGTAATATCTTCACCCCATTTTTCAAAGAAGTAGTCTTTATGATCGGGTAATTCATAACTCCCCATTGTATTTGGGTTAAAGCATAGACCGGCTAAGATCATGTTCTCGGCGCCTTTATCAGAAATCGACCCAAATATGAGATAATACAAGGCGTTCAAAGAACATGGGCCATCGCTCGAACTTTCCGGACTGTACTCTAAACGGAAATTGTCAGCCGCATTTATGCATAAGTAGGTAGTATAAAAAACATCATGGGATGAAGAACGTCTGATGGGCTAAGAGGAGGAAATCGTGACTCACTCTCGTATGTTTCAAACTTATGTAGATACGCCTGTCTGAGTGAATCAAAGAACTTCTGGCAGATATCATGCATGCTGAACCAATCGAAAGATGCCAGAATTTCATCGAAGTAGCGCGCCATTCTCACTAGACCCAACACTCGAAGTATGTTCACGGGTTCTCCTTCTTCTTCTTCTAGGCACAACTCCTTCATGACATGTTTTCTCCAATACACGTTGGGGTGAGGGTATAGACGGCGGACGATCCTGTGCAGAGTATTGGTAGATGGAGCATTTCCGGGAGTTAAACGTAGACGACAACGAGGAGAGTACTGTTTGAAGTAGTCGGTGAACAAATCGGCAACATAGCGAGAAAGAGGGCTAGACTGCCACCATATTGACTCTACGCCTCGAATATCTGAGAAGTGTGCTAGATTTTTAGTAAGTCAGTGACTAAGATAGAAACCTGTGGATTAAGAGACCCTACAGCTAAAGGACGTTACGACTTCGAGATTGTCTGGCCATGATGCATAGTGCTTCCAGCGGTGGCGATCATGTGTTAGAATATCTACACCTCGAAGTTCAACTAAAAGAAAGATCAGTTATTCATCGTCTCGTGACAGATTTTTTGAATTAGACTCAGAGAACAGGGGAAATATTAAGCAGCTCCTAGGGTTACTAACGAACACATTCCATATCAATCCACCGATCAACTAGCCCCAACTTGCGCATCGACACGTATAAGAGGGCTGCTGGTGTAATCGAATCGTTCAGTTTAACTGACCAGGACTCGAAAGATCTGTACTGTTGCTCTAACCACCATGACTGCATGCCGCACAGGAGTGGGTGTAACTCGTGGGAATAAGATTTACGGCGAGAATCCCCTCTCTGTAGAGTATCTACAACCTGCTTGGTGTAATTGTCTTGTCTCACGCATTTTGCAACGTAATGCACGGCGCTGAGGAATAGAGATAGAGAATATTTGTCTTTTTCTCTTCTCCTATGCGTAATGTCGTGGTTCATATATTTGCGAAAAAGTGCGGTTTTGTTTTCACCGTGCCCCTTGAGATCGTCTAACACGATTGAGGAAAGCTGACCAAGTACTAGGGTGATATCAGCACAGATTTGGAAGGAAACTGTAAGCCAGAGTGGAATCCTTTTTGGGTCCAGGTAATGTTCCCATTGCATCCAGCCGCTTGTGACTTCATCCAAACATGGAACCAGCACGGGATCTTTATCGTCCCAGCCCATAATCTTGAGATTATGGATGAACGAACAAATATTTGATATGAATAGCCTGACAACATATCCTCTATCTGGGCCATAGTCAGGATGAACCGCCAGAAGTGGCGCAGTGGAAGTAAACCAGTCTCGCTGATCCAGTATCAAATCGTCTTGGTATCCGAAATTATTCATGATGTTTATGTGATTTACCACGGCGGAATGGACTTCATAGCAACACCAGCTTGCCTCGTAGTTATGCCAACTTTCTTGGAAAGTGGAATCTGGTGCGAACTCTCCAGTGGTTCCTCGGCAAATCCATTCAGTGATATTGTACTCTGTTGGCATGCCAGGCAGATGTGCTGTAGCTTCGATTTGGGCTTCACAGTTTGCTCGTATTAGCCTGTTAGGAAGCAGGAGTCAATACTCGCAACTTGTAGTAAAGATGACGATAAAGCTTAGGAACTTGGAGGAGTACTGGGAGTACTGGAAGTAGAAAATGTGACTACGTAGTCTTCGCTTCGAGATAGGTTATAATGGGGTATAGAAGGCTATGAAATACTGACCTAATCGCTGTGTTGGTAACAAGAGTCGCTGTAGTCAAGGTTTGTTGAGATTCTAGATAGGATTCCCAGCACTTCTTCAGGTATGATCGTATAGCAAATAAATCGTGGAAAAAACACACCCAGGCAACTACAGAAATCGGAGTCAGTACTCTCCATTTCGAGTGCGTCTATGAGGGGTTGGGAATCGTGGGAAACGGTTAAGACAAAGTCTGGCTGTTTGTCGGACTCTTTATGTGACCATAACAAGAAGAAAATATCTTCAAAAATTACTTACAGAACGCCTCACCCGGGAGCGCAGGTAAGCAATAAGTACTCTTGATTGTAACCTCCTCACACTCTTCTGGAACCCTAGGAGCTAACGCCAGAAGGCTTCTGATATTACGTAGGGTTGTCATTGCATAGAAATGCTGGTGGGCAAGACGGTCTTCGTGGTTCGAGTCTGGGTTAAACTTATTTTCGTTTTTAGGGTCCCATTGCCCGCGTATCTTTAGCATGTAGTTAATCTGCCAAAATGCACGGTTGGTCACGCCGCCACGGAGCACAACCACATGTGCACAATGGGCCAAACTGGAGAAGGAGACGGGGATTTCTGTAAGGGGCTGGTGACCCACGCCTTGGACATGTTCTCCAAATTTGGCTGCAGCTTTAACAAGCCATGTGACGAAGCCTTTCTCGGCTGACTTGTAGAGTAAGTAACTGTTTTGGCCCCAAAAGGTAGAACCGAAATTGCTATCGGTGCCTCCATATTCGATGCCATCAGGGACGAATGGGAACGGCCAACAAGGATCCATGATTTGAGGAGAAAGAATAGGGGAAGCACGTTATACTGACCATATCAAAGTGTGATGGAAATTGACCTGAACAAGACTAGGTAGGATAATATCTAGAAAAGCAAAGAAATGGCACCAGAATGCTGGGTCTGAGGATGCGATTACTAGTCCTGTATTTGAACGGGCATATCGCCGAAACAATTGCATGATTCTTCCAGGAAACGAGGTCACGCTTTACTAGTATTGACGTACATAAATTTTCATAGAGGGCGCAACCCAAGGGACCCTGGACGGGGCAGGTACACACGTTATGGAAGTCTGCTTCTTAGGCGAATGGGCGCTCTTGCTTCATGCCCAGCTGCGTCCTGCACCCTTATCATACCTTTCATCTGCGTCACGGTGGGTGATAGCGGATCTGCTGTAAGGTTTCACTTCATATTCTAAGCTGGTTGCGTATATCCTAATGCAAGTAGAGAGAGAGACGAAGATAGCAGATCGCCCGCACAGAACATGGTAAAATATTAGGTGTCACATTAGCAAAATATCTTGTTTAAAATAGAGGAGAGCGGGAGGAAGAATATAGAGAGAAGAAAAAAATGAAGAGAAAAAGGAAAAATGTTAGAGACAGGGAGTTGACGAAGGGAATGAGAGCATGAAAAATAGTTGTAGTCGTCAATATATCGAATTGATAACTCATTGGTAGTGACATCTCATTAAGGTTGCAGTCCCCCGATCATTACCTACGTAGTAAGAGCATTAAACCAAGGCTGGAGACCAAATTCTGCACAGTCCGTTCACAACATCTAAGTACCTAACCTAGGTTGGTACCTACCTGCATTCTTTATTTTATGAGTCGGCGCT
Source organism: Xylaria hypoxylon (assembly GCA_902806585.1). Lineage (NCBI taxonomy): Eukaryota > Fungi > Ascomycota > Sordariomycetes > Xylariales > Xylariaceae > Xylaria > Xylaria hypoxylon. The sequence continues at coordinate 1,848,002 of CADCXB010000010.1, forward strand.
GATACCTGGTAGTTGACCGCACCTGGATCACTGCCCAGTGTGTACGTAGATGGTCACTCATTTATCAAGAGGGAACTAATAATACATAACGGCAGTATGGTAACAACCTTCTGAAAGTAACAGAACTGGCGGGACGAACGGTTGAAGGTCCAGCCAATAGAGATAGCATTAGGTACATAAGCTCTTTCAGCCCTATCATCTGCACTATCTACTAGTAGAATAGTGAACCTAGTCTAGCGCGCGTTAGCTGTAATTTCTATTTAGCGGATCGACGCCTGGGCTGAGGGTCTAAACTAGCGTACCTACCTAGTGTACAGTACCAGTAGGTAGCTCATCTGCGGCTAAGTAAGTACCTACTAAGTGTGGCTCCTCCAGTCTCAGTTCAGTCCGTTAGTAGCAATTCCGAAAGAATTATCACAGCATGCATTAATAGGTGATCAGGCAAACCATTTATATCTGTACTGACTCGTTAATTGTTCTATAGACACTTTTATCGCCGAAGACAATGCTGCAGCCGTTGAGTAGACAATTGATCCCAAGAGGGTGGTTTTAACCATTAGGGAAGAGGCTGAACGGCTCATTAGAAACAAGCAACCCGACTTTCAAACCATATCATTTCACTCCTTCTGTACACGGTGAAATGGCGCTCGCTCACTATAAACCCGTATCGAAAAGCCTATACGGCACTAGTGCTCACGACTGAAACCCACTCTTGTTGTCCAAGCCTCCCAACTTTACACGTTTCTTATACTCGTCTGATCGTAAAATTCTTGGAAATGCCGAGGAAACAGAAAAAAAGGTAAGAGATATAGAACAATTTTTGTTCTAGTGTCCCTTTCTTCCTCGCTGGCGCTATTGTGATTCCATCTATATCGCCTACGCTGCGTAATCTCCGGTCTGCTGTAGGAGCTGGTACGAGGATCCGCTCATGATTGGGATATATGATGAGCCGCCAAAGAGCATATCTGCTACTGGAACTTCCGACTGGCCGGTGGAAAAGAGGCTTAGGTCGCCGGTGGCGCCGAACCGACGCAGCTCACCCTTTTGGAGCTGGTCCCAGAAATTCTCGCTATTGTCCATCATACTCAGATCGTAGGTTGGTGTATGTGTGGCACCTGTGCCAAGCGCTGAGCCGGGTGTGGAATATGCTTTGGCGGAGGATGAATGTGTTGGTTGCTGCGATGTGTTGTGATACCGCCAAGATTCAGCGTATGGCTCAGAATGCATCTGCGACGGGCCCGTGCTTGCAGGAGATTGGCTAAGTGGACGAATCGGCTCTGGGGTTGACAAGGCAGAGCCATGGTTAATTGCTGTAAAGGATACCGGAGGTGCGGATCTGCACACGCCGAAATTGTCTATGTCACTCGACAGTCGACTCAGGTTGCGTATGCGGAGTCGTTCTGATATGTCCATGACATCGTGCTCAACTGGCTGAAGAGAACCGAAATCCTTTAATTGTTTGACTAGAGGCTGGTATTCTTCAAGCCCACCGCCCGTGCCGCCTTCTCGTACTCGAAGTGTCGCATTATTAGGGCGTCCGTCCTTATCGCTATATCTGTAATAGTCCTGCTTGATTGTGTCGAAGTAATCATTCATACCATGTAGGATGTTCACGTAGGTGGACGCCATCTTTTGCCAAGTAGACATTTTTAGCAGTGTTTGAAACGTGAGCGCGGTAGGCCCGCGTTTGAAAACGTCTTTGAGGTCGTCTTCCCGCGTGTCTTTATAGTCAAAACTCAACATATGTCTCTCTGTATCCATTTGGGGGAAGTGAGCGCCATACAGTCCCACAAAAGCTGCCATCCATATGGCAAAGAGGACAATGGTAGATTGCGGTAGTTTGTCCTTTCGCTGGCAGATCTCGATTAAATCCACGATGCCCCTAGCCGCCTTGAAGAGCTGTTCAGCGCTCGTCCGCCAAAAGCCTGCTGGAGTCTCCCTTTTCGTAAAAGTGGGTTGATCGAGGGGCCCTTCGGGCTCCCGGCAGCGAATTGGCACAAACGGGACGTACTCTCGATGCAGCATGATGAGGCAAACGAATCGAAGCATGTGAAGCAAAACGAATGTACTCGAGGCTTGATGGTTTTCGTGCTTGAAATAGTTGGATCTCGAAAAAGCGAAGGTACCCGGAAGAGACGAGTCGAATGTCTCTAGGGCCTTGGTCAAATTGTAAAAGTCGGACTCTGGGTGCCAAGGGGGATGCATATCTTCAACACGACCACCTCGGGAGCTGTACTTGGATATCTCGCCCCACAGACTCACCAGTTGTATAAAGCGACTTAGAACGCTATCATCGCTTCCAGTGCGCTCCAACTGGTTCAAGCGGCCAGTCTGTACTTCCATGGCCAGATCGAACTTATCTTCAGAGCAAGGAAGTTGGATATCGAGATCTCCACCTTGTATGATCGATACGCGATGTTTGCCACAGGCAAGCATTCTATCGAGAATAAAGCAACTAAACATAATTCGCCGCCTGATTTCCTTTTGCAGGGCAAGTTGGGACTGGCAGCCAACACTTTTGAGCCGTAGGTCGACTGCTCTAAACTTTGCGTCGCCGGGCTCTTTTGCGTCCTCAAAGCCAAGTCCTAAGAACTGAGCCATCCTAATAGCGGTGCCAACATACATCCAAGCCATCATGCCTCCTGATTTTGGTTGCGTTTGGCTCCATTCGTAGAGACCGAGCATAAGCAATGCTGCCACTCGATCAACGGAAGCAGTGCTCATGGTCGTTCGCACAGGCCCAAGAGCCGTAGCTAGGATGTCGGCATAATATTCTGACGCCGCAGCCGGATCAGGCTGGTTTTGGAGCGGGCGAGCCCTTGCAATACCCGATTGATTGTTACATATATGCGCCGTATATCTAACAAGGTCTGGATGAAAACGTGCAGTCAAAGTCAAGACGCCTAGCAAAACTAGATTACTGTCCGAACTGTGTTCGGAATGCGAGGTTTTGGATCTGCGACCAAGATTCTCTTTCATCGTAGGCAGATGTAAGAAGGGAAGTTCGGGGGCAAAATGTAGCTTGTAGAGATCAAGGGCTTGCTCCCACAGATCTTCGGTTAAGAACGAAGCAGACAAGACATCTTCAGCAATTGCCGATGCTCTTTGGCCGTCGCCTTTGGATATGTCATCAATCTTTCTCAGCCGTTTTCTGTCCGATCCTCCATCTCGTTCTTGCTTGACCACTGCAGGGGGCTCCGACCGTTTAGGGGGGACAGGATCAGGGACTCTGAAGATGCACTCATTCCCTGTCTTTATGCAGCTGTCGCAGGGGCTTGCACCATTCGCATTTTCACACTTGATTTTGGATTTACGACATCTCGTGCAGGCAATGCTTGATCGCATTGGAGGTCGCATCTTCGGGTGCCTCTTGCTCTCCACATTGCTGGCTACCATAGGCCTCATCTCCTTCGTTCCATACCTACTGGCGCTTCCTCCACCAACCCCCCCCACTCTTCGTAGCTCGGTATCGGATAGTTCGGTTTCCGAGTATGCTCGCGCAACAGGAGAAGGCGGTTTAGAAAGGGTATCAGGTGGGGAAAGTGATCCTGCTAGTCTTGGCTTTGGCGTCGCGCGACCTGATGTAGTACTTAAATTTTCATCAAACTCCTGGTGGTCCGGAGGGGAAATAATTGAGTGAATACGAATTGGGGTTGAAATCGTGACGGTTTGGGTCTGAAAGACCCAGAAGCTGATTATTCAAGTGTGACCTGGAAAATAAACCCTGGTGCTAGCAATCGATCTGCGAGGCGTACAGGATGGCGTTGCTGATAGAGCATTCGGTAATAGAGAAAATAAACTCGGAGTACGTCTCTAACCCGCAAGGACCCTTGGCTAGTTTTTCGAGTGACAGTCGAAGTAAAGATCCCAGGCAGCTGGGGTGTATTGTCTATCACTGATGTGTCCACCTCCTGACTAGGTGTTACACGTACAGCATGAAGGAGTAATGGCTCCCGTGAATCGTTTAAATCTCTAATCACCAATAGAGCTGTAAGACAAACAGCGGAGACAAGTTGATAGTATCCAAGTTTGCTCAGTGACGTGTCCGATGCACCCTAGATAGGGACGGATAATTTGACTACAGAAACGATGATCCGTGCAAGATAAGGCTGGAGGTGAAATTCGACGTCATTCGATTGGGTGGGAGATCTTGCTCTTTATCGGGAATAGGTGTTGGATTTGTGACGAAAAAACAACTGAGGATCATCTATAGAAGGAAGGGGAGGGTAACAAAATGTATGCACATAAGCTCCCGTTATTTAGTGGCGGTGGGCGAGTGGGTAGCTGGGCGTGCTGGGCATGCTGGGGAAACCAGGATGATGAGATCCGTCTAGGCGGCAGACGCGGGCAGATCGGATGCATTCCGTATGATCACAGTTATGCTGTAGTAATGTAGTGGAAGCAAGCCAAATCAGCGCAATCGAACGAATGATAGGTATCAGAAGATCGGTAACCAATGAACTGAAGAGAAGGCGGACAACCCTCGTCCAGAACCATCACACTCGGGCGCGTGCGCCAGAGCGGCTTGAGCGGGAAGCACCAACAATGTCTTACTGCAGTAGAGAGAGGGTTCAATCCAGGATGGGAGATTCCTTCTGGTGCTCACAATCCATTACGCAGAACCAACGAGCGGAACCAACGGGCGAGGCGGTCTGCGTCTGGCTTTGTGGCAGCGAATTGGAGCCGTCACTACAGTAGGTGTAATACAGGAATAGTGTTGGCTCGAGATGAGCGTCTATCCAGAGCACCGGGACACGCTATGCTACAGAAACAAAGAAGCCATAAGCACACCGGGTACTGACCGGGGACGGGCATTAGCAGAGTTGATACACTCGGATCGGGTCGGGTCGATGGCCCTAACAGGCCCTAACCTTCTCTGGTGTATGGGAGGACAGAGAGAGAGAGAGAGCACAAGGCAAGCATCCCATGTCTAGCAACAGAGACATTCGGCGGAGACACAGATGTGTATTCTACTCATGCAGTATCACCGATGTGGTATATCTTCATCTGCTTGTACAGGGGGCCTTGAATATGCGTCTGTTCACAACGCTGCATATTATTTAGTAAACGAGCCTGTAGCTACTCTGGATACTGCCCTCTTGGCGGTCTCATTTTATACATCTCAAAGTGTTGAATTAAAAGCGGCTTAAGGGAAACCAAGGTACGGATAGATTCTAGTCTAGGTGAGTCAGTCCATAGCCACCTACGTCAGTATCCAATACCTGGAGGCCGATAAGAGAGACATTCATTCCGTCAATAACAGCTGGTGACTTGAGTGTCTTGGCTTGAGCACTGCTTGAGATAGGTACCATTGAGAATGGGCAATTCAATAGGCCGGTTCGCGAGTGGATGTCGGTGGATGTTGTTGGTGATGAAGAAAATGCGAGACAGACAGACGGTGTGGAAAGACAATATGCAAGGAGCAGTGTTGTTGAACTCCAAAGTTGGGGGGCTGGGGGTCGAGGGGTGCAGGCTGTCTGTCTTCGTATACAGTACGTCTACTTATATGTACACTGTATCTCTACTGGAGTACCTATTGGAGCAACATTTGATAGTGTAGGTACCTACTACAGGTAGGTAGTTGGGTACAACATGGCTACTTAGGTGGTGTAGTAGGCTACTGTACAGTGTACTGCACTTGCTAACATGGTATTGAAAAATGAACGTAGGTACATTAGATATACCTACCTGTCCACATAGTTGGGGGCTAAAAATAGGTAGGCGACATGAATGGAAGGGTCTCAACATCTCAGACCCCTCATCAAAGTTCTATCACCTGAATTGCCCCTCACTCTGGTATTGTTGTATTTTTAGATCAAGCGGAAGTGATGTAGCTGGTTATACTATGCATCAGACATGTCGCTACCTATTAGGTAGGAATGCGAATAGGTAGGTGTCAGAAATGTTGTTCTATTGGAGGTACTAGGTATAGATCACAAAATAAGAAACTAATAAGTCCGCTGGCAGACACCTAACCAAATACACAGTTTATATATCTATCTACCTACTATGTACGTAAGGTAGCACGAGAGGTCTATATTGCGTACCTACCTAGGTAGATATCTGTACACATCAGGTTCGGCCCGGGCTGTACATAATCTTCATCAAATGCATTGAATCCATGACGGGATCCCCGTTTCCATTATGACAGCCTTAAGTACATGTATCGTTGTATGCTACCTATCTATCTAAATAGGATATGTAGGAAATGAGGCCAGAACCCCTCACTAATATCGACTAGTTTTGGCAGGTCCGAACCAATGACGTCTGCCAAAACCACCTGGAGACGTTTCCAAGTTCTCTCCCTTATCCTTCCGGTGACTTACCTACCATCTAAACTCTACTACAACGTATTGGGGGTGTGAGGCCTCTCGCCTACACAGCCCTGGCATGTCTCTAAGCGCTCTCCAACGTTTCGTGACATGAAACCTGGACAATAACCCAGAGCACCACTTCCGCCGCCCACTTAAGCGCCGCAGGTGTATGGTAGATACTTTGTAAGGAGAATTCTGGAAATACTCTTTCAAAAATACATACATACATACAATTACCTACATTCTACATTCCATCTAGCCTTCATACGTACGTACATACCTTAAACGTGCCCCTCCCGTTCGTGCTGTAGGAAAACAGTGTGCCGTACCGACAAGCCGACAAGCCGCCAACGCCCTTTGTTTAGAGTTCCTTGCCTACGTCTTCTAAACATGGCATCTGGTCATAATGTAAGTGCGCGCCCTGCATGACATCGTGCATGGCATCGCAGCGGGCACCGCGACCCCAAGCTATTTAGTCTGCTCTCTACCGAGTGTTAACAAGCCGTCTCACCAATAGGACCCGAAGCTGCTCTACGCTATCAAGGGCGTGTCCGCTCACCACCTCTCCTACGGTAGAGAGGAATCATTGACGCCTGGTGGCCCTCAGACACTGTCGCTGTTGATGGTCCCGACTTCCTCTCCATTTGCGGACCCCTCGACCTTCGATGCGCAAGGTGATGCCCCAGCCGAGGACTTCTATCTGCACCTTCACTTGCCGCCTGAGCTCGACATCCCTCTTCCTGCGACCACCCAGATCTACCACCAACCCCCCAGAAGTTATCTGATCCCCCGATGGGATCTAGGCCCCGACAGCGGCGCTTTTACTCGCCTCGAGTTTCCTGCCGTTGGAGCTCGTGCCGGTCTCCAGGAGGACGTGGATACATTTGAGACAATTCTGGCGCAATGCACTGCGTTCCTCGAAAGAGCTCCTCCGCCCAAGACTGCCAAGATGCGTCAAGAAAAGTCGCCGCCCTCCGCCCCACCAACTGCAACGAAGCCCTCCGCACCCGCATCCACGTCTAAATCTAAACCTAAGCCAAAATCTTTAGTCGAGGAGCAACTTCCCGCCTACAATCCCGCCTCTTATAAGCCTGGTGAGGGATATGTGAAAGGGAGTCACAGCTCCGCACACGGCGGCCAGATCGTGCTTATCGACGAAGAAGATGGAAGCGTCATTGGCGAGTTGTCGGAAGGATTCCAGGTCGTGGAAACCGGCGTCAAGCCCGGGTCTAAGGGTAAGTACATAATGACCTGGAGTTCTGGAATCTAGTGAATCGGTGAACTAATATCATCTACAGACCCGGTCGAAATTACTCTTCCTACCGAGGGAAACCAATTGGCGGTTGTACCGGCGTCGGCGGAAACTATCGAGATGGAATTACACCCGGCGTACCAAAAGTCGTTCATCGTCTCAAAAGCCGCATACGCATCACGTCTTATCATCACAACATCTACCCTTGTTTCCAATGCCATGCAAAGCGGGTCAGACAGCTTTACTAAGAGCACAAAGGCTACGAGTAAACCCATGACCTTTAACACGGCAACGCATGAGCGAGTGCGACGGATTGGTAAGTTTTCCGGTGGAGTAGCTGAAATGTCAACCAAAACTGTCGGACAGGTCAGCAAAGTGGCCCAGAACCTTGGCGCGCATATCGCAGGGCGAGGCTACAAAGGGAAGAAAGGATATGGCCCTGACGGTGAACCTCTCGACAACTTCAAGCCAGGCCTGCTGAATAAGAGTTTAATGGCTTTCTCAACGGTAGCCGACGGAATCGATCATGCGACTAGAAGCCTCCTCAACTCGGCGTCTTCGTCGGCTACAACGATGGTAACGCATCGATGGGGTGACGAAGCAGGAGAACTTTCCAAGCACCTGGGCGGTAGTGTCAAAAACGTTGGCCTTGTCTACATTGACGTCACTGGTGTGTCTCGAAAAGCGATCATCAAAGCAGTTGGGAAAGGAATGGTAGTCGGGAAAGTCAAAATTGGCAATAACCAAACCGCCGATGTTATAGTTGGCGACGATGCTGGACCTATGGTTGTCGTGGGTAGGAGTGACTCGATAGCCAAGGATTCAGCTAGCATCAGCGGTGCGTCTGCAAGGACGGCGCCGAAATAGTTTTGCCTTGGGCATAAAGCGAAGATACCGGACTTGTTTTTAAGAGAACTCGAGCAATCACGACGATAAGTACACAGGATAATACCTATACAGAGCAGGCCTTCAATGTCTGTTAGACCAGACCAACCCAGATGCAGATGCAGCCCGTGGAGGTGTTAAATGTAATAATGCAAGAAGTGCGTCCGAATACCACAGCCATGTTCACTTGAAGAATATACAGGTTTTTATACCACACAGACGAATACTCTACGCAAGAACTTTTTACCCCGCTAGCTGTATACCGGGCGAAAGGATGTAGGCTTTGTGTAGCCTCACAATTTCCGATAACAACTTGAGGAGGGAGTAGGAGACATAGAAACATCGAAACATGTCACGTGATCTATACATACCCAATCTAAAACGCGCTTGACCCAACCAGCCAGGTACTAAAGCAGACGCGACGCTCTTTCTTCAGTCTTAAGCTTTAAAACGCATGCATCTAGACAGAATAAATGAGCGATCACATAAAATGATGCTATAACGGGAATGATTTAGACCGATTTACAGCACTTTGAGTCGCTACCCACTACCCAATAATGAGTACATGCTGCTTAAGTTTTGTACCAGACTAGAGCTACAACTTCGGCTACTTTCATCCCACGCCATTCTACTTACATCTATCTGTCACTGAATGACCACGATTGCCGGTTCATGTGAAGGGCGACGAATTCAAACTATCGCTGTTGATATATCGAGAAGAGAATTGACCACTCTTCTTTGAGGGATCTGCTTATCACGTATTTTCGATGTGTCGATACGAGTGTTTAGGCTCGATCATTCTCATATTTCAAGACATCGGCGATACGATCCGCTCTAAGAGGCGGTCCCAGGTCTTGCAAGGGTTCGAGCCCATCATTCATTCATTCCACTTGTCATTGATTATAACTTTTATACTAACATGAATATGTATTATCTAGAGCCTCGTCCTCTCCCTCTCCCTCTTCCCCTTCCCCTTCCTTTCCTTCGCCATGCTCCATGAAATCTTGTTATCGTTGTCGGGACACCCGTCACCTTTACTCCGGAATGACTATTCCGATCCCGAAGCATCGTCCCTCATATCGCCGCCCGAGAGACAGCTCCTAGACACGGCTGCGCATCTGAGCGATCTGCACTGCAAGCTGCGAGAGCAAACCAGCCGCATTAGTAGCACTCACCCCTCCGCTATCTGTCGCGCCGTCTCCACCGCTATTGTGGCTGTTCACTTGGCCTCATTTCAACGTAGAATCATTGAAGTTGAGGACACTATCCTCCGCAGGGATGCTGCGTTAGTTGGCGCCTACAACATTGTGCCTTTAACCGCTGTGATTGGCCAGTTCTCTGGTTGGACTCGGCGCCTGGAATGGCTCTGGGGGCTGATTGAGTTCATGACCGCCGATGAGGGCAGACAGGATAGGTTGCCTTGTCAGGCGGCGAAACTCATTGACAGACTACGGAATGAGCTGCAGACCGGCTACGCTGATGTTTCCGAGACATCTCGAAGCCTGCTCCAAGTTGCTGAAACCTCCTGGTTGAAGCAAGTTTCGGCCTGGGTTGTATACGGACGTAAGCCGACGGTGGGCGGGTATGATTTTTTCATACGTGAAGATGAGGAGGAGGAATCGGGTTATAGGATTGACTACGACTTATTGCCATCATTTGTAACGCCATCAGCAGCGGCATCGATGCTGTTTATCGGCGTTTCAATCAACAGAGCTCGCTCGAGGGCTAGTACAGATCTAGGTGCCAGCGGTCTTAGTCACCTTTCATCACAGCACCAGGAACTCGCGCGGTTGTCTTCGCCTTTCAATAGCGTCATATTCTCCCGCGCCATCACAAGCATTAGATATACCTTATCCAGAACCACCTTGCAGAAGCTATTGCCGTTAGCCAGGGTCTTGGAAATACTGAAGGTTCTGAGAGAATTCTTCTTAGTCGGCCGTGGCGAATTTGCCATAGCCCTCACGCAGCAGGCCGACGAGAAAGTCCGTAGCCGCTGGCGACGGGCAGATAATCTTGCCTATGAGAAGAGAAGCGCTCTGGGTACTGTTGTTGTCAAAGAGGGCGAGGTATCCGCTGTTCTAGCTAGGACCTGGGCGTTTCTGGTCTCCATGCAAAGCCAGCATGCAGATGATGACGAAGCCCTCGAGCTCGCTCGGGATCTACTGCGGCTGCATGTTTCCAAGTCTGTTGAAGCAGTGACACCAGCTAAAGGATCTGACCATGCTACGAATAAGATTCTTGACGCTATTGCACCAACACCCTTCCGCAACCTCCTTTTCTCCGTTCCTGTCACACTGACAATGCCAATACAATATCCTCTTGACCTCTTCCTCGCCCATTCTGACCTCCAAATATACACCGCGATTAACTCATACCTCCTCTCTGTTCGACGCGCCCACCTTCGTCTTACCGACCTCTGGAAAATCACCTCCTCCGCCGCCACCACCCACCACCCCCAAGAGCACCCTACGGCAACACTAAGAGCGGTATTTCTAAGACCAGGTTACTTCGCGAGCGCGCGTCGCTTCGCTCATCGATCATGCGCGGTACCTGGAGCACCAGCAGCGCCGCTATTTTCTTCCTCGGAGAAACCGAGGCATATCTGCAGGTGGAGGTAGTCGAAGGTCTGTGGTCTCACTTCCACGGTTGGATGACTGGCACCCGAGAGTCGACGCGAGGAGAGCCTAGCCGCCCTTCAACGTCGCAGGGGGCTCTCCCAGAATTAACACCGTCGACGACAACGCAAGGCTTGACAGCGACGAGTCACCCGCCTCAAGCCAAGATACCCAACCGAATCACGACCCCCAGAGCCTTAGCACAGCCCACCGCCAATATCTCGGCGCACTAACGCGACGTCTCCTACTGACGCAGCCTGCGTTCACAACCCCGCTCTACGGCCTACTTATCCAAATCGATCATCTCGTCGCACTGGTGTACCGTTTGCATAGCGTCTGGGTCGCGGCAGACCTCGAGGCAGACGAGGGCGTCGTTGACGCGTTCTCGAACCTTGATGCCGAAGAAAGAGACGTGCGTGCGCAATTGCGCGGCGTCGAGCGGCGCGTGAAATTCGGCATCGAGGATGTCATCTCCGCGCTGCGGACGCTAAGTCTCGACTCGAGCTTCGTGGCGGAGATGGAGGGGGAAGAAGGCACTCTGGAAGACGAGATGGACGGAGATGGGGTGGAGAAGTACAGGCCTCACCGCGTGGGCGGCATTGATCGCTTGTTGATGAAGCTCGACTTTGGGGGCTGGTTTGGGCCGCCAGCGGTAGATAGACCGGGACGAGATGATGAGCGTTTTTCATGATTATGATACAGCTTTGAAATGAAAACATAATTGCACGGGAAATTCGCAGCGTCTTTTCGAGAGATTCACGCGTATCACGGTATACACTGAGTGGGCGTTGTACATTGTAATCAAGAAATACAGGAAGTCTAGAATGCAGTACCATTCCAATTGCCAGGTAAATTTTCAGTTGCTAAAGTACCTAAATGATCAATCGATTGCGAGAGAAAAGTGCCACCTCATGCAAATAGGCGACGAAATCGTCGCCTCCATCTTTCCCTCGTTCCAGCACCTTTTCGAGCACCGCGCCAGAAATGCTCTTCCCGCCCATTGCAAAAACAAAAGAATAAGAAAGAAAAAAGTTCATATACACATAAACCGACTCGAGACCCTGAGTGTCATTCCAATACCAACTAGAACCAGATGCTAAACTCCATCCATGTGCGCGCTGAAATGTGCGCCGAACGATTGTGTAGTGATCCAAAAACAAAATGCAGAAGATGCAAGAAAAAGCCGCGTTTTGTTCTACAAAGAAATGAAGATGAATAATGATGATATGCACCGACGACCATGAGAAGCGCAGACTCTGAAACCATTAAATCAAGGAAATGCAAATGGCGCGTGAGGCTGGCTGCAGCGCCCAAGTATTAAAAAGAAAGTAGGTAAAACATGGGAGTATAAGAAGCGAATTGAAGAAAAGGTGCAAATTGAATGTGACGTTAATCTTGTAAGCCATAGCCTTAGCTGGCGGAGATGTGCTTACGAGGCGCTGCGGAGGCGCCGGGGGGTGGCGAAATGGCGAACGCAATAACGATGCAACTATAGTTTTTTTCCCCTTTCAACTCCGTTTCCGTGATTGCGAGTTACAATGCGTCGCAGGCTGAATTCGGCTTTATCGTCTGGGTCGGAGCCTTCTGTCGTTCACAATATTGATTCAGATGGGGGTTGCCTAGTAGGCAGCCACAGCCTTCTGTGGGCGAAGCGGGCTCTGTGGCCGCTGTTGGTGATGCTCCGAGAATCGGCGATGAAGTAGGTGTTGTACAAAGGAGCGGGGTCTGGTAAATTCAACGTCCGGCAGGCTGAAACGGCGAACCCGATTCTTGTTGGATTGCCAGCGTGACTTGATGCAGTCGTCAACGAGAGCCACGAGACCGGTTGAAACAACGACACTGTAAGAACGGTTAGATAAGCCAGTTAACCAGAATTAGCTTATAAATAAGCATTGCGGTAAGTGTGAAGGTTTATAAAATTGGTAGTTTCGGTACTTTGAGAGGACAGGAATAGATGTACTTACTCTGCGACATCTGTCTGCACGTCGATCAGGCTCTGGTCGCTTATCCACATGTGGTAGGGAGGAATCCATCCACCCGCGTGTTCATCGATAGCTATTTGATTCGGTGATCGGGTCTCGGGGACGATATGAGCGACAGGCGTGTTGTCGCCGTCACGGAAGAGATGAAAGGATATTGTTCCCGTTAACTTGTCCACAATCCGCCTCCAGGCGTATTTATGTTGCCACCACTCGAATTCGTACTTCTTCGCTTTGTGCCCACGGCGCTGAACATCCACTCGCGCGTAGTTTGAAAACTCTAGCTTGATAGTGTTCGTAGGAACGGGACGCGCCCTTTGCTTAGTCTCATGTAGAAACGACTGCTCGAAGCTGTTTGGGAGCTCATCATCAGCTACCGCGGTTGAATGGCTTGTCCCGGGGCGGCTTTTAGCAGAGAATAGCGAGCCAGAAGTCGGTGAGCGACGTAGTGTTGGCCGACACGTAAGAGTCTTCACAGCTGTGGAAACAGATCTTTGCAGGTTCGGATGCCGTGTTTCAACTGATTCCACGTATTTACGCTTGGAATTGCAGACCTCACGACCAGAGTCCCGGCAATACCGTCGGAGGGAGAAGTCGCGCTTGTTTAAATCTCGCATGCGCAAATGAAAGAGCTGAATTGTCTTTTTCCGGCGGCCAGATATGACTGTATCTACGCGAAGATTCATGTTGCCATCTGGTGTCAAATCATCGTGCCGAATTATGAGCTTGTTCATAGAAGGAAAGAGAGCAGCAAAGTCCTCTGGCGTGGAGGGTCGAACATTGATATCTTCAATCTCATGGCGGTATATGGGCAACGGCGGAATCTCCGGATATTCAATGCTATCATTAAACTCCAAGTCTTCGACTTCGTCGTATGATGCCCGTGATGAGTAGGTTTCAACGGAGGAACGAGGATACAGGCTTGTTGCCGGCGAAAGATCCTCGTGGTAACATGATGACTGAGTTCTCAGGGTCCGCGGGCTTGATCCCTTGGTTGATGGCGGTGGGCTATCGTATAGTGATGACGGGTCAGTGCTCCTTGATTCGTACGAATCAGAACTCTGTCTCGTATGCCGAGTACTGGTGGTGTGATTTGAATTGTTGGTGTCTCTCCTTCGAGCCATGACGACTAGTGTATTAAAATAAGAGAGAATGGGTTGGTTGCACAGATAGAGGGTTTGCGCCAGATGTCAAAGGTGAGAGATGGTGGCAGTTCCTTATATCCCGTTGGGGAGTAGACGTGTAACAGTTTCAGGGTCCTGGATGACGATGGTCAAGTGGGCCGACTGATTCACACAGATGTGATTCGATATATATGTAACCTCCGCTGCGGCCTAACGGTGAGGTACCCTAGATCTTCTTGATGCAAGGAAACAATCCTGGGGTATGCTGGGCTTGGGCGTGGGTGCCTGAGGTTGCGAGACAAACGCTCCAATGCTCCACTGAGATGCTGGGAATCAGGATGAGGTGTATGTTGAGAAAAATAATTTTTTCTTGTATATAGAGTGAAAGTTATGTGTGCCTCAATTGAAGGACCAGGTCAGTTATTAATTATATCGGATGACTGGAGCAACATGGCACGACAAGAGACGTGGATTTGCACTGGGAGCAGGGTGAATGAATAATGAACGGGGGGAGAGCTTCATGTACTTTCTGTACGGCGAATGCGGACTGGGCTGGGGTGTGAGCTGACGACAGGCTCATGTACCACCAAAGCACAGCACAATTGTCGATGGCAGCCAAGGCGAGCGGTCCGGGGAGAGACCCGCGGGCATAACCGGACACTGGACAGTACTGTGCATCATCCAGAGCAGCACCTCGGTACCTAATGACAGGCAAGCATGGTGTGTCATGGCCCTCTGCAGGACTTCTCTCGGCCTCGGGCAAAGTCGTTGGGTGCAAACCCCGGTCACTTCACAAAGCTGGCGAACAACGACGGATTCCATCGAGTCTTCCCTAGAGACAGAGGATGTGTGTGGGGGTGGGCGGCTGCAGAATCTACCAATGCTGGGCCCTTACCGTGCACTATCTGTCCATCTCGTAGTGCAGAGAGACGACAGCATGCACGCATATGACATATTACCTCGTTGGTAATAGGCAGTGCCGCAGTTGTCTAGTCCAGTCCAGTCCAGTCCTGTCCTGTCCTGTTCTGTCCAGGGTAAGTGTAGATAGGTGGCAGGGAGGGCGGCGACAGCGGCTACATTAGTCGAGATCCATCAATCAGTACTATACAGTCTATACCAGCACACTATACCTGCACACTCCAGTGTACTGAGTAGTATTGCAGACTACCTATCTGGGTGCTGGCTGGGTGCTGTCGGTGCTGGCGGGACACACTAGCTGGGGGGGATAGCATGGGATGGGATGGGATGGGATGGATGAATAATGGTGATGAAAAATAGTCTGTCTTGGATGGTGGGTTGGAATAGCGAGACATCGAACCACCCACCAACCATCTCGTTCACACGTGGTTCAATTGCGGCATTTGGCGAAATTCATTCTAGATTATTCCACACTGCACCAATTATCCAAAGCAGTCTGTAATTGTAGATGTTGGCATAAATGTTGTGAAACCTGGATAGTCTGGATACGTAGCAGTCCAGTCTAATAATAATCTGGGAGGAGAGCAAGTGAAGAGACAGCACGACGACGGGATGGTGGGGTTACCTGAGATTTGTTGGTCTTGGGTACCTACATCCTCTTTACTAAGCTAGGTAGGTACTCATAAGTAGGGTGATACAGTTGCAGTGTACGTGCTGAACTATAGCCTAACTAGCTCCCGGTAGGTTAGTGCTTTATAAGTGCCTAACACGTACCAGTTTGGGGGTGGGTACCTAGTAGCGTAGGTACCTAGCGAACCGTAGCGGCGAAACCGTACCTAGGTTAGGTATTGTCGAAATAGGTAACCAGGGCCATGGAGACTAACCACCAATCAGTCAGTGTGCCACTTACGATCGTGGCTAGTTGTGGCTTTGGCCACCCCAGGGCTGTCCTTGAATCGTCCATCAATCAAATTTTTTTCCTGCTTTCCTC
The DNA here is from genome assembly GCA_902806585.1 of Xylaria hypoxylon. Classification (NCBI taxonomy): domain Eukaryota; kingdom Fungi; phylum Ascomycota; class Sordariomycetes; order Xylariales; family Xylariaceae; genus Xylaria; species Xylaria hypoxylon. The sequence continues at coordinate 1,864,080 of CADCXB010000010.1, forward strand.
GCAGATAAATTTCATCTGACCATTTTTTCGTCATTGTCTAATGTAATCCATGGGATTCGCCGATTCGAGGGCCTGAATGACCACTCGATAGTTCAACAGTTCTCAGCCAAATGAAAATTTTTCTCTTCGCCTTCGATGTTGGAAGTTGGAACGTCGTTCCAGTCAGACAGACCAATTGGCCAACTGCAAGGCCAAGTCACATATTGACGGTAAAGAAAGTGTGTGTGTGTGTGTCGTGTCAAACCTGTAGCTATTTTCAACCAGCTCGCCTTCACTACTTCGTCGACGTAGAATAATCAAGCAGCACCTTACCTGTGAATTGCTATCACCATATCGCCGCAAACACTGCCGAGCCTGGCAATTCGCTCGATTCGACGGATAAGACTCGGCGACCCGCCAATTGAACCACATATTGCGATACCACGGAATAGAAACCGACGTATAATCGACGTTCGTGAGTCTGTATGGCAAACCGGAGTCCATGACGCCCTTGCTGTCGCTTATCGCTTCTCAGAAGCAAGTCGTAATGGACGATAGTAACCGTGTTATCGCATTCAATGCAACCTTCGCGTCGAATGAGAACCCGCGTATTCTAGTGAAAATGCTACCTCGGCTTCGCCCTCAATTGCCATGCGTGGAGCGACTAGCCTCAAATTTTGTAGTTTTTTTATTATTATTCCCTCCCTCTCATGTCAGTCATCTGTACAGCTTACTCGCTCAACCCGCCCTGATGTATCACTTTTAACAGTGAACGCAGCCGTCGCATTGAACGCCATCAGAGCAGTTGGCTTGAGTTCTCAGATCTACTCCTACTTATCAACACTTACACGTGTTATCCGAATTCTTCACAGCATATGAGCTTCAACTAAATACCTATAAGCCGTCAACCGAGCCATCGTGGAAGCTAGACGGCTCATCTATCAATTTTCTGGGCACTGCCAACTTGTGCCTCTAGAGCTCATACGCCATGGACCTTCACGATAATTCAGTGGTACGATGGTAGAACATATTCAATGACACATCTTACTTACTGCCGTGAGCATGTATTTTACACTTTCTGTCTAGTCGAATTGACTAGTCGAAGCAACCATGTTCGTATCCTGCACTCCTGCATGTCGCCTTTTTGGGCCAGCGGTGTGGCATTCGCTCATTCGCTGGTTGGTTGGGGCCCGACCTCCACATCAAACTGTCATCGTCCCGCCAGCCGTCCCGGGGACACTCAGGCACGTGTTTCAAGCGCCCCATAAACCACTTTCCTTGCTGAGGCTGTTCTGAAGATTGCGCAATGGTTGGTCGCCAGGTGTCGTTCTCCTTTATCGTTTACCATGGAGCTGCTCAGAAAAGGAAATTCGCCCGGGTTGGTCACTATGCCTCCTCGGTGCAGCAAGCAGCGTATACGCCTTCGAGTACTCTAGCTCCGATGGTTCACAGCACATCTTGGGCTCAACAAGCCCAATGGCAAGGCGCCTATCACTCTTCCCCGACAACGGAACTCTACTCTTCTTATTTCGCCCCGACACCTACAGTATGTCGAAAGCTTTGGTGAGTAATCCATCACATAGTCGATGAGCAAACTCTAGTACCCACCGTTCGAAGCATTGAAGTCCCCGTCAAGCCAGATAGCTTATCAGCTTGTTGCAGTAATACACTTAAACGTTAAATAATGGCCTCACAGGGACGCGCGGGGCGGCTAGGATCAATTATCCGGACACGTCGTTTTGACAGTTCAAACGTGCATTAGATACGTCCTATGTTACTTACATCTCATCTCCTATCTTAAGCATGTACCCCACAAACGCGAGATACCGAAACCGGTATGTTGTGTGAAATGGGTCGGATACTCCTATTCGACCGGTGCTAAGGGCCTACTGATGCATTGAAGTGGCTCTCGAATATCAGATCTTCCTAATATAGCTTTCTTGGGACAATTTCTGATAAAGGTCGAGTGAACGGGGGGCCTACAGCTGTAGTCGTGGCCCCGGACCGGTGATCTATTTGGATTCGGGAGCGGGCGCAACGATATCTGATTGCTTCCTATAGTCGTACTGGTCGGGCTCTTGTCGGTTCCTGTTTCAGACATCGCCCAATTTCCACGATAGTCCCCTTAGATTTTCGTCGTGTCAAGATAGGCACTGCCAAGCTGTCCGACCTTACATCATCGCTTTCGGGTCCTTTACTAGCTACCAACTACTTGCTGCAAGATATCCCAACGCAGTTTCCGCACGACCTGAAGCCGTTTCTTCCGGCCATTTGGTGAAGATTTACAAGATCAGCCCGTATTAAGAAGTTTGACGTTATTGCACACGTTATTTTGAAGCGCACTCAACGGCGCGCGTTTTCTGATGACGCGGAATTCGGTCAACCAATTCAGAAAATGCCGTCCATACCAACCCGTTGCCACCTGGCGCCGCCCTTAATTGTATGACCTTGCCCTTTATTCATTGGATAGAGAGAGAGCCGGAAGAGTGACGCGCCTGGGAGCCCAAACTGCTCGCGTGACTCGTGTGTGGCGAGCTGAATAGCTCAATTAGACGAGCGGGATCTAGCATACACGGCATTATCGGAAGCGCAAATATCTATGATCGCCATTCTTTCATTATTCGCTCAGTTTGATTGGGGCTCACCTCGTGCTCCTACATATGCGGCTCACCAGAGTCTTACAGCATTCGCCTAGGTGATGCTTACGTTTTCAAAGGTGTCACGTTCCGAAACTCCGTTAGGCACTGACTTCCGCTCATATCGTGGAAGCTTACACATTGACTATGAAGCATGTGCTAGCATAATTGCATAGTTGATATCGTTCCTCAACTATCTTCTCATAGCGGTACCACGTTGCATTGACTAGTTTAGATAAAATTAAAGTGCTGAACAACGCAGCTATGTTGTCTCGGGACCTAACACGTAAGCATATGGGCAGTCAAAGCTGGAACTTATACAGTTGGATAGTTGCGTAGATTATCAAAAGATATTGAACGGTGAAACTTCCCTAGAAAACACTCCACTCAACACGTCAACTACGATCGCACACTAGCCTAGACAAAATTAGCTGGTAGGTGCCACCGTATGATGAGCAACCCTGGAGATCGTTCGGGTTTAGAGACTGTGGACATTTATGAGTTATTACTAGAAAGATGGTTGATCAATACATTCTCTAATTTACCTGTATAACTAGTGAAGAATGACGTAAGCATCCAGATATCCCTCCCTATCTATCCACTATAGATTTTCCATCTAGGGGCGTAGTATAAACTCAGAAGGGGTCACTGTATATGTGTGAAAATTGAAAACAGGTTACGCCCCTTAGTATGATAATTAAGGTAAATCAACAACTCATTTTTATAAATCAAGCTGTCGTAAATTCGAGTTCATCATTACATTTTATAAATGTAAGCCGGAATATGCCTGATGGACAATTAAGTGTATCTTCGATATTATTATTGGTGATGCTTGCATCGCTTTTATGTGTAGAATCAACTTGGTCTAGAGAACCACGCATCATCATGTCAACAGTTTACTTTTGAACAGAGGTTTAGTTTATACATGGGCTCGATCTCTAAGCTATCAAGATATAACCATTAGTTACTGCTAAATTTTGTGCGTACGTAAGTATGCAACTTGAATTAGACATAGAAAGATTGTTTCAAATTCTCTCTAACACGACTTCTGCCCGTGCTAAATATTGTGACTAATTCGTTCTTGTAAATTGATGAGATATGGGTTGACTTATTCGCATACAATCGTCCGAAACCGAAATTTTCTCTTTTCCAGATAGCCTTGCTAATTCAGATTCGGCCAAGCTAAATCTAATTATCACGATACCCTAGAATCAACCTATCTATGCTCATAAACTAGAACCAAGTTATGTTACAGCACTCGTGTCATTGTACCTTTCCATTTTTTCTTGTCTGAAATTCTGCTCTTATGTATCCGGTGTACGCCAAATGCTGGTGTCAGTAAGCTCAAACGTCAGAGAATATTGGCAGGGGCTAGAGTGACAAACGATAGGGGTATGTATTATATATTTCAGCCCCTTATACTCTGCTTGCATGAAGCTGATCACCGACGCTTCGAATCCCATATGACGGACGCGGTGGTACCCAATACCAACCCCCGTTGTTTTCCACTATACTGGCTTATAGCAGCATGAATTACCCGCACTTAGGACAGGAAGAGCGGTACTCTTCGACAAGCAAAAGAATTGTGCAGTCAGCAGTAATCATGCGGAGAAATTACAGTATTTGCAGCTTATACGCAGCCCCGGGTATATCTAATTACACAGTAACAATGTCAAACCATCCTATGAAGCCCGTCACGATTAGAATCTATTACAGATGTGGGTTTGATGTCGATAATCTAGTAGGTAGCGCGCAGCTCTACAACGTTTCGCGGAAGCGATCCTAGTCCCCCTCGCAAACACATTCCCGAACCCGATACCCCTCCCGAAATTCGCCCACTACCCGACCTGAGCATTGCTGTCCTCGGCTGCGTTCCTCCTACTCAACATACCGATGTCTCAGGGTATAGCCGACGATCAGGAAGTCCAGGACTTACACCCCATGCACACCGTATCCATGCAGTTGAAATAAAAGCACGAGAAATGCTCCATACCGCCACACTGGCGAATACAACTCTGACACTCATCCTTGTTGCACTTGCTCGCTAGAGTAGCGACGTTTGTTTTTCTGTCTATTTCCATCGCAATAGGACGAAAGTGGGGATGGACATTGGCGCTGTCTATGTCTTTTATCTCTTCGATGATGTTGGAGGCCTAAAGACTGCTATGTTAGTGGACTGGCCAAGAGATAGCGACTCCTTTGGTTTGGAAGATTGGAAAAGAGGATGTAGGTGGTGTAGTCGTACATTTGACCTCTTGTTAAGAACTGCAGAAGCGCGAGCGCTAGTGAGCACTACGGCTATAATGGCAATAGTGAATATGGTGATCTTCATCGTGATGAATATAAATATAGAGCTTGATATTGAACTTTGTTTAGTGTCTTCAATTGTGGTGTCGAGCGTGATTAATAAACAAATATTGAAAAAGAAAGCAAATAGGTTGTGTAGTCTGGTGTAAAGGTTGTCCAGAGTGGTTCGGAATGAGGGCGATCCTACTATCCGACGTATATACAGGTATAGAAGAAGGAACGTTGGTTTAACTACAGGTCGAGCCTTTGCCTTAAACCCGACCTCAAATATTAGTTTCACTTCAAATTTAGGAGACTCAGGTTCGAATAGGTAGTTACGAGCACAACACGACCGAGTTTAGCAAGCTTTGACTTTAAAGTGCTCTCCCCAGAGAAAACAACGTCTCACTCGAAACTTCCGTTTCTCCACTGTACTAGAACACACGCTCGGCAGCTACTAATATTACGACCTACTGAGAGCTCACACAACTTGATTAATTAAACATTAAGCTAGCGTACAAACTAACTATATCTACCTAACAATGAAGTATCGGCAAAATCGTAACGCCCTCTTGCCATATCTCTTTAAAGACATAGATAGACGATGAACTAACCGAGGCCCTTTGTGGTGTGGTTGGTTTTCTTTTCCCCTTTTCACATATTTTAGAAGCGGCGTAATCGTATACAGCTAGGGATAAAATAAAAGGTATATAGCTCTCTTGAATACATAGCTTGCAGACTATCTACGCTGGGCTACATGCATAATATCATATCTACACTTCTAATCTTTCTTCTAAGTGTATGTGGTCCTCTTTGGTGGGTGCTTGGATGCGGTTCCGACCGAATTGCTGACGCCAAGATTCCGATTTAACTAGTGTGACGGAAAAAAAGACGCCGTTATCCCATCTCCCGGATAACGGTACATATAAGCTAGTACATCACAATTAGATACATCCGCTTAATTGCACAGCTGCCTAGCTCATTGCGGTTGGGTGCATGATACCTAGGTTATTAATTATAAACACCTAGACCGAGATCTTACAGCTTCAACAACACCTTAAACCTAACCTGCACAAAATCGGAGTGTGCGATGAGAATTCGGTTGCTTAGAATCCCTCAGATCCGTTGCAGTCTAACACCGCTCGTGTCTCGTTCGTTCAAAACACCGGACTCTGCAGCAGTTATGTCTTCAAACTCATCAACGGGGCCGCCTGTCTCTAGCTTGAAACTATCAAGTCTCGAAATCGGCAATGTCACTGGAGGCGCTTCGCAGCGTCGTCTGAATCTGGCCATCTCAGAGGAGGAGGATGATCCCCAAATCAGAGCCAAGTATAGACCTTTTCTGCTTGATACTCAGACCATAGCCAACGACTGGATCTCGGAGCTGGAGCTCGACACCGTGGCTGCTATTGCCCAGCAGGATATGGAGAGAACGGGGTCGAGGCTCAAAGTCCTCGTCCTATACGGCAGCTTACGAAAACGGTGAGTGCCAATACGAACAGTAGGTACAATGGACTAATATGAAGTGTGAAAAGATCCTATTCAAAGCTCGCTGCCTATGAGGCGGCCCGTATCCTTCACCGTCTTGGCTGCGATGTGCGCGTCTTCGATCCTTCGCCGCTGCCAATTCGGGATTCAGTGGTGGCAGAACACCCCGCGGTCCAAGAACTCCGGGAGCTGTCGACGTGGAGCGACGGGCATGTGTGGTGCTCGCCCGAGCAGCACGGCAACTTGACAGCCGTCTTCAAGAATCAAATAGACTGGATCCCGTTGTCCACAGGCTCGGTACGGCCGTCCCAAGGGCGTACACTAGCTATTATCCAGATCAACGGCGGAAGTCAGTCCTTCAATACAGTCAACAGCTTACGAATCTTGGGCCGTTGGATGAGAATGTTCGCCATTCCCAACCAATCCAGCACCCCGATGGCCTACACACAGTTCGAAGATGAAGGGGGCGACGGAAGTGGCAAGGCTCGGATGCTGCCGAGTGGGAACAGAGATCGTCTTGTAGACTGCATGGAGGAATTTGTCAAGTTCACAGTCATCATGAGACCTCACACTAGCTTATTCGCAGACCGATTCAGCGAGCGGAAAGACCGTATAGCAAAAGCAATCCAAAGCTTTGCTGCGGACGCTTTGAAATAGATCTCATTCGCGACGTCTTCCTTCTAACGGTAGTCAAATATTAATAGGTACACACAGTATCCTTGGTCTATGACACCCTGACATGCCTCATATATGCTTGATTTTTATATTCAGTCTATACGTGCCTAAAAGAATGAGTATGCGGAGTTCCTCTAGCTCACGAGAAATGCACAAGTGAGGAAAGGATATGGGAGCTTGCTCTACCAAGTTCTGGCCAAGGTTCCGACCACCTGGGCTGGTCGTGCTTACAAGGTGAAATCTGTCACTGCCGGCATTTGATTGGTTGAAAATTCATAGATGATCGGGAAGCTAGACGACCCCATATGCCCCGATTCAGACATCATCATTGATATTGACCAATTAGATATGTCTAGTGAGTCACCAGCTTAGGCCCATGTCTATGGGCGTAGGCACTTACCTCCTTGGGTACCTAAGTACTTGGAAGTATGCACATAGACAGGTAAACTGGACAGGAGCTGTGGTATCAAATTTGCAGAACCACAAGCTGCTCTCTTCATATTTCTAAATAGACTTTCTATTTAGTATAGTTACTAATCAGATATATATATATATATTCGGCTGAGCCGCCAATAGTCTCTTTTCATCTTACCATGGCCATACCGTACGGTGTTGGCTGGTCTGTGACAAATTTTCAACCCCACGAATAGTTGCTCCGCGAATCAGGTATTCTAATGGGTACTGACAAAAAGGCGCCCGAAAATCCCGGTGCAGATAATGAGGAGCGAGTGAGCAATGGGTAACTTTCAAGTCAAACTATCGTGTGCCTGGGTTCACAAAGTGAATCGCAATTTCTCCCCTGTGTCTCTTCTGCTTCACATCCTAAGCGGCGATTAGGTGCCTCAGATATATCCCTTTCCTAATGCGCATACGACGTCTTTGGATGGCTCGCGGGCTTGACTGGGGTTTCCTTGCCCTTCGAAATACCCATAGAAGTTTTAGGGCACTCGTAGCGGGTGTAGATGGAATCAAGCCATACATGAAGGCTACGGCTAATCCCAAGTACCACGATCTCTTGATACCACAATAGGAGCTAGGGGCTAAAAGGCCGGTGATGGACCATGGGTATCTTGAGGTCACCAAAAACAATGATTCTAGCCTCATTAAATGCGATGGGCTGCACTCTGTGATAGGAAGTGACAGCAGAATATTGGTAGACCGAGCCGGCAATCAACATGGAATTAACATGGTTATCATGGCCAGGTTAACGAAACTAACCAGTTGTCGAAGCGTGTCTACGAGCGACTTTCCTAACCCTTTTATGCTTGCTGGATGATAACTCAATCCTACACGGAATTGAATGTTCGATTATTTGCATTACGCGCCTTTTGAAAGGTCTATGGGCGAGCAACGGAGGCAAGCATAGGGAACTAGTCGCAAGCGGTTGCTAGGTTCAATATCAGCCTACAAAGATGAGGGGTTTGGTATGTATTAGTCGAGTTCGGACGTACTTAATCAATAAGGAGTCGGGAAAGAACACTCTGGTTTGGCCTGCAACGCATCTTTCCTTCTAGTGGAGTAGGTAGATGTGAGCCAAAAGTGCAATGGTCTGATTGGAATATTGGGCCGCCACTCATCACTCAATCTGAAAAGAATAGAACAAATTGGCACAAAATACTTGCTTTTTTCTTTCACACTACTAGTCCTTACCGCATAAATAGGCCTCAGGATTCTACTGTCAGTCAGTGGCCTAGTATCGGGAGCTTCCTTCAATCGCCAAAGATCTCAAACCCGGGTTGGCTTTCGCTTTCGGTTCTATGGTTCTCACACTACTGGGAGAGGATTTCGGCCGGCGCTTCATCTGGATTAGCATGAGCTTTTTCTGTACTCTGTGGAATATGATCTCGTATGGTAAATATAATAAGAGTCGCAGAGTAAATAAAACGTCGGCATTAGCTGAGTAGGTATTTTTAACGGGCTGATGTTCATAATTAAAATCAAAGCCGTGCCATCGTCAATGGCATTTCCTTAATTATATTCAACATATCACATCCAATTAGCACCTAATACATCACGACAGTCATAGATATGTTTGGTTGTCATCGCCGTATATATTGTAGTAGGTAATTACTAGTGAGTCCTATGGGATTCCGTTATTCCTTGAAAACCAGGAGAATGTTGTATAGTTCTCCTTTTGGTTGCGTCGGCAATACGAAGCTCGGGTTTCAAGCTACGATAGCGCATAGAATCTTGGTTTTGGGCATCTTCGTTGCGAGACCTCCCCTTCTGTACGATTTCGATTTTCGATTTCGACGATCTGCTGCTTTTGCGCGGTAGAGCTATGAAGAATACCACAGACACCCCATTCACAACCTCGCCATAATTTGTCTGCGGTGTGAGAGCACCTGAGGCTTTCGCACTCAGAACGTACCCTCGAAATGGTGATCACACAGCGTACCGATCTGAGTTGTTGGAGCAAAGCATCCCTTCTGAACGCAAGTGTGGAACTTGCAGCATTCGTGTTTCCTCGCGGGACCAGATTCATCGTCCCAACGCCGAGGATTGGGACATCCGCGAGTCGGGCACTCGTGTTCGGTACAGAACGCCCCTGTCGCCGATACCCTGAGCAGACATCCTTCCGCGGAACAGGTGTGGCAACAACAGTAGTTCCCGAGTCGGCTTCCGATGGTCAGGATTTTGAGACCGCAATCTCCGGCTGCGCAGGTATGGTCCCGATAATACCAAGCTCCTCGCGCTGGATCTTCGGCGCACTCCTTCCACCGACATATATGCTGCTTACACCGATCTTGGCCTTCTTCTTTGATTCGGACGCAGGATGCAATGCGGCATTTGTGGACCTCGCAATAACAGCTTTCCGCTTCTGCTCTGGTGTTGCATGAGCGGCATTTGTGATTGAGACAGTACCGGGAGCCTAGAGCTCGTACATCACCACAGCTGTCAGTACGGCATATGTGGGATATGCAGTATGTTGTCCCGGGGAGTTGGTTGCGATGACAGTCTCCTACTTCGCACTGAGACCCCTCGGTATAACTGTTCCGCTCTTGGGAGGGACTTGCTCTAGATAGAACATCTCGTTGGTGGGTGGAATAACTTGTGTAGTCTTGGTAACTCAATCTGCTAGATTTGTCATCTCTTCGACTTCTGGGCGAAGCGGAATGGCTTTTCTTTCCCTGTGCAGGGCTTGAGGAAATGGATGAAGGTCTGTTGCTACTTGGGTGCATCCAAGATGGTAGTAGAGTGACGGGGGGTTTGAGGCTTCTTTGATGGGTGGCGGGCGCGTTCTTCTTGTCCTCCATGCATGTCGGCGATGGAGAAACTGGTGGTTTAGGGAGTCGGCGCGTAGGCGATAACAAAGGAGTTATCTTCATCTTTGACTTGTGATGTTCTCCGACCGATAACTTATAAGTTTGGTTGGTGTTGTGAGGTCTGATGGCATGAGATCTGAATGTGAAGATTGTGTTGGTGATTCAGATGGAGAGGCGGGGTCATTCACTGTGAGTAGCAATTCAATTCATATATACTACAAACCTCGTGATTTGGTGAATGGCGTCTTGAAGATCTACTTTGGTAATGCATTTCTATGAAATGCATGCTTGCTGATAATTTTGTGGCTCTTTGGGCTACATGCCAGTGACTTGAGGGCCATGTCGACTCAATCCAAGAAGCAAACGTCACAGCTACCATTACATTAAATGAACAAAGAGTTCTCTATCAAGATGGGCATGTTGTAATAGGTAATTATCGGCTGTGAATGTGCAGTTTTGTTAAATGCGATGCGATGCAGGTCTCATGCACAGGTTGGCTATGCAAACCACTTGTTGTGATTAGAGAACAACACTGTATTAAATATCGAGAACAAAAATACAAACTCTTGTAAACATTCCTTGTTTATAAAACTACAAGTTTATGATTATCTTGCTATAAGTGAACACTATTATTCGAGAGTTGTGTTTATGCTGGACCAAGTAACGCGTTGTCCTTACTACAAAGTTTGAAGCGCGTCTATACATGTAATTATGTGGTCAACCCCCCACTAGATACGGAGTGACTTGGCAACCATTGAATTACACCATGGAGTGCTCAAGTGACCAGCTAAAAAATATCAGGAATTATAACCTATTTCATCTGCATGCAATTTAGCAGCTCTTATGCTGGTCTGCCTGGCGTAACTGGCGTTCAGCCTGAGCTGCGCCTACCACCTATGAGTCAATCGGCGTTCAGCTAGAGCTACCTAGATAGGCACCTATTAGAGATGCACGGTATTTTTCTGGTATTTTTCTGGTAATGATTGGTGGTATTCAATACAGCAACCACATTCTAAAAATTAAATCAGCCGTGAGAGAGAGAGAGAGAGAGAGAGAGAGAGAGAGAGAGAGAGAGAGAGAGAGAACATTCCCTTACTTCTGAAGAAATTGAATGTAAACAAATTAATTGAATCGACTTGGCTTTCCCAGGCGTGATATTCTCTACCTGTCTACCTACAAACAGCAGCAATTGCCATCAGGCTTGTGCATTACATAAGCCACAGAACAATATCAAAATATCAACTCACCACATCAATCAACTACTTTCAAAGCAACGCAACACAATGGCGCCCAAGAGCAGCCGCATCAGCAAGCGCGCCAGCGAGAAGAAGTCGCTAGGATCCAAGAAGGCAGCAGACACAGCTCCAACCCCAACACCTAACCCAGACCCCAACAGCGCAATCTACTTCTGGCGGCCACAAGAGGCCGCGACAGGGTATCTATCGCAATGGTACGCCCACCCATTCCGGGACCGGACGGACAAAAGCAAGATCTACCTAACAGCCGAGCATTACATGATGCACCACAAGGCGCTTCTGTTCGGGGACGCGGAGATCGCAGCGACGATCCTAGAAGCGACATCGCCGCGCGACGTGAAAAACCTAGGCCGTGCGGTCCGCGGCTTCGACCCCGCGATCTGGGAGCGCGAGCGCGAGCGGATCGTCACCGAGGGGAACTGGTGCAAGTTCAGCCTGCCCGTCCTCGAGGACGCCGAAGAGGAAGAAGTCAGGTCCTGGAAACTCGGGAACGGCGATGCTGCGCAGACTATGACCACCGCTAGCTTTCGGCACGTCTTGCTCGCGACCGGAACTCGGGAACTAGTGGAGGCGAGTCCGTATGATAGGATCTGGGGCGTCGGGTTCGCGGCTAAGGGTGCGGAGAACAAGCGCTCTAAGTGGGGGATGAATCTCCTGGGCAAATGTCTGATGGAGGTGCGCGAGCAGTTCCGGAAAGAGGCTGGGGATGAGGCCGAGGCAACGGGACTGGAAAACGGCGAAGAATCGTAATGTCCACAGTCCAACCGACAGGGACTCTAGCCGGCCGGCTGGGTATTTGAGCTTAAGTCATGAATTAACCTAGATCAAGCTCGGTATTTCGATGTTTCTGCAAATCTATAGCACGTTTGTAGCTGCTTATTGGAAAAAGAGGTTATGAATCGCATATTGATTCTCGATTTGACTACATTAGTAGAGTCGGTTTCGGAGCCGTGATAACACGGCTGACTCCGAGATATATACTACATGATATTCCGTGACGTGACCACATGCCGCCCTTTTGTCTATAATACAATTCGTTTGGGATATGATGCAAGTCGTTAACGCAACGCCTGTAATCCAATGCACAAGAGTGGTGTTTTGAGATCGCCCTGTCGGATCTCGTCGACCCCCCCTTCCTAGTTTCTTTTGGTACTGTACACTTATTAAAAATCATGTATCGTATAACCACAAGGGGAAAATGAGCAATATGCTCCGTGTTCTTATATGTAATCTCTGCCGCTCTTCTGCATTTCAAGCAATCTCCATCCTCTTGTCTCGGGGTTGTTAACATCTTCGGGAGTACGGGTGATGCCGATGACGTAGGTAACGAGTTGAACTCGGTCTTCCATGCCGGCAGCAAGCTCGCTTGTCTTGGCATTGCGATATACGTGAACTTCTTGAGTTCGGCAGGTAATGATGAACACGGGAATCTCACCAGGCTCAAGCATGCGAGCCTTCAGGATATCCACATGTCTGATGTCCAGAATCCGTCCGTCTGACTTCATACCAGCTTGTAGGTATTGTTTAGTCAGAGCTTCATAAACGGAATATTGGGCAGCTGAGAGCCACAGTTTCAGGGTTTCGGTATCGCCCTTGACATATGCATCGAGGACCTCGGGCAGGATATAATCTCGTAGATCCTGTTGAAAGGGCTCGAGCTGGAAGTTAGGATCCATGGCTCGAATCTTTTTGATTACCATAGCCGTTTCATTCTCGGCGAAGAACCCAGCAACTCGGTCAGTGATGCTTCGCGCGGTTGAGATCAAGGGGTTTTCTGATTCCTGGTAGACGTCCTTCATGCTGAATACACCCTGAACAAATTTATTTTGGTCACGGAATTCGCGCCATGCTTCCCTCCATGCAGCATCCTTGTGAAGAGTCACGTTGGTTCCAGCGCTAAGAACGGTTAGCAGAGACCACTAAAGGAGACTGATGCATATACGTACTTTGGATCTTCGACTGCATCTTCCACGCTTCCGTGAGTTCCGGTAGATCTTTTCTGGCGTAGCTCACGCGCCTTCCTCCGCTCTTCTTTCTCAACCCAGCCACCGTAACGTGAACTACTACCATCATCGATGACATCTTTAACACTCTTGTAGGCTTCGGTATCACGAATAGGCTTAGTCGCTTTGTCAAGGGCTTCTCCAGTGATGTTGGCGCCCTTTCGGACACCCTTCATGACATGACTATCCCAAGTCCATGCGGCACCCTTCCCGACGGCATCGGCAGATGTTTTCAAGACCTTTCCGGCTGTGGATGAAACGGCGCCGGTCGTAGACTCATAGGCTTGTCTGGCGCGTCGAACAGATTCACTCTCAGAGAACTGGTGAGCTGAATCAGATAGCTGCTTTGTCGAATCGTTCCATTCTTTTGAAGCTTTAAATTCAGTCTGCATAGTCTCCATGAACACCTGCCATGGAGTCTTATCGCCATGAGGCGGAGGCGGAGGAAGATCCTCCTTTTTCTCATCATCTTTCTCATCATTTTTCTCATCATTTTTCTCATCATTTTTCTCATCATTTTTCTCATCCTTCGTCTTGCCCTCTCCTGAGCCCTCACCCTCCTCTTGTTGTTTCCCCTGCTCTTCAGATGCGGGCTTAGCCTCTGACGCTGAGTCGGATGCAGTCTCGGATGCAGTCTGCGTTGGTGTCTTTTTTGGTTTCTCTTTTGGTTTCTCTTCAGGTTTTGGAGATTTTTCGGATTGCGTGTGGTGTTCCTGGCGCCATCTTGATGTTTCGTGAAAACCGCGTGGCTGTATCGCGGCTACAGTCTCTGGGAGGAAGGGTGATCGGAGGAGAGATAGGGGAGTAAGGGGAGCTAAAGAAACTCGTGAGGTGGCGAGGAGTATGGTATTGCTTCGCACGGAGCTGGATTTGCTGGCTATTAACCTCCTGTAAGCTGGCGATCTTCCGTATGAATGGACAGCCAGCGAAGGCGTCCTCGCGATCGAGGCGGGAGTTGTGCTCCGAGTGACATGTCGTAGAGAATTCATATTTGTCACAGGGCGTGTTGAGACCTCGGGGTGAGAAACAGGCCGCAAGAAGGAGGATTGGGTGGTGTAAGAGAAGGAAGAGGCAAACTCTTCGTCGCGCGCGACTTGCTTAATAGAATTTCGGAGACGGCCTGCGAATAGAAAAAATGATCGGGGTCAGAATTCGACAAAGCACCGATTAACTTCCATTTCTTGGCATGCTACCCTACATAAGTACCTAGTAGTAGATCGGTAAATATGATGGTCCACTTTATATGCAAATATGCAGCTAGTGTGGCTTTACCTAATACCACTTCTTTGGCCAATCCGAATCTGTCTTGGCTAAAATTTCCAACGCGATCATTGATAGGTGGGTGCTGCTTCGCCGTGAGATGTAATAAACGGTACCTTGAGATCCTTGAGATCCTTGAGATCATTGCGACTTCGATATACTTCGATATACTTGGTGTTTTGGTAGTTGAGTTAAAGAAGAGCTATTCGGCCCACGAACCTACTGGTTGCGCACAAACGTCGATGCCTCGAAGATGACCCCATCAACGACTCGCCTGCTGGCGAAGACCACCTCCAAGCTTTCCTCCTTATCTCTTCGGCCCAATCAACAATCCACAAGGGCGTTCTCGCAGACATGCCTACGACAACAAGAGGAGAGACCACCGGCGGCCAGGATATCTCTCCTTTCCAAACTGGCGTCCGAGGCGCAGCTGCGGTCAGCACCACCCCGTCAAAGCGGCATGGCTGACATAAAACATGTCCTGGCATCGACCACCATCTCGCGGGCACTAAACCAGTCCAACGATTCAATCCTCGGCGAGTCTGAGGGAAAGACGGAAAACTGGGGCCCTGCGAATGAACCCTTCCACTTCCACATCTTTGCGCACAGGCACAACACTCACATCACCGTTACGAAGCCGAACCGGAATGCCATCGTCTCTATGTCTGCGGGCAACATCGGCTTCAAGAAGACAAAGCGCGGCTCCTACGACGCTGCTTATCAGCTGTGCGCATACGTACTAGACAAGCTGAACCAAGGCGGCTGGCATCGCAAAATCACTTCCCTCGAGGTTGTGCTCCGCGGCTTTGGCGCTGGTCGCGAGGCTGCTACCAAGGTACTACTGGGCAATGAGGGTCGTTTGCTGCGGCCACACATCAAGAGGGTGTCTGACGGTACAAGGTTAAAGTTTGGTGGTACGAGAAGTCCCAAACCCAGGAGATTGGGTTAGAGAATAGGGTTCAAGTCATCGGCTATGTAGAAGGAGACGAGTAAAGAATACCTGGGCCATCAGTCTACCTAATCAAGAAGGCCACAAGAAGATCTGTATCATATGTTATAGCCATCATGTACAATTCTCTATACAATTCGAGCCCAATCCAGTTGCGACATGCATTCTGTAGCTATCAAGGCGAAATGAAATGAGTGAACAAAACGCTGCCATGCACTACTAAAATGAGATAACCAAAGTAAAAAAAAACCCGAAACAAAACTGGTATCAATCAGATAGAGTAGCACTCCATACCGCCAATGCACCAAACTGCGCCTGCACCCTCACTTCGAAAACGCCATGAAGTGCAAACAAACATTGAAAATGTCATCCATGTCTAAATCACACCCGTGTCTATGCCCATTCGTTTCCCCTAAGCAGGCGCTCTCTCCGCAGCAGGCAAGCGTCTACCACTGCTGTCTCGGGCTGTGCTCTTTTGTTTCCCCTTCGATTTGTTACTGGGCTGATAATCTTGATCAGAGTCTGGATCTTCATCCGGGCTGCTCGATGATGTGGTTAAGATTCTTCGTGTTTCAGGTCGAAGCATCCTCGAGCCCTCGTGGGCATCCGTATCACTATCGTCTCCCAACAACTCGCCATCGGCCGTTTCGAAGTCTGGAGGATCAACCCAGTCACGGGGGACAACGCAAGGCAGTGCAACGCCGATGCTCGCGGCACGATTCAGCCAAGCCGGACCAGGCCGGCCTGTCAACTTCTGGCAGATATAGCTAGTAAAGTGGTTGCAATTGCGGGTGAGGATATTGTAAGCGGAACCGTCAAATTCGACTGAGGCTCGGTGGACGATGGAGTCGATCTCGGCCTGGGTCGCGAATGTAAAGCCCTGCAAGATTTCGGTTCGAAACGTGCCGCCAGGAGGTTCATTCTTTGGTTGAGTCCAGTATACGCCTGTTACACCTCGCCTATCATGCCCACCGTACGCGTATTCCTTGCCATTGATGACTACACCGGAGTGGAGGAGAGACGTGCCGACAGTCCATAGGACGGAAGAGAGGCGACCGGGCTATTGTGTGAATGTTTGATCAGAATATATTCAGCGATGTTATGATCCGCAAATGTACAGGCTGAGAGAGAAGAGTGACATACAGAAAGCAGATCATAGACATTGATGACTATTTCAGTTCGTGTCAGGGACAATGTTGACCTGTGCGACGGCCTCGAAAGTTTACTAGATGAGGACTTCTTGGATGACATGATGGTGGATGGCGAGGACATGGCTATAATACAATAAAAGCCGTGGTCTGGCCAGATGTTGAACACGTCAGAAGACGAGTGTGCGGAGCGAGGGGCTGAGGCGTTTGTTATATGGCAGTGGTGAAAAGAGCGCCGAGGGATCTAGTCAAAGAACCACGGATGCTATTCTTAGGTTAGTCTGTAGGGAATGTATAATAATAAAGAGTGTTGAGCAGCTGCTATCCAGCACGTCGGTATATACACTCTGGTAGAGAGTAGGTATTTGATGCGAGGACTTTGACAGACACACTGCCTATGCACCCAGTAAATGTTGGCTACTTACTCTCCCTGCTTTTTAAGGTAAGTTATGATTGGCTAAGACGGTTGCAGGAACAAGAAAGCATGTGCACAACTCGATTAATCAACTCATGCATTTCTGTGGAACAACAAAACATGTTGCGAATCCGTCTTCGTCGACCTACCTGGAACAGATAGTCAGCTCGTCAAGAGACGTGGGCTGACTGGCTGGGGGCAATGCCTTGATGTTTCAGATGCTTCAGCGCTCGAGGCACTGAAAGCTACAGGTAGTACCTACCATAATCAGCACTGGAGCAGTGGGTGGGTTCTGGCGCCAACTGTCGATCAACCCCTGGCAAAGAACCCCAGGTTTGGGGTGGGCCTTTGCTCGAGGCTGAAAGCGGGGCTGAGGCGTGCCTACCAGGTGGTGGGCAGCAGCCTGGGTTAGGCACTTCATGTATGTATGTAAAAGAAATGCATTAAATAGGGCACATTAAACAGGGCACATCGGTAAAACTCTGCCCCCGATCTCCATCTTGGCACAGGTGAGCTTCCAAGGTTTGGAACCATTGTGCTCAGCAACCCGAGGGGGTTGGCGGGGCAGGATGGACGAGGTGGGAAGTCCAATTTCTGGGAATCCACTTTGCGCCGCAAGCTTTTTTTTTTCTTCTCCTGCCCCTCATGCGAAAGGGTTACGTGGGATCAAAAGAAAAACAAAACCCAACTTAACTCAACTTACTTACCTTCTCCCTCCTCCCTTCCCTCCTCCCTTTCCCTCACAAGGTCTGCCTTCGACCACATTTCGAAGCAAATTACATATCACATACCCGGTCATTGACTCGAACAAACGTCTCACTGTTTGTTTGACGAGACCCTGAGGCTGGTCCACAGCCGGCATCTTCACCACGTCTCCCTCTACCTTCATTCCTCGCCCCTTCGTTTCTCTCTCCCGCATTTTGTGTCCTCCCGCAGCGAGCTCTGCGTTTCTCTCCCTGTCTACGTGTCCTCGAGTGCCTAGTTGCATCACCACCGTATACATCACCACTCGTACCTACGCTAAGCGACGCACCCCAAAAATGCCTCCTAAAAAGGCTGCCGTCGAGGAGAAGGTCCTTCTGGGCCGTCCCGGCAACAACTTGAAGGCTGGTATCGTCGGTCTTGCCAACGTCGGCAAATCGACCTTGTTCCAGGCCATTACCAAGTGCACCCTTGGTAACCCCGCTGTAAGCTTTCTACCGTCATACGCGTCTGCTTCTTCTTCTGACTAGGTATGAGTAGAACTTCCCTTACGCTACTATTGATCCTGAAGAGTCTCGTGTCATCGTGCCTGATGACCGCTACGATTGGCTTTGTGAAAAATACAATCCCAAAAGTCGAGTGCCAGCTCACTTGACTGTCTATGATATCGCAGGTCTTACTAGGGGTGCTTCGACTGGTGCTGGTCTTGGTAACGCTTTCTTGTCACACATTCGCGCCGTCGATGCCATCTTCCAGGTCGTTCGGTGCTTTGATGACGCCGAGATTATTCATGTCGAAGGTGATGTCAATCCAGTCAGAGATCTAGACATTATTGGAGAGGAGCTACGGACAAAAGATATCGAATTTACCGAGAAGGCGATAGAGAACCAGAAGAAAAAGACACGTGTTGGTGGCCAGAGTCTTGAAGTGAAGAAGGCCAAGGAAGAGGAGGCCACCATGGAAAAGATCCTTACCTGGTTGAAAGACGGCAAGGATGTTCGAAAGGGCAACTGGACTCCAAAGGAGGTAAGACCGCACATTTCTCTATTTTCTATTCCATATTACCTTTCATGATGAATAAGGGCCATAGCGCCTGATCTAATCCCAGCTCTTCGAGTGCCTCAATTATACAACGCAGAGAGCGCACTGAGATAAAAAACATACTCTGATTCCTCACTCATACTCAATTCCCATGGCACAATGCAGCAAGGATATGTATTAACTGTGTGAACAGGTCGAGGTCATTAACACCTTGTTTTTGCTATCAGCAAAACCGGTTGTATATCTCGTTAATCTTTCGGAGAAGGATTATACGAGAAAGAAGAACAAGCATCTTTCCAAGATTGCAGAATGGATGAAGGAAAATGCTGCAGGCGACCCCATCCTTCCAATCTCTGTCTGCTTCGAGGAGCGTTTGACACGTTTTGAGACTGAGGCAGAAGCTGCTGAGGAGTGCAAAAATATGGGTATTGAGTCTGCACTCCCCAAGATCGTTACAACAATGCGGAAAGCGTTGCACCTCCGTAGTTTCTTCACAACTGGTACCGATGAAGTCCGACAATGGACCATCAGGGAAGGCACCAAAGCACCTCAGGCTGCTGGCGTCATTCACACGGACTTTGAGAAGACGTTTATCCAAGCCGTCGTATACAACTTCAGTGTACTGAAGGAGGTTGGTGGCGATGAAGCTGAAGTTAAAGCTAAGGGTAAGATCATGGCAAAAGGCAAAGAGTATGTCGTCGAAGATGGCGATATCCTATTGATTAAGGCTGGTGCCGCCAAGGGTTAGGTATCAACCACCCAGTTCAGACTTCTGAGTTCAGATAGGATGCTTTCGTCTTAGTACTACGATAGACAGTCCACTGAAGAATTCTGAAATGACCACACTCAGCTTCAAGTCACTTGTGAATGCCGATTATGACGTTATGCGTCAAAGGAGTTGAAGGAAGTTGGTATCAATGTATGAGTTGCGTGGTAATACCACGTTGCGAGTGTATCCCACCACTAGCTCAGGTCCCAGGTCAAATGCAGACTGAGTCATTACTGGAATGCGCATGGAGACAAAGCAACCACTGGGGCATTCCACATTTTGTTGAAAGCAGGTTTGCACAATACTTATTGTCTCAGACAAAGAGGTGTAAAATCGTAAGACACTACAGCGCCATATTCCGCAAGCAAACGGAACTATAGTCAAAGACTATATGAGCCAACACAGCTGCGACCACAGTAGAGAACTCAACATATCCCAATTTCATCTATCAACAACAACGATGTGCCATAAGATGGAAATCACTCGCTAAGATATATTTTTGTTAACCAACACATATCTTATTTCGGCCCGGACTCGGTGTAGTTGATCATGGCACCAAGGCGAACTAGCCCGCGTCAAAAGACCAAGTCGAAATATTCAAAGCGGTCGCGTCTTAACTCCGACGCCGGAGCAAAGAAATGCCTGGAAATCAAATCCCCTCGACAGAAGAGAATCGTGGAAAAGCCGATCTACTCACCGAATGTCGGCAGCAGCGAACTAAGCGACTTCACCGTAGACAAGGAGGAGCCTCTCAATGTCCGCTATCCGGAGATGTATGGTATCGGGGATGATGAGGACGAGGAAATGGATGGTGGTCCGTCTGTGTCGATATCTATTATTGACGCAAAGACGCCGCGACAGCTGCGTGCGGAGAGACGGGCTGCTGAGCTACGAGATATAGATTTCACCGATGATGAGGGACTGGGAGGGAACATCAAACCTGATGGTGAAAAATCTCTAGCGGAGAAATCAAAGGATTGGGGTTCGGATTCAACTCTGGATGCCGCAGGCGAAGATGTCGAGGAGGAAAATCAGGACGCTGTGAACGAGACAGAGCCGAGTTCAAACTTGGATGGTATAGACCTTTTGGTGGAGACGCCTAGGCATCGGGAGTGGAAGTTTCTAGATTCAAATGCGGATGCTGAAGGCGAATACGTCGAAGAGGAGGTAGCTCCGGACTTTGTGGTGGAAAATCAAACGCCCCCGGAAGATTTCACTCCAGATTTTCCTATGGATGCTGACGAGGAGGTTGACGAGGAGGACAAGGGCACCTTGAGTGACGATAGTGGCATATCGTCTGGAGCCGAAGCCCGGTATAAGAAGATCATAGCTGCGTGGGGTAGATCCACGCCTCTGCCGAGTCATAAGTATGGTTCAGCCTCGTCGTCGTCCTCTTCTTCTTCATCATCGTCATCATCGCCTTCATCTTCCGCGCCGTCTGTGGCATCGGAGGAAAATGACTTACTACCACCATCACCATCATCATCACCTTCTTCTTCGCCTTCACTTTTTGGGTACGTGGCACAGGCAGAAGAGAATCCCTTCAACACCTCCGTAGGGAAGGAACCATCACCACCAGTACCATCTCCTTTTTCGCCCCCTTCAATTTCTAGGTACTTGAATCTGCCCTCCCTAGCAGGGACAAACCCCTTCGACAGCCCGATTGGGGGGAGACCATTAACATCGTCTCCTTCTTTGCCGTCTGCACTTTCTCAGTACTTAAAGCAGCCCTCCCTAGGAGGAGGAAACCCGTTCGACACCTCGGTGGGGGAGGGATGGAAACTCGGGCGGCCGGGTCAGGTGGACCACGACAGTGGTAGCGGTGAGAAGGGCAATGACCAGGAGATCGAGAAGGAGAGCGAGGTCGACATGAAAGATGAGAACAGGGACGAGAACTCGTTCCTCGTATACCAACATGATAAGGTGATAGATAGTATGCTCAGCGCCCATCTGCGGAAAATCGCGCGCGCGCTGAATTTCATGGTCAGGGCTAAATCAAGCGGGTTCGAAATTGGCGACATCGACGCCCTCGCTGCGGTGAGCCCCGAGCAGTGGAGTGAACTTGTTGAGACACCGGACAATGCTGCGGAGATCATGGTCGAGAAGCTATTGGGCTTGTCTATTTGGGACATCTGTCTCCTTTCTGAGCGGGCTAGTGTATTGCGGAAGGATCTGCAGGAATTGGGAATTACAATCGAGTAGCGATGGGTACGGGATCATACTGTCCAGGTTAGATGAAGAGATACGATCACGGATTGTATTTGAGTTGGTGCATTATCTAATATCCCCGTATCCAGCAAGCAAGCACTCCTATACAAGAGCTCAGCTGCGGACACCAATCTTAGCCACCCAAGTAGCTGTTTGCGACGGAGTAAGTTGAACTGGGATGAAGGCACATTTCACTCATTGTTAAATACAAACACTTTAAATCACCGAAACAGTTTTGATTTCACGTCAGAAATATAAGATGATCCGACGTTGTACTATTTATTTCCCCATTCGAGCTTCGTTGTGGATGTACAGCCCCTGAAGACGCCCCTTTAGTAAATGCTATTAATATAGCCCACCCCTTTGCTCCTCGCAGAGCTCGCCTTACATCTTGACTTCTGCTAGACACACTTAGTTTACGACATGTTATTAATTATTGTTTGGCGATAATCGATGCATTCCACTCGATAACATCATTACTCGGACCCCTTCGATATAATATCACTGATACGGGTGGCAAGGGGTGGCAGGGCCACCCACTTTGCCAGCCTGCGTAGCCTAGTTAACCTAGCCCTACCCCACCTAGCCTAGCCTATATGACTAGAATTCTGGCTACACCAGAATTCTAGTCAGTCTTTTCTAATACATCCCACTTTTACAACCAGAACCCCTTGCAGACCCTAATAATCACGGTCTCGGAGCGCAATATCACATGGTTTTATAGTAACAATTTTAAAATAGTACTACTTTGTTCTGCTTCCAAGGGTTTTGAATGTCTGTAAAGAACCAATTCTGTGCCCAATTTTGTCAGAACGTTTCACATTTTAGATGTCTCCGAGGATGATAGGCGCCAGCTGTTCGGCCATGGGATACAGCGTGGCTTGGGGATGCCCGCCTAGGGGAATTGGGAGTATACTCGCATCAGCACATCGTAATCTCTTAACTCCGATCACTCTACCTTCCGTGTCAACCACCTTACCCATTGCTGCAGTGCCTCCAGAATGAAAGTGTTGCATTCCAGTCAGTCTGATTCTCTCTTCTATCACCTCATTGCTGGCATCGGCCGTCAGTACCGTCAAACCGTTCAGGCCGTCCCCAGACGGCGGAGATTCGCTTTCAACGACGGTGCCCAACGAACTGGTTTCGAGCATAAGTTTCAAGGCTTGACGAGTAGCGTGGACGAGAGTATCACAATCTAGCGAAGTGCTGAAGTGGTTCGGTTGTATGCGCGGGGGGTCGCTTGGCCTACTGGATCGAATCGATACGTTTCCACGGGAGGAGGGAAGAATCAACATCGTCGAGGTGGCAAGATGGGTGCCATCAATTGGAATGCCCAGTATGCCAGGGGGTACATAGACAGTAATCACCTCCCAGAGGTTACGTTTCTGCTCTTTGGGCTCGATACCATGTTTCTCGCTAACCTAGGCAGGAAGCAGCGCACTAACTACCCAGTCCCACGGAAGTCCCTTAAGTAATGCAGCGTCCTGCCAGGCCGCGCTGCCTAGTGCGTACCCAAGAGAAGGGTCACGTAAGCGGAAAGCAAGATATATGGCGAAGTGGTCGTGTAGATTCTGACCGACATGCGGGGATTCGTGCACGATTGGGATGCTGTGCTCATTGAGAATGGGAGCCGGGCCTATGCCTGAGAGCATGAGGACTTGGGGGGTACGATAAGCACCTGCGCAAATAATAACCTCCTTTTTAGCAGTGATCTTGCGCCCGTCATCTAGCTCCACTCCCGTGGCAGTGGTATCCGCGAAGGTGACTCTGTGCACGATGGTATTGGTGAAGACTTCAAGATCGTCGAGCGGGTAAACCATGTTTGACGGCTGTCTCATACCGTCGCGGGAGTTCTCGAACATTTCCGTCAAGCCCGTAATCTTGCCATCCTTCTTCTGAAGATTGGGCTGAATCCCCAGCTCAGCCCATGCCTGCTTCACCTGTTCGCGAAGGGGGTATTTGCGAGCCCCTGATTCTGCGGCGGATATTGAAGTAACATACATCGGGCCGTTAAAGCTATGTTCATTAGCGTTTGCTTCGGTGTTATGGAAGTGTTCCGCCTTGCGAAACTAGGGCTTGAGGCCTTCATAGCTCCAGCGTTCGTCGCCAACTACTTCTGCCCATTCGTCATAGTCGGCAAAGTCTGCTCGTAGCCAACCCCCGTAGTTTATAACCGTACCTCCTCCAAGCGCCTTGCCTGAATTTAGACTATGCACACGGTTGGAAGTGCTCGTGACGGGATCACTTTGATAAGCATAGTCAAACTCGCCGCCGAGAAGTGACAGGCCGCTCAAGAAACCGGCAGCAGCAGCGTTTCCGGATGGGTCGGATCCCGCTTCTAGTAGGATAACTTTGGGCTTAACGGAACTCTGACTAATACGGGAGGCTATGACGCAGCCAGTCAGGCCGCCACCGACAATGATGTAGTCTGCGGTCAGGTCGACCATGTTAGCTGACAGATACGGAAAAAAACGCTTTGTAAGTGTTTATAGGGTGGAATTAGTAGAGGGAGAGACGAGGGAAGCTGACGGACCGAGAAATTGATCTCAATGTATACCATTCAACAAAAGAGAGTATTCCCTGGTTGGTCCCGTTGGTTGCTAGGGCGGTGTCGCCATCAGCACTGCTTGTATATCGGACTTTGGAAGAACCGTCGTGTGGTATAGGTATTTAGGGCAACATGCACCAATACATCTTACGAATAAGCATGTTAAGGGGCGTTTCAATTGTACCCTGCTTGCTTAACTACTACATAAAGTTACTTATACACTAGCGCAAAGGGGGTTACTCACCAAATCAAAACGATGGCCAACACTAAACCCTATTTTTAGTTTATGACAGTTGCAAAAGTCTAATATAGCTAACAACATAAAGACTATTCTATTCCGATTGTGTCTTGATTGTTTCGTTGTTTGCTATACTATACTATAATATGTCGCTAGGTTTGCTGGTACAAATCATCTTTTCATACTCGCTTTACTCGAAAAATCTTCAAACACTAAGGTGAGAAAAAGGGGGTGTTCCCAAGACTCCTAGCTGATTTAAATCTAAACACGGAGGTCTCTAACACTCATGAAGCCTCTATGTATAAAAACCCGTCGCGGAGACGTCGGGGGATGTTCTTAGATTGTATGCTATTTCTAATTATTGTAAACACAATCCGTAGTAGTTAAGTGATAAGGTTATTCTTTTCCTTCTTAGTATAATCTTTAAGTCTCACAAGTTCAAGCGCTCTGATTTCCTCAACCGAGCCCCGAACTTGAGGAAAATAATAGGCAATGGGATCATAGCAATACAGATGAATCCCAGCAGCGAATTTCCCCAACCAAGACCCAACGAGTCATACAATGGCGGCCCAGCCAAGGGGAGTAATGCTCCCACTGTACTCCTGAGGATAATGTTCGCGGCAATCGCCGACGCTGAGTACATCGGGTAGCTATCGACAAGGTAGGTGGTTATAGGTAAAAAGAGCCCCATGATACCGAATCCATACGGAATCAGGGACAGTAGCGTGGATGACCAATGGGCGGCGCTGTATGCGCTCCAACCGTACCAGAATAAAGTTACGGGAAGGAATGCCCCGAAGTATATACTGATAGTGAGGCGCATCTCGGGCTCGAAGTGGCCGTCGTTAGCATGGGCGAGTCTGACGACCGTCCTGTCCGAGAGGATGGTGCAGACTATCCATCCTAGGATATTACCGAGGCCTAGGGAGAGGTACACAAGCCCCGTCAGGTTAACGTCGAATCCGTACGTTTCCTCGAAGACGCTAGGGATCGTAGTGTATAGGAGATAGACTACCCCGAATACGAAGGCGATGTATAAAGAAAGAAGAAACACGATAGGGGACAGAACTAGCATCTTTAAAGGTCTAATCAAGCCGGTCAGAAGAACTCGGCTTGTACTTTGGTTGTTCGAGTCGTCGTAGCAACTCTTCAGCCTGCTCTGCCCGAGTTCCCTTCTAAGGAGAATGGTCTTTCGGTGTATGAGGGCTTTGTGGCTTGTTTCTTTCGTGAGAACCTGAATTAGAATTGTCACAATAGAAGAAGCGGCTAGAACAATCCAGAAATCGTATCTCCAACCGGGAAAGGTAGTGATGAATCCACCGAGTACAGGTCCGACAGTAGGGCCTTTATATGATTAAAAAGTATCCGGGTGGGTAGGTACAGGGGATCAACGCTGTCGAGTGGTGATGGACGGACATACCAAGCAAAGGCCCAAGGTTCCAAACACCGATTCCCAAGCCGCGTTGATCGGGACGGAAAAGGTCACCTACTATGACTCCACCAAGAGTCTATGGCAAAGAGAGTTAAAGAGAGTAAACAAACTAGATTAAGGCGTGCGGACTATACTAACCAAGCAACCAGCACCACCAACGCCGCTGAAGAACCGAGAAATAATGAGCGTCTCAATATTAGGCGCCAACGCGCACCCAATCTGCCAAACGCAGAAAAAGGCATTGGCGGCCGTTAGAACAGGCTTGCGCCCGTATATCTCTGAGAGTGGCGCGATGATGATCGGGCCGACAACGTAGCCCAGCAGGTATATGCTGACGGTTGTAGACCCTACGATGGCATTGTTATTGTTGAATTCCTTATCCAACGTGGTGATGGCTGGGGAGAGGATCGATGATGCGAAGGGGGTGAGCAGCGTCATGGCCGACAATAAGCCGACCCATACCCACCTATTCCATTGCGAGAAGTTAAAGGGCATTGCGGTGTCCCCTTGACTATCCCACCCCACGATGGCCTCGTCTATGTTCGTGATCGGGAGCGGTTCATAGCGTAGTCTTGCTCCATTTGTTCTCCAAAATGCAATGGAGAACTTCCTCTTAGCATTAGTGACATTTTGTGGTGCATCTATTGGGGTCTAGTGAATGGCGTTAGTCTGGTATGCAACGTTCACGTGAGGCCGCGAAGTATTGTCCCACAGTTTGAAACTCGACATCTTTCTCGTGGTTTGCTGTCAACCTCTCGTTCTTACGACCATCGGTGCTCGAAGGGTTAGACATCCCGGGCTGAACTTGTTGTTTTCCAGTGGTGAATGTACTCCTTTGACCAGATTTGAAGCAAATCCAGACAAGAGACAGGGGGGAACGCTGCCGATGGTGAAAATAAAGAGAACAGCGCAGAGTAGAAGTTGGTGGTTATGATGGTTTGTTAGTTTTTCAAAAAGGAAATAATCTCGGAGGTAAGATGAATCTCAATAAGCGAAGGATCTTTAAACTATGCCGAAATGCAGTGTGATAGACAGCCCCAGTATTCTATATGCAGGCAGCTAACAATTTCCGGCCCACAGTGAAAGGGGTTCGCACTGGGAAGAAATACCCCAAGGTACCTTGGTAGGTACCCAGATAAGGTATTCTCCATATTGGCAACGTATTGGGCCGAACCACCGTGGCAAAAGGCTGGCGGATGATGGCCGTTCGCTAGATGTCCGTTGCCCTACGCAAGCCGTACTCTGTGAATACACTATCACGGTACGGCAACAGCTAGCGGTAGACAACCGCGGTGGTGATATACGACAATAAAGTATACGGGACACAGATTATTCAATACTATGATGGTCCCTTAATATCTCGAAGCGATCTTACTGAATTGGCATTAAGCTGTAAAACGAAAGACAAAAGAGTTATACCACAAGGTGTTGGGCTGAACCCGAGCGCTATTGCGCGTATGTATTTGCAAACATCAAGTAGCTAGTTAAAAGAACGTCCTGTTTCAATTCCCCTCCTTTCACTCACGCTTCACTTCCTCGTTGGCTTTTTCTGTAACTCCTAAACCAGTCAGATAATGAGTGTCCCATTTGGTCAAATGATTCCAAAATTGTTATTAATATAAACAAGCAATCGTTTTATAATACAACAACAGCGTTATCAGGTTTGTTATGAATCAACCATGTATTACCAGCTTGTGTGAATCTGAAAAGATTCTAATCCGTGAACACCAATGCTCGGACTTCAATGCTCTCCCTGTCCTTGGCATTTGTATCATCAGTCTGTGAAAATAAAGCGTGGGGGCAATCTGTAAATAGTTAGTATAATATCGGACTGCAAATCCATGATCAATGACTCACAGTGAGCTTTGACGTTTGTATCTGAACTATTCATCTTTATGAGCAAGACCTCATCGGGGCTTTGCTTGTTCAGGAAGTGCCATTTGTAGACTTTAGATTCAAGGGGGTAGTAGCTCTCGCCCGGGAAGGACTGACGAACTACGTTAACCTCAACAAGCTGTTCCCGTGGAACAGAACTTCTATCGCAGAGCACGAGCGGGAAAAGTTCGACAGGGGATCCAAAGGGTCTCCAGACACTTAGGGATGTGGGAGCTCGATCTTTTATCCTGTTGTTGGGTGGGATATTCACTTGATGATCCTGAACCTCTTCTTGAGGAGCTCAGTTGCACGATCAACTGCGGCAGCAGGTGTCTGGTCTACTAAATTGTTAGTGTGATTCATCCTTCATCGCGATACCTAGATCTTAAGTCCAGATTAACGGAAAGCTTACCGACATGTGCAACCCTAATTGGTGCCAGGGTGATCATGCGATCTTCAAGACTGACCTTGGTACCCTCGGCGAATCCGTTTTACCTTGATCACTAGATCTACACTGTAAGATAATTGTTAGTCTCCCGTGGAATGGTGAATATTAGACAGTTAATTAGACTTGCTCTCCAGTCAAAACAGATTATCTCGCAATCCTGTTTGAGGAGATTTCGAATCATCACTTCAAGCGATGGCAAATATTCTTTCTGTATAGTTTCCTCCGTGACGGTCTTGAGAGGGAAATTTTGAAGACCAAATTCAAAGTCATGATCATCGAGGTTGAACTCATCTTCCCGTCCTCGCACCTCGTGGAAGACCTCGGGCTCTCCAGGTGCGGTAGCGAAGTTAGCATTTGGGTAGCCAGGTGGGGGATCAGTGTAAAGATAATATGGCTTTTCCTGCTCGAACTTAGGCTGCCATTGAAAATAGTTTATCCTGATCCGACTAAGGAGTAGATGTGATGGCTAGCTTCAATTAGCTTGAGAGGGGGTTGGGGTTTGGGGGTTTCCGCCAGTACCCTGTTCAGATTGCACACCCTGCGAATCATTCACTTTGCAAGGGATGTGTTAAATGTATGGGAAATCGGGTCCAGTAACGACGCTTAATTGAATGCTTCTATACGATCCATCCAGACGAACAAGCCGGCCAATGACTCATTGAGAATGGTGCCAAGCATCTAGTTGCCATGAGATTTATAGGCTGCGAAGCCCTCCTTGTCACACTGCCCGCAGCGGACTATTATCGAAACCGTTTTCATACCAGTACTGGGCAGCTCAATATTCGCATCTTCCATCAATACTAGACACCGAGGTCTTATTCCACTTTTTCACAATGACTCAACCAACAACTGCAAATTTGCCCTTTAATTCCGTCTCTTACCTTCCCACAAACGAAGCTTATGACAGATGGGCGAAAGTTTATGACAGCGATGGCAACTTTCTGCAAGCACTAGACGATCTGGAACTCAAAACACTGTTTCCACGTTTCCTGTCATCGATCAAATTGCCTAAACCCTGGCGTGTCGTGGACTTAGGCTGCGGCACTGGCCGCAACACGATGCTTCTGCTTGGGATACCCGAGAGCGAGGTTATTGCACTTGATGCGAGTAAAGGCATGTTAGAAGTCGCGAAAACTAGACTTGTGGGGTCGAATTCAGTTTCCGAAGTCTCGGGTCGTCCGTCTAATCTTCGTCTTGGCATCTTCGATATGCTGGCCACTTCTGCACCTCCAGAGTCCGTAGCACCTCACACCACGGACGCTGTAATTAGCACATTAGTTCTTGAGCACATCCCGCTATCCACGTTCTTCGCGCATGTGTCACAGATCCTTCGTCCTGGGGGTGTGCTTCTGCTGACCAATATGCACTCTCAAATGGGCGGGATATCACAAGCTGGGTTTGTGGACCAGGCCACAGGAGAGAAGATTCGGCCCACGAGCTACGCACACACTGTCGAGGACGTGATACTCGAGGCACGTAAATTCAGTCTGGAGCTTGAGACTGACGAAGAAGGAGTGGGAATTCTGGAGAGGGCTGTTAGTGAGGATATGATCGAGGAGCTCGGACTTAGAAGTGGAAAGTGGGTGGGCATCACATGTTGGTTTGGGGGTATCTTTCGTAAAGTAGATTCCTGAAACAGTATCTGCATGAATATCTAAAAGACTCGTATATACAAAATGCCGAGCACGAATGAAAGTATCTACTGACTCATTGTGACGGTGCAGCTAATTAGTCATCATAAGGGCATCCAATACGCGAGTAAAAGCTTTCTACTATTTCCTTCTATAGGAACTGAAAACGCTGGGGAAAAAACATGTGTTAATACAAATGCTTAATTGCTATTAACACTGAATGAGTAACGTAAGACAGTGGGCACGAAACAGACATGGAAAAAACGATCCGCTTGAGGTTTAACTAATCAACTTTCCAGTATCTCTAGTTCTCTCCAAAATCAAGAAGCGCAAAGATATATAAAACCTCCCTAAAGGAACCAAAATAGCAAAACGCTTCCTCCAGGAATTGAGGCAATGAAGCAAGCTGCGCTAGGTCATGTTAAGGCTAGGTTAGTGATTTGACGCTGGCGCCGAGTCAAGCCACCCCTGGGTCAGGAGTCGGTCTCCCACGTTGCTGTGCCGTTGCTGTGGGTGTCTAATGGTCGACTCGATGAAGAGAGAACGAAAGATGACGCAAGTGAGCCTAAGGTACGTAGATGATAAGGTATTAGAAATGAGGTGCAAAACTCTGCAATCTGTCAGGATTGTTCTTGCGGATATGAAAAAAAACCACCTGTACGGTGATATTTTCTCGTATAGTTGCGGTAACTGGGCTAGGGAGGGCTAGCCGACTCGCTATCAACCCATGATGACTTCCGCCAAGCGCGTTCCGGAGTAAGTGGACCGCGGCGTTGTTGTCTTGAACTGTTGTCCTGGCCTCTACGAAGTTTGAGGACATCCCTTCTCGGAATCGACCAAAGTGGAAGGTTGCGTATACTGGCTTCTGCACGCTGTAATACACGTTTTCTGTGTCGCCTCGGTCATCTAAGCCATATGAGCCATATAGGTCGTCTAGGTTGCCTAGGTCATCGTCTTCCAGGTCATATTCGCTGATTTCATTGTCCGGGTCACATTCATCGTCTTTTCTGTCTATTTCCATACTTTCCGGGATATTGACTCCCCCAGAACTATCGCCCCAGATGCCGGCACCCTCGGTATTGGCTCCCCCAGTATTAACTTCTCGGGTACTGGTTCCCTGAGTATCGATTATGTTGATTTCGGGTTCCGGGGTATTAGCTCTCTGAAAATCCGATCCCTGAGCATTCAATGCTTTGAAATCGGCTTTCTGAGAACTGGGCGCTGGGATGGGTCCTATGGCTTCGGGTCCAAGGATTTCTCGTATGCGTTCAAGTCCCAGGTTACCGATGATTTCCAGAGCAGTGAGTCCCGGAAAATTTGGTCCTAAGAGCTGCTCGATTTTCTGGGCATCGAATTGCTGCATATTAGTTGTCTGACCATTGGTTGTCTGCATATTGGTTGTCTGACCATTGGTTGTCTGCATATTGGTTGTCTGCATATTGGTTATCTGACCATTAGTTGTCTGACCATTGGTTGTCTGACTATTGGTGTTCTTGATCGTATCTCCCTGGGCATAGGTTTTCTCGGTTTTGTGTCCCCTAGCTTTGGCTCTCTCACTCCTGATTTTGTGTTGCCGGGCACCTAACCACAACCCTACAAGGGCGACAGCTTCCGCACTGGATATCATGTTCCAAAACCCGGCTGATCCCATGATTAGAAAACTATCCTCGCCGGTTTGAAGTGTGGTAGTGGTCACTATCGGCTCAGCGGTCAGGTACGGCGGTGTAAACTTGCTAAATGGTAATAGGGGAGGACCTGGGTAATCGTGAACTAGGCGGCGCTGAAATTCATACGGCAATTTCCAGCGGCCGTGGCCGAACGCCCGGGTGGTCTCCAAACCAAACAATTTTCTATCTTGGATAATGTCTTCCCCCGGGTGCTCCCGTTTCAGCTTATTAACTTCCGGCTCGCTGTAAACGGTTTGGTCTACCGATAAATCTTTCGCTGACCACCCTCCGGTCCCCGATCGCCGTCCCAATACTGCCCTCGAGTTGCCAACGCAGGCAACATGTAGGATTTTTGTAGCAGGAATATATATGGATAGTAATGCACATGAACCAGCATGACAAGGAGCAAATTTCATGAGCTTGTCTTGCGTTGGTTCATCGCTCGTTACTGCAATCATGGCCGACCTCATGATAGCATCATCGAGGTTAGTGAATGCCTTCCTGATAGCTTGCCGAATCATCACCTCCGGCACGACACCATATTCTTCGTACTCGCTCGCGTATTGACCGAAGCTGTGTCGGACGAAAGGTAGAAGTTGTTTCTCTAGCAGTTCTGACGTTTTGAAGTCCAAATGCCCACGAAAAATTCCCCATGCCATCCATTCACTTCCGTCACCCTATGGCGAAGGGAATTTGCCATGCGTGAACCGATCCTATTTAAATATTTCGAGTCAATAATTGCCATGTACGGGGGAATTTGGAAAGGATTTCGGGAGCTTGTAGAAGTAGGAAACTCCTGATGAGGCAACTTATGATCCTGAGAAAGTCAAAAGGGGGAATAAAATAATCCAATGACTGACATGAACCGGGGAAGTGGCGGCTATCCGAGTGCCATCGTATCTGGCAACACCGGGCACGTTTCCGTCCATGATGGAATATGCCTCTTCCGATAAAATACGCGTGACTTCTTCTTCAGAAGGACCAGGGCTGACGACTAAATTGTTAGTCGGTGAGGCATCGAGACGCGGCACTTCCGTAGGAGGACTGATTTCCGATGGTGACTGTGTCATGCGCCTGCGCTTGCGTGGCGGCTTTAGGGTGCTCCCGGATGAGGACCTCTCGCATCGAGGCAAGGGGCTGAGGGCAATCCGTCCATCGTGTGAACGAGGAGAAAATGGGTTTGCCGTTGAAATATAACTTCAGGGTAGCTCTTTTGAAAATAGGTAGACTGTCGCTCAGTCATGCATGTTACTATCAAGCCGATATTGGAATGGGCCTGGATTTAATGCTTACCTCTATGTCTTATTGATAACGCGGCACCTGCAGACCAATATTTACTTGCCAGGATAAGACGTGTGGATTTGGATTGTACTGCGGCGCCGCCTGTAACTATTGAGATATGAGACTGATTGGTAGAAATGGTATGTTGTATTGACGATAGTGGCGAAACTGCACGCTGCGAGCACTATACGTGGCCGCGGCAGGGGCATTTTAACAGCTACTGGGCCGTGCTGTAGATGGAAGATGGAAGCATGTACGGTCTTTCGAAACTTCCCTGTGCAAGTCTCCGCACACTGCACCCGCCTAGGTTCCCAAGGCGATGATTTCGACTCGGGAGGTACCTCCAAGACCGGACATGGGAGGTAACACTGACATATATGAGCAGGTTCTTTCTACCTTCCTTAATTGAAGAGGGCTATATATCACAGCCAGCCAGTGCTCCGTAAATATAGCCAACGGTTCAACTACCTCCAAAAGATGCTACATCGAAACAAAAGAGGAATCATTAGCCATTGTTGACAAAAGTTGATTGTATGAACCATATTTCCAAAGGAGCTATGGAGGAAGCCTGGGTGTGTACTAAAGTCAAAATAAATCTAGGGATACATAACAACCTTTAAGTAGGGGAGCAATCTATAGCCTAGTACTAAAAGGTAGTCATTATCTAGAGCCTAAACAGGACTCAAGCGCATAGGACTGGTCTTACAACAAGTGAACAAATACATGCAATTGGCCCTTAATCGCTCGTTAGCAAGACGCTGTGATAATTAACCCTAGGAAATGCTATACATAAACGGTGTAGGCTATTGGTTAGTGACTAACAGGAGATGTAGTGATGTAACTTGTTATCTAGCTATTATCACACCTATTTCTACGTTTAATTTTAATCCCTTAAGCCGTGAGAACACTAGCACTATTTAGTAATTCATTATCAAACTCATGCTAAGGTTTATATAAGTGTTTAAAGCTTAAAATACTAAAGCACTACTTACTTTTAATTAAAGGAGGGAAAATAAGAAAATCAACATAAGGCTAAAAGAGGCATAATGTGATATAGCTCACTAAATATTATTTTTTCTTATTAAAACCAAACAACTAAACACTTAATCACTTAACCATATAACCACCTAACCACTTAACCGTATAAACTTAACCACTTAATCACCTAGCCACCTAGCAACCAGCCTATACAATATACTTAATATTAAGCAGCCATTGTTTTAACAAGTTGGCCTACTGGGTAGAGCTGACAGTTTAGCATTCAGGAATCTCCTATTGTTAAAACCCACAGGAAGGGGTTCAAGTCCCTAAGTTGTCAATGTCGAATTCTGCGAGAACCAGGGCACTGTTCTGTCCTTAGGGCCATGGGACCTCTGATAGAACGTCGGCCACTGATAATGAGCAGGCTCTAGTGGATACTACTCATGCGCACTAGTTCAGGTGGTTAGTACCAGTTTGGTAGAAGGTTGACATGACAAGTTTTTTTTTTGGAGTTCTTTTTTTTCTTCTTATTTCGCCAAGCCGCCCAACCAACCTACCTACCTACTACATACAGGTTTCATGCTGTGCATCCAATATGAACAAACACAATGAATGGTACTGTTTACCATACTCATTTACCTTGGCTTGTGTTGCATGGCCTCAGCAACATCAGCAAGTCTTAGAAGACTGCCTCTTGGGTCATGCTAATTCAGCTTCAATAACGCTCTCTAAGGATGATGGATGCTGCCATATCTTGCAGACCTTGAAGCCGGCAGACCTAAGAAGCTCCCTCCATCTTGCTTCTGTTCGATCAGCCGCTGATATTAAATGCATGAGGCTGACATCTGAGACACTTTGATACAATGTCGCACCTGTACTCACAAGCACGCTCTCATAGAGCAAAAGCTTGGAGTAACCCTTCTTCATTGCAACGGCGGTGTTGCTGAGAATGCGCCCTGCATCAGAGTCATCCCAATCGTGGATAATTGCGTGCATAAAATAGGCACGAGCCCCTAAGTCGCATAGATATGTTAGCCACACTATTATTGCAACCACCAATATTGGTTGAGCAAAAGTCGAAACAGACATAGCCCGGCGTGAAGGATTGACGCCCAGGGCTCCATTTACTCACCTTCCACGGGCTGAGCCGTGAAAAAGTCATGATGCATGACGGCGATCTTTTCATTCACTTTCGCCATTGCGATGACGTCTGGCGTGTCCTGCAAGATGAGCTTTCCACCAGGCAAGTTCGGATACCGACTCAGCAGACGCTCAACATCTACACCATGAGCACCCCCCACATCGACGAGCAGCGGCACTTCTCCATTCGTGTCAAAATCACCCATGAGGATATCCGTGTCATAGATCTTAGTCCAATCCAGCTTATAAGCTGCGAGCCCGCGCATGAATCCGATGAAGCTGGCCTGATAGTCCGGATTGGCACGACATCGCTCGAACATACCCAGCCGCTCTGACGTCAGGTCCATGTAACTTGAGTTCCCTGGGTCCAAGGGCTCCGCGTAAGCTGTCCGCGCCAAGAACTGTGGTAAATTCCGACTGGAATCCAGCCCATGGTGTGTCCTTTACATTGGGCATACATGTTAGAGCAATCGAGAGCGTATAGAAGGGGAAGAATTAAGCCTCCTACGTACCCCGACAGAATCGTTTGTGCGACAGACTCCCCCGGCTGCCCTAACGCCTGCGAAAACGAGGTGGCGCCGTATTGGTCTTCCCGAGCTCCCGAATGACGTGTTCGGCAGTCAAAAGGCGTAACAAACGACCTTGTATGTTTCGTTAGCGAATGGTCTTGGTCACCTGTCTTAGGATATGGTCTATAAAACACATGTCATCGACAAATGGAGTGGAATGGGTCAACTTACGGAGAAGCATCAAATCACACGGTATCCGAGCCAAAGCGTGAAGCTCGAGTAGCGAAATCTCATATCGCTTGCTGAGATACCATGCCTCCCAAATCCCAACATCTAGGACGATTTGCACGGCCATGTGGATGTTGCTGTTGATCCACGATAGGCGCCATGCGCGCTCAAAGGGAGTCTCAAGACGGGCGAGGAGTCGTCGCGCAGCTTCTGCAACGGCTACGCGGTCACCATCATGGCTATCGGAATCATCTCCGTAATCGGATTCTTGAATGTTATCAAGAAGGGCAATGAGTTCTTGAGCTCTGCTTGACGACATCGTGGGATTCTGGGGATCTCAGAATGTGGAGACATGGCGATGACTAGTTTCCTTATTCGCATGAATTAAGATGCCGGGTAATTATCTCTTAGTGCAGGAAGAGAGCTAGCGCCCGCTAGTCAAGCCTCGTTTGAAAGCTACTTAGTAGGTATGGTTTCGACAAGGTGTTATCGCAATCATTATTGATGAAAAGGGTTGGATTACAAGGGCTTGTGATGATGGCCCTCATCGTGATTGAGCCATTGGAGGGCTGGAAAAGGGACTGGGATTGGGGTCTTGCCACGCATCACCTTGAATTGGATTGTACTGTATTCCCTGCTCATGAACAACCAACCCATTCCCTGTCTTGGCACCCCGTGGCTTTTAACCGTTGGCTATGGACTCTCATATCAATGTCATACTAACTCTACTAAAGGCAGGTGAAACTCTTGAAGCATTTTATGATTACGCTGCAGCTCCTACTACTACTGTAGCTTTGGCAGTGGTCACTCTTATACCTCCATAATCCATAATTCGGTGACTTGAGAGGCACCCAAACCCTCCTCTAACTACTTTATGGATGATGACTACGACTTGAATAAGCCTTTATGCTAGTTTTTATTATATGCAGCTTTTGAATTATGGTGTTTTGAAGTCCCCAAGATTACTAAAACATTGAAGCAAAGCCAAGCCTTGGTTGGCACTTTACACCACTTTACACCACTTTACACCACTTTACACTACCTATATAATGTGGCTGAGGTGGCGCAGCTGTCACCAAACCCTAGCCCTAGAGTGGGTAGAATTTTATCTTGCGTGTTTGTATTCCAAATACCAGCAGCACCTTCAACCAACTCAATTGGCCTCGTGGCCCAATGGCAAGGCGTCTGACTACGAGATAATCCAAACTACATAGGATTTCAAGAAATCAGGAGATTCTGGGTTCGACCCCCAGCGAGGTCATCTTTTTGCTGTTATAACTTGTACATTTTGCGATGGAGAAGGAAGGTTTCTTTGCAAGGCAAATGACAGTTGGCTGCAGCCTGCTTTTGATAAAGCCATGGAGACCTAGTCACTTAGCCACCACAGCCACTGCGGTCGGCTATAAGATTCTCCGCGTAAGAGTGAAAAAAAAAAGGTACAGGGAGACAGACCTCTTGTCTTATCGGCACTTGTTAAGGGGTTGACAACATATTGCAAAGGGCTGTTCTGCGGTCCACTAGTCGAATCCTCCAATTCATCATACTTCATATCCCTAACTTTTAGAAGACACAGGATCAATCTTGTTGTTTTAAACCAACATGCTTAACCCCTCTTTAAGACCTCTGCAACGATCTGGTCCAGAGCACCATCCTCGGACCAGTGACCGATAGAGACAACGTATACAGGGTTTGCATTGCTAGCCTCAAACTCGCTGTTTAATGCTCCCCCAGGGGCAGGAGAAGTACATGTGGCAGATTTGGTGTTGCCGCCGTAGAGGTCGATAGAGCCTTGTGTGCTAGAAGTTGAATTTTCTCGGTCACAAACGTAAACATGTTCGTCTTTCCCCGGAAGAGCCGTGATCTTTGTTAACCACACCACGCTAAGGGGAATCTCGTCGTCCCGGTCGCCTTCTACGTAGAACTTTCCTCAAAAACAAAGTTAACCGTATTGGAACACGCCGAGCTTATAGTTTTTGGTTGCATCAAGTAAAGGTTTTAGGTTTAATAGAGAGATAGGCTGGGTATCATGTGATTGTGGCATTCTGAAATTCGATAGTTCCGTCGCTGAGCGTTGTACGGAAGGTCTACGCGAGGGTATTACGGCCGAAGGCCATGGAATGGAGGTCTCGTGGTCAATTCAGATTGACTCATTAACATACAAGTATGAAGTCGTAATCGAGGCCTTGCATTTCTTTCCTTTTCTAAGTTCCCGAGCTGTTCTAGTTATCCACTGAGTTGTAGTGGTGAACTTGGTGTAAAGGTACGACATTTTTAGTTACCTATTCCAGGTAAGGAAATTATTCAGATTATTATAACATAGCACGTTCTGTCGGCCAGGATGGAATTGTTAAAAAAAAAAAAAGCCACCGAAGTCGCCTGCAAGCTTGGGTCTATACATGTGAGCTCATAGGAAATCGGTGCAAAGAGAAGCTTCTTTAAAAAGAAAAATTACTAAATGCAACAGGGAAGGTATTGCAATCTATATATAACTAATAAACGACGCGTACGTAACCGTTTCGGACAATTCTTGTCAACCATCCAGCAACTATAGTATCACATTCGCTACTTGGCGGCAACTGGTGACTCCTTCAGTCCTCATAGTCACCCTTACGATTCGATCTCATGCGATACTTGAGCATTCGATTCCTCATGTTCTGTTGTTGTACTATCGAGCGGTTGTTGCCACATCTCCAGGATTTTTCCGGAGGCCAGAGTAAAGCGCGCATCGGGACCATATACTTCTCGGTGAACCGTATGGCAGTGTTTCATCATTCCAATCGCATTCCCAGCCTCACCCATCTGCCACCATAATACTGCCAAGTGTGTGGCAACCTCCAAGGTGAAAGGGAGCTTTGGGCCGTGGTTCTTTGTGCTAACCACTAAGCAACGGGTTAAGATATTCTCGGCTTCATCGAATTTTCCCTGGTTCCTGTGAAGGTAAGAGAGCCACGACATACTGGTCAATGTGTGTACGCTCTCCTCTCCCAAGGTTTCTTGGAATTTTGTGACCACGTCGATCTGTATCTCCTCGGCTTCAGCCCACTTGCCATTTGACGCGTAGGTCCTCCCTGCATTCTGCCTAAACCCCAGTAAAGCAGGATGATTTGGCCCTAAGATCCTTTCGCCTTTCGATATGATTTCTGCATGTAATTCTTCAGCCCTTTCCAATTTATTTTGGCTCCTGTATACATGAGTAAGGTTATCCATAGCTGACAGCATTACAGGGTGCTCCGGTCCGACGGCTTTCGCCATTTTCGATATTACAGACACCTGAAGCTCCGCCGCTGCTTCTTCGTTCCCTCCGCTATGGTATACCATAGCAAGATTTCCCATGCTCGCAAGCGTCAAGGCGTGCTCTTCCCCGAGCACCCGGGTGCATGTTTTAACGATATCCAGCCCCAAATTTTCAGCGTCGGCATATCTTCCAAGACACTGGTATATCGATATCAGCAGAATTTTGGTATTCAGTGTCTCGAGGTGCTCGTGGCCTAATATTCCCCCACTTTGGTCTATTGACTGCAACGCAACGGCCTCGGCTTCTTGATATTTCCCTTGCTCGGTGTAAATCGCTGATAGGACGGCAAGAGATATGGCCATAGACCGGTGCCATGACCCAAGTTTTCTGCCCAGCAGCGTGATCTCTTGTGACTGCAAATTCTCGGCTTCTCTCCATTTCCCATAATCCATGTAACAATTTGCTAATTCCGACATTGCCGCTAGCGTATACGGATGGTCCTCCCCAAGGGTACGCCTATAACCCGCCAACACTTGCTCCTTCAGGCCAATAGCCTCTCTCAACCTCCCTTGGCCTCTATACACAGATCCTAGCATATCAGCAAATGACAGTGATGAGAGGTGTTCCTCTCCTAGTTTGCTTCTAGTATGCAGAAGTTGTGTAGAGGCTATTTCTTCTGCCTCATTCAGTCGGCGCTGCGTCTGGTAGATGTGAAACAGGCTCCTGGCCAATCCTTCTACTACTTCATCAGTGTTATCTTCCAGTTCTATCAAGTCGCGCATTTCTCGTTTTATCCAAGCCTCTGCTTCTGGTAGCTTCTTGTGTTCAAGGTAGGAATGACTGAAATCTGCCCGGGTTGCCAGACCTGAACCATTGATTTTCTGCAACATGGTTTTTTGTAAGGGGAAGTCGTGCCCAGGGCATGAACCCAATAGTTCGGATTTCATGCTTTCGATATCCTGGTGGTTTTCCTTCAATATATTCATAGCCTTTTCCTCGTCTCTACTCATGCCGAAACCAATGTAGTAGCAGATCGCCAGCTCCATAGCTACTGCCTTATTATCCCGATACTCGTCGCAAAGCAGGGAAGCGATATAAGATCTGAGGCGGTAATCAGACTCATATAAAGAGTGGATTGAGTCTCCAATCTAAAATTGTCAGTATTGCTGTAGACTCTAACAGAAATTGCCATGTATAATTACCTTGAAGTCAGAGCCCAACCGCGGACTTGGGAGATCCATTATTACAGCTGATGAATCTAGCTTTCTTGATGTGGTGTCAATTACAGTATATTATTTTTGTTTAGGAGAACTTACATTCGAGGCCTCAAGCTGCTCAATAGTTTTTCAATACTCATATCACGTGCATGGGGATCCCAACTCAGGCTTGAACGAAAAAACTCCCCTAAAACCTGTCTTTGGTAACAACTGATGTCATCATTTGAGACCAGAAGTGCTTCAGCGTATAATACTATCCTTGATTTAATCTCGTCGAGAGTTCTGTCTGCTGTTTGACAGATGCCAAGAGGATTCAGATTGACACTAACCGAGGCTGATAGGCTTCCCGATAAAATAGGTTCGAAAAGGAGCCAGAAACACAGAAGGCCAAAGGAAAAAATGTCCGTCTTAATCGCGTCAGATGGTTTCCATTCACGGGACAGGCGATCATGCTCAGGCGCGTTCCATGGCGCTGATCTCGCGAGCACAACTCGATCCTGGCTGCTTGTATAATGAGCTGAAAAGCCGAAGTCGCAAACTTTGACCGTATACCCATCAGGGCGATCTTCAAATACGAGAACATTCTCTGGTTTTATGTCTCCGTGGATGATATCTTTGAAGTAATATCAGCGGCTATTCTGACTCTTGTCGTGTTAAACATTCGTGTCTACTTACTGGCCGAGTGCATATCATTAACAGCAGCTCCTACATCAAGACAAAGCTTAATACGCATGTTGATATCCATCTTTCTTCCAACGGGAGATAAGGCGAAATGATACAAGTCCCCATATTGAGCCTTCTCGAAGACAAGGACAGGCCAGGGCTTGTCGTCGTGACGTGAAACATCGAAGCATATACCCTCCAGCTGGACAATGTTTGGGTGCTGCCGAATGAAGTGACTGCCGAGGAATCTGATTTCATTGGTGAGAATTTTGAATACTCGTGCTTCAGATTGGGTTCGTCTGGTTCTCTCGTGAATAAGTTTGAAAGCGAGGCTATTCTGAAGGCTTAGAGACGACATATTCAATCTTGCAGTCCCCCCATCCCCAATGTGCTGGCGCCCCGCCTCCCAGGTAATGGGAAGAAGCTCGATAATTAGATCTTGGGCGGTTGCAAGGAACGAGAGGAAATTCCATGTTGTGGGTGATGGTTCCGGCGCACGCAATTCGCGGCTGTGGGTAGAACGTGTCTTCGATGGAATTGGAGACGTCGTCCACACAGTGACAAATGACATAGTGTCCCAGGTGTATGGCTAAGCGTAATCATATGGCATACTAGATGGGTACAGTAATTCGATAGCGGGATCCAACGATGCCAACACTCAGGCAAGGGTTACATTAATACGAAATTTCGAAAGGTGGGGGATGTTGTCAGATATGAGGTGGTTCTATAAATTGTCTATTTTGTGTTGTTGTTATATATATTATGTGTAATCTTAACCGCGTATCTTGAGTAAAACCCGGATGTAACTAACCTAATAGGGTATCTAAAGGTATATCTTTTACCACCCTAGTCTTTTTTAAGTACAAGCCCAAAGATAAAAGCCAATGTCTAAGAGCCACACGTCAGCACCCTGTTGGCTAAAAAATACCTACTGAAAATAGAGTGACTATATGGCGTGTCCCGGCGTGTCCCGACCTAGGAAGATTCAAAGAACTTACATATTCTAGTACACTACAGGTGATGGAAGTAGAAACAAGTTCTTGATGAAACCCTCTCCAGGCCATTTACGAATGCAGTCATATAAGGGATAATAATCATCTTTTCGCTCCTCTCGCAC
This sequence comes from Xylaria hypoxylon, assembly GCA_902806585.1. NCBI lineage: Eukaryota > Fungi > Ascomycota > Sordariomycetes > Xylariales > Xylariaceae > Xylaria > Xylaria hypoxylon. Next base: position 1,906,371 of record CADCXB010000010.1, read on the forward strand.
TGATCGCTGAAACACATAACCGCCGAAATTTCCCCTTCCGTATACCACAGTATCTAACGGGCCTTCCTGCTTGAACGTAGTATCAAGTCGACAGAACTGCACTATTGCTAATACGACTTCATTGTATGTTAAAAAGAAATATTGGGTCTATCGGAAATTGTAAGCTGATGCGGGGTCAGTATATTACAGACTAGGTCAATAAACATCATATACATATGTATGGCGTGTTCTTGTGACTAATTTAATTTCACTCGCCTCGAGATGGGTCTATATCATCTACACGGTATCTTTCAACCATTCGAGGTGCACCATGGAAATGCATAACGAGGCGTACTCCTTTTACTCTCAACGCTATCTAGATACGAGGTTTTCCCGCTGATCTGCAATAGTGGAGAGATGTGATTAGTGGTGGTGTGTAAGATTAGGTAGGCTCTTGGTTTCAGCAGAGCCAGGCGCACCGCATTGCATGAGTCACAGTAGCCAATACCTTTGCTTAGTAGGTAAAGGCGAGTGAGGGGGGCATCACGTAAGATATGCATGCGAATACTTAGTAGTAGCCTACATCGACCGAGTATCGAAAATTTAGTCTCGGGTATCATTTGCGTATTCTTACTAACCCCTTATTAAACTACCTACTGTTCATTGATGGCGTCCGACAGATTCAGCACTCGGTCATTACGCCGCCAATTGCAAAATAGCAGGGTCCGCTCGGAATCAGGGGAGTACTTCCTACCCGATGCGAGTATTATCAGCATTATAACTCAGCCAGCGATAAAGGAAGTCGTTCTAGAGCTTCAATGCAAGCCCGACGAGCGCATTGGGCTAGCAGAGAGAATATATCGCGATGGCAAGAAGGCTTTTGCCATTCTGGTTCTTATGAGCGAGGAGGATTATATCGTGAAGTTCCGTAATCATGGATTCCTTGATGATAGTCTACCGCTAAGCGAACAAGATGCCTCAAGTGTTGGGGACGATATCGGTGTCCACTTCGCGAACCAACAGTGGGAGCTTCTGTCAGAAACATTCCGAGCGAACATGTGGGAGAACCATCAGGAATTCGGCATGAACAAGATACTCCCATTCCTCGGCCAAGTCGAGTATGTGGGTGAAGGCGGCTTTGGTAAGGTCGTAAAAGTGAAGATTCTGCCATCACAGCAAGCATTCTACCCCCAAATGGCAAGTTGGCGCCTTTTTTTGCGTAAAGGTGCGTTTATCAATACTGACAAGGTATCCTTATCTAGTCTAGCGAAGTTCATGTGGTCAGAAAACGATTAAAATCCAACAAAATCACCAGGGAGCTTGAGAATGAGAAGATGTTCCTGCGACTCCTCAATCAGCTCCAACACCCAAACATAATTCGTCTGCTTGGCTCTTACACACATCGAGAGGAGCATTACTTTCTCTTCCCTTGTATCGACATGGATTTGAAACACTTTTTTCAAAGGCATGACCGGTTTGGAATGTTTCGGTGGGATTTCACCTTCTACTCTGCTCTACGTGGGCTCAGCAACGCGTTATCGAACGCTCATTCACTCCGTCTAAACCAAGAAGCCCATGGGGTAGACATCGAGGCAATTGGCTACCATCATGACATTAGACCGGCAAATATATTAGTCAGCCAGGAAACATTCCTCCTCGCCGATTTTGGCTTGGGAAATCTGAAGCCAACAGATGCTCAATCGCAGACCCCGCTCAAATCAGAACTTGGAGATTGGATCGCGCCAGAATGCATAGGAGAAAATAAAGTTACAAGAGCCATTGATGTTTGGGCATTTGGATGCCTAATCGCTGAGGTTGTGAGCTATATGCGAAAAGGTGCTCCAGGGGTCGAGCAGTTCAGCCAAAAGCGACTGTCGCCAGGACGGTTGTCAGGATGGGTTGACTGTGTGTTCTATGGGAGGAATTCAGGTGTTAAACTCGATGTCAGGCAATGGCTAGAAGACCTAGGGCATGTCGATTCGGATGGCGGACTAATGTTGTCTCTGGTTACGCTTTCACTCACGACCTTAACAGAAGACATACGACTCCGCCCCAAGATGTCACATGTTTGTGACACACTTACTCATTTGAGTTTCAGAGCACACTCTACTGAGGTGCAAAAGAAGTTTAGGGAATACACAGGGGCGGACCTTGCTCCTGAAGCTTATGGAGGACAGGCCTCCAACAACGTCTGGTTTTTGCAAGAACGATTTCGTGCGTGGGACCGCTCTTTAGGTCTCAGCACAGCGATGCCATCAGCCGATTTATTGGACACTTTACACCAGATACATGATCGATCGATGAGTATAATGACCGACCTAGCCCTTAAATTAGAGGCCAGAAGTAAAGAGAAGGACATTCTGCACGGATCCTTGATAGCCGAAGATGGTGATGCTCAGTTTGCTTTCGAGAACAATATTGATCAGCACATAGAGAGCCTATGGGACCTTCTACCTCCCGCCCTGCGACATCGCGCACAAGACTATTGGCATCGAGCTATCCTATGCACGGACAATCTAGACGCTCTGGATGATGTCCGTCGGATATTAAAACTGCGCTATACTGTTTATAGTATCGCTGATGCGATAGCTAAGATGAGGAAGATTCGCCTGAGGATGCTGCACCCCGATAGCTTCGAGAACGCTACTGAAGTATGCGGTATCGCGTTGAGTGACATTAGGTTCACTTCCAACAAGGGTCTCTATACTATAGGTCGATACCAGGAGAGCGCGCCCATCCTAGTAGAGCGGATGTCGCATACTCCTGGGTGGGAGAATGTTCACCACAAGCAGAGGAAGCTTGTTGTCGGATTAAAAGCAAAGAGCTTAAGCGTCGACCCAATGCCGAAAGGGTTGAGAATTATGAAATGTATTGGTGCATTCGAGGAAAGCGGCGATCACGCTGGATACGGATTTGTTTACCAATATCCAGAAGGCAAAGAATTGGACCCAATTTCTTTGCTCGAGTGTCTAATTCGGGGGTATCATGATCCCAAGAATCTTCCACTTCTCGGCAACAAGTTTCAGCTTGCATTCGCTCTTGTGGACTTCTTCAAGGAATTCCACACCATCGGGTGGCTGCATGAGAGTTTCAACCCGCACAACGTGCTCTTCTTCAGGTCGTCCACTGATGAGAACGCCAGTAATCTCATTATTGATAACGAACTGAGACGGCCTTATGTGGTAGGGTTGCATAAAAGTAGACCTGCTGGAAGTTTTTGGCAAACAGATGGTCCTGGTCTTGATGATGATGAGAGCCTCCAAGACTACCAGCACCCCGACTACGGTAGCACCGGGCGCTATCGCCAAGCATTCGATTACTATAGCCTTGGGGTTGTGCTTCTCGAGATTGGGCTCTGGCGTCCACTCAGTAGTTGGAAGCCGAAGTTTCGAAGTTTCGGCTTGGCCGAAATTCGAGCAGAGCTAATAAAAATCTGTCGGGATCGACTCGGCGTAAAGATGGGCGCCGTGTACAGAGATACAGTGCTGCGATGTCTGGACGGTAGCTTGGAGCATGATTCCGATGAGCCTGGGCCTGACGGAATAGGCCACGTGTTGTCGGATAGGGCCGTACTTGAGCACTTTACTGAGGTAATAGTCCAACCCTTAGGGAACCTTGCGGGGGTCTCGATTTAGGGCAGGTGTATCTGACAGACATGGTATATCACTGCCAGGCTCTCAAGCGTCAAAGCTTAGGTATAATACGAACAATCCTAAAATCAGAACTCGTAAATTGCATTTCCTACAACTTGACAAGAGGATCAATCGATTCTCTCGGTCTTTTACTGTGATCTTTTACTGTGAAAACCTCTTAGAAGTACTTTTTAGTAGCCAAGTCTCTGAAAGTGCGGCCAGAAAAAGGGATGCAAGTGTGGGTAGCATCATCCTGGCTGTGGTATTTAATAGTACCATGCAGCAGCAGCAGATGGGCTCATATTCACAGTGGTAAATTCCTCTGGTAAATTCCTCTGTCACTGCTTGCAGTGTAAGTCACTCAGCCGACCTAATTTCTACATCTAGAGTAGGACTCTACTTGCAAGTTGCAGCAGATATAGTACATGCATGTATTGCAGGGATGCTTATCATCCAGCAGCGCTTCTCAAATTGTAGCCCCCAAAGCCACTGTCGCATAATGAATGCGCTAATATGAAAGGCAGGCTCCCAATTGATCGATCTATACAGACTGCTGCCTATCTAGTACGCGAACCATAATAAGGGAGGGTGATTGCAGCAGACCATCGTAAGCTGCATGAGAAGCCTACGTTGTGGCCTACGTTGTGGCCCCGGGGCATCTAACCAATCGCTACGGCGGAACGTATCTAGATAATACATCATCAATGGGGCAGCACAGAAGTCAGAGTGGCCGCTGTATTTGCCTACCGACCTCGGAGATCAGGCTCACTGTAGCTACAGCCAGTGCAAAAAGCCTCACTTTCAGCGCGCAACTGGAAAGACAGCTAGTCTATCATACAGATTCTCTTTCGCGTAACCAGATTTCTCCTTAGCATTGGCAACAGCTTATATTCTTATTCACTGAAATATGGCTGGTATGCTTATCTACATAGTTTCATTGCCGATCAATGTAGATTTCTGGACCGTGAGCCTGCCAATCGCGAACCTAAACGGCTCTCATCTTTACTTGTTTCGTGTCACAGATTGGATTTCGCCCTATAAACGATAGCTATTAGTATATTGGCTTCATTTCTCTCTCTTTTAAACTAGAAGAGGCCGCCGCACATCTGTAAGCTTTCGAGATGCTGTGACTTCAATTATATCTCCTTGGCTCTAGGATGTATCAGTGATAATCGCATATAGAGCGAGCTGTTATAGATACCTGGGCGGTATAATCTCTTCCAAATTCCCGCTGAAGCAGATCATTCAGCTTGGATCGGTCCACGTATCTGTCTTCGAGGCGTGTTACTTCTGACATCTTGCGGGGGGTACCAATAGCGTTGATATAGATGACTGTTGTTTGGAATAATTGTTATGGTGCAAGGAATTTGAGAAGTGGATATTCATATGGCGGACAGATGCCTGCCCATATTAATAGTCATGCCGATTTCTCATATCGCAGAGCCTCAAGCCTACATGCAGGGTACTCTCTCTCTCATGCCCGTTTTCATACCACGACTTCACTGCCACCCTGCAGTGGATTCACCCCCCTCCCCTCCTACAGGCTCACCTTCCTAATACTGCCGTGACAGAGCCCCCTCACTGCCACTCGATATACACCGCTTACTACGTCGGAGAAGCACATGATTGGCTATAAGTAGCATCATAGGGTCTCGAGGCATATTGACGGTTTTCAGCACACAGCTATACATATTCCTTTAAAAGCAATTTGACAATATCACTTACTCCAACTTCCCCCGTCACTGTCGCCAGCAGAGGTTAGGAAACAGAGCAGCGTCTCCTAATTTCAGAGGTGTAATTGGTTTAAAAAGTATTAAATCCGATCCTCAACACGCTCGTTCAACCACATACATGCCATCTTCGACATGGCCAGTCTAGAACTCTTCGGTCCAGAGTTTGAAGCAAAAATACCTGATCTATTCATTACTGGAGATGATCCCAAGATTGAAATAATTGAGAAACTTTTGCTCTCTGGTTCCTCCTTACAGCATGCATGTCTGGTTAAGCCTAACGAGAAAAGAAACGAGATACGGTCGGTATCATCGCTAGATGAATTAAATACAATCCTAACGGTATGTTTATATCGTCATGCAAACTCATATTAGCAACTAATTATAAATTTACAAAATAGAAAAAGCTATCACCTGGTTTTTCCAGAGTATTGTGAATACCTCTTTTTGCGATATAAATCCCTATTGTCTAATAGACTAACAGCATCCCCGCAGCATTTTACATCGTTTCAATTCCTGGAGTCGATTAGACATCACTGTTGAGATGTTTCAAGCTCTATACACTGCCAACCAAATTCACTCTCCATTCCTAAAAATTGTTATGGGCCTGGGCAGAAAACTTCAATCTTGGGATGAAGACTTTGTGGTTTGCTACAGCCAGTTTTCAGCCTCGGGAATCGAAAAAGGCGCCCGCAAAAACACGGGTTCGAAGGGTTCATTAAAACACAATCTATCAGGTGAGAAGTATTTTGGTTTCTCTGATAAGGGAACCGAGACTCACGGGACTAAGCATAGACCTTTGTTATAATATTCGGCATTTTGAACGCCATGGACGCCAACTTGAAGACCCGTGGTCTTGTCGTCAGTCAGCCATCCATCAAAAATATGACATGAATCCAGACCGATCAAGTTGGACCATTATTCAACCTCCAATACGCTTTGTTCAGAGCTTGAATGGCAACAGTATGGGTAATACATGCCATCCAATGTGTTTACACATCTATTTTCTTCGAATAAGCGTGGCCAGCTGGAGGGAATATCTGAACTACATTGCCGGGAGACTAAAAGCACTTGTAAGTCAAGACTTTCTATGATTATTTATGAGACATAGCTAGCCTTTCTCGTTCAATATGGACAGTTATACTCTCATCCTCTATATACAAGCAGAAGCATAGATCGAATGCTTTCTATTTCTTGGTGTCTATTAAGTGTGCTGCTATATATCGCAAGAGGGCTTACAACTAAGGCATGAGTAGAACGAAGCTATCGCGATATGCAAACCCTACAACGACTTCGGGATAAGCTTCACCTCGAAGCAGCAGATCCACAACCTCCGACAGAAGCTACATCACGCTCGCGCAATCCTGGAGAATACAATGAATACATTATCAACTATTATGATACATGAGGAGACAACCGCCAAGCTGTGTAGTCTTCCTGAATCAGTCCACCATAGCTTTCAACGGGAGCTTGAGAACATTTCTAACGAGTTGAAAAACTACAAGCAAACTACACATAAAATGTTGCGTTTTTCGAAAGATCTCATATCAATGGTATGTCTCTCTTATGGATCGCCCCCTTGACGAGAAATCTAACCATGTCCGGTTTAAAGTATAACGATATCTTGAAATATCATGGACAAGAACTTCTTCAGAATAACGGGCTGAAACTGACTCAAATCGCACAAACCGATTCTTGCGATACCAAAACAATGACTTTTCTTGCAGAGAAAACGTATCAAGACTCTCGCACAACGCGAATCGCAACCGTTATTGCAATGTTCTACTTGCCTGCAAACTTAGTCACTGTATGTTTGCGGCCTAAGACTTCTCCCTGCTCTCAGGACGCCTGAATTATTAACCTATCCGATCACAGTCATTTTTCAGTACTACTCTGGTGTACTTTGATAATGGTAGTGGCGGTGAACAGAGTAATGATCAGAACTCTGTATTGAACATTCATCGAGAAACGTGGATCGTGTTTCTTTCAACATTGATTCTTATAGCATGTACAACATTCACATCATGGTGGTGGGATCGAGGAGAGAGAAGATCAATGCTGTATCAAGTCTAGCAGTACTCTCTTGATAAGACACCCTATTGATATTCGGTACGGGAATAGGTGAAGGTTATGTAAAGAAGGCGGTTCTATAGGTCATAGGTAATATTAGGGATTCCATTTTTATACCCTAAAAGATTCCGTGATATAAAAAAAACCCTTCTTACGCTCTAGTAACAGCATTGTAACAACAGTGTCAGTGTGCTAGCTACTATGGGATTAGGCGCCACCTTTCCCCCATCTAAAGCAATCCCCTGTTGTGCAGGCCAGATCAAACCAAGACAACACCAGCGCTTCCTGGATCCGAATATCGTGTGTCACACCTCCAGCACTGTAGGCTTCAAACCAGTCGTTGCCACCGTACACATACTTCGTCCAGTTATTAACAGGCGTGTTAAGAGTCGAGATGGTGGGCGTCTGGCTGTAGCCGAAGACAGCGCTCCATTCCTTGACCTCCTCTTTGAAGTTCGTGTAATTCAGCACTTCGTCGACTGTGCCGTGGAAAATCTGCATTTTAGGTCGCCAGCCGTTGTATCCGGGGTAGGCCGCCTTGACTACCGCCGCCCATTCCGCTGGCGTACGCGTGATTTTCCCTGTCGCACATGCATCGCTCCAAACACCGTATCCGTTCCCAGCATAACAGCCAAAGGGAACACCGGCAAATGCCGAGCCCGCGGCGAAGACGTCCGGGTACGCCCCGATCAACGTGCTTGTCATCATCGCACCTGACGAGGTGCCCGTGATAAACACGCGCTTCGGGTCGCCGTTGTATTTGTTGAGTGTCCAACGCACCATGCTGACGATACCCAGACTGTCGCCGCCCGCACCGTGCGTCAGAGTGTCGTTCGACGACACATCCCAGCATTTGTCGGCCGTATTAGGGCTGTCCGGGTAGATGGCGATGAACCCATACTTCGATGCCATCGTCGCATATTGCGATCCAGTATAGGCCAGTTGCGCAGTGCCGTGGCACCAGTGGGGATTGACTAAGATTGGCGGATTTGCCGCTAGATTGTCCGGCACGTAGATGTAGAACCCGACATTTCTGGGGTTTGGACCGAAGTTCTCGGTGACTCTTGTTAACGAGGCCGCACTCGCCCCGCTTACAACGCCGGTCGTGAACAAGGCCCAAGATGTCCAGCGTAGTGAAATAATAGGTATATAAGCGTTGCATTCAGCTATTCTACATCGTGAGTAAGGTGGGAAGACCTCATTATATACATAAACTAGTACACTAGTGTCCCTCCGTACCCTTTATCATATACGGTATATAAAGTGACTTCTTAATATAGTTTATTTTTAGCACTTCTGCTTAAAAAAATACTTTGTGTTTTTTATAATTAGTAATAGCTTTAATCAGTAAAGGAGTTTTTAACTCTTATAAACTTAGTGCTTTTAGTACTTTAGTAAAGCAGTAGGTTTACTTCTACAGCACTATTAATAATTTGCTTCTACAGTCTTTAATTATTAATTAATTATAAGTACTATAGCTATAATATAAAATAACTAAGGTATAAAGTAGCTATAGCTTTTATAGGTCTTGTTTTAGTGCTTAACTATTTTAGTACTTATTTATATTAATTAAGTATTATAATATGTTTGCTACATAAAGCAAAACTTTAGTTAGTTTATGTTTTTTTTTTTTATATTAATAAAAAATAAGTAACTTTATTAATTATAACTGCTTTGCTTTAATTAAATATCTTTTTTTTACTTTAGGTTTTGTTTATGTTTTATATTGTTAACTTATTTTTTAAGCTTGGTTTTTAGAAATTTTTTTTAGTTTTAATACTTTTTTAAATTTTTTAAATATATTTTTAAAAAGTAGCTTAATTAAACTATTTGCTATTATATTTTTTATATAAACTTATTTTAGCTATATTATTTTTTGCTTAACTTGCTTATATATAAAGTGCGCTTAAATATCAATATAACAGTTTTAATTATATTAGGTTAAGTTTTTTATAAGTGCAATTAACTTTTAATTGTTATTATAAATTACTATAGCACTTAGTTTTTATACTACTTTTAATTTTTTATTGCTATTTTTATAATTTATATTTAGTTTACTATATAAGCGTAATAGCTATATTGTTTTTTTAATAGCGTTAGTAGTTTTTTAATACTTTGTTTTATATATTAATAAGGTTATAGTTTGTTATAATTTAAATAATTAACTAATTACGCTGCTATTAAAATTAAATATATATTTTAAAGTTAACTTTTGCGTGTTTAAGTCCTTTCTTTAATTAATATTAGTTTAATTTATAAAAGGTTATATTAGGTTTTAAAGAACTAAGATATAGGTTTTGCTTTTTAAGATATAACATAATATTTGTTTAAATGTTGCTTTATAGGTTAAAGTTAAGTTAAATATATATTTGCTAATATATAAGACAGCATATGCTATATTTAGTTGTATGCTTATTATTAAGTATATTAATAATTTAATTTTTAATTAGTATTTATATTTGTTTTTTATTAGATATATAAATTTATCTTTAGCCTTTTATAGTTTTGTTGTAGTTATAAGGGTATTAGTAGGCTTATATTCTTTTAAACTATATTGTATAAGTATTTTGTTGATATACCTTTATTGGTTGAAGTAAATAGTTTGGTTTTTTTAGTTGCATTGTATGTGTATGCTTAAGTAGTATTAATATAAGCTTAAATTAATTATTTAAAATTGTTTACTTAAAGCTGCTTTAATATTTTTAATTTTTACGAGATTTTTTTTAATAATAAGTAAGTTATTAACATAAATAGTAATAAATACTTTTATATTTATATTTATAAAAATACTGCTATTTATATATAGTGATTTAAATCTTAAAGTTGCTAAAAACTTAAATAATGTTTTAAACCATATTTTAAGTGCCTATTTCAGTTTATATAAGGCTTTTTTTAGCTTATATATACACTTGGTGCTATTTTTATATTTATAAGGTTGTTTAACGTAAATATTTTCTTTTATTTTCTTATAAAAAAAAGCTGTTTTTATATTTATTTATTTAATCTTTAAGTCTTATGCTACAGCAATTACAAAAAAGACTTTATAGCTTATTAGTTTTACTACTAATATAAACGTTTTAAAGTAATCAACTTTTTTAATTTATTTAAAGCTTTTAATTACCTATTTAGCTTTAAAGCAAGTAACTTTATTATTAGGTCTTTTTTTTAACTTATATATTTATTTTTTTTGCAGCACGTATATACTTTTAGCCTATTTTACTAATATCTAAGTATTATTATTTAAAAATAACTAGTGTTTTACCTTTATTGCTTTTTTTTACTGCTTACTATTATAATCTTTTAAGGCTTTTTTTATTATTAGCAGTTTTATATTTTTTTATTAAAACTTTAAAGTAGTTACTAATGCTAATATAACATAAAAGGCTTAAACTTTAAAATTAAAGATTAGCTAATAGTTTTTAAGTAAATATTATAATTTAAAATAATTAGGTATTATTTTAATAATACCTAAATTAAAAAAGTTTTTAGTTAAAAATAAGGTTTTAGTAAGCGATTTAAAAATAGAAATTATTATAATGCTTTAGCTAAAACATATAGATTTTTAACGCTTTTTTTTAGCTAGTAGAAATATAAGTTCTTTTATTTCTAATGTTTTTTTAAAGTCGTTTGTTTAAATGCTTATAAATATTATTACTAAAAAGGCTTTTTTAGTAGCTAGTTTTATATTAAAGTAAAAGTTTTATCTTACTATTTTAATTACTTTATTATTAGCAATTATAATTTTATAAATTAAGTTATTATTATATTTTATTAAAATATTAAATGCTAATTTTAAGTCTATTTTTTTTTGCTTTATATTTAAAAGTAAATATTAAACTTTAGTGCTTAGTTACTTAATATAATTAATACTTAGTTATTAACTAAAAGCTATTTTAAAAGAGGTAATATTTAGTATAATATAAAGATTTTTATTTTAGAGGTAATTAATAGCTAACGCAACTTTTAGCTAATATTATAATAAAATAGTACCTTTTATTATCGTTAAAAAAAGCTTATTTTATATTATAATATTAAAGCTTTTAGTTATTTTATTGCTTTTATACTGTTTAATAAATACAAATTATAAATTAATACTTCTTTAAAGAGCTTACTATTTTGCGTTTTTAAAAATAAATTTCTTGCTTTTATTTATATAAATAAAATAGTACTTTTTACCTTATTACTTAACTTTATATAGCTTGTTAATAAACTTTTTAATATAAAACCAAACTTTTTTTTAGTTTACTATTATCTTAAGTACACTAAGTCTACTATAAAAGTTAATTATAATAAGCTAGTACTTTTTTCCTTTATACCTTTTAATATAATATAGTTTATAAACGTTAATAAAAATAATTTTACCAACGTATTTCTTTTTTAAAAAGCTTTTTTTATAAAAGCCTTCTTTTATTCTCCTTAAAACATATACTTTATATATATAATATAGCTTGACGTTATTTATACTTTCAACTATTTTTTTAAGCTTAAGTAAAAATTGTTTGCTTAAATAACCTATTTTTTTATACTAAAGCTTTATCTTAAAGCTTATTATATATATAGCTAATGCTAAAAAAATAGAATAATTTATAAGTAAGGCAAAAAGATTGCTAAAATATAAGGCTATTATAACTATATTAAAAAGCTTAAAGAAAATAATCTTAGCTTTTACTTTAGTAAGTAATATTTTAGCTCCTTTATTAAGTAGTTATATAACTAAAATAAAATTAACTTCTAATTTAAAGGTATAAAATATATTAAAAAACATAATTTTAATAAATTTATTTATAGTAGCATATTATTTAACAAAGCTTCTTTTTTTTTTTATAAAAATCTTAATTCTTTTTATTCCTTTAATTATAATCTCTTTTAAATTAAGTTTTTTATAATTAAATAACTTATCTTTATTTTAAATAACATATTAACTATAGCTTAAATTTAAAACCTATAGTTTTTATAGTAAATAATTTATGGTATAATGTTTAAGTGTATGCTATTTATTAGGGTTATATATTAAAGTAAGTAATTAAAGATATAATAAGGTATATAATAAAAGATGTAGTAAGATATATAATAAAGAATATAATAAAATATATAATAAAAAATATAGTGAGATATATAATAAGGGATATAATAAAGTATTTGTTATAGTATAAAGTAAGTAAATAAAAATAAACTGGTTTTATAGCATACTAAAATTAAAAACAAAAGATTATTATAAAAAAGTAGTAATATTTAACTTAATATTTATATACTATTTGCTATATCGCTATTAAAGCTTTATTTATATTTTAAATATATAGCTAGTATTGCTTTTTTTATTTTTTACTTGCTGTTTTTTTTTAGCTTTTTTTTTTTTTTTTTATATTAAACTCTTTTTCTTAACTTTAAGTTAAAATCTTAATACTTGTTTTTAATATAACTAATTTTACTATAGTGCCTATACTTAAGCCTTTTAACTATTACTGCTTTTTTTTTTTTTAAAGCTGTTATTATTACTACCTGCTTTTTTTCTTTAACAGTGTTAGCCTTTGCTATTATCGCAAGTATATTAGCACCTAACAATTAGTTTGCTTGTCCCATGCAGGCCTCTTTAGCCTTTGCAGTTAAAACCACGTTAGCTAAAGTTAAAATCCTAGTCCCTATTAAAGTCTAAAATACTTATGCCCAAGCCCTAAAGTTTTCTTTAAAACCACATATAAAATATATAATAAAGTAGCTATTAAAAAGCTTATACTTTGCTCCCACTTTAATATACCCCTTTTAAATCGCTTTAATCTTATTAACTAATTTTTTAACTATTAAAAAACCTTTAATAATTATATTATTCTACCAAATTAAAAGTTAAAAAAATAATATAATTTTTTCTTTATTATATTCTTTATCTACCTAAGCAAACAACTCCCTTATAGTTCTAATACTTTTTATTATTTAATTTTATAAAACAAAAAGGCTGTTTTATATAAATAAGACTCCCCTTTTTTACAAAGTTTCTTACTTTGTTAGTAAAGGTAGTAGTACTTATTCCACCTTTTCCAATGTTTTTCCTTTTATAAATTTATATATATTATATATATCTATTACTATTATTATATTAAAACACCATTTGTAATAATTATCTCATCCTTTAAGCTTTTTAAAAATATTAATTTTAATAGCGCTTATATTTATTTTTAGTATCTTAGTTACTTTGCTAGCAGCAATAATAATATCTACCGCTTTTTATCTTATTAATATATTAGCAATATATAAGCTAAATAAATAATATAATAGTATAAAAATTCAAAATTATAATAAAATTAAAACTTAGTTTAAAAATTCTTTAAAAAATTAGTTTTAATTTAAATTATATAGTTATTTAAATAAAAACTATAAAACTAATTTTAAAATTAAATAAACTATTAATAAAAACCTAATTAAATTATTTAAGCTAATTTCCTTTTAGTTTTTATATAAATTTATTCTTTTATAAGGTATTTATATATAGTACTTAAACAAGTTTATTTTACTTAGTAATAATAAAACATTAATATTATTTTAATTTAATTTGTAATTATTTACCTTTATTAATAAGTTAACATATAAGTAATTATTTTTATTTTTTAACCACAAGTTTATATAATCCTACTATATAGCAATATTTTATACTAAGTATAAAAAATTTTTAATGTTTAATATATGCTAAATAGTAATTAGTTTAATAACCTGTTTTTTTTATTGCTATTAAGTATAAATTAATTTGTTTATAATACCTAAAAACTAATATATAATATTATAATATATTATAAAAAATTCAAAAAAAATTTAAGTTAAAAAAAAATTAGTTTTTTAACTTATTTAGTTTAGTTTAGTATTTAAAATTAAATACGTTTAATTTAACATAATTTTAACCTTTATTATTTATTAATTTATTATTAGCTTATAACTATTTAATATAAAAATATAACATAATTAGTTTTTATAGCATTAGTAAAAAAGTTTTTAAGCTTATAACTTAGTGAAATAATAGGTATATGAGCGTTGTATTTAGCTATTCTACATCGTGAGTAGGGTAGGAAAACCTTATTATATATATGAACTAGTATACCAGTGTCCCTCCGTACCCCTTGTCATATACGGTACATGAAGTGACTTCTTGACACAGTTCACTTTCAGCACAGCGCATGGTGAGTATCTCTTGCTAATCGATGTGCAGCGAATTTTCATAAATACAAATAATCCACGTATCCATGTGCCCAAAATTCAATCGAAGGAGATATATATATCTGTCTAGATGGACATCTGCTGTCCGACCAGTTACGGGCTATGGTGTCGGTCGAGGACGGAGACTGGTGTTCCGTCGCCATTCTGAGCCAAGGTCGATGGGGCGGCCGCTTCGTCTATGCATATGTTGCGTTGCGCCTTTAGATAGGACAGATAGTAGGTATTACATCATCGTGCGATTCAAAAAGATAAAAATAAAAAAGCCAATCAGCTTCGTTGTTTAAGTAGGTATGTTTTGTCAGATACTATCCCAACGGACAATTTATCCTTGTCTTGACCAAGATGCTGGGTAGTCAGCATCCATCTCGACAGTGAGTACAGAACTGCTTGTAATAGGAGCCATTTCGGAGACTGGCCAATTGAAATGAAGTCCCTTTCCTATTCGGGTATCCAGACTGACTCATGTTCTATCACGATGCTACAGTTGTAGAACCAAGAAGTAGTAGCCTGTATATATATAGCCAAGGGTTAGCCACCAACGGCGTTCGGGGCTTTCGTGCAACAATAATCATAACACAAACCTATATAGTTGACTGTTCCTAGCACATTTCTTTCTAGGGGTGTATCAAATCTTTCCCTAACCTTTCTATTTTAGTACCTGAGGAATTTCTAACATAGTTGGGCCATAAGTGCGATACTTCGCTACGCCCAAGTTAGTCAACGAGAGATAAAGAAAAAAAAGGAGGACGATTCTTAGCTTCCCCAGGACTTTTATTACGTCAAGGATATTTAACATAGCGTTGCAACTTGTTTGGTTTGGGCAAATATGCTCCGCGTTTTGTATTCATTTTGCGGACAACTTTAGTAAAGAATGCATGGGATATAAACATCCACTAGGTACGTAAGATCATCAATTACCTTGAACTCTTCTACCTATATTGTTTGTCATAATCGACTCTTTATATTTTGAGACACTTTCTAAACTGATGGTAACCTATAAGAGCAAAGCTGCCTAGTTCGACTGCACACATGAGATTGTTATCATGCCCTTTCCCCCGGACTTCTACCCTATAATGTGACCTCTAAGCTCCCTAATCTTATAAATCAGTCTTAGACATTGCTGAATTTTGTAGTTGGCATAATGTGTCAAGGTGCTATACTTGAAACAAAGAAGTAGTCTGTACTTAGCATATAGCTTGTTATTAAGAGAGCTTAGAACCTCTTACAAAGCATTAGCGCCCTACCTATGGTTGACTGTTCTTGATATAGCCTATACACTATAAATACGCAGGTAAGGCTAGTATTAAACCGTGAATATTTGTGTTATGGTACTAGACGGGCCAGAGCACGAGGCAGAGACCTGGCATATGCAAGTTAACTGGAAATCCCTCCTTTATGCTCTAACAGTATGTTGATACCGCAACTACCAGCAGTTTGAACTGTTAAACTAGATAAGAGACAGCTTATTACCCATTATACAGTATGCCTCCCTACTCCGACTCCCTTCTCCTCTTGCAACCCGCTTTACAGTGATTATGACAGCAGTATAGAGAATAGAATTTATTTCACAAAACATGTTGGAACGGTTAGTAAATTAGTGCAGAATTAATGTTTATTCACAGAGTATCTAGATTCTTAGGTCATGCCAGCTAATGCTGCGCCAAATGGGGTCATTTAGTTACCGACGCTCGTTGACCAAAGCATCCCAAACGTTGTCGCTATCTTGGTACGACTCCGGGAATATACTTGTTTCTTCAGCCGCAGTTTCCCATCGTTCCTGCCCGGTCGTAACACCCCCCGCATAACCATCTGCCTGAACCATCTTTTGCCTGGTTGAGATTAACCTGGAGAGTTCCGTGGCCGCGTTTCTTACAATAGCAGTGGCAATGGCCAAGAGGGTACTGCTTATCTTCCCATCCGGCCCTATTAGGTAGCATGGTAGTATGGCTAGGAATGATGCCACTGCTGGTTGAGGTTGAATCGATTGTTGAGGCAGGCGAAGACATGCTTATGAAATCGGATGTGGCGTATAGAGTGAAGTTAGTGTTGAATGATGTATCTTATTTGTGATTTATAGATTTCAGTGCTTGAGAGCTGTGAAGATAATTTTCTTCCTGTATTTGATCCTTGAGAACTTGACTTTATATATTAGTAAGATATGGAAAAGGTATTACTTGGAACTTAATGCTGTTAGAAAACTCGAATATTATTTTCTTGCAGTCTTATTGTTGCATGAAACAACAATCTTGCGTATTGTTGTTCTCGCTTATTGTACAATGTGACGGGTCTACTGTCTGAATGAATCTGATACCAACACTGCCCAGTAAGAATCCAGCTGTACCGGACCTGAAACAGAATTGCAGTTTAAAAACACAATACAGTTCATTCATTGCCCACTTTGTAAATGAGTCACCGATCAGTGAATAGATGCTACATGTTTGCTGGCGTTAGTAACTAATCAATATCACTAATTTAGCATTGCGGCATTAACTTCACATTGCAAGTCATGTAGATGCATTCATAGAATAGACAGCGCGAGACAAATCTATTAATACCAATAACACTTAGAACACTCCGTACAAAAGGGCTGCGTTTTGCCATCTCGTGCACAGGGTCTAGGAGGAAAGTGGAATTTGGTTGATAAGCCCAAAAGCCTCTACGCGTCCCAAAAAAGGCATAATGAATACTAACGAGTTACAATCTGTAATCGCTGCAACATGACCATCCCGCCATTCCCTTGTATGCCTCTATCAACGCTGCCTCCCTCTTTCTCGCTCTTCTCGCTCTCGTCGTTCTTGTCGCGCTCTCAACTTGCAATCAGCGCACCTGCGACGGAAGAGGACGGTCTCCGGAAGGACACCAAGCGTGCAAAACCCTTCAGCGTAGTCAAGCCGGACGCCGCGGTCGCATCGAATATACTGGTTCTCTGGTGGCTCTCGTCTACCACACTGCGGGCAAGAATATAAGTTTTCCACTCTGAGACACATGATAGGCTAGAATTATAGATTGAGGGCGGCGAAGATTCTCGGGATGAGCGTATGTGGACCAGACAAATAGTGAACTTAGGCAACTTAGGTATAACTATCACAGGTTAGGTGTTAGCAAATCAATACCATAGAAGAATTAAGGGTGTATATACATTAAAGTCTTTGAGTTTACTGTTATTAGCCTTTGTTAAACAAAATATTCGGAAGAGGTATTATTGAAGAATCCCTATAATAATATTATTGGGATTTTGTAAACTTGTATAGAAAAGACTAAAAGGGCAAGCTGTGATAAAAGCAAGAAAGTAATAGATGTAGGGAAAGCAGGAGATCTTAGAGATTATATAGATATTTCAAATGCTATACTAAATACGCAGTGTGTATTTAACAATGACTACTGTGATTGAAACTAGTAGTATATTGATGTTTGTCCATTATGTTTGTCCTAGGGAAAGTGTGCTAGGACTCCGACCCGCGACCTTCGCCCCTATGACTACCTTAGGATATGTGATAAAAGAATGGACTTTTATATATATGGGACTAGTTAATAGCAGTTTTATTTAGAGTTTCTCGTGTACACATAGGTGTTCGAAGCCTACCTGTATATGGACCTCGTACCCGGGATCAAGGGAAGTTCATGACAAACTGCATTAAGGGATGTAAATATGGTAACTGTAGCACCTATAAAACTGAACGTAGCTTCCAAAGGTGCCACAATACGGCAAAATTTGTTTGAAGGACTCGCCTGATAGCGCAGAATGGCCTCAGGTGATCTATGTTGGGGTACAAAGGGTGAGAACACGGGTTGGGAGGTAGTTCCGATTATCGCAGGGTGAAGGTCAGGTGAAGCACCTTGTCCTACGGGTTGCAGGTGATATAAGGGATTCAATTTTCGGATCCCGAAACTCCAATCCTAAAGGCTTCTATACTGATTATTCGTCGTTCGAATGTAGCACTGAATTTATTCCTTCGTGGGTTGTTTTTGCCTATCAATGGTGTTTGCAATCACAGGGAACCATGGCTGCACCAAGTAATTATCAGAGTAAGAGTGTGCTTAGAGAACACTGCACTGAACTTTGATATCTCTAGAGATGTATGTACATTATACCAGGAATATCTACCTAATTTAAGGTGCACATATAAGGTATAGATTTGTAGCCCAGCCATAGAAATACACTACGTACGTCATGCGCCCCCTGCTCTTGCGGTGAAGCGTTTTGCCAGGGTGCAGTACCTACCTGTGTATACAAGTGAACCTGTCACTGTTCGATTTTAAATCGGCACATTGTACTGATAGTGCAGGCCCGAATTCCTATTCAGTGCCAAGGTTACACTCACACTCGTAAATTTGCTACCTATTCTAAGGTCGGATCTGTTTACTGATACCAAGCTGTGTATAGTTTTGCTTATAAGTATACTAGTAGGTTAGGGGTACCCAGGTCCACTGGGTGAGTTGGACGCATGTGGTAGTGTAAATGAGCTAAAGCGAATAGTAGTAGCGCTGATAGGAATTGAACCCAAGTATGGTTATATATAACCATGCGCATGCACTCTACGGACGCGACTACAATTAGTTCTAACCTAAGAATTAACCGGGGGGGCCTGGCTAGCATGCGCCATACCCCTATAAAGAGCGATTTTTACTAAACACCTCGCAAAGATATCGCTCCTCTTTACCTTACTTTCTTTTCTTACTTCAATAGTTATAACGACCGGCAAGATTATTTACCTTTTCGAGGTCGCTGATATTTTCTTAGTTTTATAACTTGCGCTGCTAGTCCTGCAAGCTGGGCGCGAGCTCACTTTGCGAACGCTATTGGACGTACGAGCCTAGCTAGCATATGGTCGTTTTTCAACGGGACCTTCCGGCCGGGCGCAGAACTTCTGAGTCCTGATATGCCTTTATGTAAGTTTTATGCCACATCAGATTCAGCCGCGTACTAAGGTGCAGGGGTTGGTTGCATAATAACTTGCGCTATAAAGACCTGAACCCTCCCAACTTACAGAGGAGAGGTCCAGGAATTTATATGATTAAGTCTTTACCATTACACCTCTATCTCGTAGCGACCTACGTGTAACTCATCTTCACTCTGGAGCCAAAACCTCTGACAGTGGCAATGTAGCTTTATACTCCCCTGGGTACATTTTGGCCCCCAAATATGGCTAAGCAACTGCTAGGATGCTATGTGCAGTTGGTTGCCGAATCATGCACCAGGGTAGTATCGCTACTAAGCGAATAAAGCTTTTCAGCTGATCCTTCAAGTGAAGTACTTATTCCATAGCTTCGCACACGAGACCCTAAGATCTTTTGACTACGTGCAAATACATCAACTGGTGGGAAACGACCATTGTCTCATCCCATATTTTTCCATATTCTTTTCCATATTTTACCACTTTGTAGCTTTTCATAAATATATTGAGTATTGAAATCACCTATCCTACATACTCGCTCCTGCCAGCCTTCCACCGTAATGCCTACAGTCTCTCTCGATCCAGAGGCCATCGAGCAGCTCAGTGGTGAACGAAAGACTCTCCTTGACGCCATAGACAACTTGCGAAAGCATGGCATCGACCGTTTCGTGGACCTCCCCCAGATCATCGTTGTCGGTGACCAATCCTCGGGCAAGTCCTCTGTGCTCGAAGCCATCTCACGATTCCGCTTTCCTATGAAAAATGAATTGTGCACGCGTTTCCCCATTGAACTAGTGCTTCGAACCGACCCGCAGACTAAGGTCCATATGCAAGCACAGCCTGGATCTGCTTCCACCGACGTAGCACATACCTTTGATGAGACAGGATTTGACGAAGAAGATCTGCCGCGCATCATCGAAGACGCAAAGACTCGCATGCTCCAGGACGGCGCCACCTTTTCAGAAGACGTCTTGAGCGTCGAGATATGCTCACCGGATGTTCCTCACCTAACTCTTGTCGATCTTCCCGGTTTCTATCATTCCTTGAATAAAGATCAATCGGCCGATGGCCGTGAGGTTGTAGACCGCCTTGTTAAGTCCTATATGGCACGGAAGAACAGCATCATCTTGGCTATCGTGTCAGCCCGCAGCCAAGCTGTCATGCAAAAGGTCCTGAATGAAGTTAAAGAACATGATAAGAACCAGGAGCGGACACTTGGGATTATCACTAAGCCTGATCTACTTATCCCAGACTCTCGAGATGAAGATGAATTTATTAAGCTAGCCAGGAATCAGGATCACTCACATCAACTCGCGTTTGGATGGCATGTCCTGCGCAATCGCGGCGAGTCGGAAACTTCACTGACACCTAAAGAGCGGGATTCCAAGGAGGCGGCGTTTTTTGACTCGGGTATCTGGTCCGCCATTCCTTCTAATAACCGTGGTGTCGCTACGCTTCGTAAAAAGCTTGCCAGCATACTCCTGGACCATGTTCGGAAGAATCTAGACACGCTAATTAAGGACATTCAAGAGAAGATGGACCTCCGTAAAAAGACCCTGGAGCGTTTGGGGCCCCCAAGATCCTCGCCACCCCAGCTTCGTGCACACCTCGATAAGATAGCCTCCCAATTCCAACTTCTCTCTCTTCGCGCAATTGAGGGCCACTACTCGGATGAATTCTTCGGTGGCCTCTATCCTGATTATTTATCTGCATCAGTAGATGACAGTAGGATCAGAAAGCTTCGGGCTCTTATACGCGATTTAAACCGAACGTTTGCCTACGTCCTAGCAACCAAAGGCTCGAGACGTATTATCCTCCCCGAGCGCACGGATGGCGGTCAGGACCATAAAAATCCAGAAAGCCAAGAAACCAGCTTGCCATCATTTCTGCGTGCCCTAGAAACTCAATACCCATTTGACAACCCTGAAGAAGTTACCAGAAGCGCAATAAGGGCGGAGCTGGAACCTCTGTCTTCTGCGAACCAGGGAACAGAATTTCCCGGTACTACTAACGACCTCCTTGCGGTAAAGTTGTTTCAGGATCAATCTCGCCCCTGGGAGGCAATTGCTCGCTTTCATATTGACTTCTTATTGCGCATTGTCAAGTCTTTTGCCGAGAAGCTTGTGACATATATCACTGGCCCAGATGAAAAAACTTGCTCTGCTATTCTATTGAATATTGTCGACCCGTTCTTCGAGAAATGTACGTTGAAACTTGAGCGAAAACTACAGGAGCTTCTGTACCATTTTCGAAGCGGCTATCCGCAACCTTCAGACGCAGAGTTCCGGGCCATCCTTGCGAGACGTCATCAAAAATATTTAACCCCGAAACTTTTGCAGAACTTACTTGCCAGCCGCCCGGAACTATTTACTGAGAGCGGTAAACGCCAGCTTACTACTGAATTGTTCCCCCCCGGACAAAAGGGCGAGTTTGGAGTGGACAGACTGATCAATAAGTCGGAAACTTACTATGAGGTAACTGTCCTTACTCGAGAGGAAAAGTACTCTGGCTCACTTATTCTAGTTATCATTACGGAACTTCACGGATAACGTAATTATTCTGGCTATTGAAAACTGCCTTATCAAGGATCTACCCACGATCTTTACAACTAGCGTGGTATCGCAAATGGAAGATGATATGCTAGAGCGATTAGCAACCGAGTCTACCGATATCCAGGTGGAGCGGGCAGAGTTGATAGTCGAGTGCGAAGCGCTTCAAAAAGGCCTTGACATCTGTAAAACCTACAGAGGTCGAAACACAACTGGTATGTGCATAACCAAGACAGACGTCCCCTCCCCAACCCAGACCTGAGCACTTACTCTGCAACTTAGTACTACCGGCAATTCCTCTCCGGCCGAAAGATTACCCATCCATATCTGTGCAAAGCCCTAATGTCTCAGAAACTTTTGCATCCCCTTCGGGTGGCAACATTCATACGCCTTCTCAGACGCCTAGCTCTGGCACTACACCCAGCGCCAACGCCAAAGGTAGTGGCCTTCCATCCCCGGGGACCTTGTTTCCAACAAGTGGTATTGCCAATAATGGAATTGCTTCTGCGTCCAGCAAATTCGGTGCCTCAACAAGCGCGAACAGTAACCAAAACACTGCTCCCTCGTCTGGTCTATTCGGTTCGGCAAACAGAGCCTCGTCTAGCCTATTTGGAGCTTCAACAACCACAACCACGACTACAAATCCTACTACAGGCTCTAGCCCTTTTTCCTTTGCAAAGAACCCACTTGCGAACCAAAACTCTGTTCCCGCAGCCAGTCTCTTTGGTACTTCCAGCCGCGTAACTACTGATCAAAACACGGCGGCCAATAAAAATAACGCGACGGGCACCAACCCATTTGGCAATTTAACGAGCACAGCCACCAACAAAAATACCATATCCGGACTCTTTCGAACCGGAGGTAACAATGTCTCAAGTTCAGGGTCATGTATGTAACTATCCCTGGATTGCTATGCCATATGCTGACCGCTAGTCACTTAGAATAGCCTCTGGTTCTAGTCTTCTAAAACTTCCAATGCCAATAGCTCTATACCGCGAGTCGAGAGTCGGATTTTTGGAGATCTTAGTATTTCGACATATCTGTGCGACAGGTTTATGTAAAGATTTCTCGCCAGAAGAACTGAGGTGGATGAACTGGACTTATCAGCTGTATGAGGATTGAGGGCATTCTCACTCAGTATCTGGTACTTCGGGCTCTGTATAGTATATCTGGGGGAGCTAATCCCTGGAAAACTGTTACGTAAAGATCTATTCGGTTTTCTTCGACTAAATTGGCCTTTGGTAATGGTGAAATACGAATGGGGAAAGTATATTGATGCCATTGCTCTTCTTGTAATCAGCCTTAATATTGTCCCTTTATCAAAGTGATGAATTGATGCATGGCTTAGCCGTGGTTTGTCTATCTCTTAAAATAGTTCTAGTTTGCCGATTCTTGAGCTCGACGTTATATAACATTGTAGTCCCATGGTCATTCATCGACTGACTCCAAGAAGAGATTCGCGGAATTAAAAACATGCTACGCACCGCCCCTATCGTTTCGCAATAACCCACAAGAATGAATGCTGATCAACGACATCATCCGCAATGTCCGCAACCACGACTTCCAAGCCCGCCTTCTTTATCTTCTCCAGGGTCTGCTCCTGGCCCCACCCGCTCCAGAACATCCAGCCCCTATCATCGAGCCATTTCTCCATGACCGCAGACTCCATCTCCTCCGCCGCGAAGTTCGCGACGAAGTGTCCGCCCGGCTTGAGCCATTGCGCGATGCGCTCGAACAGCGCCTCCTGCTCAGTGCGAGGGAGGTGGATGATGCTGTAGAATGCAACCACGAGATCAAGGGATTCGCTCGGGAATGCGAGGGCGTTCATGTCGCCTTGGATGAGCTCCAACCGGTGCGCTGCCTCGTCCTCGGGACCAGAGATAAGATTTCCTCTCGCCAGAGATAGCTGAGTGTCGGAGAGGTCGTTTCCGATGACTTTTGTACCGGGGTGGGATAGAAGCTTCTGGGTGATGGGAAGCCCGCAGCCGCATCCTAGTTCGAGAAACGCGGGGGCTTCAGGCTTGTTTTCTAGATTGAGGTACCCTAACGCCTTGTCTAAGTATGCCACTCGCTGCTTGGAATTTGGAATTGCCCATTCGTTATATGTCGGCGCCATAGCATCGTACGATGCTTTCAGGCGCTCCTTGAGGTTCTCGGGGACATCGGCAGTGGCGGGATCCATTGTAAACGTTATTCTACTCTCAATAGTAGTTAAATGTAGAGCGACAAGTATTTTTTTTGCAGATTTCCAGAACTTGTCGAATAGCGCCCCGAAGTAGCTATTTAGGTTCGCCGTTGCGATGAAATCAGGCAGAGGTGAGTCACCGCCGGCTTGGCGACAATTGGAGATCAATGTTAGAAATAGTGGCCTTACCAGGCACGTGATCAAATGATGTTTCATATCATAGGGAGAAACAGAAGAGTATATCACAAACCTCCTGGGGACCTGGGCGTTCAAGTTAGAACTAAGGAAACGGGAAGGTCGAGTTTATTAGGATTGAACCCCATCTAGTACTGAGATTACATGACCATTCCCTGTCCCACATGCTTTCTAATAATTATCAGCTCTCTAGGAACTAGACCATGCTTGCACTATCATCTCTTAAAGGAGCATGGCGAAGATCCTCCAGGCTGTCCTAATGTCCAATGCAGTAGCTCGAGTTATAATTTGGATGCGCAGAGCCAGTGAGGTCGTGAGGAAATAATATGACCTCTCAGAAAGAATGTGATGTGTTTCTTGAAGTTGGAAATCAAGGGCCTAGCGGAGTTGTTCCATTAGACATGGTCGTCTCGGGTAGTGAAATGGAAATTCGGGAGCCGAGATAAGTCGAAGTAACGTAAAGGAAATAAATTAAGTCGGGCGAGAAGTAAAGTCGAAGCCGAACACCGACAGAGGGTACGGACCTCTAAGACAATCTAAAAGGGTCAGAAAGAAAGCTAAACCGAATGATGTCCCGAAACTTGAAAACAATAAGTTGAAATAAGTGAAATTCATAGAGAAAGAGGTATGGTAGGAAGATAACGAGTCAGGACGATACCTTTTGAATGAAGGCCTTTGGAGGTCTCTATTGGCGCTACATTTGGTATTCGTGACGCCACTGACGTTGATTATAATCTAGTTCTAGGCCGGTTCGTCACTGCCTACCCGAGGGATATGTGGAGAGTTATGCCGTATCCGCGGATTGTGAGTCCGATTGGCGATCGGTGGATGTATCGACGCTACTTGTCTCCTGGGCGGAGTCGTTGTATCTCATGTCCGATGGGCTGTATAGAGTTGGCCAATGATATGTTTTCCCATCGAAACCGATGCACCAATTCAGCTCGGAAGCCAGCTTTATATTCTGTAATCCGTAATAGGTAAACGGATCCCGCACGGCAAGGTTATAGACGGGTTGGCCAAGAGACAGTCGTGCAAAACTACCACCGGTGCAGGTCTGAAGTGATAGAGTCGCGTCATCCGGTCGGTAATCTCTTCGGAAAGCCACTTTGCATTCCCGGTAGCGGGCTTTGGCATCATCTGGCGGAGGAAGGTAGTCGGCCGGGAAGTTGGTGACCCAGCCATATGGGATAGGACCACCGGTGAGTAGATCACATTCCCGGTCAATCGCATCCTACACGACTAATGGACCACGACCAACTACAACATCCCCACAGTAGGCAGAGTAGTTCTGCCCAACGCCGTTGTCCACAATTAAGTCGGCCATACACTGGATTCCTCTCACATAGAAGTGAAAGAGACGCTCGCCGTGCCCCATGATAGCAGATGTGGGAACATGCTGAGTCAGTTGGTCCTGTATTTTTTGCTAAATTAGTGTCAACAGTCTCAGAGATGGAGGAGAGCTACATACGGGTGAACCAAGACTGCCGATTTGAGACTAGGTAAAAGGACGAGTCATTTTATGAAGTTGGTTTCGATCATGGGAAGATGTAGTTGACGATGATGATGGAAATATGTATGTGTGCTGAGAGGTACCTAGCTCTAGGCATATATGCTAAACTGCCTAGATTTATGACGCCCAAATGAAGACTGTCGAATGTTTATGTTTTAGAAGGAGCAAGCGATAAACAACTTAAACTAACAGGCAGTTCGGTTAGGATACTACATAGGGGACATGTTAGGCATAAGCAGGACAACACCCGTAAGCCGCAAGCCGGTTACCCAGCGAGTTGGGAAGGTATGAGTGGAGAAAAGAAAGAACATATTTTCGGCACCTACAACGAAGGAAACGTCTTGGTATATGGTAAGGCTCTTCTAGAATTTTAGGAGCTACTAACCAATCCACAAGAAGGCCCGAAGTGAAAGTCTTCAACGGCAAAAGCGCCTTCACCACCGGTCAACAAAGCTGCTCATAAACCAGTCATACATAGGAAGCACCAACATGGCCTAAATAGTATCGTAAAGTTGTAATTAGCTATTGTGTGTTTATAGTGTATTTATGCCTCTACTGATATTTAAATTGAAATAGTATACAAACGGGATTGTGGTGTAGGTATTAACAGTAATTCATCCCTTACCACTGTATATACAGCACTGTTATCGAGCTATGTACGCATTTCAAGCACCACATCAACCGTGATCACAAGCTGAGCGAGGGGAACAAAATGCCGAAAAACAAATACGATCGGAAATTCACTACGTCCCGGAACTTCGAGATATCAACACCAAGACGCAACCCTCCCTCTTCATGTGAAAACGGAAGAGAGATATCGATCACATTGACGAGGGTGAAGGTACATGGGACCCAACATTCTAAAATGAGAAGTGTACAGTTCAACGTCCTGGAGCTCGGCAGTATGTTCTAGGACATACGTCTGTGAAATTTTGGAGGTGAATACTTAACATGCTTGGTTGACAAACTCCTTACTCTTTAACGCTGTGAAGTGAGAACCCTGAATCAGAAGCATCTCCCAACTCTGATTTTAACGTTAAAGCTGGTATTTCATAATCTCCACCATTCTGGTGACGATACCCAATAGGCTTCGTGACAGAAATGGTTCGCAACCTTTGACGAAGTTCGTCGGCCATCGACTTGAATATCGCCTCGTCCGATCGATCAGCCCGATACACGACGAACGGTGGGAGAACTTCGAAACCGGTGTAATGGAACAGGCCGTGGTTTATCGGGAAAAGCAGGTCGCCAATAGGGCCGTTGATTCCCCGAGCAGAAAAGTGATCGCTCCAACCGCCCACTGTCACGACCACAAAAGCCCGCTTTCCTTCCATTTTCCCCTCTCCGTATCGGTCGCCCCATCTTGTCTCGTTGTGCTCCCCGACGCCGTATGCAAAACCATTTGAATAGACCCTTTCGAACCAGCCTTTCAAAATTGCAGGCATACCCATCCACCACAATGGGAATTGAACGATCACGGTATCCGCCCACAAGAGCTTTTCTTGTTCGCGCTTCACGTCGTCTGTGAGATTGTTCGATGCAGTTGCCTCCGCCGAGGCATATACCACCTTAAAACGGGCATCGGGTGAAAGGTGTGGGAAGTCTGCGCGATCGATTTCGCTCTTCCATTTCATGGCATACAGATCAGAAACTTGCACCTCATGGCCCTGCGTTTCCAGTTCATCGACGGTGGTTCGAAGGAGAGCTCCATTCAGAGACTGTGGCTCGGGATGAGCGAAAATAACGAAGACCTTCATTTTAAAATTTAAGGAGGCGAATGATTTCTTGGATTGAGCAAAGATGTATTAACAGAGCCTGTTGATTCCCCTATGGAATTCATTCTCTTATAAGCTATGGCAGATATCGTATCGCGGGCATTTAAACAACGCACTCGGCTCACACAAACTATCCGAAGGCCAAATATCTAACAAGCCTAAAAGGGGCACATCTCAGGGCTCCGCGGCCCAGACATTTGTTTTCAATCTTTCTAAGCTGACCTATCTAATCGACCCTTCGGATGAGCAAGCAGCCATAGTGTTCGGCGTAATAGAATACCCGACGTAGCAGTACGCTAACTACACGTGGCTACTGTACACGTTATCTAGTAGGGCACCGGTACAGTATTTCACTCTACTGTAAGTCAATGACTCAAGTAAAAATACAAGCAACAAGCTTCATCTCTAACAATTAGTCAGCTCGGCAGTTTTCCGGCAGTTTTTCGGACGGCTTTTACGGAGTTAGCGTAGATGGAGAACTTGTCCACCTAATCGCATATCAGCCCATTCTCTTTCAACCAGCGCGATCAATGAACTTTGCAACCTCGATAAAGTCATTAGACCAAGCCCTCGTACTGTAATTACCAGAAGCCAATGATACCTATTATAAAATGGCCGTCTTAAGATCGGCCATTGCCTTTATTCTTAAGTATCTATTACTATATCCGATCCCAAGCTTTTGTAGTCGGGCCTTATATGCCGTTATGTTAAGGGGTATTGTAACTAGTAGGTAGACGTTACGTTCTTGAGTATAGCGTATAACTTGGGATATACGGACCATAACCTACCCAATAGCCACCTCTCGAGACGAACCCTGACAAATCGGCAGTTTTAAACACAAGTTTCCTTGAGCGATAATCAAATTTCTTTGTAGTGGAACCATAAGCTTAACAATCAATACTCTGTGATATTTCGCTTTGAAGAGTTTTCGGACACAGCGCGTAAAATACACAGCTCAGGGGCACCAACTGGATGTCGGCTCGATTGAGAGGACTTAGATCATCGATTAAGGTGCTACCAACATTTAGGTGCCGTTCACATCGAGAATAGGTTGTTCTAGCCAACCTCTGGGCATAAAACACGGGTTATGCGCGTTCGCTGATATAAGGGGAAGCTCCCTACTACGAAGGGACAGAAACATCCCAGAAGGGCAGATTCAGAGCAGGACATGCATAATCATACATCCTGGAAAAGACAGCGTCGACCACTGGCGTAGTGTGAACCCCCAGCCTAACCAGCGACTCTCTATCGGCGTGGTAGTGTGGCCAGCCTAGCTTGGGTAATCCTCGGGCAGGGTCAGCTGCAAAGGCCGCCCAGGCCTCTTGCATGATACCCGTGAGTTTCGCTTCATGTGGCGAGGGCGCAATGCCGCTAACGGATTCGGAATTCCCCATCACCATGTTAACCTCGACGCCGTGGTACGCGCCGCTTGATGGTGGATAATAGAGCCTCAGATTCCCCCAGTCCGCCATGTACCGTGCGCGGTAGGTCGGCGCGGCGGCCCTGGACCGCCAGTACATTTCAGCAGCCGTAGCGCATGTGAAAGTCTCAAGCTCGAATTGTTCCCAGGTGCTTTCCGGCAGCGACTGTCCCTGCGCCAACGCTGAAATCCGGTAGAAACCGGACTCGTGGTCTCCATGTATCTGGAAATGAGGTAGCGGGGCAAACGTGCCGGATCTAAGCCGGGAAACGTACTCAGATACCGAGAAGATAGTAGCATCGTCCACAGTGGCTTGAAATGGAGGCACCGAGCGCGTGGGAGAGTTTCCGGGTACTGGTGGCACGGTCCTGACGGCACTCAGTATCGATTGGAAGGATATGTTCTCAGACCGCATGCACGAGAGTGGCGAGTCGGAAGCTCCACAGCCGAGTGTCGAAGCGACGTGATTCCAGTTGGCGGCAGCTACGTCGGCGTCGAGAATGGGAAACGAAAATATGCTGCCCGAATGGGCCATCGTCCCTGCGACGATTGGGTTATCTTTGAAAGCGAACGCCCAGTTACTGACCGCTACCGCCCCGGATGACTGCCCTATGATGATAATGCGGCCAGGGTCTCCACCAAATGCGGCGATGTTCTCGTAGATCCATTCAACGGCAGAGTACTGGTCGAGAAAGCCGATATTCTGTGTTGTCTCGGGCGAGCCCGGAAATCCGAAGATGTTCATGCGGAAATTGAACGTAACAACAACAACGTCTTGCGGACCGGCGAGATTCCCGCCATAGTAGAATGGCGTATGGCTCGAACCAGCAGAGAAGCGGCCTCCGTGAATCCACACAATCACCGGCTTCAATCTACGCCGGGACTTATATGTTCCTGACCAAACGTTAAGCGTAAGACAATCTTCGCTTTGCGTATTGTTGAGCTGATTGACAAAGTTGCCATATATTCTCTGATACTGTGATGTAGCATTGGGATATGCAAACATGCTGGACTGAATTTGCGGACAGTCGGGACCCTGGCCTGTCGTGAGTGCTGATTATCGAGAAATGGAGCGGACATACATAGTGATCTGCATCTATGAACCCTTCAAGGTGAAATTTGGCTGGTACTGCAAACCTAAGTTGACCAGTTGGGAGAGACGCATACGGGATTCCCAACCACTCGCATACAGAACTAGGGACGCCGGGGTGGCCATTAATGTGAGCTCTAGCAGTCCGAGCGACGCAATCCACGAGTTTGACGGCTGAGCTCGATTGAAGCCGTAGAACCAGAAATAAGCTTTTGCAAAGCATGAAGCTTCTCATCCTGGAAAAATCAAGAAGTGGAATGAGGCGAGGAAGATGTAGATTACCGCGATATTCAATCAAATATCAGAAAGATGCGCACACTGAAACAGGATAGGATCGTAGCTACGACTTGGACAACGTCTATGGTCAACAAGTATCGAGATGCGAGACGATACTACTTGGAACCCGAACACTTAGAGGGGAAGGTTGCCAGCGGAACGGCCCGAGCCGGGGTGGGCCCCTGTTCGAAAAGGAGCTAATGATGCACAATGCAATCGTCTTAGTGAATACGATCAATATGTGCAAACACCGGAACTCGCGGTTAGGCTTCAGATGAGGGATAAATGCACACCTTGTAGAACAGGAACCCGTTGAGGGTAACTGGATCTGTCGGCGCTCAGACCGTATAATTATGCCAAAGGCTGATGTTAGAGAATCAGAAATCTAGTACCTAGGAAAGAATAGGGGCCGTGTCGATGTTGCCCGTCATGCAGTCGTTGTTGTCGGTAGTTGTGCTTCCTAGAAGCAAGCTATAAAGAATGATGTTAGTACCTCTCTTATGGAGACCTATAGACGAGCCATAAAGCTTAAAATAGAAGTTATCTGATCGATCCGTTCGCGAGGTTAGTGGAACGACCTGACCATGAAGCTGGCTGTCTGCGGATGAATTATGTATTACAAGATGAGTGTGCCCTATGGATGCGAACGGACTGAGCCCCTGAACGAAATACCGATCGTTTTACAGAAGATGGGATTGGCATTTTACAGAATGGAATATCGACAGCTTAATTTCATTATCGTCGACAAATGGATATAGTGAATGAACCCAAGTTAGTAAAACATGACGCGCCCTGCGCTAGATTCCATCGCTTGTTCAACCATGCTCTCATATTCCATCCATTAATCCTCACGCCAGGGTCATGATTTCGATTGACGGTTCTGTGTACCCCGGATAAGCCGGGGAGTGTGGCTCCGAGATATTCCTTCCCTTTCCAAAGCATGCTTACAATGTCCATAGCGTATTGATGTAACTATTTTGAATTCTAGCGTCAACAGTCTGGTCAAAGGTCATGCTATGCTAAATGAATCAATGTTATTCGGCCATGATGAGTTCCTCGCCGGGAACCGAGGCCCGATAGAGTAATCTCTCTTTGCCGTCTCCTCGCGGCCTGTAATGCATGGTAAAATCATTCCGCCACATGACAAGGGTTCGGGGCGCCCATTTGACCTCGAAAGTATAGTTTCCGCTATCAACCATACTCCAAAGAATATCAAGGATTTCTCTGCTTCTAGTCCTATCAATTCCCTCGATGTAGGCCCATTTTCGTGCTCCGAGAAAGATAGCCTTTTTGCCTGTCGTCTTGTCCACATGTATCGCCGGATGCCTCACCCCCGGCCAATCATGCCAGTTATCAGTCTCGGGCGCAGTCTGCCCCTGGCGTAGCGGGCCAACCGGATGGATTCCATATGGATAATAAACGCAGTCGTTGTGGATCCATTTTCCTTTCAACTCCTCCTTTATATTCTCCGGGACATCTTTTAACAGACGTTGCATGTTGCAAAAGAAGGTGCTGACGGGATTCGGCACGAGGACGACGGCGATCAGCAGGCCTATCTTAGGACCGACCTTTTCGAAGTATCCATCGACATGCCAATCAAGTTCATAGTCACCCTTTCCACTCTGATTGGTGATATCTGTTTTTTTCATAGCAGGGCGCGAAATATCCTTTCCTCTGCTCATGCGAAACGCGATATCCAACAATTGGTCCCCATTCAGGTCGCACTCAGGGAAACATCCGACTAGGTCTTTGTCCAAGGCCTCAGTTATTTCATTAATCTGCAGGTTGGAAAGTGTGGTGATATCAAGACCGTTTAGCGTGGCGCCGCAAGCCTTTCCGCTCCGGATGACGGTGATAGTCTAGTACGTTTTTGCGGCCATGATTGCCGATGATCTTGAGGAGCAAGTTATGGAACAAGGAAGAACTGGATCTATCATAAGCGAGGCCAAGCGTACTCTTAAATAGACGCCCATGATGGAGAGAAAATGCACGGTAAGGACATATATACTCGTTGCATCAAGCTGATAAGTAATTTCTGCAGTCATGGTTGGAGGGTAACACCAGGATGGAACGCCACTTAAGCGAGGAGCGGGGTTAATAGCATGCAAGAATCCATCACTCGGCATTCCTATTTATCAATGGTGTGTCGGGCATCCATGATGAACCGACTGGCCACGAGCTTACCAAGGGCCATAATACTGTTCGATCGGGGACAGTAATGGACCATGCCACCCTTTTAAAGCTACCCCGTCGGAAAAATGATACCTATGTTGCACATAGAGTCCCTTATCTAACAGTAGACCTTACTTCGAGAAAGCTCGAGATAGCTTGTCAGGAATTGGAGTACGGAAAATCGATTTGTACCATCATATAACACCATCCCACACTCGGACTTACTCCGTACATGTTTCTTCCCTCCTTCAAGCTTTAGTCTTGTATGAGACTTCCTACCAATATACCACATATTGTACCTGACCTTGAGAACTTCCCACTTCGTGACATAGCTTATCGGAGGTGGGGCTATTAGCTACTCATTACCACTATTTTTAGGTTAATAAACCTATTAAAAACAAAAACTAATATAACCTTTTTACTACTTTAGTTTTATTAGTGTTTTTATTTTATAATTTATTAATAAAGCTTTATATTATATTTATATTATTAAAATTTATTTAATTATATTTTTACATTTTTTAAAAAATTATTATAAGTTAAATAAAAGTTTTAATTTTTAAATATAACTAAGTAATATTATATATAATAATATATTTAAGTATATTAATATATTATTAAATATATTGTGCGTGTTTTTTACTGCGTGCCTTAATTAAATACTAAGTGTAACTAACCGAATAAGGTGTTTAAAAGTACACCCCCTTATCGTTGGTGATTTAACTTCATGTGGTAATAACTCTTATATCTAACAATAATCTATATATTAGGTACCCATAGGCTCACTTAGGCCCTTAGGTCCTTGGCAATAGGTCAGGCCTTAAAACCCTACTTCCACCGTCCTTTCTCATGTCATTTTTTCTCAAGCGTGGCGTATTTTGACGTTATCTGCTAAACCTCCATTTGAGGAATACCGCCTCATAGGCTAGTGCCAACAAGATGTCCACGCCATCATCAGTCGTTACGGATCTCTGGGCCGTCGCAAGAAGCCGACTAGCGCCCGAGCATCAATCCCAGCTCTCCCTGAGTGCCATGGATGACGGGTCTCGGTCTCCGCTACAGGCGCTTCTACTTCTCGTGCAAGAAAAGCAGAAAATGTCTATGGAGAAACGCTGGAGGCTTAGAAACGGCTCCGGAAAGGTTGTTTTCATCAGAGATCTGTTCGAGAAGATCGCCCACTGGATTAACAAGTTCAAAGAAGTTGGCGACACAATAGTCACGTACGATCCTACTCATGCAGCTTTACCATGGGCTGGAATACGATTCTTACTCCATTTAGCAATCAGTGATATTGAGATATTCGGATCGATAGTGGAAGGCGTAGAGACATCATCACGTCTTATTACCCGCTGTGGATTCTACGAAACCGTATATCTTGCACCGATAATCGCCCAGACTACCGAGTCCACGGGCTTACTTAAAGAGAATATCGTTGAACTTTATGTCGAAATTCTAATCTATCTCGCGAAGGCGGCAAAATACTATCAGGGAGGGACGGGGAAAAGGATAGTGCAGAGTTTGGCCATATCTTCCACAAAGTTCCAAACACAACTGAAAGCAATCTTACAAAAAGAAACGGAGCTTCAATCAATACTCCGATTAGTGGAAAGCGAACGAATTGTAGGCATTAGCAATATGGTGAGCTCCATGAATATATCTTCCGTGGAGAACAAAGACAGTTTGGGCGCCATGAAAAGATAATGGAGTCCCTTGAGCAACCCTTGACCCGGGTTGTTGGCCACCTCGCGCATTTTGAGGAGAGGATGGAGCAACAGGAGTGGTTGAAGGTATCACAATGGCTTAGCAATGTCAGCTTTCGTGAACAGCACGAACTCATCTTTCGCGAGCTTCTTCCCGGAACAGGCGAGTGGCTCCTCGACCGCTCAGAATACCAGCAGTGGCAATACTCCAGTTCATCCTCAGTTCTATGGATCCGCGGTATCCAGGGCTGCGGCAAAAGCAAACTTTGCTCCCTTGTTGTCCAGAGACACCTCAGTGGAGTTCAAAATGCCGACATTAACGCGGCGCCGGTCGCCTACTTCTACTGTTTCAAAACTCACGACAGATCGCTTTCAAGTCCGACAACAATCTTATGTGGTATTTTAAAGCAGCTTGCTCATTCGAGGACGGGAGACGGATTTCACCATAAAGTTTTCACGGAGTATGAGCGGCGAAAACAAGGTGCTGACCGTGACGGGGTTGATATATCATCTCTCACTTTGGAAGAATGTGGTGATCTCATCGTGTCTGCGGCATCTGATTACCCAATCCAGATATTCTTGGATGGAGTCGATGAAATGGATGATAGTCGCGAACTTCTTGAGGTATTGAACCGCATTGTCGAAGATGCTTCCAATGTAGTCAAAGTGTTTATCTCAAGCCGAGATGAGGCTGATGTAGCATTTTGGTTACACGATGTCACATCGGTAATCATCACGAGCTCAGATAACTCTAAAGATATATCAAAGTTCATCACGCGAAGTGTTGACGCTGCCATTGAAAAGAAAAGGCTCCTGAAGGGGAAGGTAGCTCCAGAACTAAAGCAGCATATTATCTCCAAGTTGAGTAATGGCGCAGGGTCCATGTTCCTTTGGGTGTCTTTACACCTGACCCAGCTTTGCGATCGGAACAAATACAAGCTTGAAAAAGACGTCCTTTATGCACTGGAGTCACTACCAGTGGACCTGAAGAGGACATTCGACCGAATCTACCAAAATATCAACGAGTACCCGCAGTAGGCAAAGCAAGCCACGAAGGAAGTATTCGCATGGCTTCTAGTTGCACAGCGGCCATTATCTAAACATGAGCTCGTAGAGGCAATTAGCAGGCAATCAAGTAACAATAACCACACCCCAAGTCGTTTTGAGGTGAGCAAATTTCAACTTTTGCCAATATTTCTTGTATGCTAACATCAATTTAGACCCAACTGGACGAAGGGGTTATACTAGATTTATGCTCTAGTTTCTTGGAACACAATCCTAACTCGCAGTACTTCGCCTTCGCCCATGCCTCTATCTTAGAATATTTTCAGTCACTTCCTGAATATTCTTGTTCCGCTATCAACTACATGGCAGCGCATCGCTGCCTAATACAGCTTGTTCAATATGACGACAATCTAGACCCCTTCAGTGAATTCAACTCAACAGCCGCCAATTCTTTTATGTCCGACGAAAGTGATAGGGCTTCTCCTATGATTAATATCAGCTATAAAGGTGGCCAGCCCTCTTTCAGGCGCTATGCAGTTTGTTACTGGGCCCGCCATTATGGAATAATCACAGAACAAGATAATATATCACGACTAGACGAAACCCTCATGGAGTTTGTTTTCAACAATGAAGGCAGCACTTTCGAGATTTGGCTTGATGAATTGAGAGAGTTAGTCGACGGAAGCTTGATCAACTCGGTAACCCTAACGAAGGAACTAGCTGCTTCTGACTCGGCCAGCAAATCACCAATTTTCGTCGCATCTGTGTACGGGATTCTGCCGATCTTTGAACGTCTAACGGCCATTAGCAAAGAGGTCGACTGGAACGCTAAGAATACCCGTGGTGCCTCCGCTATCTATATCACCGCAAGATTTGGGCAGCCAGAGGCGACGAAATACCTCCTTCAAAAAGGCACCGATGTGAACAGTCAAGGGGGTGAATTCGGCAACCCTGCCCAGACAGCTGCGTTTCATGGCCATACGGCCGTGCTAGAATTATTAGACCATCACGGGTCGGACCTCATCGCTAACGGACGCTTCCCAAACTCATTTCATGCTGCACTCATGGGAAATCAGGATACAACTATGAAGCTACTTCTAGAAGGGCCTTCGGCGAAGGATATCCCCGACATGGACGACCTTCTGTCTCGAGCAGCATATTATGGACATTATGAAATCGTTGAACTACTGCTTCTGCGGAAAGAAGAATTGCGCAAATCCGCTGCGTCACCTATATCAAGCGCTATGGAGGCGTCGACAACAGATCAGCCAGAGTCGTATTTCCCACATGATACACTGCAAGCAGCCTTATACAGCGGTCGGCCTGGCTCGGGAGTCGCTATGCGACTTCTGAAGCGTATAGGCGACGTGAATAATGAAGGTGGCCATTTCGGGAACGCTCTACAGGCAGCATGTGCTGGTGGTTACCTACTATCCGTCCGGTGGCTATTGGAGCATGGAGCGGATGTGAACTCGACTGGTCGCTACGGCTCCGCACTCAAAGCAGCTTGTCTAGGTGGACACGATGATGTGGTGAGTCTTCTGCTTGACGCAGGGGCAAGAAGTGAATCGTTGCAACGCGGGACTTTCGACGCCTTCGAAGCTGCGGCGTCTCGTAACCGCTTATCCACGTTAACTCTGCTACTAAACCATTTCCCCCAAGCGACAAATAATCCAAGCAACGTTACACTAAAACTCAGGAAGAGGATGATTCATCCACTAGAACCTGCCTTGAAATCAGCGTGCCTTCGAGGCCACATCGATGTTGTCCGATGTTTATTAGCCAACGGAGCCGAAAAATCAACAGTACAAACCCTTGACGAGGCATTGATATCGGGTCAAGAGGATGTCATCGAAATGCTATTAAGAATGTTGGAAGATGTGCCCAACTCTATCCGTCGGCGCATCAGACGAGCAAGGTAATATTTGGTTTAACTCACAGATAACAAAAGTCTAGGAAACTTCCTATACGCGGTCTCAGCTTCTGGGAATGTGATGGCGCTCGAGAAGCTCTTCTTCCACTACGGCGTCGACCCCAATCTACCTGTCAGACCTGGCGACTGCGATCAGCATTTCGGCTCAGCTATCCATGTAGCAGCAGTGATGGAGCATGTTGAGGTTGTCAA
Source organism: Xylaria hypoxylon (assembly GCA_902806585.1). Taxonomy (NCBI): domain Eukaryota; kingdom Fungi; phylum Ascomycota; class Sordariomycetes; order Xylariales; family Xylariaceae; genus Xylaria; species Xylaria hypoxylon. The sequence goes on from CADCXB010000010.1 coordinate 1,943,879, forward strand.
AAGTTTAATCAAGCGTGGTGCTGACGTCTCGGCCCAGCAGACTTGTTGTCGTCATTTTAAGGGCGAGATTAATGTAACCCCTATTCAGGCAGCATTGCAATGGGGCCACGAATCGAGCAAGTGGGACCGATGTTGGGAAGTTTGTGAGTTACTTATAGAGGCTGGAGCAGGAGAAGATGACTGCCGGTCCGTCCTCAAAGCTGCCTGCGAGCATGGCAAAATTCTCCTTGCTAGGCGACTTATCGACCGAGGGACTCGCCTTTCAGAGATGCCAGTCACACCTTCCTTAGATATTGTCAAGCTGATGGTCGAACATGACACAGCTATCAATTCGCCGATAGGCAGGGCATTCGAGCTCCAACAACAAGCTACAAAAATGGCATCCTGTGACTTACTAGAGTACCTAATCCGAGAAACAGGGTTGCTATTGTCGGTCAGGCAGTTGATCGAAGAAGTATTTAGCACGTGGTCACCGAAGTCAGTCGACAATCAAAAGAGAGTGCTAGGATTTCTGGTGCAAAATGGACATCTTACTATCAATGGGCTTTATCGATGTGCCTGTGGGGGCACCTGGACGGACCTATTCCAGAAACTGATCACGCACCGCAAAATAGAGCTTATTGAATACAGCTTAGCCGAAGGAGCCGATCCGCAATGCCCCGGCTGCCCCGATACGGCAATTTCCTTACTATTTTAGAATGGCTCAAATTGGTATCGCAAAGAGAATATTAAACCAGTCGGCGAGAGGCTACTCGATCATGGGGATAACATCGATGGCATAAAGGAGGTAACCGAAGAGCAAGACACGCCAACCCAGCCACCTCTTCTCTTCGCTCTAGCGAGCTCGAATTGGGAACTGGTTGAGTTTCTTATCAGTCATGGAGCCGATGTCAACAGGGGCGTCATTTCCCCGTTGACATTTGCGTACTGGACTAGAACAAGGAAGGCTGAGTTTGTGGAATTGCTCGAGTCAAGAGGTGCGGTGGCAAGACCAATGGGCCAGGTTGATATCATTGCCCTTCATACGGAATTGCGGAATGCGATGCCCTGGTTGCGTTATGAATACCGGAATGAATGCAGATTTGGCGGTACAGATCATTACTAAGTGGCCCTATCTAAATTCGCGGACATATACACCGGCATATTACATTTATTTTCTCTTACATCTTGATGCTCCCGCGCCGATGGCGTGATGTATTAACAACTATTCATGGTACCTTATACCTAGGAGTTTGATAGTACGGTATGATCAATTGACTGAATCTATCAAAGAAACCCATCACGATTTCCTATGTCATGCCTATCACATCCATAGTCTTGACCTCTCACCATCCAGAGAAAGACACATTTAACATACTGTAGGCGGTTGACGAGTTGGAATTAATAACACCCTCCTGTGTAGCTTAAGGTTATCAAGCCTTGAAATTCATTTATAAAGTTGCGTTGAAGAAGGTAAAATCTGCTCATAATTCCTCCCACTGAAAATTAGATCGCCAAACTCGATCTTCGCACCAAACAAAGCCTTGAACAAATTATGATTCGGCTCAAAGGACCTGGAAAAATATCCACCACTAAAATCACGATCAATCCCATACATAGATGGTACCGCTCTTCGTCGTCCAACAGTGAAAAGCAATTCACCAGTTCGATCCTTTTCTCCATCAAGAAACAGTGTCCGAAACACCAACGCAGTAGTTGAATCCAATCTCGAGATTCGCGCATCCGGAGTTGAGATCCGGGTTCCAAGCACGGAGCTCCACGAGGGTGATGTTGTTAGTAAAGAGAATGTCGGAGCAAGAGTCGCCGCTGACTACTTTGTAGCAGCTGTCGCAATTGCTGATCAGACCGGGCTTGATGGGCACAGGGCAGGCCGGTGGTGCCCCGGTTGAGTTGCCGACGTTCACACAGACGACCTCGCCAGGGAACAAGTTGCTGCAAAACGACTGTAAAGATAGACCCCGTTAGTTTATTATGTACACGATAACTAAGACTTAGGGGAGACGAACGTCGACTTGCGGATTCCACGAGTAGCTGTTCAAGTATTAGCATTAATACCTTCGGCGCTTTTCATATCTTTCATAGTGGAAAACTCACAATTCAGCCAGGGTATACACGTCATTGAAGCGATCCCGAATCGCGTTGCAAACATCACCCGACTGCACAGTGTACGTAGCCGTGCCTAACGGGGATAACAGTTAATGAGTCTCATCTTTGGTATCTCAACGGAGTCTAACACCGGACGCAGTCTCTTACAGTTTGCGGTGTAACCCTGTCGTGCGACCAATTCGGACCCCAGAGTCGGGGCCGTGAATCCGTGGGTGGCGAAAGCCACGATGGAGAGAAGAGCTTGAGCGAGCATATTGATCTGGAGTGTGATCTTATACTGCGAAAATACCGATATCAATTCGATTGAATTCGTCTTGAAAGCGAAGGATTAGGAGTTGAGCGATGGCAATGTAGGCAGGTCGTAGCTGTGCGTGCTGGTCATTTCTCATTTCGACAACGCCGGATAACCCAAAGACTTTATAGATAAACAAACCAGTCCACAGAATCTCTAAACTACCGCAATTGAGGCTATATCGATATCGTGAACTAGTTTATTCCCATATTATCCCTGCCAAGGCCCTTGGTTGCCTGCCCGTCTGCCTAGATCAGAACCCTGTCCAGCAAATGTAATAACCCTACCCTCACGAAAGAAAGATCACGATGTAGCATCACAACAAAACTTCTCGCGACATCATTTCAATTGCGCTGGGTTGTCTTCTCGCTACCGATTAACTTCGTTTTCGGCATTTCGGCATTGCTGGCGGGTATAGGTAACAGGATGATGCCTAGAAGCGGAGTAACCTAAATCAGCCCACTAGACCTGATCCAACGACACCTCAACGACATCGTAGACTGAAATACGGGTCGAATGCTTTTGCACGTCTTTGATCATTTTTTTCCACTTCGATGTTTTAGGTCAGTAGTCATGATACGATACTCTTCCCGGCTTATTCCGCAGTCATCCTATAGCGCGGGGCGATATCAACTCCACGCCATTATTCTTTGAATACGAGAATTGGGTGAGTCATGAGGTAGACTGTAACCAACTCCTACAACACTACCTTGGAAAGATCGCACGATAATATCACGTTGATGCAAGTAGATGCGTTGCGAAGATATAGTGAGCTGCATGCAGCGGGACAGTCCGTGATTCGAGAACTTCCTCTTAGGCTCACTGCAAACTTATTCTCGTTGACGGTGACCAGTTTACTTGCCTATTATCATGGTGAGGCCTTTTTACTCTCAATGTAACATGCGGTATAAGCAAGGCAAGACAGTACCTAAGTAGAATAGACTTTGTGAAGTATTTGAAGGTCGTCAAGAAGTCAAAATCTCTCTAGTCTATGTAAGCTCTACGATGCAAGCCGGCCTGCCAGCAATTTGTAGCAAAATTCAAGTAGTAAAAGTCCTTATTAGTGCAACAGTTCCCAAGCTTTCTGCAGCCGCATGTATCCGGGTATCGTATCCTTAAAAGCGAATCATACATGCCATGTTTGGCTATACCGCACAAACATACTCGTTCGATCATACAATAAATCTAAAAAGTTAGCCTCGACTGCCGGAGTTGGTTCAGCCATAAAGCAGATGATGAATGTCCCCTACTGCACCTTCCTCCCTACGGGCGCAATCCTCGTCCTGAAATGCTAGGGCAACCAGTTTACGTTTCTCGGACTGAACGTCAAGCACCCGGTATTCGACGGATCCTTCTACAAGAAGCTTGTAAACCGTAACCGGTCTATTTTGCCCAATCCGATGTACTCGATCAATTGCTTGGTCCTCGATGGCTGGTGCCCACCCTTAATTTGTGTTAGCATATCTGTTCTGAGCTATCAAAGTATCATAACTTACAGCAATCGGTGAGGATGACAGTATCTGCTGCTGTCAGATTGACGCCAACACCAGCGGCGTGCAAACTAGCGAGCATAACTCGGGTCTCTGGATCATTATTCAATCTCTCGACAGCTTCGTCCCTCTTCTTTATATTCATCTTTCCTTCAAGACGAACACATTTAATCTTCTTTTCGACAAGAAGAGGTTCAATGATATCGAGGAATGACGTCCATTGAGAGAATATGACCACTTTCGATTTTGGATCCTCAAGATGTTTTCCCACAAGGCCCTCTAGTTGATCTGTTTTGGAGCTTCGTCGATCGGAGTCTATATCTGCGCCCGCGGGAGTTTCCACCTCAACTGGCCTAGGTTCAAGCAAATCATCTGCTGTCAAATCCTGGCGGCACATTGGACATCTTTCCTGCCTCTTGACTGCTTCAATGATACAGGTTCTGCCAAAGCGATGTTTGCATGCGGTGATGACTGGATCGTGAGTCTGGATTGGGTCATAACAAATTGGACAATCCTCACTAATGCGAATGGCTTCAGCCAAAGCATCTAGCAAGATCTGAACATTTGCCGGCGTGAGCGCCACAAGTTCTTCATTGCCAAGTTTCTCCAAAATAGTCTTGACTCGTGACCCAGTCAGAGACCAGTGGTCGCATCTGCAAATACTATTAGCTTAGTTGAGAACTGGGATCTCTACGCTGAATGTTACATTTGTCTCAGGCGCAGAAGTGTCTCCAAAACGTTCGCGAACTTTACGTTATTCCCACTATCGTCGTTACGGTCACGCTTCCGTTTCTTTTTACCTTCACCGTAAGATCGTGAAACAAACTGTTGCAGAATTTCGCGGGCTTCCGTACTAATCCGTTATTAGCAAAACCCGCGTGAAACAAAGTCTTAATACCTACAGCATCTTTTCATATCGAAGCTGCTCCAGCTTGGTGAAACGAACTCGATGCACGTATTCCGTCTTTTCCGGCATTCGCAGGTTGATAAATGCCATGTCTTTCTTGCGACGGAGACACAGGTCCTGAACTAGCGCCTGGAACAAGGCTTGGGCTTCTCCACGGATTTTGAGTCGAGCCTTGTTGTTCTTATCCTTGACGATACCTTCCAGTGGTCGAGCGATCCTGGTATTGAATATATTCTTTTCTTGTATTCCTCCCGTGATCTTCAGGAAAAGAAGAGCAGACCAGAAGTCTGTTGCATTGTTGACACTGGCGGTAGCCCAAGTTAGCATTATCGGCAAATTAAACGGTATGTAGGCTTTTCGCTCACAAAGGGGTTCCGCTCAAGATCCATCTATATTTGGCTTGTAACTTGCACACGGCCTGGGCATTCTTCGTGTTGGGGTTTCTGATGACGTGGCCTTCATCAAGCACTACACGACGCCAGTTCACCCCGAACAGAGCAGTCCAGTTTGCGGATTTAAATTGGCTCGCAAGCAATCCGTAGCTGGTGATGACCACGTCATATTGGAGTATATCGGCTTTCTTGAATTGGTGGTATTTGGATGAGCCGTGATATCTCAAGATGCGAGGTACTCGGTCTGCCTTAACGTGTTCTGTGAACTGTTGTTCCCAGTTACTCAAAACGCCAGTTGGGGCAACAATCAAGGTTGGACCATTGCTGAAGCCGTCACTCATAATTAAGCTGATCGTTTGAAGAGTCTTACCAAGACCCATTTCGTCGGTGAGGATGCCGCCAGAGAGAAGACGAGGTCGCTGATTGGTGACATGACCAGAGGCAAGATTCTGAAAGTTACCCTTGTCGACTCGCTTCCACAATTGAACAACATCGCCCGAGCCTGGTGCCGGAAGTTGGGGATTTTCCTTGGCTCCCATCCAAGCGAGTCCCTATTAGATGTCAGAAGTAGTTAAGCCGAGAGGGTGTATGTCTTACCTGAAGCTGGTGGAATAGAAGGGTTGATTTGATTGTATCGGGCTGTGCAGCCTGAGGCATAGCCGATAGCGTCGCCTCATCCATATTGAGCACATCAAGAGCGCTCGGATCTGCTCGAAAATCCATGGCTTCACTATCTTCCGGCATCGCTTGACATGATTGATTATGATCTGAGGCGCCCAAACCGAGGGCCGGTGTATCATTTTTCAGCTCTTGAGCGATTGCTCTTTGGGCTTCAGCTTCTTTCCTGGTGTTCTTTAGCTCCGTGGATTTTAAGAGCTTGTCAGCTTTCAACTTGGCTTCAAGTTCCAAGCGGGCAGCAGGATCGCTGGTGCCGTATAAGTAAAGCCGAATAGGGCAGTCAAAAGGGCCCTTGTGACCGTTGAGAACTCCATCCAGTACGATATCACCGCTGTCCAGGTAGGGCGCCAACTTCTGAACAAAGGTGCGAGGCAGATGACCGATCTGACTCCCCATGATGTTGTCGACACGAACAGCATTTCTATCAAAAGCGTTTTCGCGATCACGGCAGCACACGATTGACTCGCCTGGAGTCACTATACCATTGTAATATCGGACGCCAACGATTTTGTTGTCTACGGTTCCATAGAACTCCAGCAATGGACTCTGCGGAGCGTCGGCATCATCTTCAGCATCATTGGGGTCTTCAAGCGACGATGCGCCATGTTCTGCTTGGCTTGAAGAGCTCAGCGAAGATGACAGGTTGTGGTGCGACGGTACTGAAGATGATAGAGACCTGTGGGCAGCCGAGGATTGATCCGAGGTACGCACAGAACGATTACCATCACGTCGAGCTGCTTTACTACCAGACTCTTTCCCGGCCAAGCCCGAAGATGCTGCCCTTTTTTGGCGGGGCATTGTGAACGAGGCTTGCAAGGACAGGGATTGGAGGATTGAGACACGCTTTCATCCCACGGGGAAGTCAGCTGGGTGACTGGAATTGATATCCCAGGAACTCAAGGTTTGAAGAATATAAAGAGGGAATTGGACATAAAATGAATAAATAACGAAGGGGCCAGAAAGAAAGAGAAGGGCAGATCTAAATGTAATGACAATCAATGATAATACTGGTTTACAGGGGGTTTATAAAAGTAAGCACGGAAAGTGTTGCAGGTTTGATGAGTTTACCGGAACCCTCCCCGATTCGAGCTTTACGTCGGTGGCGCTGGATGCCTGGAGGATTATCACAGAGTGCAGAATACAAAGCGCAGATCATAGGTAAAGTAAGTACCAGGTGTACCTGGAGTGCTGCATTGGTGGGAGAAAGAAAAGGTACAGATAAACGGGTACCTCCTACCAACTTTGCCAAGATTGTAACGCGTTCGGGTACTTTCCACGATTGAGTAGATCGATCACGACATCACGTGATGTCATCCGCTAATCTGCTCCAGGTACATCTTTACCTCCCCATAGGTACTACATGTAGTCTAGTACTTAGTAAGAGCCCAACTGCGCTGACAGAACTCCTAATGACAAAACATCCAAATCAACAAATGGTGTGGCTTAAAGCTATGTCGGACTTATAAAGATTTAGCAGTAGTTAAGCGATTTGGCTTGCGATACATGAAGTACTGTATGCATGCATGGTATAGTTAACAATATAGTCTACCAGTCTTCTTATTTGATGAGCCTTACCAAGTGTAGCTCCAACGCCAATCAATATATACAAACCCGGAAAGCCAAACAGAGGAGATCGAGAAGGCGTTTGCAAGCTAGTCGCAGAACGCAGTATTTCCTCTTTACATAAGAGGGTTATAGGTTAATGCCGAGCAATGAGGAATGAGTTAGGTACCTTTGGTAATGTCAATGGAAACAAACAGTTAGTACATAGGTACATGGTAAGTACCTACTTAATGTAGCAAGTAGTAGGATTACGAGAGGTAATATGTACATGTACTTCAAGTTAAACTTGTGCCCCAAGCTGAACGCGGGTTGGAGCGCTGCGAAGGCTCAGGGCTTGGCTCTAGCAGACTATAGCGTAGGTAGGTACCTAGCTACGTGTAAATCTAGGTCCTTCACCGCACCTACTCCACAATACCTACCAACACCGTCTAGCGCTAAATTTAGGGCGATTAGGTCAGGTTCTCGCGCTTTCAGGCGGCTGTCGGTACGGGTGTCGGAATTCACCACAGTCCTCCCAGCCGTACCAAAGCCTTCGCCTGGTGTCCATAGCGGCCCTTTCAGGCGGCATCACGCCATCACAGCCGACACGCTTTAACGGCAAATTGCTATGGCGCAATTTGGGCTAAGCTTAATGTAGAGGCAATGGCAATGGCATAATATTTCGTCTTGAGGCTCAACAACCTTCTCTTCTCTTTTCAACGTCATTTCTCGCATTTCTCGAGGTACACGAAGTCCCAACGGCTTTAATGATGCAACAAAGAATGTTGTTTTCGTTTCCGAACCTTATTCATACCGCCCCCGGATATGCTGCTGTCCCAGTGGATATCCAGCTAATACTTATTAAACATGTTCAATCTTCAATATTTCTATATCCTAGAAATAAGAGTAGTCTTCTCGCTTCTGACCCATTCATATCTCATTCCAGAAAACCGCTCCTGGTGCCAAATGTTCGCTAATGCTAATCGAGTCCCAAGGCCGATATCAAAACAAAAAGTACCAAGGAAGTTGTCTTCATGACTACAGTTTTCGCCCATACGCGGAGTAGTTACCGCACTTGGTGTGTGTTCTCTCTCCTGTCTGCGGGTTGAAGATGTAGCAGCCATTCTTTGCTACATTTGGTGGCGTATACACTATGGGCAGTTAGCCAAGCGGCTACAAGATGCACCCCACTCGATGTTGTCACTGAGGACCTACAATGTAGGGAGACAACGAAGTCGCTGCTCCGGTTGGACATGCGATGCAGCCCTAGCCCATCGGCCATATATGCGACGGCATTGTCCTTAAGTACACGTTCCGAGACTATCTCCATGGGCTTTTCTTTGTCGCCGTCGGGAAAGCCGTAGCGAGTCTCGGTGATGCTGCCTCGAAGGATCTTCATCAAGCAGTGGGCGTTACCGTGGTCGTGGATAGGACTAGCCTTACCGGGAGTCCAAACGAGTACAAGCTGTCCGAAGGGTGGCATTAGCGTGATGACACAGTGACGAGGCATTTCCTACAGATGGTCGTCTTACCAAGTTGGCTTTTCCGTTACCCTCATCGACGAGGTTCCTAGTGTAGGCCATTTTATTGTCCGGCCAGTAATGCTGTGCCCAGTCTTCAGCATTGGACACGTAACGCTCCATCAAGTACGTTAGATCTTGGACGTCTACGTCTTTGGAGTCGAGTCCCGACGATGGGCCGAGGACTTTCCTGATCTCGTCTACGAGCAGATCAAAGGGGTTCATGATGACGGAAGACATATTGTGCGCTAGAGGATGTGTTCTGTAACGATTCTTGGAGTGCAGAAGAGGCAATTCGACAAAGACTGGGCAATTGACGGCGAGATTCATGCTCACGCAATTTGGGATGATTGATTCTTGGGAGGGTGGGGTCAGGGGAACTGGCGGTGTCGAGTATCGAACATACAGGGTCAGGTAACGCAGCACTGGTGCATTCAATACCTGCTGCTGCGAACCGGCCCTGCTAACTTCGCAGCACTGGCGCTGGCTATCGGTTCTCCCCGTCAATACCACCAGCTGCCGATTTTCAGGGTTCCGCTTTTCGAATCTGGATTGGTACAAAGTGCCCATTAGCCTCTTTTCCGACCCCGCCAATCCGAGCTAAGCAGGCTTCTTCCACGCGAAAATACTGCTTTATCTGTCTGCGAAACCCGACAGGTGATTGACCCGGTAGCCAGTCACATGGCTGGGAGCATGCCTTTAAAGAGACGATGAGCGACGCTGGGGGTTGCAGTGTTGCGTTGTTTTGGGTTTCAGGGTACGTAATCGAATCATCGACCGCTACCGAAATACGAAAGTGCAGGTGACCTTGTATTTCTTGCCTCAACCAGCGATTCTTTCAAGTTCATTGGGTTGGCATTTTTGATCACAAAGAATATAAACTGCTTGGAAGAAGTCACGCCTGCCCCTGGATCTTTCTATCGCGATCAATTCTGCTTGGTTCTTCCAAAGAGGCCGATTTAGCGATCAAAGGGGTACCTGGTTAACTCTCCCGACTTCGGCATTGGCCACCGAGAACCTTGCTAAAACCCCCGCTTACTGTACGCCAAAACTTAGTCGCGAATAATGCTAGCTATTTCTTTCCGAATCGCCCGGGCTACCAGAAATGAACAAATTTTCATCATAGCTAAATAACACAGGGTAGGTTGTTGTGCATCTCAGGTCTATAAACAAAGCGTTTGGACAATATGCGCCAATGTCTTGCGCTATTTGAAACAGCTCAATCGATACTTCAAAGACACTCGGTATTGCAAAAGCCAGTCAGTCAGCCACAATTTGATCATGCGACTCTCCGATAGATCCAAGCTGCAGACTGTACCTAGGCAGCTAGTGTAGACTCAGAATCCTTGCTGCGTGAACAAAGCTTCTGGTAATCGAACATCCTATCAGAGCCCTTGGCCCTGCACTCTCGACCACGCCTACTAATTCATCGCACGCAAGTACTTCTGCATACACTGTCTAGATCTACCCCTCAATAGCGTTAAAACAAATACCAATAACGCGTACAAATTCGTAAAACCTGACGTAAACTCCAGCCTGAAAACCCTGTATGAATTAATCGAATTTTCTTTTGCGCAGGTAAGGTAAAGCTGCTAATCTAGAAGCAATATCTAATCTTCTGCTCGACTATCATACCTGGAAAACGGCGGCTTGGAAAGCAAGTGCTTACGGAGAGCATGCGTCTGCTTATGCCAAGCAGCCACCCAGATACTGAGTTGTCGCACGGGGTCTTCTGCGCTGTCCAGTTTATCTAGAGCAATAGGGCTCAATGCAGAGGCTCATACAAGGTTTGTTTGGCATGGGTAGCAGGCCTCGCTCTGTTTCGAAGATAAGGGAATAAAGCTGTTATTAGAGGCGTGCTGTCAAGTCCCCCCCACTAGCCCATCCCAATGAGATGATACCCGTCGACAGAGAACATCCCACCTCCATCTTGCATGTCCTCAGGCAAGATCCCAGCCCACTCATCCTGATATCCCGCTCCAACCCCGAACCCCAGCTCCTCATTCGCTTGGGCTTCCGACCACTTCTGCTTCCCGTAGGTAAGAACCGCAGCATTGATTGCGTTGCCGTACTTAGCGTGGTCCCCGAGGATGGTCTCAAACTCCTCGCAGAACTCCGCCATTAGCTTCTCGTCTCTCCAGCCATTCTGCCTAATCTGGTCAATGCCGAACTTCGCGGCGTTGAGGATGTGAGGGAATAAGATGTCTTTCTGGTGCAACCTCTTCGCGTTAGTTACCGCGTTGCTAACAACCACCACGATGAGAGTGCTCATGGTGAAGAGCATCTTGATCGGGCAGAACCTAATCCCCTTGGCCATGACGTCCCAGTCGTATTGGTTCGGGGGGGAGCCTAAGGATGCGATGTAGCGATCCAGAAAGTAAATGAACACCGGGGCATCTATGTCGTATTTGCCGTCTAGACTGTATGTTTTTGCTTCGGATGCCTCCCCGTAAGGGAGAGCAAATTGCGCCTCGAAGGTATTTATCTCCTTATCGAACCAGCGGAAACAGCACCGAAGGCACCGTGAGATGTCGCGGGGATTACCTCCCTTGAGGATGCCCAGCGATTCCTCGTCTGAACCCTGGTTGCTGAAAAGCTGAGAGAGTGACATGCGCAGGGAAGCGATATCTCGGCTTGAGACTTCTGATTCATTGGAAGATACTGCGAAGCCCTCTTCATTTGACTTGCTAGAACCGTTCCGGGACCGATGCTTCCGTCTGCGACCGGATGATTTTTTCGGTTTGTCCTGCCCGCCCTGCTTGTATTTCTTCCAGCCCCATCTCTCCCCGAGCTGGTATCTATCTGCGGTATGTTAGTATGCTGTCCAGGGCCTCTCATATTGCTTATCTTAAATGCAACATGTTCTAGGACTATCCGTTGCTGATAAGTATTTGGGCGTGTCAACATACTGCGGAAGCATCAGTCTCTTCACTCAATCTAGTCATTAGAATATAATTCAACTGTTTTCATACGTACCATTGCTTTGTCCTATTGAATTCCAGGTTAGCACCGAGTAATATACGGGGATAACAAAATATGAGACTCACGTCGCTATGAAACCGACATTGTCCTTCATCACTTTCATAACGGTATCCAGGGGGTTATTTTCGACCACATATAACTTCTCAAGGGTGGGACGATGCTCGTCCCAAATCTTCATGTTCATGCGATTGTTCTTTGGGGCTTCGACCGTTTCCTCTTCACCAATGCAAGTGTGCATTAGGGGGTCTGTGTTTACCACTTGCGTCATTGGGGAGGGCATTGAGCGGAACCTTTCTACTTCAAGGTGACGATAGCTTCACAGAAAGGCGGTCAAGGGATGACGTGTAGATGATGAGGTCTTGGTTCTGGCCAGCAGTACCTACTGGCCGATAGACCTACAGTTTTATACCGGATCTCCAAGGTAGGTCTCATCCGAGTATGTTTGTCAGTTGGCATAGTACTCATAGGTTTTCGGTGGAAATCCCGACTAGCCTACGATTTAGATATTGATAGGGAAATGCAACTAGTCCGGCTCCGAGGCAGACAAACTAAAGTGGAATTACCTACTACTCCGGATACGTATTTTCCAATGCGAAATGCCACACCGCGTAGTGGCTGAGTAACTCACCACATTAGTGATATGTTGGGCTAGAAAAGACGCATGATTAGCCGGCGGTTGGGCAGCAACGATCTTGTTTTTTCCGGCCTATGGCAGCGACAAGGATATAGATATTTTTTGCTCACATATATGATACCAGTGAGCCCCGTCTTGTCGACACGTGCAAGGCTCATCTTTTTATCTTTGTCCAAAATACCCCTCTCAAAAATGCCCCTCATTAAGCCTTGTATGGACCACGAGTTGCTCGCAGTGGGGAGTTGGGCTGATGACAGAGCTCTCGATCAGTCGTCGGCAATGCGGTCACGACAAAAGAAAAGCGACAAGCAACACATATACCCGTCAGCAGAGCCCCACAAGGGATCTCGGTCAGAGAAAACCGAGTCTGCTGGCTCTAGTCGGCAGGACTGTCGCAATCAGAACCATAAATCAGAGGACGAGCTTCACAGACTCCCCTTACGGGACGCGATCAAAGCGTTCAAAAAGATTCAAGCGGCACAAGTGATTCAGCGACAGTATCCGACATACTCCGTGAAGACCGAGGGAGGTCAACGAGGCAACGAGGCAACTGCCAAGCCGTCAGGCAGCCTTTCAAGGGTGGACCGACGTCTTCTCAAGCAAGCTGGCACCTACCTCCTCTCCTGCTCAACGAACATAAAGGTATGAAATCGCTGAACCCTGTAAGACACTGAGTATTGACTCGAGTTAGTGAGATTTCGGAAGGTGTACTAGTCTGGACGATGAGCCAAGGCATATCTGGGGTTTAGGGGAAAATGGGGAAAAGTTACTGAGCATCATTTGTCATCATCCATAGGGGGAATTAAGAGAGGTCACTCACTTTACACGGTCGTGTACAACACCAATACCAATACCAATACCAATACCAAAAAACAAACCCCACACGTGCCTCTTCAAGACCTACCGTTCCTGCTTAATCTTCATAGAAGGGAATAGCGACGGCTCGGTTAGCCATGACGCGTAAGCAATGGCGCAGGATGCTGTGGCTGTATCTAAAAGTGCAGGAATTGTGGCCTTGCTAGCCACGCTAGCCAAGATCATGGCGTGCTTGAGGTGGTGAGGGTGGCATTTGTGAGGCTCCTCGTGGGGTACTTGTCAGCTTACATGACCATTCGTAGGACTTTAGGAAAAGTACCGACCTGCATGCGTTGAATCTAGACGATTCTAGAATTGCTCTTTCAATAACCGTCCCCGGCAGTGCATGTATCTGCATTCCATGATATTACACTTGTCAAAAACAAGGCAGTAACCTTGCATGCGTATAGTCAAGGGCTAGCTATCGAAGGAGTTATAGCCCTTCGCGGATACCTGTAGTCGACTGTTCGTGGTACTTAATGTCTCCATGTTATGCAATACCAAGTAACGAACTAAAAATGTTACTGTCTACAGAGAGATGTAGTTTGAAAGGGTATTATTGGGGGCTGGTTCCATCCCATGTGTCTAGGACGTTCCCATCTAGGTAGATAGGTACCTAGGGACGTTATATCCCGTCATCCGTAGGTATGGTGTATATGTACATAAGCGTATATGTATAATATAGATAGAACGTCGTATTGAGGTGAGGTGTACACCTGGGCACCTGGTGACTATCTTGAAAACCTAGCCGGAGCAACACCTCCCCCCTCATAGTGGATCAATCTGCGGGATTGCTTTACCTAGTGTTCCAAGCTTCCCGCACTCGTGGCACCGCATCGGCCGATCAACTTGGCATTGCGGCTGGACGCGGCGTTCACCCAATATCTCTTGACACATAATAATAGAAGTTAGTGCGAGTAATGGGATTTGTCAGCGTAGAGTTGGGAGCTTAATACTCTAGGAATTGCCAATGTAGCCCTTAAATAAATGGTCCAGATAGACAATTCTGGAATTTGATGATAGGACGGGGCAGTAGATAGGGCAGAGGACAGAATAGAGGCCAGGGCATGATGGAAATTGCTGACACTACCTACCAAGACAGCTTGTCCTACTGGGCCCGTGACCGTTATGACGAACAAGCTCGTTCCTTCTCGTGTTTCATTCCTGCCAATGCAAACCAGGAAGTTTTGTCACACATATGTGTAATCCATGTAGTGTCTGTGATTGGATTACCTCCCGTGCAGTGCCCGTGTGCCTCCCGGATTGGCTGATGAGATCGGCGCGGGTCTCAATGCACTGGAACTGATTCATGGCACATAGACCTCTCCGGACTCGAGTGCCGGAAGGGAGAATTGAGTGGACATACGCATAGAAATGCGTGTACAAGGCACGGCAATATCTTGGCCATGGGAGCTCAAAATCGTTATTCGGCTTAATGAATCGTCGTATAATGCACGGTCATATTGTATGTCTCAATGCACGTCGGAAAGAAATACAGCGGCTTCATCCTGTCTTCAGAGGGGTTATTTATCGAACTCGTGGAGTTGGACAGAGAGGTAGAGAGCTGAGACATTGCGTGTTAGTTACATACTACGTAGGTAGGTACCTCTAGGGAGACTAGGTTCTGTTAGTTGTGTAGATTCGGGTCGAACCGACGTCACGGTTCTTGGCTTCCCCGCGATTTAGGGCGCTAGTAGGCCTCCACGCTGCACTACAGTTGCAGTGAATCACCTATCACAGCTAAGCTCGCCATCCACTGTCGTCATGCAAGCAGGTAACACCCGTTTACCGTCACCACCCTGAACAGAATCCTTTGTCCTTACCAAATCCTTATTACTCTCACGATCTCACCGACGTTTTCAGCTTCTTGTTATTCTTCAATTGTGTCCTCATCTTTTTAGCCTTCTCGCTCAACTTCTGAATCGGAAAAGACGCAAGACTGCGGCAGATAGCAGATACAATGGATCGTGTACACCAGAGTAAGTCGGTCTATTTCTAGATTCTACCACTTGGGATCTACGTGACGGGGAACCAAACGATGGATGAGTGAGTGAGCTTGCTAACAGCTGCTTCGTTCATTGTCTATAGTCAATCCCTTCGCCAAGCGCGAATCCCATACGAAGAACACCGTCATCACCTACAAGATCTTGACCATCGTCACCTGGCTGCTGGCCGTTATCGTCTCCTTCTACTATACCTTCAACAGCCCCGACGATGGTGTCTGGTCACGACGCAAGATCTGGAAGCAGAATGACCACTACTACACCGCCTTCCGAATGAACCATATCATTGCCAGCATTTACTGGTAAGAATCCCTAGTATCCGTGCTTGTTCGAGGAATCGTTGGTCTAAACAGTTTCGCTAGGATTGTTCTCTTCATCCTTCAATGTGGTTACATCGCGCATCTCTTCTCCGGCGATGTCGAGCGTGTCAACTCCGCCTGCGCGGTGGGAGGCCACTTTATTCTTAACAACCTGTTTCACTTCGCGTTTGTGATGCTGTTCGTGCGTTCCCTCTTCGGCTGGGCCGAGTTGATCATCATTCTCAACTTCATCAACTTGTCTTCGTTGTACTTCCGCCACAATGGATATGCTCGTTTTATTCACGAGGCAGTTGTGTCTGGGCCACTTGCTTGGACTTTCGTCGCCATCTATTGGAATGGTGCCATTATGGTCCCGCATCCTGACACGCTAGTCGCTCGAATCTTCGGTAACATCTTCATTTGGAGCATTCTGGCGTACGGTCTGTTCTTCATCGTGATTTACAAGGTGGGTTTCCTCCCTGTCCTGGAGGCATGTTTGGCCATACTAACCTGTTCAGGACTATACGATGGGCTTCAACCTTTCAGTTCTTTCGGCCGCCATTGGCGTTTCCCAGTTTTTCGTCCAGGTAATCGCATTACAGTGGATATTCGCATTTACCATAATGGCTGTGCTGTTTGTCGCCACCATAGTGGTCGCCGTACCCGCTGCATCAGGAAAAACACGACAGGGTGATGCCGAAAGAGCGCCTCTCCTGCCAGACAACTAACGAAGTCTACCGTGCAGACCAAGCTTTATGCTTCGATAGGATGTGGAACTCAAAATTGTAAACTGAATCCAGCTTCAATGAGCGATTTGGGCATTTGAACGTGGGCGGGATGGCGGGATGGCGTTGCAACGTGTAATAAATGACATACAAGAGTGTGAAAATGATCGGAAGTGAAATGGCGACACCGGGTTCAGTTGCGCCTCGAAAAAGATACATTAATTACATAGTGAAAATGGGCTATGACAATTTACGCCAAAATGATGTTTTAATTATTGAGATGAGGATGTGATAAACACCGATTTCTCTGCGATGTTTTTGTTGGGCTCGAGTTTTTGAAGGCTCAGTTCGCTCAGTACGGTTGATTAGGTAGCTAGCTTCAAGCCTTCAACACATGATTGTGGGTCTGCACATCTCCAAATCGATAAGAGCTGCATCCCAACAGGGGTATTGGCTAGAAGCCGCCGTATCTCAACAACAATTGCGATTGTTTACTCGCCTCATGTCGTCGCTATGGCATCGCCGGCGGATTTACTATTCACGATAGGTAATGACATCTGTCGCATCGCGAGAGTTAGACGAATCTTGAAGAGCAGGCTAGGGTCTCAATTCGTCCGTCGGATCTTGAGGCCTGAAGAAATCCAACATTCCAGCACAGCGGGTATCTTACGGTGCATTCTCAATCAGACAACGCAGGGTTCCAATGATGCGCAGTCCATCCCGGGAAGAGTAGCAGCGGCGGATTCAGCCTCAACCCGTGATGCACCCGACTTCACGAGGGCAGTGGAATTCATGGCCGGCAGGTAAGAGAGCCGACCGCTGCATTTTACATGTACGCTTATTTTTCCTTCCGAGCCCGCGCTTATTATCCGATGTCCAGATTCGCCGCCAAGGAAGCGATCATCAAGGCGCACCCCTACCGTCGCCTCACGTTCCAGACTATAGCCATCTTACGGGCGGCTTTCCCCGCACAGTCAGCAGGGAGTTCGGTGCTCGACATGCGTGAGCAGACAGAAGCGCCGAGTATAGACCAGGAACCCGCGCAGGAACCACAGCCGAAAGACAAAACGTCGACGCCACAAAGTGGTCCGCTTGTGGCCTGGATCGAAGGGGAGGAGGACGTGCATCGCCAGATGTACGCGTCTGTCAGCATCAGTCACGACACGGAGTATGCCACGGCCGTTTGCTTGGGGGTTAACTTGGGGTCACTGTTAATACCGAAGTCCCCAGAAAACGCCTCTTAGATGGAAATTTGTCGTCGGGCCAACTCGAGATGTGGCTAAGGAATTTCCAAAGCGAATGAATGCCACTCGGTCGCATTTTCCGAAATGCCATTTCGGGAGGATCGCTGCCTAGACACGGGATTGTGGAGACACGCCTCGCCGGTTCTAGTGCTGAATTCACCGGTGGTCTGCCCTCAGATATTGCGCATGTTTTGGAACTTTCGGTGCGTCAAGCCTATCAAGTAACTGTTTCTATCTGTAAATTCCAATATTTTTCTCTGGCAATCCTCAAGTCCATCTATTCTGTCAGGGAGACTAATTAGAGACATCGGCCCGTTTATAGAATTACAGACCTGGCATTTCTCCATTCCGTCCACAACACCATAAATTCCATTAGGCGTGGAACGGAGAGATAAAAATTAAAAGTTTCATGCATGCAGCTGCCCATACCTTATTTTATTTTACGCCTTGGCCCTGCTATAATGACATTCCGCCGATGCTTGTGGAAGTGAAAACCCTGATTGGCACGCGATATGTAGGGGCGCCGCTGTGAATGTAGCTCAGCCTTCGACGGCAGACGCGTCTTCCCTAGTCGCCCAAGCTTCGAGGGCAAATCCATGAATCTTTCCCGAAGCCTTTCCAAGGCAGAATACTTTCATAATTTGCCGTTTGAGATAGCCACACTAAGCCAGCTAAGTTGAGCTCGTCATAAAGCATCACAGCCACGGGTTTCATCTCCTTGTCCTTGTCGATTGACCTCGCCGCCGCTTGCCTGTCGCAGGGAAGACTACCCGCACGGCGAATCAAGGTTTTCTATAATCCGAGTTCAACGATGCTCGTTGCCACTTGCATATGTATCCCCCCGGGCACGAGTGCGAAGAAATTCTCATTTTGCGTTGATCACATGGCGGAAATTCCTCCTTCGTAGTGCCCACCTGAATGAGTTGGAATTGGGTCACTCGACCCGGCCCGAGGTAAGCCATCGCTAGCTAAGCAATGGTGCTATCACCAGCTTCCTGGACGCTATAGTCTATGTCCACTTTACTGTATGCTACGGCGTGTTGTGGAAGGATCCGTAGAGTCTGCAGAGTCTGCAGCTGTTGGCCCCGAAAAGCACAAGATAAAGGCCATCCCACAATGTGATGAAGCCTCGACGTGTTAGAGTCCTACTTTTCTGAAGTTCCTAACTTCCAGCAGAATGTCAACGCTTGCTTTGAGGGCGAATTTGGCCGTTTCGCGTCGTCCTAGAACATAGCCCTCGGCTCAAGTGCTTGGCAGTAATAACACAAATATAATCTGTCGTAATTACCTTTTTCACTATCCGATGCTGATACAACTTTCTAGTAGTTGGGCAAGAAGTTAATCCGGTTTAATGCGGATGAGATGAATCCATTACTCCCAGCAGGTCAATTCAGAAGAAAACGAAGATAGCATCGGCGACGAAGCGAAGAAAGGCGCTCTGGTCCGCTTCAACAGACACAAGACACTCAAGAGGCACTAGAACCTACGTCACGAGGCTAAACTTGCACTGATCGACATGATTTATAGGCGTGTAGCAAATCTGAAGAGCAAGCTAGGTTATCTTGTCGACTATATCAACGCCAAGTGGGACGGTAGCGCGATCATAGTGTATAAACAGAAAAGGTTCGAGGAGCTCAAGCGATACACTCTCTCTTTGAATCAGCTACTTGATCAGAGGCAGCTAGAAGAGTGAATTAATTCTTCGCAGCTCTGTTGCAAATTTTCAGACGCTCAGACGCTCATACGCTGCCCATACGTGCGAGAGACGGAGGTACATTACGGCGAGCTATTTTCAGCTGGGATGAAGATGCTTTGACGGCAGAGTGTCTCCTGGAGATCTACATTGGTTCTGCGTTACTGTTTCTCACGTACTTATTGGATTGCAGGATAGGTTTAGATCAAAACGAGAGCCTTGCTAAGAAGAGGACCTAACTGACCGGGCGGGTCAAATGCGGTATTCTGACAGGCGATTGGCACCCTATGGAGTGTGGACGACAGGTTATGTGTATAGAGTGTTGCGAGACAATGCATTCGGTGATCCTAGAATGAGCGAGGGATCTTAGTGGTTAAGGAGGTCAGAAAGTGATGACCGATTATGCGACTGTCTACAGACACTGGCTAAGATGTATATATCAACAAGTACTGGCAGTATGTGAGTCTGTCTATGAGCAGATAGGGAAGGACAGGAAGAAACAAGATGAGGGGGGTAGGTTGAAATTTGGGAAAGCTTTAAGATCAAAGTTTCGGCTAGTGAATCAAGTGACATTGATGAACCCGATTCTGAATGACACCATTACATTTTAGAAGATAAGTTAAAACCCGCCGTTTAAAGAATGCCACACGAAGTTCTATGTGGTCTAACAGCTCTGTGTGGTGTGGTAGTATAGGGTAGGTTGCGCGCCCCTAGATTTAACTAGATCTTCATTACAGATCACTTATTTCTACCTACCGCCTATCAAACTCGACGTAGGCTGCCCACAACGATGTTATCTCAGGTTGGGACGTAGTGTGCATCTTAAAACTTTAATATCAGACCAGAAAGCGTTCGCTGGCGATCTACCTACTCTTGCGCTCTTGTCATAGAGCTGTGCTATTATATGCTTGCTTACTGAATCTTGTTGCATATATCTAGTAAACGATGCAGCCTCCGTGGCCCATCACGGTTGCATTACTGTGTGTTTTGCTAATTACAAAAACCTAATATCAAAATCGGTATAGGATGATCACCCATGCCATTAGCCCAAGAACTGCTCAAAAGAACTAAAACATTTTTGCATTTAGAATAAGTTCTTCCCAGACCTTCCTCTACAGATGTTTCTCCCAGATATTCTTCTACTTATATTTCACCGAGGCCCTACTAAATAGTTAGCAGCCAATGCTCAGGAGGTAATACTCGAAGCGTCCCTCTAGTGGGATCGCAAACGCCCACGACTTTATTCGGATATTATCAAGGCTATGATGTACTATGTAGCTGGGAACTCTGTAAGGACTCCTGAGAGATCGGGTAGCTATACAGAAATAGCTTTGTGTGATGATCTTCAGGTCGTCTCTACGCGTTAAACGGTTTAGATCAGCCCCTATTGTGACTTGAAGGTATACTTTCGGTAGTTTTGGTATACAATGGACAGAGCATGCTTTGCTGGAAGAGTTGGGTACGCAGATGGATGAGATGCTCAAGCCTTGTAGAATTCTCGCATGAAGAGAGATTGGAGTTGAGGAAACTTGGACGGGACAAAGGAAAAGCGGCACTGAACAAACTTCGGGCTCGAAGAGTCGAATCGGCGGGCACTGGCTACGGCAAATGAAAACAAGAAAATCAATTGGCAAGGATGTGAAAAGAGCAGACCAAAAATAGCAGCAGGCAGAAACAGCGGTCTCGTTCGTAGGATAACCAAGGATTCGCGGTAAACTTCAAACGGTATTGTCGTCGTATTTAGCGGACCAATGGCATAGCTACAAACAGAGGAATAGGAAATTCAATCGTATAGAGTAATATACTTAGCCTTAATCGGTCGTACATGTCACGTAGCATTAAGTCCAGCCCCTACATTTAAATCATGGAATTTCCCGTGTACGCGAAGTTCCGAGTAACCAACGTCCAACGTTGAGTCAGCTTATTACACTACACGATACTCATGGAGAAGGCCAATGCTCTTGCTTATCTAAATCTTTGGTCAAGTGCCTTGTTTCCGACAGTGGGCAGTTTAATTATCTCCGTGATGAATATTGGAAGCGGGGAAGTGACACTTATTCATTGAGTAATTATACCTACCTAGGGGCTTTTTGGAGTGTTAGATCTGTATCAAAGTCTTCGAAGGAATGAAGCTTATTTTGGCGGATGGGCTCCACACAAATCTCCGCGTAACACGGCGAATTGAGTCTTGGCTCTCCTCCGTGCGGCACAGCAGGAATAATAACCAGGTTGACTATTCCCGATACCCCGTAAGGGATCGGATATAGATAGTACCTACACTAGGCATGCATAGTATGCCTCCATCCTATTTATGGAATCAACACCGGCAACATCCGGCAATGTAGCCCACCTACATGAGGCACGGAAGAACACTACCGAGGCTACGCACCCACTCAGTTTTATTAGAAGTGGCGAGCTCACCTAAATATAATGTAGGTTCTAACGGTATATGGTGATTAACGTATAATCCATTACCTATATCATGTTCCGCCAACTTCTAGACTCACCATATTAGGTAATTCCTCATCGCGTGGGACCCTTTAAAACATGTAAGCAATAGTGCCACAGATCCCTGTCTACACGTGTTATTCCTCCAGGAATATTCCGCGTGACACACACCTTTCCAATGTGTAAATGAGGCTTGAGCTGAGCATGGCCGCCTTGATTGTTATTGGATCGAGGTAGATAGATGCAGCCCCAAGACGAAAGTAGGTATCAGCGCCGAGCAGCATACACACGAGAGCATCTATATCTAGATAGCCTTCAACTTCGCATCTACTGTCCTGTTCTTAGCCTCATCACCTCTCTTCACTCGTTTCTCATATTGTTAAGAAAACCCGGTCGTGCTAGTTCATCCTTTCAAAATGAAGTTCTCAGGTCTCGTGTCTTGCTTGGCTGCCGCTGGCGCCGCGACTGCTGCCCGGATTCCTTCCAACAAATGCACTCTGCCGACCACTAAGATCGCCAATATTGAGGTCGTCAACACTCCGCTCGTTCAGGATGCCATCAATCTCATCAAGGGATTCATTCCGCTTCAGCCCTACCTGTACAACCACTTGATGCGCTCATGGTTGTTCGGTGCTGCCGCTTTCAACAACAACGCCACACTCAAGGCCGCTGTCGACCTTGAGCTTCACGCTGTTGGCACGATGTTGCACGACTTGGGATGGGACAGTTAGTATTCCTATCTATTTGAACCTTCAATCTCATTTTCTTCATGCTAACCACTTTGTAGTGCGCCCCAACAGCCCATGGCACAGCGCGTAAGCTTTACCTCTGACCCTTACTGCGGTCTTAAATAGCTTTATTTATGAGAAAATCAAAGCGCTAACTCCCGATCTGCTAAACAGTGACCGTCCATTCGAGGTTGACAGCGCCCTTGGTGCCGTTGATTTCGTTAAGGAGCACAACCTTCGCGATTGGGATGCCAACCGTCTAGAGAGAATGCAGGACGGCATCACCCTCCAGGGCATGACCTCTTACCTGGCCGGCAAGAACATCGACAGCAACTGGATCGTGCAGAGTGTAATATTCGAGTTCCCTGGCCCGCGCTCTCCCCTGATCCCGGATGCGGACTACGACAGCATTCTCGCTGAGTTCCCCAACGACACCGTCTTCCGGGGCACCAACGAGACCTTCACTTGGCTCGCCCTCACTAAGCCTGCTGGAACTCGTGGCAGCTTCATCGACTATTTCGGCGTTTCATATGTCCCTGGCTACGGCCCGCAGAGTAACATCGCCTTTGACCTCATCACTGGCGGTGTTGTGGACGAGATTGCCAAGTTCCCCAACTCGACATTCGTTTCGAACCTTTAGCTCTAGATCAATTGCTGTTGAATAAAAGGATGTTTAATGTGGAGAGATATAATGGCTGTCAACGATTCTGGCGCCAATGTAAATAACATTCACTTCACTTGAAAATATTTACCAGGGTAGAAAATTTACTCATAGCTTAAATATATACCCTGATTGCTTATATAGCTGCGACCTTTAAACGATTTCCTATTAAAGTCAGGAGGCTGGGATACTTACGATCTACAAGCTGTATGACTGAAGACATATATATAAAGGGCTTATTCCCCCGGCTACGCCGGAGGGAACTTAGACTTCTAGTTAATCAACAGGATTACCATGTACCATTTTTAACAGGTTATAAACCTAGGTTGCTTATTTTAACGCACTTATCTTATTTGTTAAAAATTACTTATATTAAATACTTTTACTTATTAATTTTTAATTTAAATAATAATATATATTAAAATTCTACTTTTTTTTGTTAAATATAAACAAATTTTTTTTTTAAAGTTAAATAAAAATAAAAGCTAATATTAAAAAAAAGGCTAAAAAAGCTAAAAAAAAGCTAAAATAAAAGCTAAAAAGCTAACTATTAAGTATTATTTTATAATTTCTTTATTTTAAACTAAAGCTAAGCTATATACTTATTATTAACTATTATAACTTTTAATAAAACTTTTAAAATTTTAAACTTTAACTATTAAATTTTTTAACTTTAACTTTTTTTTTTTATATTATTAAAATCTTTTAATATATTAAATTTAAAAAACGCTAACAAGATTTAAAATTAAAATATTTATAAATATTTAATATTTTTTTTATATAAAAATTTAACTTTTTACTTTTATTATTTTTTGTTTTTTTAACACTAAAGTTTTTTTTTTTTTTATATATAAACTATTAATTTTATTAAATTACGTTTTATTTTTAAATTTAAATAATAAAACTAATAATAATTTAAGTACTAATTATATTAATAACCTTTTATTATTAATAAATAATTATAATTTTTTTAGCTTTAAAATTAATATTTTACCTTTTTAATCTACTTTTATTAACCTTTTAATATTTTTTGCTTTTAAAAAATTAAACTTAAACTTTATAACAACTTTTTTTATTTATTTAATAATTTTAAAAGTATTAAAAAACAAATTTTATAAACTTTTAAATTAAATTTTTATTAGTTATTTTTAATAAAAATTTAATTTTAATAACAATAAAAAAATATTAAACTTTAAAAATTTAAATTTAAATATAACTTTATTTATTAAGTTTTTTAACCTATTTGTTTTATTTTTATTTAATTTATTTTTAACCAACTTACTTTTAACTAACTTACTTTTATATTTTTTTAAAGCTATAGTTATTTTATTAGATTTAAAGTTATTAAACTATAAAGATATTATTTAATATATTTTTAAAAAAGCTTAAAAAAATAGCTTTTTTTAATACCTTAAAACAATAGTTAAAATAAAGCTAAAATATAAAAAAAAAACTTATTATAAGTAAGTTTAATTAATTACTTTTTAAAAAACTATAAATAGTTTTTTTAATATAACAAGCAAAAAAAAGCAAAAAAAGCTTTAAAAGCTAAAAAAATAAATAAATAAATAAATATAATATAATATATATTATTATTTATAGCAAGCTTTTAATAAACGCTTATTATTAAGTTTAATATATTATTATAAAACTATTTAATATACTAATTTTAATTTAAGCAAAACTTTTTAAAACTTATAAGCTTAAAAGTAAAGCTTAGTTTGCTTAATATTACTAATAATAAAAAAAATTATTTTAAAAACTACTAAAAAAATTATTTAATTTATTGCTATACTTTAATAAATATAAGCAAATATAATAAAGCTTAATCTAGTTTTTACTTAGCTTTATTTATATATTATTTATAAATTTATTAACAAACTTAATTTTAATTTTAATTTATTTTTTATTACTTAAAAATTAAGCGTTATTAAAATATTAATTTATAATATAAATAATAAAATATTATAAGTAGCTATTATTTTTAAAAAAGCTATTAATATTATTATTAGCTTTAAATAAAGTTAAAAAAAACAAGCTTTTTAAACTGCACTACTAGCTACTAAAGCTAATTTTTTTTTTTTTTTTTTAATAAACCAAATTTTAAAAAAAGGCTATATAACTTTTATTACAAACTTTATTTAAGGCTATATTATAAATAATACTTAAAACTAAAGCTTTTTAAATAAAATAAAAAAGTTTGCTATAAGCATATTAAATAATATAAAACCAAACTTAAAAAGATTTAAAATTATAAGCTAAAAAGTAATACACTTTTTAAAGGGAAAAAACCTAATATTGCAACTTTTTTAATAGCTATATTACTTATAAAAACTTTTTACTAGTTTTTTATATATATTATTTTTATAGCTTATATATTTATAGCCTTTATATAATAATACTTTATTACTTTAATATAATTAAAACTAATGTCCTTTATATTTTAAGGCTTTAATTATTTTATATTATAAAGTAATTAAAAATAAAGAGATATTAGTGCAAAGGTAGCAAAAAAACTATTTAATAATATTTTTAAAAACAATTGTTTTAATAAAGTTATAAGTGCTTTATTTACTATTATTATATAAAAACAAGCTATAAATTTAACAAATACTTTAAAAAAAGCATTAATAATTAATAGTAAAGCAAATATTTTAATACTTTTAAATTAAAATAGCTTTATTAACTTATATAATATATTATGCTTTATAACCTTAAAAATCAGCAAATTAATAATATAACTAACTTAGCAAAAAAACTATACCTTTTATAACATTATTAATAAACAAAAAAAGCCTACTATGCTAAAAAATATTATATATTATTTTTTAATTAGAGCTAACTTAATTTTAGTCTTTTATTTAGTAGGGCTTAGTGCTAAATTTTTTTTAAAGTAATAAAGCGTATACTTTAAAAAAAAATCAAATGTTTTTAAAAAAAACCAAATATAATAGCTTATACTTAGTTAATTAACTAAAATTTAATATAAAGGCTATTATTGCTACTTTTACTGTTTACTTTTTATTTGATTTTAAATTAGCTTTATAGCATAAATAATTTAAATATATTAGTAAATTCTTAATTAAAAAATTAGTAAAAGCAAAATATATTAAGCTTTAAAAGCTAGATTATATATATAAATATTATATTTAAACAAAAATAAAAAAAACACTTTACTTAAAAAAACTTTAATGTAATATTTATTTACTTAAATTATTATATATAAATATAGCAAAACTACTTAAAAGTGCTTTTAAAAGATATAAAGGCTTTATGTTTTTAGTTATAATTTGTTATAACTTTTTAAAAATAATTTAAATATTATTACTTAAAAGCAAAAAAAAATTTATTAAAGCTTTTAAAGCTTTTTTAAAACATTATAAATATTTTAAACGCAGATATTATTTAATTACTTTAAATAAAGCTAATAAAAATATTAATAAAAAGCTTAAATATATATACTACTTAAAAGAAATTTTAATACTATTTATTGCTATAAAGTAATACTAATAAAATAATATATATAAAAAAGTAATAAGTGTTTATAAAATAATTATAATATTAATAATAAGCTAAGCTACTAATAATAATATATTATAAAAATATTAGCTTATTATTGCTTAAATAGTATGCTATATAATAATTTAATAATTTAGTAATAAACTTAAAATATTATTATATAAAAAATAGTACAGCTAAATACTTATATATAATTATATAGTTGTAATAAAAATAAATAAAAAATATTTTTAACCAAATAAAAAAGGTTTAATGTTTAAAGAAAAAATACTTTTTTATAAAATGCTTAAATATTAATATTAAAGTTTTTATAATTATATAATTTTTTTTAAAAGCAAAAAGATTATAAATATTAATAACGTAAACTTTTTTTAAAAAGTCCTTTATATATTGCTAAATTAAACACTAATAAAGGTTAGTAATAAAAAGCGGGTTTAATAAAGCTTAAATAATAAAATTATAAATAATATTTTAAAAGAGATTACTTTAAAAGTAATTTTAAAAAAAACAATAAATTTTTTAAACGCTAATATTAATAACAACAAGTTTATACCTAAAAAAAAAAAAACATTTTTTTTTTATTAAATATTTTTAATATTATGCTTATTAAAAATAATAACTTTAATAATATTAATATGTTATTAAAAAAGAAAAAAGAAATATTTAATGATATTTTATAAAAAAGTAGCAATAATAATAATATTAAAAGCATTTAGCCTAAGATATATACTTTTAATTAACTAAAAGGCTTTATTTTATAACTAAAGTATAATAAAATTTATTTAATAAATTATAAATATTAATTAATTGCTTTTTATTTTATTGCTATTATATTTAAAGCTATTAAAGCTATAAAAGTTATTAAAGTAGTTAGCTATAAGGCTGTAAAATATAGTTTTTATTAAAACAAGTAGTAAAAAGCTATAAATAATAAATATAACTTTTTAGTTAATAACTTAATTTAAAAGGTTATAACTATATTACTTAGTATTAAAGTGCTGTTTAAAAAATATATATATAAACTTAAGCGTAATAAGTTAAGAAAAATTATTTAATATAAGGCTAAATAAGTAATAAAAAGATTTAAATAATAAAGTAAAATAAATTATTATAAGACTTTTGCTTTAATAGTTAAACTTATAAGCTATAAAATATTATTTGTTATTATTATTACTTTAAACTTTAAAATTTATTAAATAAATATAAAGATAGCTTTTTTATATAAAAAAGTAATAAAAAATATATATGTTAAATAACTACTTAAATTTATTTAAGATTTTAATAAAGTTTATAAGCTTAAAAAAGTATTATATAAACTTAAGTAAATATTTAAAGTATAATATAAAACGCTAGCAATATTTTTAAAAAAACTAAAATTTAATAGCTTAAATTTAAATATAAGTATTTTTACTTAAAATAATTATTATATTGTTATTTATATTAATAATTTTTTAATTATTAAGCTTAAACTTTTAAAGATTAATAATATTAAATAAATATTAAGTAAAAAGTTTTAAATAAATAATTTAAGCTTTGCTAAATTTTATTTAAAAATAACTATTAAATAAAATTGATTATATTATACTTTAAAACTATTATAAAAGGCATATTTAAAAAAGGTTTTAATAAAATTTAATTTTTAAGATTTAAACAAGCTTAAGTATAAAAGAGCTAAATTAACTTATATTTTTATTTTAGTAAATATTAAACTAAATATTATATATATTGTTTTTAAATATAATAAATATATAATAAAACTAAATATTTTTTATATTAAAGTAGTAAAATAAATATTTAGGTATTTAATAACTATAATTAACTTAAAACTAGTTTATAAAAAAAAAGAGATTAATTTATAAAATTATATTAATTTTAATTAAAAAGCTTATAAAAAGACTTATTGTTTAACTTTAAAATATATTTTTAATTTAAGAAGTAGTGCTATTAGTTAAAGCTTAAAATATTAATTAATAGTTTTTTTATTATTTTTTAAAATAAAGCTAAAAAAATAAACTTAAGTTTTTAAAAAAGTAATTTAAATAAAAAGATTATTACGTAAACTTAATGCTATAATAAATAATATACTTATTATTATTTATAGTAATAATTAAGATGCTATTTTAATATTTTATAATTTATTACTATATTAAAAAAACAAATATATATTTATTTAAGATTAATAGTATTAAAAATAAATAGCTGCTAAAAAAGTTATTTTTAAATATATATTTACTTTAAACTAAGTGGTAAATAAACTTACTAAATTACTGCCTAAGCTTGCTTTTAAGAAATTTAAAGCGGCTTTAAAACTAAAATAAGGGATATATAAAAAGGTTAAATGGTAGCTTGTATATAAGGCTAATAATAAAAATAAATGGCTTAAAAACAAAAATTACTTTTTATTGCTACTTTATAAAAATATTTATAATATTACAAAAAATTGTTTTTATATTTTAAAATAATATATAATAAATTTATTAAAGCTAAATTATATATATAATGTTTAAATTAATTAAAACGGTTAATAATAAAAAACAAGTTATTAAAATATAAACTATAAAGCACTTAAAAACTATTTTTTAATAAAAATAATAATAAATTTTGCTAAATAACTTAAATAAATTTTGTTAAATGTTTACTTATTTAAATACGATAGGCTTAACTTTTAAAAGGTATTTTAGCTAATATAATAGCTGAAAGATTATTAACAAAATTTTTTTAAGCTATTTAAAATTAACTAATTAGTTAAAGCTTAGCTAACTTTATATATACTTACGCTTTATTATATTTATTAAGGCTTTATAATAATAAGTTTACTTTTAATATTATAAAAGCGATTAAAAATAAGATATAGTAGCATAAGCAATACTTAAAGAATTTTAGCTAGCACTTAAACTAAAAAGCTTAGTATTTATAAAACTATTTGTTATACTTATTATAAGCTTACAAGCTAAATTTAAGGTAAATAAAAAGAAGTAGTATATATTTAGCATAATTATTTTAAAGGAGAAAGATTAAACTAAAAAGCACGTAGTATTTTAAGACTATAACCCTTATAACTAAATAATAAAAGGCATAAAAGTAAAGGAGATATTTTAAGGTTATTAAATATAAGCTTATAACTACTTTTTAAAAAAGTTAAAAAGCTTAACTATTTAATATAACGCTAATTAAAAGTAAAGTAATTAAAAAAAATATGTTTAATTCTTTATGGAAAAAGTTTATATTTAGTATAAAATAAGCAATATACCTTATTAAGGACTATAAGATGTTAAATATAAGGGATAATACCATATTAGGTTAAATCACCAGCGATAAAAAGGTGTACCCTTAAACACCCTCTTAAGTTAGTTATATCTAGGTTTTATACCAAATATACAATTATAATTATATATAATATATAATAATAATATATATAAATATATTAATTAAACTACTTTATATAACATTACTTATATTTAATAATTAAAAGTTTTATTATATATTATACCTACTAAATTAAAGAAGTTATAGCTTAATTAAGCAATTATTATATTAAAATCAACTAATTAATAATAAAAAATATTTTTAGCAAAGCTAATAAACTTTAAATCTTAAAATAAAAAGTTTTAAAGTAAAGTAGTTAGCTTAAATATATAGGTATATATTACTTTAAAAAAAAATAAACGAATTTTTTGGCCTTAACAACTTATTATGCTAAAAATTAGTAATTATTTAAAAGTTATAAATATTTTAAGTTAATTAACTTAATTATTAATAATATTAAATAATAACTTAATTAATTTATTAAAAGCTTTATAAATAATATTTAAAATAATTTTAATAAAATAATCTACTTTTAATACCGATTTAAATAACTATAATACTTAAATATAAAAATTTTAAAACTTAATTAAAATAATAAACTAAGTTAAAAATTAAATATTAAAAACAGTTTTAAAAAACTATAAAGATATTATATTTAAACTAATAAATACTTTAAATATATAGTATAAAAAACTTAATACTATTAGCTTATACTTTAAAAAAATACTTAAGCATTAAGCTAAATTTAATTATAAGAATTTTATAAATAACACTATAAAATAATTATTTAAAGATTTAAGATTTTAAGCAATAAAATAAAAAAAAAAGCTTATAATAGCAATTAAATATAAAGTAATAAATTTAATAAAACTTTATAATATTATAACTAATTTAAAAAAAGCACTAAAAGGTATTTATTTAAATTAAATAATGTTTTTTTATTAGATTTAAAAGCAAGAAATAAAAAAAAGTATATTAAATTACTTTAAAATTATAGTAGATTTAAAAGAAAAAGCAAGTATATACCTTTTGTTTTATAAAGCTAAAGGTATTAAAAAAAAATATATAAAAAATTATTTTATATATTTAAAAAAACTAATTAATAAAAATAAAAGATTTTTTAAAAAAAAATATATGTGAAAAAAAAAAAAAAAAAGCAGTTAAAAAGGTGCTACTAAAAAACATTAAATTAATACTATAAAATTAATTATAAATTATAAGTTTTACTTATAGGTATATTTATTAAAAAAATACTGGTATATATTTTTAAAACTAGCTTTTAAAGACTTTATTTTTAATAAAATAGTTTAAAGCTTTGTTTAAAAGCAAATAAAAAAAGATGCTAAATTAGTAAAAAAATTAAATAGCTTTAAATTAAAAAACCTAAAAAAAAAAAACTAAGTTATAATAATTAATTATAAAAAAAAATAGTATAAATTATCTTTATAATAAAAAACAAGCTAATAAATTTAATTACTTATTAATTAAAAAATTTAGTTATTTTTAATTTAAAAATTATATTATATATTTTTAATAAAATTAGCAAGTTTTTAAACTTTTAACTTTTTAATTTAAATAATATAATATATATAAAAAATAATATTATATTAATTAAAAGATTTAAAAAAATAAATATTAAAGTTTAAGGCTTTAAAGAATTAAAAGTATATAAGTTATATAAAGTGGTATACTATTTAATTATAGCCGCAAACTTTATATTTTTTTAAGTGTTTAATTAATTAAAATATTAGTAAGATAATAAATTACTTACTAACTACCTTAAAAAAAAAACAGCTTAACTTTATACTATTTATAAAATAAATATAATTATTATTATTAGTTATATTCCGTTATGCCTATATAATACTATTTAAACCTTGATTTAAATACATTAAGCATCCGGTACGCCTGCCTTTTAACAATCAAAGGTAAAACCGGGAAACCCGGGCGAAAACCCTTTGCTTCCTAGTCGGAACGCCCCTAAGGCGTCTACGGTTCCGCTGCAATAAATATAATTAATTTATAATAAAATATTTATTTATATTTTTTAATAAATTATTATTTTATACTAAATAAAATAAACTAAACTTTTATATAAAAAAGCTACTATTAAAAGGTAACCTTTTTAAGTAGCACTTATAAATAAAATATTTAAAACTAAAAGTATTATAATATTTAATGTCTTTATTTTAAGAGGTAAAGATTTACTAAGCTTTTAATAAAAGTAATAAAATAAAAACTACTTAATATAAAGTATATATAATATTAAAAATTACTTATTAAATTAATTAATTACTAAAAAAAAAGCTTATATAAGTAAGTATAAAATTAGCTATTAACTTTTATAACTATAAAAACCTTTAAAAAAATAATAAAAATAAGTAGTATATAATACTAGCTATAAATTATTATTTAAGATTTATTTTTAATTATTACTTTATAAATTAAAAAGCTTTTTTAATTATTATAGCTTTTAATTACTTAATTAAATATTTATAAAATTATTATAAAATAAAAGTATTAATTATAAAATATAATAATAAGATAATATTAAACTTTAATAAAATATTAAGACTTATATAATATTTTTAAAACACTAAAGAAATAATACTTAAAGTATTATTACTTAATACTTAAAACTTAAATAAAAAAGCTAAAAAAATAAAAAAAGTAATTAAGTAAAAAGTAAAATTAATAAAAAACAAATATAAACTACTTACTTATTTATAAGTAAAAATAATTAAAGCAATTATTTATTTATATAATAAAGTACTTAAATATATTTTTAACTAAAAAACTTTATATAAAAAGTTTTACTTTTATTTTTAATTATAAAATAATATTGTTAAAAAAAACAAAATATTTATTTTATTTTATTTAAAAGTATATAAATATAAAGCTTATATTATAATATTTATTATTTAAAAAAAGCAAAAAAAAATAAAAAAAGCTTAATTTTAAAACTTAAATTAACTATTTAATTAGCTAATAATTTTTTATTACTTATAAAATTTAGCTACTTAAAATTAATAAAGTTATTATTATTAAAAACGTTATATTTAATAAAAAGAGTACTTTTTTAAAAAATTTAAATAAATTAAAAAATAACTTTTTTTAAATTACTAATAAAAAATTTAAAGCTTTATTAGCTAAAATATCTTTAAATTAAATATTTTTAAATATTATTAATAAATTTATAATTAATTTTTATAAAAATTATAAAGTTTATAAACTTATTAATTTTACTAAAAAAAATATAAATAAAGTAAATATTAAAAAAAGTAAAAATAAAAATATAAATAAGCTTAAAAAAATTAATTACTTTTATATTAAAGTAATTTTTATTTTTTATTTTATATTTTTTAAATCTTTAGTAAACTATGCTTTTTTTAGCGCTATAATTAAAAACACTAGCTAAAAAAAAAATCTTATAAAAACTATTAAATTGCTTAATTTAATTTTAAGGTTTAAAGCAAGCTTTAATATAATTTCTTTTAAAGTTATAATATATAAAAGTTATTAAAAAGCTATATTTAATATAAAACGCTTATATATTATAAAGTTATAATATAATATATTAGTAAGCAAAGTTAATAAAGCTAGGTTTTTAAAAAAACCTTAATATTATTTTAATAGCAAATTAAAATTTTATTAAAATAATAGATTTATATTTATTATATTTTTAAATAATAAATTAATAAAGATTTTTTAAAGGCTTAAATTTTATAAATTCTTTTTAATTAATATAATAATATTTTTTATGCTAAGTAAAGATTTTTATAAACTTTTTTATAATTTTTATTTTTTTTAAGTTAATATATTAATTATATTTATTTTTTTAAAAGTAAGCTTAAAATAGCTACTTTATAAAAAAAAAAAAATTTATTGTTAAAATTTACTTTTATTTTTTAAATAGCATAAAAATTTATAAATTTATTTTATAAAAAATTATTTTAAATAAGCTAAAAAATTTTATTTATAAGGTTATAAAAAAATAAATATTTAATAAAAAGTTAATATATATACTATTTAAAAAAAACTAACTTTTAATTATATATAAATATATATTTATAAGTTTAATAAATATAATTATTATTAAAAAAATAAAGTTAAGCTTATAATATAAAAAAATTAGCAACTTATAAATAAAAAAGAAAATATTTATGCTTTTATATTTATAAAGCAATTATTTAAAATATTTATAATTATTACTACTAAATTTAATTTTAAACTTAAATAATATAATATAGTTAATACTTTTATTAATATAATATTTAATAAAAAAATATATATAAAAATACTACTTAGCTATTATAAACTTTTAATAGTTTTTAAATTACTTTAAGTTTTATATAATTTTTAAAAATTACTTTTGCTATAATAAAAAAAACTAATTAAAACTTTTAAAAATATAAAATATTAACTTGTTTTTTATAAACCTTATTACTATTTTAAGCAAAAAATACTAATTTTTATATATATTAATAATATAATTTTTGCTTATTAAAAAATAAATATAATTATTGCTTAAAAAGCTATTTATAAGCTTAAATACTATTACTAAATAATTAAAAAAAAAACCTATAATAGTTTTTTAGTATTAAAGTTATTTAAAATTATAAAAAAAAATTAATTTAGTTATTATAATTTTTATATATTAAAAAGATTATTAAGTTATAAGGTTTTAAGTTATTTATTTTAATATATACTTTTATAAAAACTAAAAAATTAAAACTTTATAGTAAAATAATAACAAAATAAAAGATTTATAATTATTAGAAAAAAATAAAATTAATTATATATACTATTATTATTACTTAATTAAATATAGCTTTTAGCGCATTTAAACTTTTAAAATTTAACTTTAATTTAAAACTAAAATATTATAATATAACTAATTAATTTTTTAAATACTTACTTTAAACCTAATATTATATTTTATAATTTAAAATAAAAATAAGTTTATTATAGCTAGCAACTTTTTGTTTGCTAATAATATTATTAATTAAAAAAGCTTTTAAGCTTATATAATAATGCTATTTAATAAAGTTATTAAATAAAAAGCTAATAAGCAAAATATTATTATTATATTAATTATAAAAGCTAAGCTATTTATTTTTATATAAGCTGCTAAAAAAGCTATATTTATTAGTTAATTAATTAAAAAACTAAATATTATATTAAATAATAAATAAATTTAAATTTAATATAATAACTAATAAATTATTAGTTTAATAATTAAAAATACTACTATTTTTTAAATTAAGTTTTATTATATTAATATTTATAATTATTAGTTATATTAAAAAGTTTTAAATTAAACTTTATAAATAAAATATATTTTTATAAATAATATAATCGCAAATAGTTTAACTAAAATATTTTTAAAAAAAAAATAAAAGACTTTTTTAATATAACTAAACTTTATTAATATTAAAAAGTCTTAAAAACAAAAAAAACTTTAAAAAATATATAATAACAATTAAAATCTATTAAAAAACTTCTTAATTAAAAAAAAATTAAATTAATAAATAATTAATAGTTAAAAGTAAAAATCTTTTTTTAAAAAGTGATTTTTAAAAAGGTGTGTTAAATATAAAGGATAATACCATATTAAGTTAAATCACTAGCGATAAAAAGGTGTACCTTTAAACACCTTTTTAAGTTAGTTATATTTAAGTTTTACATTAAATACGCGGTTATAATTACATATAACATATAATAACAACATATATAAATATATTAATTAAACCACTTTATATAACATCGCTTATATTTAATATAAAACCTAAGACTTTAAAGATACCTTTTATTAAAGCTATAAGTTATAATATTGTTTATTAAAAGGAGTTTTTATTTTTTAAGCGTATAAAACTAAAAAAAAGATTATAAGTTATTTTTAACTTTATAATATATTATAGCACTATATTATAGCATATTAAAAATAATAAAGCTTTTATTTTTTTTTAGCGTTTTATTTTAAAGAATTTATTTAGTATATAAACTATAAACCCCTTTAAAGGGAGTTTTTATATACCTTTATATATAGCTTTAATTTAAGAGGAGGTTAGACATTTGGTTTTAAAAAGGAACACAATTAGGAACAAAGGCAAAAGGCAGGTGAGGTAAAGGCGGGTAAGGTTACTACCGAAGGAAACCTAGTAAAACATACAACAAACAGTCAAAAGTAGCGTAGAGAAAAAAAAGTAGGTAAAAGAATAGTAAGGCCAAGATATAACAAAAAAAGCTTTAAAAAGACACTAGCTTAAAAAGTGAAATAAAGCTAACAACAAAGCAAAAAAAAGCTAAGGCTTAGTAGCATTAGCTTTAGCAATAAAAAAACTACTAAAAAAAACTAAAAAGACTTACTTAATAAATATAGCAAACTTTTATTATAAACTTTAAAAATATAAAGCTTTAGCTCTACTATAAATTTATATAAAAACGTTAAAGTTAAAAGCTTTTTTTTTTTAAAAAAAGGTGCTAAATATAGCTACGCTTTTTTATAACTATATAAAAAGCAAAAAAACAACACTATATAAATTTTTACGTTGCTTAAAATTTAAAAAAAAAAAACTAACCTAGCTACTTAGCTTTATAGCCTTTTTACTACTAATTTAAATTATAATTAAACTATAAGCAGCTTAAAAATAGCTTATAAAGTAGTGCGTTAATTTTTAGCCTAAAGCTTACTACTTATATATAAAGTGACCTAAATACTAGCAAAAAGCAAAAAGGTGTAATAAAAGCAAAAGAAATAAGTTTTAAAAACAATATAATAGTAAACTATAGCCAATAGCATACTAGTAGCAACTAGCAAAACAAAAGGACGCAAAGCCTAAAAAGCCGCACCTTTTTTTATTTTATTTTTTTTTATTTTCTTTTAACCAAAAAACTGCTAAAGTATAGTAAGGCCTTTAGTTAAAGATCTATAGCGAAACTATAAACGCCTTAAAGGCGTTCTAATTAAAAAGCAAAAGATTTTCGCTTAAGTTTCTCGGTTTTACCTTTAATTATTAAAAAGCAAGCGTACTAAATGCTTAATATATTTAAATCAAGGTTTAAATAATATTATATAAGCATAATAAAATATAACTAATAATAATATATAGCTTTAAAAAGAGTTAAATATTTTAAAAGATTTTACCTTATATTTTAAACCAAATATTTTAAAAGATCTTACCATATAGCATATAGATCGAAAGAGAGTGTTAAAATTAAGAGGCTGGAATACTTACGATTTACAAGCTGTATAACTAAAGACATGTATATAAAGGGCTTATTCCCCCGGCTACGCCAGAAGGAACTTAGACTTCTAGTCAATCAACAGGATTACCATATACCATCTTTGACATTTCCGCCATATAATTCTTTTCGTTTGCAAATACCCCTTTACACACTTAGATTAGTCATGTTGTGATGTGTCTCATAAATAGTACTTCTAGTAAGGGTTTCCACCTTGCATTTTGTGCTGAGGGTCTAGCCTATCATGTGAAAGGTTCACCTTCTTGCAAGATAGACTATTTGGCAGCGCTTGCTAGCAAAATCACATTAAGCTATCCATGAGGATAGATTAGGAGCTTGAAGATACTGTGACTGGACTAGGTACTGTAGGAATTGTCTATACATAGATCTATTTACATGTACTCTAAACCTAATTCCAATAAACGAGACGACGCTGTTTTGTGTTACCTTCTGCCAATGTCATAGGCGTTATAATATGTTTTACAGCCAATGATTTGAGATATTAAATAATGCTTGTGCTTGCTTCTATGTATATCCTCCGTGTGCTTTTCGCCTCTTCGCGGCTTCTTCCGGTTTTCACATGTCACCAAACATTCCAGGCCGTTGACCCGTACACTCCAGGGTGAAGCCTAACCAGAGCTTCCCCAGGTTGCCTAGGGTGGACCAGGGGTATCGCAGCCTGCGCTGCGTTAGTGTATGTTGCCACTGACAAAGATTAATAATAAGCGAGCCTACATCAACTTGATGGATACTGATCGACAGGGGTAATGTGAAAGGTGCGAGATGATAGATGACCAGATCTGACCACTGAACTTTGAAACATAATAATAGTATTCCCTCCCTCCTCTCCTCATCGGCTCTCTTTCAGCAACTTTCTCGGCTTTCGTTAGCACCAATCTCGCTTAGACCTAAGATACCCCTTTCTTTTATTTCTATTCCCTATGCCATCTATTATGGTTGAGCCATAACCTATGCTTCGGTTATGTAATTCTTGTAATGTGTGATATCACACTAGTCCTAACCAAAAACTAGGTATTCCGAATTACAGCCAAGACGCTAGAGTTGTTGTTCCACACTATATTTAGTAGGCGGCCCGCAAGTTCATCGTCTATTTCTATGGACTCTTTACCCTTGGCACTCTAGCGGAATGTTAAACGGGAAGAATGTGGTGCTTGTTGTTATAATGCCCCTGTAGTCACCCTACAAGACCGACTGATGCGCCAACCCACAGCTGGGCACTTTCCTAATTCCTTTCTTTGTCATCTTATGACTAACATACTAGGGCTCAGGGGAGTAAAATCGACCTAGTCATATAGCGTGGGCCTCCTGCAAGGCTGGGCGCTCGAGTCCACTGGTGACTTGTGAACCAGAATTTTGGTATAAGTACCTTCAGGCAAGATACCTTCTACCCTTTGAGCCGCGGGTTAGCGTGCCAAGAATACCTGACAGGGAAGATTTTACTGGCCCTGGGCTATGTGCCAACGTTACCCCGGGTGGGGGTCTTGTCCTGTAGGGGTTCTGGTTTTGACATGTGGTTTTCGCGTAAAAAGTGCAACTGGGTAAATATAAATGTTTCTTTAATATCATTTATAGTTTTATTTAGTTATATAATAAAGTTAATTATTTCATTTACATGATAACTTCTAGTACAATTATACTCATGGCCCTTGTCCTTTAACTTTAATTAAATCTTAAACGACCAAAACCTTCGGCGCAGATTTGTGTGACCAGGTGGTATTGTGCGAGATTTCGGGCCTTTCGAGCCTATTATATGCTCCTTTTTGCACAATCTTATCTTGTGTAATATGCGCGCAGTGTGCGAGAATACCAATCTGACTGTGTGTAGCTTTTATGACCACTGCGCGTGTGCGGCACAGGGAGGTCATGCTGACAAGACTTCCTGTGATGACACCAGTAAGACGTCCAAGTCGTGTATTATGGAGCCACGAGGCTTCTGGGCTATGGGTCTTTTGCTAGCTCGCCAAGAATATTTGACAAGCACCGGGCTCGGATAATTCCGTAAATTCCCAAGGCGATCTGACTGGCAACTGAACCAATGAGCTGAGAGATTTTGTCACCAACGATCGGTCACTTAAGCATAACAGGTATGCATGCGCCATCTAATCTTGATCTAAGGTCGAAAGAGATCGGACGGGGATCCTTGACTGTTATAGGAAGTCGACAAATCGAGCACTGCACTAGAAGGTATCATTGAGTTGACGCTCTTTCTTTGCTCCACGTACAACAAGTTCCCGATGGAAGGGTACATTGCGTCTAGCACGTGGGCCTTGATGTCGTGTGACGGACATATCGTATAATAGTGCGCCAGAGCCGCTCACAACAATCAATGTTGCAGAAACCTGGTCCTATGAAAGCGAAGTTGCGAACCACTTGCTCGCTTGGCTGTCCTGGCGCATCGTATTAGTGGTACACGCTGGTAACATGTGTTTAGCGGCACAAGCCGATTGCATCCAAGGCTCTAATTCCACCCTGGTAATGGCAATTGTTGCCGGCAACATCCATCCACCCCTACTAAATATAGTATGGTTTGTGCCACATGTTAAATCTACCCTATATAAATATTGAGTCTTTTGATGGATGACAGTTTGTATCTACACTTTGCTCCAACATATATTTAGTTAGAAAATACTAATTTCCTTTTGTATTAGCGATAGAAAAAAACATTTTCTATTATGACTTAAAATAACTGCCTTGTAGCCCTTGCTGCTATATATACTCTGGGAGTTTGAACTCACCATTACCATTTCTTTAGATGTATCCGGATAGGGGATACATCGGGTGGATACCGTCAAGGGAACTAAGTGCATGGGCAAGCCCTCTAGATGGGCTAAATATCTTGGAACATAATAGCACTTATGTGCTTGCGGATCACGTATGGGTAATATGGCTTACCTTGAAGCCAGTATGGGCGGGAATAGGGCCTGCATGGGTGTCATCCTGCATGATAGCTCCGTGATCACCCAGAAGCAACAGCTCAACTTCTTTAAGGGCTGGTGTCCTACGTGGGGTGTCGAAGTAATCAACACGTCTCAGTTCTTTTCTTTCTCACTACCGATTCTCGATAATCGTTTTTCCTTTGCCATGAGATTTGTTTGATATCAAAAAATTCTGTTGCAATGACGGCAACACCGTTTGTAGCCCTATGGATCTCTTTCCTGAACCTGTCTCCGGTTGCCTTTAACGTTGTGATGGTGGGATTAGTTCCTCTCACTATTTTCATCTTCAAATACCTCCTTGATGTGTTACTATTTCACTATGGCCACACGTCTGTTTCAGATGCTAAGGGCCGGCTCCCACCACAATATCCGTCTTTCATTCCGTTTATGGGTTCCATCTTCCAGCTCGCGCTCGACCACAAAAGCCTCACAGACAAAGTTTCGTAGGTTAAACATCAACAGTCTAAAAGGAAACTAGATTCGGAGTTCTAATACATTTTACATCTAGGTGGTATAAGGGTCAATTGACCTCAAACAGAATAGTGGTCATGGGTTCCACATACTACATTTTCCAAGACCGGGAGACTGTTATAAAGCTGTTCAAGCACAAGGCCTTAGCCAGTGCGGTCGATATGTACGAGTACAGCAACAATAACATTCTTGGATGCTCTAAAGAGTCATCGAAAGTCTACCGAGCTGATAACTCGGGGCCGTTTCCGCAACCACATCCAAAGAGCAATGTTCTCCCTCACAATCGTGTTGACTCTATCACCCACACTCTTGCCTTCCGCGGTTTTACCGGGCCAGGAATGCAGCCAGCAACTCGACGGTTCGCAAGGGATGTACCTTTCAGACTTGCGGCTCAAGGCATATCTACAGAGTGGAAAGAGGTTCCGGACTTTGCGCAATTTTTCAAGGATAGCATTGGTCCCTCCTCCATCCAATGCATTTTTGGCCCTACTTTACTGCGCCTGCACCCAAACTTTGTTGAAAATATTTTCAAGTTCGACAAAATTATGCCACAGTTCACTCCTGGGCTCC
Organism: Xylaria hypoxylon; assembly: GCA_902806585.1. Classification (NCBI taxonomy): domain Eukaryota; kingdom Fungi; phylum Ascomycota; class Sordariomycetes; order Xylariales; family Xylariaceae; genus Xylaria; species Xylaria hypoxylon. The sequence goes on from CADCXB010000010.1 coordinate 1,985,146, forward strand.
CGAAATTCATGTTGCCGGAGCAACACCGTTTTAGGGATGCGATCGCTGAGCAGTTGAAGAGCTGGTACAGATACGCGAGGGAAAATTTTGACCCGTCAATGATTGACGCCGACGGTGACGGTGATCCAATCTGGGGATCCGCCATGATTCGAAATCGTCAAGAGCATCTTCTGAAGGCTGACAAGCATGATGACGACGTTCTCGCTCACCTTGATCTTGGACTGGCCTGGGCGTGAGTTTTCCTTTCCTGTACTCCTCCATGGAATCTAGCTAACGTGTGCATTTACTAGTACCATTGGTAATCTGGTTATTTCGTGCATGTTCGGAGCATACTATATCTTGCAGGACAAGACTCTCTTGAAACGTGTCCGACATGAGCTCCAAGACTACCTGGGTGAACGGACTGTACACGAAGTAGACCCTCACCAGCTTGGCAGGGACGTACCACTTCTCTCCTCCATATATGCGGAGACGATGCGCGTCCACATCAAGATCTATTCGGCATACAGCTCACCACACGAGGATGTCGATCTTGGCAAATGGAAACTCCCCAGAGGTGCCCTAGCGTTGGTAAACTCAGTGCCATCCCACATGGACAAGTCGTTCTGGAACACCAAGAACGGTCAATACCCCGTCGAGACGTTTTGGGCCGACCGTTTCATCGTCGACCCGGCCGATCCAGAGAGCGGTCCAATTAACCCGGAATACCGCAGGTCGCTCAACCGCCCCGAGAAGAAGCGAGAGGATATGAAGCCGTATTTCTCCTTGGATGGCTGTGAGGGTGCCTGGGTTCCATACGGTGGTAAGATATTTATTGTCTCCTCTCATCCCAACTTGGCACACATAGCTGACTCTGATTTTCTCCCTTGTCAAGGCGGCTTCTCGATGTGTCCTGGTCGCTTTATCGCCAAGGCCTTCATGATCTTTTCAGCGAGCCTCTTTGCGAGCGAGTACGAAGTTGAATTTTACGACGAAACGATTGAGATATCCAACTATAGATATGGAATGGGTGTAGATGATGTTGCTAAGCCTATACCTTTCAGCATTCGGAAGAGGGCGAGTGTGTTTTGAAGTAGCATTATTTGAATTTATATATAGATACCTTGTTACTTATTAGATGACTTTCATATTGCTTACGACCTCTCTTGACATGAAACGATCCTTAGATGAGCGATGTTTGCGTAGCTGGCATTCGTATTATGACACTAGACATAATTTGAGACTTGGTAGTAAAAGGTGTGAAGATCTTAAGATAGGAGAAAAGAAACTTGAGAGCACTTTAAAGCGCAAGGCAGACCTCTAGGGGCAACGGGAGCAGCGGGTTATTTTAATATCTTTACTTCTGAGATCCAATTTTAAAGAATTGATGTTTTTTCGAGGCTATCTATTTATGTCCAATATTAGCCTATTACCTGGCCGGTTTTGTCTTTGCTTTCCTCTACGACTTGATGCGGTTGCAGCTGAGTTTTGGACTAAGTACGAATGTTTCGATACTTGTTGAGGCCAATCAAGTATTTCCTAGATGTCGAGTAGTTCGCAGCACTCTGCATAAGCTGGAAATCATGTACACCCTTCAATCTCACATCAAAATGTGTAAATAACGCGTGAGAATGGTCGCCCACGTCAAAGAATACTTTTCCCATCTCTTTATCTTCAAGGATGCTCTTTAGCGTCGTGCCGGTGCGGCCAGTGACCTTGAATGCATCTGCACCGAGCGTAAGCACATTGATAAGATATACCCATGGAAGCTTGGATGCAGTTTCAAGAAGGGCAAGGATGGACCAAGAACCCTTGCCTTCGAGATGAATTTAGATTGTTGGTGGCTCACATAGGCCTTCACATAGAGAGTGAAGGAAGAGATCGTCGACAAGACGGCCGACCTCCTTTGCTGTATCAATATTCATGGTTTTCATGGTATAATCGGTGTTCGGGGTAACCTAGAAAAGCTGATAGGAAGGAGTTGTATTCGAGTTCCTGTCGGGAAGAGCAGGGAGGACCTAGGCTTCATATATATACCCAGAACTACTGCTAGAAAGACCTCTAGCACACAATAACCTCAAAGTGAGACTGGAAAGATAGCATTAGCGCTTTGTTAAAAGTTATCAAGATCGTACTTTATCGATGGTTGAGGAGATATTCGAGGTATGCCCTCGTTTTTAACGTAAGAAGTTTACGACTAAAGTAAAACAAAGGGGTTATCTATGTCGCAAAGTTTTTTGCGAGCTCGTCTATTAAATTAAACAATATATAAATAGATCTAAGTAAAAGGCTATAACTATAGTTAAAATATTAAACGATTAAAAACCTTAACGCTAAACTTAAGTTAAAAGTACTTAAGTACATGAAAAAAACTTAGTTATATTAATTCTTTATGCCTTTATATTAATTGCCTTTAACTATTAAACTATTAAAAACCTTAACGCTAAACTTAAATTAAAAATACCTAGTTTTATATTAAAACTCAGTTGTAACAAAAGGTACTTAAACCTAGGACAAAACACACACAAAATTAATCAAGACACGGATTATTGGCTTAAATCTAACAACAGTGCTGTTCCATGGCCTATTAGCCCTGTTGCCTAGTTTTGTTCAATACAGCCGAGTTCTAATCGAACACAGTAATGACATCGAGCATTCATCAATAATGCGAAACCACAATCATAGGCACAGCATCCTGACTGTCAATCTCTCGGACGCTCAAATTTCCTGAATGTCTTCCTCAGTAGTCAGGGTAGATAACTTTTGCATCTTCATCGGAGCTGGGGACGCGTGATGCGCGGCGGTAGTCGGGGTAGATGACTTTGGAGTCTCCATCAGAGCTAGAGGCGATTGACGAGCGACGGTAGTCAGGGTAGATGACTTTTGTGTCTCCGTCTGGACTGGAGAAGGTTGCTGCACGGCCTGAACAGTATACATTAGTCAGAAGGTTACGTGTGAAGGATAGAGGGAGCAACATACCGCTGTTGGGAGTCGTGGGAGCACACAGAGCGCAAGTAGTCAGGATAGCGAGAGAGAAGATGAACCGCATTGTCAATTGTGGTATCAAGTAAGAATGAATTCTATAGTGTCTTGCCAGACGAAATGTATGAGTGCCCTTGAAGCAGACAACACTTGGACGTAGTTCTCGAATTCGAAGCCCACGTAAGCAAGCAGATGGCAGAGAAACCCGAACCGTCTACGGACTGTTCTCATCCACCTTTAAATGCAGTCCATGCCCCCAAACTCGCCTACTAGATCACCTACTAGATCTCCTCCGCCTATACATATGCCCACATATCTTGGGCGAGTCCGACATTCTCACTGACATCGAAGGATCGACGCTGATAGGCAACCAACAGCGCCTCATCAACCACTTTCCGACCTTGGGTCATCATCCCGCCAAGGATACTTTCCACACCTCGCCCAGGGGCCAAAATATGACGAGGCAGCGCAAATGCAGCGCAAATGCAGCGCAACCCAACGCACGACGTAATCCTTCAGGCGCCTTGGAGAAATGCAATACGATGCAAAATATGTACCCTGACCCAACAATTTGCCAAAGGAACTACAAAGGTAGTCTGATGCAAGTCAGATGAACAGAGTGGAATAATGCAACGCAACGCAACATGGAGCCCATTGAATACAATATAGTGTAGCATTCAATGTTAGGCAGCCACTGATAGAATGTGCCGATGTATCCGCATGCACCCCGATTGTAACTCCTTTGAACTCTGCGACCAACATAACATGATCAACCAATATCTCTATAGTAGGCACATTAATTGATATACCAGGGTGCAATATACCCCTCTGAATGTCCGTCTGTTATCTGTGACGATGAAATTCAATCACACCGTCTAACAGGCTCACCGCTTAATGGCTGCAGAGTTGCTTCGCTGTTGAAGTCACAAATGGCTTGGGTAGCCACACCCATCAAGGATGTCAGACTCGATCATTCTGATAAAGCATTGTTGCTAGAAAAATAACGTTGTTTCATAAGCAAAGACCTTCCAAAGTGAGAAGGTTGCAAAACGTTGGTATCGGGTTGTTATGGAATTGGAAGTGCCCCGTGAGGGTGCTTTAGCAAGGTAGATATCACTGGCAAACTGATGTGCCTGTCAGATATCTGCCGATTGGCTGCACGGCCTTATGGTTAGCACCTCAATCCATGTTATTGGCCAAGAAAAAAGACATCTTATATCTACAGCACTGTGGTCTAGTTTCAGTCTGCTATAGCATTCTTACAGTATAGGTGCAGACAGCAAACATATAATCGGAATTGGCGTCCAATTTGAGTCCCATATGTTCTCTCAGACCAGTTAGCGTTATTCTTCTGGCGATTGGCGCTATCTTAATCGGCCTAGCTCGATCTCTTCTTGGTAAGATCGCACCCCGCATTCCACATTTGGACAAGTTACTGGTTAAACTGCGATGTCGCCTGGTTATAAGCCTTATACACTATATAACTAATGTTTATATTAAAAAGTTTATAACATATATATTATAAATACACTAACATCACACACCATCGCTTATTTCTGACATATCGCAAGGATTATGTTTTGCGTCCTTAGATGATGGATAACTAGTGAAGGGAGGGTTGCAGGGAGCGGGTCGAGCGGGAAGGAAGATGTGGGGCACATGCAAATATCATGGATCCAGCTCCTCGGGTATTTCCGAACGCCAACATCCCCGTTACATGGTACAGTACTACTCACCTAGTCACTTCCCCTCCCTCTCCTTGGTCGTCGTCTAGCCCCTCCCAGTACCGTGGCAAGGAATCCATGTCCCTCGGCCTCTCCCGGAACCAATCCGGCGGATACCCGAAGTACTTCCGCATAGATCCAAGCAATGGGCTGCCCGGCGAACAGTATCTGAAGCGCTCGATGACGTCATTGACGCCCTGTGTCTCGTTGATGTACGCAAAGCACGCCGTGTTCTCCTTGGCCCATTCCGTCAAGCGATCCCAGCTGCGACACATTCGCGTCTGGCCGAGCCCCGTAGTGATATTGGATGTTGTCGATGTGTAGAAGGGTGTGTCGTCGGCTTCGCAAAGAATGTTTTGCATCAGGTGATCCGTGCAGTGCACCAGGTGCGTGTAAGAGTCTAGCTGCGGCCGATTGTAGTTGTAAAGGACGAGGGCGCGGCGGACCTTGCGCTGTAGTCGAATTCAGCAAACCTTGTCTCGGACGAGGCGGGAGGGAAAAGATGTTTACCATGCAATGTAGGCTGTGGTGTGCGTTCAACAGATAGATCTGGCGGCCTTCGTCCCAGAAGAAAGGTGCCGACTCTGGTAGATCATGTGCGTCTGCCCATTCTTTGTCGAGGCTGATCTCGCCCGCGCTCGAGTCCATGCTTTCCCATGCGATTGCTCGCTGCTCTTCGGTGGTGCTCCCCAGGCCAAAGGCCGACTGGGAGTTGTACTTGGTTGGCACATCTCGAGGCAAGTGAGCTGTAGGTAGAAGTCAGTATCTTGGCAGAGAAGAATATCGTCCGGTTCGGGGAGGAGGGGAAGAGGGTATTACCGTATGGTGAGAAATCCTGCCGTGCACCTATTTTTCGCACATCATTGACTACGAGGACAATGTTCAATGATATCGAGACAAAGAGCAGAGCAGTGAAAAATGTCAATCTTTTGGGTGGGCCATGTTTGTGTCGAGAAGATGACTCTGCGTCATTGTTCAGCGGTTCAGTCTCCTGAGGCGAAAACACCTCGTTTTTGAACTTCATGATGAAACTGTTCGCAAGACCAGACTGAGGGAGGGAGGGAAAGGGTTACTCATGTGGCATGGAAAACCACGATGGAAGGCTAGAGATAATGCTTACTTAGTTACCACGTTAACGGGCGTATGAGTTGTTAGGATAGATAGCAGCCTGTATTGTAAGTGGGCTGTTAGCCCTTATTATCACCTACTTCTAGTCTGGTAGACCCCAATTAGGAACGTAAACCAATACAACTCTTTTACCACCCACCCCAGTCTCTTTAGGATAATGAGAGGTTAGCTCCGCGCTAGTAGATCAACTAAGATAAGAGAGGTAGTTTAGCAGCACATATGTAGCTTTCTATACAGATTTGTATGGGAATATAATATATTTATATCCAAGTTTGTTTCCTACTATTTTTTCGGTTGCTAAAACACTAAATTGCCAGTTGTCATCTTAAACCCTAGAACTTAAGCAGCGTAAAGATATTGGAATACTTTTTATTACAGAGTTACGTCGCACATTGAACAATATATATTTCTATACACATTTATATGCAAAAGTGCATAACTGGGAATTATTACCCATTGTGACCTCAGCGCAGAGCTAACCTCTTATATCCTAGCGACCTGTACAGTCGAGTCAACTGACTGGGTCTGCCCATCGGTAACTCTGCATATCTAGAGTGCGAGCATACCACCCGTCAACACAGATGGCCACACAGCTGTTACTGGGGAAATTCCAAACATTGTTTGATTGCACACCGTTTGGTGTTTACGTACTGTCTGGCACTATGCTTGGATTTATTAGCACTGCCATTTCGGTGTCGCTGACCCGACGCGATTCCACCTTTTGCATCAGATCCTCCCAGTCCACACAGACATGTTCGGGCGACTCCAACTTTAGCATGGGCTCTTTGCTGCCTGCCGCCCAGTGGAAGGTCATTAGTGACGTGTCTGCACGACACATCAACGCTTGTCGGATCAAGTCTAGGCAATGATCTGGATGGTAAAATTAGCCCGGCGTGGAGAGCGGCCAGCGGTAATCCTACTGTACTTACCAGTGTGTAAAAGCCAGTGTGGTGTCTCCTCAGGGCCGACTTCTGGGTGATAGTGGTCACGGTAGATCCACTGGCGGAGATATTTCTGGAGGATGTTGGTGACAAATGCCACAGTTCAGGAATGGTGGTTGGGCAGCAGCCACTTACTACACAGTGTAACTGATGGCTCACGTCCATCCAGACCAAAGAGCCCTGCCCGTTAGGAAGCCGGACCGAAGTCTGGTTCGAGGACGAAATCTCTCCGTCAGATACGCGTAGGTTGATATGATCGAGCAATTTCGTCCATGCTCGATCGATGTATTTGCTGGGCGGGCCTGCGTATGGGCTCCCCGAAGAGAGAACAAAACGCTGCTTGCGAAGTGTAAGAGGGTCACCGTTCCAAGCTGGACGGCTCGATTAGCGAATCTTGAAGATGCTGGGAGGGTAAAGAATGCTCACACAGTGTGCTCACATGAGAGCAACTATAGTTCAATGGATATGCAATCAGGACGATTGCGGTAAAGCAGACATAGAGAATGAAGAAGATTGTGTGCAAGAGTAGACCCCGTCGAGGCCATCGCTTACACAACCTCTCATCGTGTTCGTTATGCTGCAGAAAGTGCTCATTTTCTTCCCTGTTTCTGCTATCCATCAGGAAACATTTGACATTACGAGCAATGCACACCTGGGAATGTCATATGGGAATGGAAGGGGCTAGGGAAACCATCAAACCTGTATTTGGCCTTATCTAGTGCGGCACACCTAAACCCCATACAAAGCCCATCATTGACCAACACACCACGTCTGACAGATACCTGCGGTAGTCTCGGCCCGCGGGGACCCCAACCTTCTGCCCCCCTCACGCCACCACTGACCAGGATGGATGGCTCCTATACCAGATTTCTACATCTGTTGAATGCCGACAGTCTTTGAGAGACCCAAACTTCTCGACGCACTCACAGTCTTGACTATCGAAAATGAACTTACTTGCTTGGTTTACTCCTAAATGGCACAATTACAGCCCCTTGCCTGGCGACAACAACGGCAAGCGCTCGTCCGCGTCAATTTCAGCTTGGAGCTCGTTCCGGAGTCTGTTGCTCAAGACGGCTCTGGTCTGCCTGCTTGGAATTTCCAGTTTTTTTGCAGGCAGACTTTCGATGAGTGCCCCAAGCACTGAGAGAGAGAAGGCGTTCGGACGTGAGTCTGACCCTGCTACCTTGCCTTACCTATTGAGCTGACATACATCTCCCTAGTCGAGACAAGCAACCACTTATTCGAATACAACCGTACTTTCGGGGAGCCACCCTCCAACACAACCAATGCTGCATGGGAGTCGCTGTTCCCCCAGCACGGTGGATTTTTCGTACATCCCGAGCTGGCACCGAAGCGTTCCGCCTTTTCTGTGTTTCATCAGATGCATTGCCTGGTAAGCTTCACTTGCTCAATTGGCGCCTACTTCAGAACACGACTGACAATGCGTAGGATGAACTGCGCCATGGGTTCTACGTGCTGCATGAGCAGGTTATAGCGTATTCGGAAATGATTGGCGATCGCGAAGCGGGGACTCGGAGCCACCGGACTGGGCGAGCGCTGCAGGAGCATTCGTTGGGTCACATTCGCCATTGCATCGACTTGCTACGACAGAGCCTGATGTGTAACGCTGACTTGACGGTGGAGGTGAAGAACGAGGAACTGGGAGGGGTGACTGGATTTGGCACGGTACATCGCTGCGTCAACTGGCCGGCTCTGTTGGAATGGATCCAGCCCTATGAGGGAACGGATTCCCCGCCAATTCCCCAGGAACATGACCACACGGGCTGAGATGAGGTCCCGTCCCGTCCCGTCCCGTCCTAGCCCGTTCCGCTCGAAAAGTAGTATGGATACCCACCGGTGCGCGATTAGGTTACACTCGGGGATTTTCAATAATTCTTTTTAGTACTTGGCTCGTGCATTGAATGGGTCTAATTAAGTTGATATCCCCTCAACTCCCATTTCGGCACCAGTACCTACCATAAAGTTGAAAACTGGGTAGATCAGCACAATTGCATATATCCAATTTCAAGGTTACTCCATAACTAGTACGTACCAGTACGGAATCAATAGGGGCAACACATTGCGACGCGTTGCAAGTCACTACCTTCCAGTTCTGTGCATGATTAAAATGCCGACCTTGCAAGTGACTGACGCCGCGGACGTGTCTAAACTAGAGCAGCTGGCTCAAGACATCGCGTCCAAGACGCAGGAGTTCATAGCAGTTCTACGCAGAAATGGCTACGCATTGCCCTCGCACGACCCGGACACTGCCAGCAACGATTCCCTTCCGATAGAGGGAACCATTTTACAAAGGAATTTGATGGAGCTCACGACGGAACTGCAAGCTCTCGTCCAGGGCCCAAGATTACATGTGCACAACCAGGTCTTGGCAGTGAGAGGCCCTTTCTTTGCTACTGGGCAGCTGCGACAGCCGATAAAACGCTGACTGCCGTCGTTTAAAGCACGTGAATCTGGTCAATCTGCATGCCATTTACAGCTTCAAACTCCCGAGCAGGGTGCCCGTGGAGGGCAGCATCAGTTACGCAGAACTGGCCGGAAAGATTCAGGTGGGCGAGGATGTGATTCGCCGCATTGCACGATATGCCATTACAAAGCACATTTTCCGAGAAGTTGACGGCGGCAACAGGCTCGCACACTCGGCTACGTCCAAGATGCTGGCCGAGTCGCCCATGATGATGGAATGGATTGGAATGGTCTGCGAAGAGATGTGGCCTGCTGCAACGCAGGCAGTTCCAGCCCTGGCAAAGTGGCCCAGGTCGCAAGAACCGCAACACTCGGTAAGCTGACAAGATGCCTTGCATTAGAGAGCTCCCTATTCATACGGAAACTGTAGGGATATGCACTCGCGCATGGGCTGGAGACGCACGTCTTCAACATGCTAGTGGACCAGCCCGAGCGGGCCGCGCGCTTCGCCAACGCCATGGTTTACTTCAACTCGATTGAAGACCTTGCGTCGCACCACCTGTGCGATGCCTACGACTGGAAATCGGTCTCGCAGGTCGTCGACATTGGCGGCTCGGCGGGCTCCACCGCAGTCGCACTCGCGACACACCTGCCGCGAATGAGCATTGTCATCCAGGATCAGGCTGTTCTTGAGGACCAGGCGCGACAGTCCATTCCGCCCGCGTTAGCAGACCGTGTCTCCTTCATGGCACACGACTTCTTCCAGGACCAGCCGGTGCGCGACGCAGATGTCTACCACTTCCGCTGGATCTTCCACGACTGGCCGGACCGGTACTGCCTAAAGCTCCTGCGGGCCCTGGTGCCAGCTCTCAAGCCGGGCGCCAGAGTCGTTGTATCGGACTTTGTCGTGCCCGAGTCCGGGGCCACGTCCTGGTATACGGAGGGTCTCATCCGGGGCTTTGATCTGGCCATGATGGAACTATTCAATGCTCGTGAAAGGGAGGAGCAGGATTGGCAGAGGCTGTTCACCGAGGCGGATTCCCGGTTCCGATTTGCAGGCGTTAGGACCGTACCTGGCGCTGATCTCGCTTTCATTTCGGCGATTTGGAAACCTGTGTAGGTACCTAAGGCATATCCTCGGGGGAGGTCTCTCAGTGCGGTACTAGTACATCTATGTGGCCCGTGCGTGGGCCAATGCACCCAATCAAATTGAATCATTCAAATATACATGCATTAAGGTTTGCACCTACATACATACTAGGTTAGTAGTAGTTTTGGCAGTGACACCCGTGGAAAACGGTACCCCACTAAGAATTAGCACCCCGGTGAGCCGCCCGGTCCTTCGGGACATAACATCAATACTAGGTAGTGTACAACAACCCATTGGTACAGTAGCAGCAAAAGTTTACCAGTAGAGGCGGCAACAGGAGTGATGGGAGCCGGGCTCGACCGGTAACTTTAAACGCTAGTACTAATTGGTCGCTGTACTACGTTGGGTGGCACTTCGAGGGAAAGTACATACTACAGAGGAAAAAGGGGTGAACGTCCATCTCTGGCAGCCCATTCCTCCTCAAACACACTCGAGCTGCTATCCTCACCACCACACCAAAGCCATCATGACTGCCACGCCGCTGCTGTCGCTCCTAGCGTGTTTTGTTGCCGCTTTCGCTGCATATCGGCTGTACACGGCCTATAAACTGCGACTCGCGGCCCAACAGCATGGATGCCAGTCCCCAACCCGCTACAAGCATAAAGACCCTGTCTTCGGTCTGGATATCTTTCTGCGCACGGGAGATGCAATTACCAAAAACCAATTTCTGGTTGAGCACCAGCGGCGATATGATACATATGGCCATACTTTTGAAGCTCTAAACTTCGGTTCGCGTGCCATATATTCTGTTCATCCGGAAAATATTCGAGCAGTCTTCTCTAAGAATGCTGCAGACTGGGGCGTTCAGCCTCTGCGACTACGCAATATGAGCCCATTCTGTGGCATGGGATTTATCACAACCGACGGCTCTGACTGGAAGCTCTCCCACGACCTGCTCAAGCCCAGCTTCCACAAGTCCAATATCTCCGATTTCGGTCCTCTTGAAGAGCATCTGCGTATTCTACTCGAGCAGATCCCAAAAGACGGCTCTAAGTTTGATTTACAGCCATATATCTTAAGACTGGTTTGTCTTCCTAATCCCACCTACCCTCCCAGCGCACTAACACATGCGCTCGAGTACCTCGATCTGAATACGCTCTTTCTGTTCGGAGAGCCTATTGGCATACTTTCAGGCACTCCCCCATCGCACGCAGAGGGTTTTCTCGATGCATTCCAGGCTGGCTTCAACGGCTGCGGACTACGCATCGCCCTGGGACCTCTAAACCTCTTGATGCCAAAGGGTGCCTGGCTCAAAGCATGCGACAAAGTTCACAAATTTGCCAATGTATATGTTGACAGAGCTATCAAGTACCGCAACAAGATCAGCTCGCTTGAATATAGCCAAGATAAGACAGATCAACGTACTCTGCTGTTCAACATGGCACAAAAGACCGATGATAGGACCATTCTGCGAAACCAGACAGTGCAAGCCATGATGGCATCAACGGAAACAACCGCTTCTCTCATCAGCCATGTCATCCGAAACTTGGCCAGCAACCCTACTATATGTGCCCATGTACGAGCTGAAGTCCTAGCCCTGGGTGATGCGCCACTTGATTTCGACCAGTTACCGCGGATCAAGTCTTTACAACATGTCATAACTGAAAGTAGGCCTGCTAACTTTGATTCTATATTAGAAACTATCGCTAACTTAATGATAAGCACTTCGCCTATACCCTGTGTTTCCCCAGAACAATCGCATTTCTTTGAAAGACACAATCCTACCCGCTGGAGGAGGCTCAGATGGCACTGCTCCAGTGTTCGCTCCAGCCGGCACTCTGTTCGATACCTCCTTCTCTACGCTCCACCGCGATCCGAAGATCTGGGGTCCTGATGCTAATGAATTTCGACCCTCCCGCTGGGAGAACGATTACAGCCCTCCCCCGTTCACCTTCATGCCATTTGGAGCTGGGCCTCGGCAGTGCTTGGCACAGCAAAAGGCGACTATGGAGACCTCCTATATAATATCGCGGATCTTGCAGGAGTTTAGTGAAATCAAGAGCGAAGACGAGAAGCCCTATCAGGCACAGGTAGCTCTAACAGCAAAGAGCGCTCACGGGTGTCTGGTGTCCCTCACCCCAGCAGCAGGAAAAATTGTGGAGTAGGGACCTGCGACAAAATCAGCAATTCTAGTAATATACTGCTTGCTACGATGTACTATCAAGCTCGGGATATTCTCCCCTCTAGCAGCAAACACCTTGCCTCATCACCTGCCTGCCTGAAATGATGGTCCCTAGCGATGGCCCACGCTTCTCGGGACCGCACTCCTCGGAATGCCAGCCCACCCAACTTCCAACGCTGGCCATCCATCATCCAACCCAAACCTCCCACTCTGACTATGGAAGCTCTAGTAAGCTCAGCCAACCATGCTCGCCAGACAACCCATAGCTCCTTGCATCGTGGCGTCTTACTCCGTACATATTGGCCAATCAGCGACGGTCCATCCATCCCGTAGGGGCGGTGGGGTTGATGCAGTGGGCTTGTATTGCGTATATGTACTGCGTAGGTGTTGGTTTCGTTCAATTAAGAAGTGTAGTAGTCGATGCGACGCTACCTCCCTTGATCAGACCGCCACTTGAGAAGATTGATTATGCACGGCATCTGAATAGGAGACGTACATACAGCATAGAAGGGCAGCAAACTGATCCCCACTCAACATGTTTATCCCATTTATCACGTCGAATCCCTATAGGACACAGTGTAGATTGTACAGTGTAGTATCGAAGACTCAAGCTGTAAGCACTGGGCAGGGTAGGTCGAACAAAAGATAGCACACATGTTAGATTAAATGATATAGGGATAGATCTAAGTAGGTAAGAAGCTATAACTATAATTATTATTATATATTATATATTATTTTAACTGCATATCTTAAGCGAAACTTAGATATATTTAACTTAATAAGGCGTTTAAGGGTATACGCCTATATCGCTGGTAATCTAACTCAACATGGCAATATCCCTTATATTTAACAACAAGCGCTTTGGTGTATCTAGAGGGGTGTGTGGTGTTTTGGGCGGAAGGCCCCGACTGGGTTCCGAGCCTGACCACCGTCAAGCATTCTCATCCTTCTTGATGCGGAGATCAATTAGGCACGTTCGTGCGGAAGAGTACTATTTGTTCTTTCTGTTGTCCTACCATACTAGTACCCTTTGGTACGGGGGTCCGAGCCGGATCACTGTCAAACATGAGGGTAGTTGATGATCCTGTCATGCTTTCCTCCTGGTTAAATGGATTGCCACCGTTGCTGTTGGCGCCTTGGGGAGCTCCGTTCCCGCACACACAGGCATACACGCGCGCCCGCACTTCCCACTCTTTTGATAGCATGTATTCGACATACTCAGTTGCAGCCGCAGTGTGCAGCTGCGTGTTCCCGGCTCTGGCCATTATGGCTGTTGGCTTCAGACTGAGGGCGCGCATGGTGCAAAAGCTTAAACTCGGACTGGATGACTGGTTTGTTCTTGTTGCGCTGGTAAGAACCACAGGCTAATTCAATCATACGAGATATGATCCTAATGATATGATCCTAATGATTTTGCGGTTTGACAGGCACTTGCCTTCTCATACTGCTGCCTTGTTCTCTATGGATCATTCAACGCGGGCATTGGGCAGGATCTGAGGTTTGTTTTGGCGTCTGAAAAATGAGCTGCTTCGGTTTTAGCTGATTGTTTGGTAGTACCATTACGCCAGACGGCTATACCAACTACCAAAAGGTCAATCCATGCCCATGAGAGCAAAGAATATTATACTAACTAAACGAAATAGCACTTATACTTTGGCGTGATTATTGCGCATTTGTCCTATGGATTCGTCAAGCTCGCCGTATTACAGTTCTACAAGCGCATATTCGCAGTTCCCAACTTCGTTCTATGCGCAAACATCACAATTGTCTTCGTACTCATATTCATGGTAGCCGCAACTTTCGTAAGTCAACCTCAGAAGGTATGTCGTATAATGCTGTCGTGCACTAAGTTTCTGCGCCCTACAGACCCAGATATTTTCTGCTTGGCCCATCTCCAACTGGTGGACATTGGGCAAGACTTATACACTCAACTACGGCGCATTCCTGACCTCATTTGCTGCCTTTGATGTCGTGCTCGACATCGTCATATTGTGTCTTCCATTCCCGGTCATTCGCAACCTGCAGGTCAATCGGAGCAGGAAGTTTCTGCTGCTGGGTGTCTTCTCGTTGGGCTTCTTGTAAGTTACGCGGCGGATTCCACCAGACAATTAGGAATTGACGTAGATCTTAGCTGCATCGTGGCAACTTCTGTTCGGCTTTATTTCGGATACAAGCTGAGCGAAGCTGGTTCTGGGCGGCCTGTGTCTGACCAAGAATTCTCTTGTAAGCACCAGCGCCCCCCAAATTTCTTGACTCAACGGCCGCATTTACTGACGGCCAGCTACCAGACGTCTCCGTGAACAACGTCATCTGGGCTGAAATAGAAGGCTGCTGCTCCATTATTGCCGCTTGCCTACCCACCTACGGTCCACTTATACGCTCCCTCGCCTTGCCCACGTTCCTGACTAGCACGTGGAACTCGCTGTTCAACTCGGTGAAACGCATGAGCACTGCTCAGTCTAGTAGAAGCGACCAGAAGGACATGTGGTACCCGCTTTCAGAGAACCATGGCAACTCCACCACTGTCGCGCACAATAGCCAGGTTGGCCTGACTGAATGCGACGGCATCCGCCTTCAGCGGAGTTTTGTTACGGAAGTGCAAGGGAGCGCTGCCTAGGGTGATGACCACGAGGAGGGGAGGGATGTGGTTCGATGTGCCTTGCCTGGAGTGAATATATCTTCGTCAGCAGGTCTGCCTTCTGGCCGCCCAAGCCGTCGCCCCTCCATCCGATCATTTCCTTAGCAGCAATCGGCCATCTCGTTTCCTGGGATGTCTCTATAGGCTGGTATGTCCAGGCCGTCGGCGTGGAGGCCCTAGACCAGTCATGTGATCTCATACAGAGCACAGCTAGAATGCCGAGGATCATCGACTTGGCTATATTGTTAAGTACGGCTTGGTCTCTAGCGCGTTCAACGCATAAGAGGGCGCCTCTGAGGTATCTGCTAGGGTTCGAATCGTGCTCGCGTGATTCAGTTGGCCATGTTCTATCCCGGGGTCCCGAGGTCGCCAAGTTATTCCGGTGGTACTGGGCGATGCGACCGAATTCAATTAACCTGTAGATAGAGCGTTTACGTACTTAATCGTGTCTGAATTCTAAGAACTTACACTTGCTGTTGTGGATACTTTTGGTAATTGATTGCTGTCTAGCTCGACACCACTTCCTCATTTGAAGCAACCTTCTCTATTCAACACCGCCTTCTCTATTCGAACCCATATTTAGCGAAACTATTACAGCGAAAGGGCTCATCCAACCCGAGTCCCGTATCGTCCGTTTCACAGGCCCCGGCGTTTGCAGGTCCAACAGCACAAGATCCCCCTTGCTAAGGATTGCGATTGAGATAATCTCAAGAACGCCTTCTACCTTGGAGCTATAAAACTATTTATACCGATGGATTTTAGACGTGTAGAATGGATAAGAATAATAATCTAAGCCAGACTCATGAACTAGGCGCTGTTGGAAAGTCTGATTGAAGGCCTGACATAGGCTTACATGTTGCATCCACGACGATCTCGGACGCCTTACCGAGCTTTATCACCACCGGGAAGCATTTCTTGCGGTCAGGGCGGATTGCGCCAAGATCGATGCCTCTGCAGCGTTGATATAGCAATTGTCCCGGCGCTGTGGCTAGGTGAGAACCATCTAGAGGGGGAGAGTGCTCCCATATCATCGCGTTTTCCGCACTAAGATCCATCGATCATATGTCAGAATGGAGAGAGGTTGAGGAGATGGAAGATACAGCCCAAAATCTTTCTGTTCATAGTAATAGAACACAATTAAATTTAACGATTGAAAAGTAAAAGAAGACGCGCCTGCTCATGTGATAATTTGAAGAGTGTTGGCTATATAATAGATTTACATCCTCGCTGTGTAGCTATTTAAATACATCTTGGCGGCAAGTAATCGGCCCGCACTGTTCCAATATAAGAAATATTTAGTGCAGCGAGTGCTCATAGTAGGAAACCTGCATGTCGGAGATGCATGGCCGGGTGCCTCGCAAAGGGTGTGCGATTACAAGATGACCGCTTTATTGAATCGGTTATTTCACCTGAAACCCGGCGCGGACCGCGATAGAGGCATGTTAATTTCACGGGATCGTAATGTATCATGGCCATCATTTCATGTTACATTTGATTCATTACGTGGATACTCGCTTGGGCTGTGTTTTCTTGATTCTCCTCCCTTTGGTTGCCGGAATAAATTACTAATCCTACTGGTTTCTCGTTTGAAAAATCCAAGACCGGAAGAAAGAACGATTCCTTTCTCCCCGTAGAGTTGAGTTATAAACAGCAATGTGTAATCCGCGATGTGCAGAAAACCATTCTAAATACTCAAGGAGAGTTGATTCCGGCTCCGCAGCCTCGTCACTGGAGGAAGTGAGGAACCAATCTTTTGTATCCATCTATACTGTCAATCAGCTCTGGGACACGAATGTACTCGCCTGGTCCATGCGCCACCAAGATCGATCCCGGCCCATACAAAACTCTCTTATTACAGAACTCGTCCCTAAGTCGAGGCACATCGGTTCCAAAAGCTACTGGCGCGGCCTCGAAACCGTCGATCTCCCAATCTAGAAGCGCCTCGGGGTATTCGAAGACAAATTTCAGTTCCACGTCCGGGTGCCGTGAGACTATTTCCCTTAGCTTCGCTTTGATACCAGGCAAGTCGGAGACCATGCGGACTTCGCAGAGAGCTTTGGCAGATGGGGCGACGATGTTATGTTTTTCTCCACCCTCGAGAGTCCTGATGTTGAATGTCGAGGGACCAAGCAGCTCAGATTCAGGCCAGCTTGTTGCGGAGAGCTCGTTCAATACTGCGAGAAGCGTGGAAGTAGCGCTTTTGCCGAGATGGGGATAGCCTGAGTGGCTATTCGGTGTTTCGTTAATGTAATCGTTCGACAGTATTTCTTTATATGATGCACCTACCAGGCAATTCCTTGAGCGATGACTTCGAAGGCAACCTGTCCCTTATGGCCTTTCGCAAGCTTACTCTCGGTTGGTTCGGCAAATATGCCGGATTCCCAGGTGATGCCCATATCGTTCGCAGCAATCATTCCATGCCCACCATTCTCCTCGCCTACTACGAATAATAACCCGATATCTCCCTCTGTCCTAATCTTGCCTTCCTTCCTCAGCTCTTCAGCAGCTAAGATTTGAGCCGCCAGCGGACCCAAATCATCGGAAGATCCCCTCCCACGGATAATATCCCCGTCAATGGTTAGCGGGATGTGCGGTGGTACCGTATCCATATGAGCTGTGAGAAGCACGCGTGTTTTGCGGGAGGAACCGAGGTATGCATAGACATTGTGACGAGTGGATCCTGGCGCAATAGGGATGCGCTCAACGGTGTAGCCTAGGCTTTGCAGATGTTGTTCAAGAAAGACGCCAATGCCATGCTCTAGCTCGCTAGTACTGACAATCGACATAAGCGACTTCAGAAGGTGAGCTACTGGGTGATCCATGCTTACAGATGCCATGATATAGAAATATAAATCTAGATATCCGGATACCTAACTAGGCACCATTCTCATCCCGTACCCTTTGATCTTTTATATATCAATATTGACGATGGTGTTTTTGCGGGGTTATGCGTTGGTCCACCTGTTCTAGTTTTCGCCGGCCCAATTGGCTAGGTTCAACTGCAATATATTGATGAGGTAGTAATGTGGACATCTATGATGGTTTACGTGAGCCAATCATACACAAGAGCATCTCTTTTCGTCAAAAATTAAAGGGCCCTTAGCTTTAGTTGAAGTAAGGATTCGTTGGACATATTCATGAGTCACGTCAGCCTCTACTCGCCTCCGAAGCCGCCGAACATAAACAAAACGAATATGGGTCTACGGTCTTAGCTCTTCGGAAGACGTTCCGAAAATGTCCGGTGATAATCTACAATCCTAATTAAGTGTACGGACCGACACCGATGTTAAATCATGAAGATTTACATGGGAGTACTATTGAGCAGCCAAGCACCAGGAGAGTGCGCATCTTACGGCCCTGTTGAAACCCTCACGGAATGAGGTTGCAAACATTTATAAATGTTTTACCTTGGGATGCGTACTTCCATAGTGATCTACCTGCATTTGTAGAATTCCCGCATCTATAAATTTCATTCATTCATGTACGTCAAGGTTTAATGTTCCTACATGTCTCCGTTACATCGGTAAAGAGCGCGTATAACCGCCTGATGCAATTAAAAAGGGGTAAATCTTCTGCTACTTGTACTTTAGGATTAAAAGGCAGGTTTATAGGGGAAAATAGTAGCGATAAGAAAATATAAATTCCCTCTTCTGTCATTAGTTCCGAGACTATGGAAGCTTTTGACAAGACTGCCCCTAGCCCCCTTGCGCCAATGGCGAGTAAGGATGACAAACTTGGTTGCCAACACCAAACTCCAGCCATCTCTGTTCGACAAGGAGCTGGGTCCGACATTGCCGGCCATAGTGTCTATCGAGTACATATCTAATCATTGACCGAAAGCCTGGCGTAAGAACAGATGGGATGCATATAGAAGGTAATTAGTCCCGTAGAGACGTAATGTTAGCAAGGAAGGAAGTTGGTAGATATGTTTCAATTCTCTATTAGTCCTATTCTAGACATTCTTAATTACGCTTTCGTCGCCCGTGCTTTGAGGTCCTGCAAGCGCAACAGAACATCAGACCCATTCCAAAGCTCCCCCGAGATTGACGTGGACGCCGTGAGTGCAGGGGGACCGAATTGTTCTATAGCATAACTAGCCGCCACAGCGCCTCGTAAGCCAGCTTCCTTCGGGTCATCAGTTTCCTGAAGTGCGACGGCAAATGCTCCCAAAAAGGCATTGCCCGCGCCTGTGGCATCGACCACTTTGTCAGCGCCTTTGCTATAGTATGCAGGCAGCCATTCAGCATTGCTGTTATTCGATAGAATCAAAGCACCGTTATACCCTGAGCGAATCACGGCTAGACCCTCTTGGCTGAGTCCAATGCCCGCCTCAATGAACCTTTTGGCCTGGGCCTCGATTGTAGATAGAGAGAACTCGACTTCAGCCTCGCTTTTCCCGTTAACCAGGTGATCTAGTTCTATGTGATTAGGCGAAAAGACATCTACGAGAGCACATGCCTCTAGATGTTTTGTGAGATTGACGGAGTCGCAGCCCAGGGGAGCGGGCTCCCATACAATCAACGGCCGCTCCGTAATGCCTTGCTCTTTTCTCAAGCGGAGTAAGGTGGACACCTGGCTCTCTAGGTCTTCTGGGACTGCTAGAAAGTGAAATGACTTGGCGTAAAGAAGGCCGGAATCACCCAATTGAATTGTTGAAGGTCGTAGCGGTGTGGTAACATATGAGAATGTTCTCCCTGTGCTAGTGTTAATACCGGTTGGCCCGATGGCCTTTTTAGTTTACGTACCACCGAAACCATCATCTAGATACTCCAGTAGACCCCGGGTACATGGTTTGTCGGCATCATGAAGCGCAAGCAGGGTCAACTGCCATGACTGCAGTAAGGAGAGCAGTGGCTTAGGTAAGTCACATCCGGCAGCAACAATACAGCCCACATCGGTAGTCTGAGGGTTAGGCTTGAACAGCCGGGCTCCAAGAACGGCTGGTCTTGGTCATTAGCTAGCCACTTACATGGGTTCTATATAGTGTAGCGGCACCGACACGAAGAAAAAGACGAAGAAAAAGAACAAGGAAATAAAAAGGTACTCGTACCGAAAAGACCCGAGCCGCCTGGCACGTCATAAACAGTAGTCTGATGCGAGAAGCGTATCTCGTCAAGAATGGTCATGCCCAACGACACAAAAACAGGGTGGTTATCTAAGGGCACGTTGATTGCGTGTTGATTCATGATGACGACTCCCTCTTGAAACTTCTATTGGCGACAACGAAGGTCAGAGACGTTGATGGAAAATCCAGGCTGGTTTTTGTAGACAGAAGAAGCATTTGTGTGTGTTAGGTAGTGCATTGGTACAATGTGTAGAGCTAGAGCGGAGAAGTGACATCGGTTGATTGGATGCCCTCGAAGATAGCCACAGCCACATCTTGATGATCGTACCTATCGATGATCCAGATGTCTCTGATTCTCATGCAGCGTAACACAGACCGCAGATTGAATGAAACTCCTTAGTTACATCGGTATTCATTTACACCGTGAAACCGGATTAAACGTATTAATCGTATAGAACCTTAGTAAACCATAAAGCTATTGCGCCACAACAGCAAACCGATAGTTCGTTACATTAGCAATCTTCACCATACAAATAAACAGATAACAGAATCTATCATGGATCGAGAGATCGAGGCCCAATCGGAACCAAAGACATTCAAAGTGGTCGGACTACTTGGAGGGCCCGGTTCGGGGAAAGGTACGCAATGCAGATTGCTATCCGAGGCGTTCAAGTTGGACCACATTAGCATCGGGGATGTTTTGCGTGCCGAATTGAAGCGCGAAGGCAGCGAACATGCCGCCATTATCGAGCAGAACATGCGGGCAGGGACCGTGGGGCCAAAGGAAGTCACAATAGGCATTCTACGGTCGCATATGCTTGAGGCATCGCAGAGAGGCACGGAATTATTCGTGCTAGACGGTATGTTATTCGGGCATTCATGTGCCCATTATTTTCATATTTATGAGACTTTATTGTTAATACCATAGCGACTCCAGGATTTCCTAGAAACCTAGAGCAGGCACAATACTTCGAAGAGACGATAACTCCAATAGAGTTCGTCATTGTACTCGAATGTCCGGACACCGTTTTGGTAGACCGCCTCTTGCCGCGTGGGCGTTTCGACGACAATCTCGAGAACATCCGCAAACGACTTCGAACGTTCCATGAAACCACTTCTCAAGTAATCGCTTTTTATCGCGATCAGGAGAAGGTAAAGACAATTAGGGCGGACGATTCCATCAAAGCCGTTAATGACCAACTTATCAATTTGCTAGAGGCTACGGAGCGGAGGACTCAAGGTCGTGGCGCGCCGGTGGCCGAGCCGGGTTCATCCATAAACGAAATACCAGGTCAATACCGAGATGATAGCCGGTAAAGAAAATTCCCTTGCGAATTTATCATCACAAAGGGCGCGGCTTGGTGATCACGTAGCTCTAACCATTGACCCTTGTAGCTCGGGGGGGGGGGGGTATTCTCGCTTCCCAAACTGTGTCTCCAGATCTTGTTTCGCAACGGAGGAAAGAAGAAACTAGGCAGATAATTGAGAAGCGAGTAACAGTGACCGGCACGAGATAGATGTGAAGAGGGACAGTAAAGTGGCAATCTCTTCGACTCAACAACGAAGAAGACAATGTCCTTTCACTCCCAAGTCACAACGGCGGAGGATGTGGAATATTCAACACTATCTAATACTCAAGAGAAATAACAAAGCCCGATTCACGGTAACGATATTATTGTCAGACTACATACAAAACAACCCATTCTTAGTTCACAACACTTCGATTGTTTTGCATGCTGCGAATTCTTTGCTCATCTTACAAAGCACTTGTTTATGGAAAATAACAAGAGAATGAATGAACTAGTACCTTTATATATATCCCGACTATTCAGAGCGAAGTATAGTTAGTTGTATTGTGTCCTAAACTAGTTCCAGACCAAGTTCACATAACCACATCAAGCCGAACGATTCTGTCATACAACACATAACACATACAGCACAGACATACTACAGCAACCCTCCAGCAACAATGTCTTTACGACAGATGAGTCGGTTTTGGACGCAGTTCCTTGTCGATTTTGCATTACCTCCTGGCGGCACTCGCGGTGGGAGGATGGAGCGAGTTATCAGAACAGGTGTAGGGATTTCAGCCCCTAACAGCAGATTTATTGACGTCCTCCGGTACGACCGATATATGGTCCTCGGGCTTCTTGGTCTATTAACAGCCGGATCTTGGGGGCTTCATATCATAATTCAACCCCAGCATATCTACAGTACGGAATATGTTCTAGCTGTTTTATATATGTTCTACACTATCGTGGCTCTTATCTTGATATACCAGATTATAAGAGACATATCTTGGTGGAACTCCCTCCCTCCACTACTGGCTCCGGATCCCAATCCAAGCCCTCTCATTGACATAGTGTGCGGAATCTGCACTTATGGCGAGCCCTTTGATACCCTAATGACCCTGAGGTAAGTTATTCCGAAAGTTTTCCGTTTTACAGTTCTATTTAAATATATAACACAGAAAGACTAATTTTTTTGCAGTTGTTATACTCCCGCTCAATTGAGAGCCGATCCTGATAGAACTATCCATATATTCCACCAAGAATGCCTTCTTCGAGCGTGGGGATTAAACGCACGAGGGCGTGACCAGTGTTTACTTTGTCAGCAGGCTCTACCAGGGTGGCAGTGGACACACGGTCCTCGGGACAACTTTCTCGACAATTCTAGGCTCATGTGGTATATCAGCTACGTGTGCGCTCGCCGTATTCCCGCTTTCTACCCTGCGCTTAGCGGACCCATAGCAGTTCCTGAGGGTTTCAACAGAATTGAAAACAGACATCGTATAAGGCACTACTTTCGACTGCTTAGCATAGTTCTACCAACTCATGTGCTGGCAACCACACTGATAGTCATGTTCTGCCAGTACTTTTTTCTGATCTACAATCTACCTCTTTACTTCGAATTCCGGACCGCTCTTCTAATATTTACGATATTCGTCATGTTCTACTTACCTTCTCACGTGGCCACCTCGTACAGGAGAGTTGTTGTGCGTCAAGTCGCGCAAGATGATTTACCCCTAGCAGGCTTCAGTTTTTCTTCGTTGATTCAAGAGATTGCCAACACGGTGAACTACATAAGACTAAGAGGCACGCCGGGAGATCCCGTCTACGGCTTGCCGCCTCTAGCTTTCATCCGACGACAAGTCAGGCTATTTTCTCGCTACCTCTGGGGGGCGCCAAAGACCTTGTTCGATGAAATGACCCGAGGTATAACTCTAGACTTTTGGCTTATGTGTCTCTACCTCTTGTTTTTGCCTTTTGTCTACGTCTTAGGATATACTTTGTTTGTTGAACTAATACCCCAATAGTTACGCACTAGACTAACTTGAAAGTTTTCCCAAACCAGCTAGATCACAGAAAGATATGTTTTTTTAGTACAGCCAAATATACATTGTTTCCATTTATGATCATCTATTAGACCATATTCCTCCTGCCGTCGTTTTCTTTGCATACTTGCCATCATTTTCCTTTGTCGGGCTATAAAGTTGCTAACCAAATAAGCCTTATTATCATGATTATCCTAAATATTTTTATAACTCTAATGATTGCTAGTTATCTACCTCTCTATTTGTTGGTGGATTAGTTGTTGTCTGGTTGGTCTAATTAGTTATCAACGGATTGGTTGCCATCAGATTGGTTACCATCGGACTGGTTGTCATTGGATTGGTTGCCATCAGATCGGTTACCGTCGGATTGGTCGTTATTAGACTGGTTATCATCAGATTGACTGCCCTCGAATTCCGGGGGGATATCCACGGAGCCGTCCGAGTCATCGTCTGAACCTTCGCTCTCTGGTCCTGGTATTTCGGCTCCAGTGCCGGCCCGCGCGGTCGGTCGGGTATCCACACCGATGAGAGCAAATTCCAGTGCCCATCCACGTGTGAGGAAGACAACCACGAGGAACGTAACAAAACCAATAGCAAAGACAAAGGAGATCGGTTTCAGCCAGGGATCCTGGAAGGGCCCAAGTAGCAGCTGTCCATAGGTCCTTACTATCTGGAACAGGAGTAATTTTGATGTATGCCATATGCCATACTGCGCCTTGGCCTTTAGCTTCTGTACCTCGTCCAGAAGCCTTTGTGGAATGTTAAGTGCGAAAGCCTCGAGCGAGGTCGTACCTATCATGAAGCATTGGAGCGGAGGGCAATTCTCGCTTTGCAGCTCCGGGGCCAAGGGGGCCCAGGACGGCAGGGAAGAGTTTACCTCGAGTGATCGAATTTCACGTTCGAGTTGCAATTCCGCATCTCGTAATAGCTGAACCGCGGTAGCCCGACGCTCGGATAGTGATTTGATGTCCACATGGGTCTTGGTGAGCTGAATCAGTGTGCCCTGCAAGTACTCCAGTACAAAACACCCAATTTTTAATGGTTTCTCAACCAGAAGGTTTAGGTCACTATGAAATTTTTGGACCTCCTCATACCCGTGTTTCTTAATTAAAGTCGCCTCGTTCACATCGAGAAAACGCTGCACTTCGCCGAGTTGCTGCGCTGCGGACTCCCACTTTTCGACGTCGATCTTAGCTGAGAGGTTATAATGCAGTTCAAGTACGGATGCACCCAAGACGATCAACGGGAAATTGCAGTCCGGTAAGTCGCTTGGTAAAGCATCTATAATTTCTTCTTCTTCTTCTTTCGTAGTGCTCGTTGTGACTGTGATCTCGGCGGTAGTAGTATGGGGGGGTTGAGTAGAAGTGGTGGTGGTGGTAGATTTGGAGAATCGAGGGATTTGGTTAGATGGAATAACCCTGGGGGTGGTTGTGATCTGAGGTATTGTCGTGGTCTGAAGCTCGGTCGAGGTCTCAGTAATAGTGATGACTTTCAACGAAGTCGCCAACCATTCCGCTAACCCTTCCACTTCCGTTCTTATTAATGTTTCCCCAGCATGAGGTACGACTTGGGAGTCTGTGGGTTGGCCGGCGATATATCTGGCCACGCGTTTGTACTGGGGAAAATAGTTTCGAGCAAAGAATATGTACAAGAAATCTCCTTGCACTATCATCCCCGCGGCTAATGCCGCAGCCCCAATCACCACAGCCATGCTCGGAGTTACACGTGGTTAATTTCTATTGTCGTGTTCGTCATAAGGCAGCACAATTAGTACCCTATGAATGACTTACGGCGCCTACACGGGTAAAAAGTCTTTCGTTGGCCATGGAAGAAAACAACATAACCAATCCGGTATTATGTACCGTAATGTAGTACAATGAGTGGTAAGAACAATAACACATTGCGCTGTTTTGAGAAGACGCCGGATTGGGTTATCTGAGATCTGGCGTATTTTGACTCAGTTGCATTAGCGGGAACGCATGCGTGGACAAGTACCTATTATAAAAGAAAGGAAATAGACACACAAAGGCTAACTGACGTCTTTGCCACCTGGGTCACCCCACTGCTTCCCTAACTCCCTACAAATTCCGTAGATAATAAATTGTCAATTGTGCCCTAGTGTCTACACATGAAGGTATATGCATAGTACTATTCAAAGAGATGAATCTTATTAGGAACATAAATCTAGACCAAAGTTTCGTGAAGTACCTTGATAGCTGCCTTAGAAAGTCTTTGAAGTATTCGTAGTTACCTTTTTACACGAGTTGTACGCGAATCTGTGTTAAAATTCTAGGCGAGAAGTATGAAAATTGCTGCTAGCTATAGAAGCTTTGAGCCATGCTCCCAGTACGATTGAACATTCTCGAATCGCCACATAGAATGGTTTTCTTTTCTTTTTCATATTTTAAAGTACCACTTTAAGCTGCGTCAGCATTATATAGATGAGATTAGAGATTGAGTATTCTTCAGATTCTACTTGCAATAGGGAGTACATCCAATTAGTTTCAATATTTTCAACCCTAGCTATACTAGTATATTATGTCGATACATGATTGATAGGCATACATATATATTTTCTAACTATTAATGAAGTTATCTGCATTATAGACTGTATAAGCCTAATACAGCGGACTCGATACCACAAAGATAAAATTATAAGTTTAGCGAGATCACAATGCTTCTCCCCGATCACTTCTACTCACTTACCTTCCGGGGACTCTCACCATGAAAGGTGTCGAAAAACCAACATCCGTCATCCGACTCTCATGATACGTGGAATCTGAGTGTACCAAGAATATACAATAATGCAAAATAATCCCAAAGCTATTCAATGGGCGTGATTTGCCAATAATGCTTAAAATTGGTTGTTTTATTCTATAAAAGTGCTGCCATGATAGAATCTGAGAAGTACAGGGAACCTGAACCGACGATCACTCCCCCCTCACTCACGCGTCGATGCAAAGTAATTCCCGATAATAAAAAGAAAAAGAAAGAGTACATGAGGCGACAAACAATCAAGAAGCGTGTAGCTGCGGCAGGTTCCGCTGTTGTCCCTAATTAGCAGCTGTCAGGGTGGCCATCGCGAAAGCCGTCTAGGACACCCTCAACGGCGACGCCCATGCCGTGGATCCGGAGAATTTCCGGTTCATATCGATGGAAATGATAAGTTTTTACTTATTCACGTGAAACGGCGAAATGGATAACGTTGCTACGTCGTAGATAAAGATAGTGGTACACGGCGAGCCCGATAGCTTCACGTGCTATTCCAGGCTCTCATAACCGTCTATTGTGTCATCGAAGAGGTATCATAGTTAGAGCGCGGACAAAGGGGGGTTTAGAAATGTTCTCACGGCATACGATAAGGGACCACCGGCCTTGCGTAGTATGTTGAATACAACATATAATGTAAAAAGGAATCTCATATGGGGTACTGATAGTGTAGGTAGAAGAACTGGTGCTACGACGGAGGGTGTTGTAGATCCATACGGAGCCGCGTATCCCAGTTTGATGCATTCATCAGGAGAACTCTTTGTTAGTTGGATTTAGCGTAGCCGGGGAGAATCCCTACTGCACATCAAAGGGGTAATTAGTCTCAGCCACACCGCTTGCAGTTTTACGCGAAAAATGTGGCTAGCATTTCGGGCGAGTTACTCATAACCCGCGACATTCTCGATATGGCCTCGTGATTAACCTTGACGAAGCACGTACCGTAGACACCAGTGGGTGTACGATAATAATATAGTCTTTGTCAAATTATAACGAAGACTTGGTTTCGACTGACACATGAACCTCAAGTGACAGTCATGTCTTTCTCCAGACAGACAAGGATACGGATCTGTATAGTATACTTAGACTAGGTATTATGGATCGATGATATTTGAAATGGCGTGCCCTTTCCCCGGTGCTGATCAATTGCATGAAAATAATTTGTGCAGTAGATAAACTAAGTGAAAAGAGCCTAGTCTAATTTAAGAGCACTTATTGCATTCACTGCAACCCCGTATCTAATAGCGATTGCAAGATAAAAAAAAACACTGATAATTCTGCCCCGTACGTTTGTCTGCTGGTATGGTGCGTTGCCCGCCTTCTCACCAGTTAGTAAGTGATAAGTGATAAGTCTTGGCAACGCTTCGGATTGTTCACCGACGGTTACTCGTAACAGGTGGTTGGGCACGCACGCACCACCTCGACCACCATCAACTGACTAACGAGCCATCAAACCCCATCGGCCATACCCTACAAGGTTGTTAGATACATAGATAGTCTAATGTAATGTGAGTTCCTCCAAGCTAGAACTAGCGTAGTGTAACCCGCATGCGCACAACGAACTATTCCCCCCTTCTCAAGTCGCGGGTGCAACGGCAAAAAACGACGAAAACCACCAGATAGCATCGTTGTGTGGTCCAAGTGGACTGGGGTTATTGACGTGGTTGACGATGGCTGGGGGAGAGGTGAAGGGAAAAGGGGCCCATTTACTGTTCCCAGCTCCACTGAACCATGACCACTTAAGCGGTGAAGACGATTCCGGCCCCTGCAAACCGTGGCCGCCGCGCGCGAGCCAGCCCAATCGGTCCTCGCCCCGATCCACAGTCGGGCAGGCGGTGGCCGCGTTAGGATACCCTCATTCTGCGGTGTGTGTATTATGTATATGCAGCAAACACTTTGCTACTATAAGATGAAGTCCAACGGCTAGTCTTCACTTTCCCCTCCTCTTTTCCCTTTCTCCCTCATCATCGCCATGCCTTCTATGGCTGGTACACTCGGTCTCGGCCTCGGCCTCTGGGAGTCGTCCTTTGCGGCTCCCATGGTCACCTTCCTGGAGGATTGGTTCGCTCTCCAGTATCTTCTGCCGCTCATCTCGTTCGTCTGTGTCGGACTTGAGGGCTGGTGCTTCTTCGACCTCACGCGCAAGACGCTGGGCGCTCGATCCGCGCGGGCTATTGCCGACGCGCGGGATGCGTCCCTCGACTACGATGTTGTCAAGGATTTCCCTAGAGGTGGTTTTGAGCCCTGTAAGATACCGTCCCCAACATTCTCTCTTTCTGTTGTATGTTAGGTGTACACGTATCGCTAACACAAAACTTAGCGAACAACCAGCTGTGTGTTCATGGGCTATTGGGTATCAAATTACACGCGAGGCATAGCGCTTGTCCGTCGAACCCGTATGTAAAACCGCATTCCTACCATGTTCGTGTCAAACTAACAGGAGATAGTGTCAGTCCTGGACAGGGCGCCAAGGGCCTAACGATGCCATGTGGATGCCTGGTCATTTCCAAAGGACGCTCACAGGCGGCGCGCAAAATACGCCGGCGAGAGATGTCCTACATAGCAATATGACATCAAGAGACAAACCCGCCCACCACACCATCAACCTATTAAGAAGATACTGCTCTCGCCTTTTGAGATCCCCGCGAAGCGGGCTGGCTCATCGAGTAGAGAAGCGAACACTCATTGGAATTTTCTTTTTGTCACACAGCATCCCGAAGCATATGATCACGACTCGACGACATGAGAGCATGGCTGGAAATAGAAAAAAAAATGCATTACATCGGAGTCGGGAATTGGGGGTTAAAGCCTAGGACTTGAGCCCCGAAACGAAAATAACAGCATGATTAAGAAATGAAACTTATATTAACGAGAAGTTGACAAATTTCCCTGTCCACGATTGAAATGTGATTGCCTGATTGATCTCATGATTGGATTGTTCTCAGCGAACTGCTGGCCTCATCTGATTCACAAATCTGAGTACCTGCCTACCTGTTCACGTAAGATACGATTAGTGCAGCTCTAGCTCCTTGAACCCACCTGGCGATAAAGCTAGGTTAGTATATTTTCGCTAAGGCTTGACCTATGAGTGGGCTGGCGTTAAATCAAGACATATGACGAATCACTGTAGCTTGGAGCATGAATCAAGACGGTTGTTGAAGGGGGGGTTTAAATAAATTTAACGTTGCGCGGGCGGCCTCTACACATGCATACCACTGTGTTTTGTCATCTCATTTCATTTAAACATATCTACCCAAGGTATTTTATTTTCCGGTCCCATGTTAACATGCAGTGGCGCATCTCTCGTGAATGATGTGCGTGCTGACACAAACCATTGTGAGTCCAGTAAGCTCTCCAAACCCGCCCACTGAACATTTATATCACAGTTGAAGTACAAGGGAGAGCGACCTTCACATGTTTGATTACTCTACGATGTAGTAGGAGGAGTAGGGGGAGGTTTGAACAGAGTCACCTCAGGCCATGTCTCATCAGCGGCTTTTCTGAAGGCCTCTGCCTCACTACTTCGCCACTGGAAAAGCAGCCCAAGAGCCTCCGCCGCTGGCTCCCAGTCGTCGGTATTCAAACTAAGGACATCGAATAGAGCTTTCTCACACGCCTTCTGATCTTCTCCTAAGAGTTTCCGAATTTTGATAGCCGAGACCACATGAGCAGCGCTATCTTTATGCCTCTCTAAGAATTCAGCATTGTACTTCTTCAAGTCTGTCGAGGCATCGATGGCCGTAAACTCGGTTTTTATAACTTCGGTAACCTTGGCCGGTAGAGACGCTAGTTTTGCGCTCATCTCTTGGTGAAAGCGTACTGCTTGCTCGTGCACAACCGGGCTAGCGGCATCGATAGCGACCGCAGAGTTCAAGCAATGGAGGGCAAGGAGGTATTTTTCTATCAGTGTTAGAAAAAGTCGTGAGAGAGCAGAGCAATAAATAATTACCTCGTCTTATGTATACCTCAAACCCAGCAACCTGGCCGTCGATGTTCTTGGGGCTGAACTGGAGGATCGGCAGCAGAAACTTTGTAGCCTCAACTAAGGGCTGCTCAGTCGAGGCCAGCTTCAGTCCAAGGGGGTCGTCGTCCTTCTTGACATTATCCGAGGTAGCAGCCTTAGGCTTGTTTGGGTCCTGCTTGGCAGCTTGTTCAGTCGCTTCCCGCTCAGCTTTTTGAGCCTCTTTCTTCGCCTTCTTAAGGGCTTTTTTCTTCTCGGCTTCATCATTCGCCGTTCCATTAGTAGAACCATTGACGCCATTCATGACTAGCTTGCTGTCGTGTATACCAAGATACGCTGCAATTGCGCCAAGAGCCGCACGGGTGTAGAAGGGATGCTCGCGGAGCTTATCCTCCCATCGAATCGTGTCTACGTACGCACGAATTTGACCTTTTCTTAGCGAAAAGCTATGAAAGTCGAATTGATCTTCTTGCCAGACATCGAAAATGTTATACACGGCATGAAACCGTTTCAACGCCAAGCCGATGAGGCCATTGCGTACAGAAGCCTCCCCATCTTCTGTTAAGTACCATATGCTCTGCATGTCGATAAGATCGGACAAGGGTCCACCGGTTGAGTCATTTCGGGTGAAGAGTGACATCGTCTTCAACGCTTTGGCAGTCTCGTTGTTTCGCAATTGGTACTTCGCAGTCTTTGTGTTGATATATCGATCTCTCAAATCAAGATTGCGAGCGTGATCCATGATTTCAGCTGCCTTGCGTGTATTGCCATAGTGTTTCCATATCCGGGCTTGGGTCATATGAAATTCGACGTTCTTGGGCACCAATTCGAGGCCTTTGTCGACAAACTCTAATGATTTAGTAAGATCGCGAGATAAGTGATAATTGTAGTGCTGAGCAAGATAGTAAAGGCCAGCCGGTGTGCCTTTTAGCTCTCCTTCCGCAAGCGATTCGTCCCCAGATTGAGATTTTTTGGCCTCGACGTAGTCGTGAGCTAACGATTCCAAAGTTTCCTTCTTGAAAGGATCAGTATAGAGATGTTTAAGGTTAGCAAATGTGGACGGTACTCCCTTATCCAACATCAGCGTCAAATAAAGTTTAGCAGCTTCGCGGAAATCATTGCCTATGGGCTAGTCAGCCAACCCATACCCGACACCAAGACGCGCAAGTTCTCAGTTGCGACTCACCAGTGAGGAAGTCTAGAGGCAGGCGTTTTGCGGCGTCACTTCGGGGATTGCTCTCGGCATATTCGTCGTAGATGGCCTTACGAGCACTCGTGTCACTACCGTCAAGACCCATAACTTCCGTTAATTTGCTGTAATACTCGGGGTGTTCGGAGTTCCTGGCCAATAGCGCCCGGTATGCTTTGGCAGCCTCATCCTTCTTGCCGAGCTTTGCGAGATACTCGGCCCTCAGTTCTAAAACTGCGAGACGGTCGAGGTTGTGCTTAGCGATCGACTCGAGATGATCCAATGCTCTCTGATAGTCGCCTGCTTCTGCAATGATGGAGTTTTTGTATAGGAGGGCTTCCGAGTTTTCGTAGTCGGTGTTCGAGGGCGGGGATTTGAGGGACTCTTCGTAGGTGGTGAGAACCTTTTCGGCTTGAGCGAGATCTCCGGCAAGATGGTGAGCAACAGCTAGGGCGGTCCAATTCTGCCTCAGTTGGGATTTCGACTGCAGCATCGCAGTTCTGCTTTGAATGTAGCCTTGGAAGTCGCGCATTTGTGCTTGTAGATAGGCCAGGTCCCTCTGGATCTGCGGCGAGCCCGGCTCCAACTTCAAGGCAAACTTGTATGCCTTAATAGCCTCCTCGAAGTTCTTCTGGTGGCGGTACAGCAAGCCGTAGACATGCCAACATATGTGCGACTTCATGTCGGCGGTCAGGGCTTCCTTGGCCAGAGCGAAAGCCTCGTCCGTCTTGCCCAACGAGTTGATTATCAGGGCCTTCATGGCCAGAGTGTCTCCATGCTTGGGGTTTTTCTTCAGGATCTGCTCGGCGGCCTTCAGACCGCGCTTGTACTGCTTCTCTTCATAGTTGCGAATGACCTGGCGAAAGAGTGAATTTTCTTTCGAGCTCAAGGGTTGCGGCATGGCTGCTAGTGATGCCCTGGGGACCAGACCAAGGACCAGACCAAGGACCGGTAGATAGGCGCTATCTCGACGGACACGGTCGCAAAGGGGAGGGAGGGGAGGGGGTTATGATGTCGACAGTATGTTTATGCGGCGAGGGGGAGACGGTGCTCAGTGCTCGGAGCGCAAGAGGTGTCGTGTCCGGTATTGTGTCTGGTATTGTGTCTATTACAGAGTCTAGCTAGGTACCTGGTATAAGGTAGTGTCTGCTAGCTATGGGGCCGTTAGAGGAATGTAGGTATCCAAAGTGACATGTAGGTTAGGTACTTTTGCGCACCACAAAAGTTGCATGTACATACACATACGTACATACACCCGGATCAACCTTGGTCGATATCCCCAGCTAGAGGAGCCAACGCCCAATGCAAGCTCGGAGATGATTGTACTTAAGCAACAGAGCAAGGGATTCGGTAATGGGTAAAAACACTGTGTCTATGGACACTTGTACGACAAATATTGCTCCTTGGGTTAATTAGGTAGTACCTATTTACCTCCCTAGGTATGCTGTGGTATGCTGTGATGTGCTGTGGTGCCTAGTGTGATCTCGGTAGTAGTCGAGGCATGACAATAGGTAGCTCGGTGGTTCGCTGCCAAGATCCCATCGATTTCGTTAGTGGGAGCATTCTCGACAAATTTGGAGCTTGGACCACCAATCATTTGCACCCTGTCCAGCACCTATCTACCTACATTATACATACCTACATGTACCTCCTAGCTATAAGTACCTAGGTACCTGTACCTTGCATGTCCGTACCTAATCGGCTATAACTGCCAATTCCCTACCTCTGCCAGGTAGGAAGTGCCAGCTCTCAATACGCCAGTTGCACATACTGACAAGTGTGTAGCATAAGTAATTATATAACATGTCACGGGTGCTACCAGTTTGCTCGTACTTGTTTGACAGTGAGGGAAATTTATGATGCTCATGCAACGTGAATATACCGAAATATCGCTCTGTGGTATCCCACTAGCATGGAATTACTATGATAGTGGTAGTCTTTAGTGGCGATGGTTTATACTACAAACAACTGGGTTGATACACTGGGCTATAGTATATACTTATAACCCTCAAGTTTTTATAACCGGGTTAATTCCAAACACTCGCTGGAATATCATGGCCTAGGGTCTTCTCGGCCCCGTCGCCACTGGTTTAAAGCCACTTCGGCATCTTGGAAGTTACCATTGCCGCACCTCTCCTGGACAAGGCCCCAAGTTCGTGATCGCACAATCTTCTCGACGCTTCTCTCTTGCCTCAATAGCAATGCCAGCTTCTCAGTCCGAGGCTCCCGTGGGAAATATCGGCCAGAGTAAGGGTCTAACCGTTCGTCGACAACGTGCTCGCGGTTCTGTTCCGTCTCGGCGGCACGCAGGGAAATCTCAGGGTCGTCGGGGTCGGGACTCGTAGCCACGTAGGCACAGTATGTCAAAACATCGGATCTCGCCTGCCAGGATGGGAACAAGACTTTGTCTTCGAAAGTCTGACAAGAACGAGGATCGATCTGTCTAACGGCTCCGCGGGGGGCCCGAATAGAAGTGGAAGCTGGGTCGAACCCTGACTTGGCAGGCGTCACGAGAGCATTAAGATTCTGGGCGATAGAGTCGTCAACAGCGCCCCGGGATATACGTAGGAAATCTGCAGTTGGTATGAGCATGTGGTGATGAGGTTTCGGCGGTGGGGAGCAACGCACCTCTCAGAGCAACAGTCGTGAAACAGAACTGCGGTGTTAATTTTGGAGTGGCAGAGGGAGCGGTCATGATATCACGAGAAGCAACTCCCGCGTAATGACTGGTTGTAGGCGCGGCATCCGTTTCAGGAGCCGGTCGTCGGGTCCAGAGTAGCCCAGCCAGTGTGACGGAAGTAAACAGTGTCTATAGACGGGATTTACAAGGGCGCGTAGTCATTTCTCAACGTTTCGGTCGATGTAATTGTCGAATCCAAAAGCCGGTAGGGTTTGAACATGAAGATATCTAGCATTTACTCTGGATACCTAGTCTAGACTTGTAGAAAGGTAGATAGAGCTGACGGGGTGGGGCTACCTAGGTGTAGGTAGGTGTTCTATCATGATCCGTAGAGTACCAAGGTAGAGCTTGATCAATGATGACGGAGCAATGTAAGTAGCGGGGCTCTCATATGTACTAATATGCATATATGTTTAAATAGGTATCATCAGTGCGGGAACATTCACTTTCAATGGCCTATCTACTCCAAGCGAATTGGAAGGAATCCGCCACTTAGTGCCCCGATTAATGCATTCGCTTGATTACGCGCCAACGCCTGCCTGCCTTGGGAGCTCACGCAGCCGGGTCCGATTCCATTGAAGCTGGGAAGCAGGAAGCTCCCTTGATAGATCATCATCATCACCATCCATCAACTCTCCCATCTTAGTTCACCCGCTCGGCTAGTGTTACTATTGCACGTCTCCGCAGCCATCACCCTCTGTATAATAACCTTTTTACAAACTCACACCCGTCGCAACGACCGATACCCTTTCCCTGAACCCCCACGGTAAAACTTGTCAACTTCTCCGCCAACCACACTCAGTTCCGTCATGTCGAGCACCCAAGACATGGAAGGCCTCGAGCGCCGCGGGTCGGACGATGGCAAGGATAAAAAGGAGGATGGCGAGGGCAACAAGAACAACAAGGCAACCAACGAAGGCGATGCCGAAATGCAGGATGCCCAGCCTGAAGAAGACGAGATTCTAGACGAGGAAATCCTCACCCTCAGCACACAAGATCTGCAAACTCGTAAACGGCTGCTCGAGAACGATGCTAGAATTATGAGAAGCGAGTTCCAGCGGCTGTCACACGAAAAGGCCACCATGGCCGAGAAGATCAAGGAGAATGTGGAAAAGATCGCCAATAACCGGTTTGCCTCACCCCGACTTTCGGATCTTCTGATTTCCTCCAGGACTAACGACGCTGCAGACAATTACCATACCTCGTCGGCAATGTCGTCGAGCTGTTAGACCTCGATCCTACCGCCGAATCTTCCGAGGAGGGCGCCAACATTGACTTGGACGCCACCCGGGTGGGCAAATCCGCTGTTATCAAGACCTCAACAAGACAAACTATTTTCTTACCGCTGATCGGCCTCGTCGACCCCGAGACTCTGAAACCGGGTGATCTTATCGGTGTGAACAAGGACTCTTATCTTATTCTAGATACTTTACCCGCGGAATACGACAGTCGAGTAAAGGCAATGGAGGTGGACGAAAAGCCTACAGAGAAATACACCGATGTTGGTGGTTTAGATAAGCAGATTGAGGAGCTGGTTGAGGCTATCGTATGGCCTATGAAGGAGGCTGAGCGCTTCAAGAAGATTGGCATCAAGGCACCCAAAGGTGATCACGGCAACCCTTCGCAACAATTTGAATCTACGCTAACAAGGTTCAAGGTGCCCTAATGTACGGTCCTCCAGGTACCGGTAAGACGCTACTAGCACGAGCCTGTGCCGCTCAGACCGACGCGACGTTCCTCAAACTCGCCGGCCCCCAACTAGTTCAGATGTTCATTGGAGATGGTGCAAAGCTCGTAAGAGACTGCTTCGCACTAGCCAAGGAGAAGGCCCCTGCTATCATCTTCATCGATGAGCTCGACGCTGTTGGTACCAAGCGATTTGACAGCGAGAAGAGCGGTGACAGGGAGGTCCAGCGAACTATGCTGGAGTTGCTCAACCAACTGGATGGTTTTGCATCTGACGATCGTATCAAGGTTCTTGCCGCTACAAATCGTGTTGATGTCCTTGATCCTGCCCTACTGCGATCTGGTCGTCTAGATCGAAAGATCGAATTTCCCCTACCAAACGAGGAAGCCCGAGCCCAGATTTTGAAGATTCACTCACGTAAGATGAAGGTCGATGGCGGCGTAAATTGGGAGGAACTGGCACGTAGTACCGACGAATTTGGTGGTGCCATGTTAAAGGCTGTTTGTGTTGAGGCGGGTATGATTGCGCTGCGGATGGGCAAGAACAAGATCAGTCACGAACACTATGTAGATGCCATCGCGGAGGTGCAGGCCAAGAAGAAGGATGTAAGCTTGCCACGGTGTTTTCTACTCTTTTATTACTTGCAGCTAACTTTCCTTGCAGACGGTCAATTTCTATGCTTAATCGACAGCGGCAGGCGCATGGGCGTGTAATCAACTCACGTAGGAAAAGCAGAAAGGATCGGGATAGACATTGCAACGATAGATGGAGAGATACTTGTACCAGTACGCAGCATCCACGAGGACAATTGCCCACGCCTGAATAAATCAAGCCCACACTCTTGCTGCTTTACAGCAAGCTCTGCGTGTGAATAGCCTATGATCCCACATCTTTACCAGCAGCTTGTCCCGCAAGAGCTCAGCCATTTATTTCATACGCAATTCGTCGTCAACCTCCAAACCAAGAATAAGTTGCTCTCACGAGTTGAAAGGTTAGCTAATTCTGATGTTACGTAGACAAAAAGTAGCCAGTTGGCGACGAGTAAAAAGGTGACTAATGACAACATAGCCTCCATTAAATGTCTAAGTCAATGTAACATAGTAATAGGTAATGACAACATAGCAAATACTGCAGCGATCCAACAACCCTGACGTGGGCTACTGGCCGCGGCTTGTTATTGGTTCCTAGCTCTGATATATGCCAGGTTAAGCTTCAAGGCCTTCCGAACAGCCAGGGATGATGCCCTGTTCCTGTTAGTATTATATGATGACGAAGAATCTGCCAAGCCGATTCCGACCTGCCGCGTAGCAACGAGCAACCCGACGTCTTTGTTCTTTGTTCTCGAGCCAAACTTCTGCATGTCAGTGTAGGCTCCCTCACCGAGCAGTCTGACCGAGCTCTGTGACCTGACCTAGAAACTACACCAGTGACTTTTCGCGACACCTCGCTTGTGGATCCTGGGTCTAACGTAGTATTCCATATCGAACCCGCGTCCCTATATCTGCGACATCTAGCCCGTTACGGTACTATCTCCGGCCGATCTCTTGCGCGTTTCCCTGTTTTCTCTGTTCTGCGCAAAATCGACAACTTCTTTCTCTTTCGCGTCGGTTGACGTAAGTTTGTAAGACTTGCCTCGCAATTTGGATTTTCTGAGACTTAAGCGAATGAAATATCGCCGTGCTTGCCGTTGGCGGTTCTGTGTCGCGTACGCGAGGATTGTATAACGCTTTCTAGAAACAATAACGATGCAGCTTATATGACAACCCTATTCCATTTCTCGATCTTTCAGTACTTAATATGACGACGGTGATGCAGTCGCCACCTCAGGGTAGCATCTGGCTACAGCTACCCAGTATCTAAGCCAATGTTCGTTGTTTCTATTTTCGATACGAAGTCCACCATGCACATAGGGAAACCTTTCGCAGAGCCTCTCATGCATATTCATGCAAGGTGCGTTCCGAGATGCCGCCACCACTACACTGCTGCTCCCCCCAACTCCCCAGGTTCTTATTCGGAGAAAATGCTACGGTGCATATAAAGTATGGGAAATATGAAACTAAGTACAACTACCTAGAATCCCTACCGTCCCCTTTACAGCTGTATCATATCCTACATCGCTGGCTTAGCGTTGTTAATGGTGCCTCTAATGTCTAGCCCTTTCCTAATTCCGGGATGCTTGTGACGAAAGCCATGTGATCGTCATCACTCGAAAAGATGGGCTGTCTTGACCTGAATCTTGTCAACATGCCTGCCTCGGTACACTACTGAGAGTCAACTACACATGTGCACCCACTCTAGTGTAAATTCAACATATCACGATAACAATATTCGAGCTCCGTAAAAGCACATATTGAAGTAGTATCTGGGTTTCGTCGTTTCAGCTAGCACGTCAATGATATTCTTGTTCTATAGATGAATTATAGCTAAAGGAACCTGGGCTAGCCCTCGCCGTAACTACCCCTTCAATTCTAGAGCAAGTATAATCTAAGACAATGTTTTCTATCGATCGTGTTTCATTCGAGAGTAGGGCGCATCGTGTGCACGTTCCATAGAATGGGTAAGCTGCAGTCAGGGAATCCAGTGACGAAACCTATTACACATATGCCAGCACCACCTATATCACAAAGCAAATGTGGCAATATACGTAATTGGACAAGACGCATGAATTAGGTCGTTTCTAGATCGGGAGACTGATCGGGCTTCCAACCGAGTATTGTGTATCTGCCGACCGGGGTGCGGTTGACAGCCCCTGACAGTCCCTGACTAGTCATCTTTAATGCATGGGCGGCATCGAGGCTTCAAGTAGTGATCGACATATAATATCACACCCAAGTAAGGCGGAGAGGTTATACTCATAAGCTTTAAGACCAACAACCAATCAACAGTCTTACCAAGCCTCTTGATATAGCATAGAGCTAGGATATTATTATGACGGCCATCGAGAAACAAGGTAGGGGTGGTTCGATTATTCAGTCACCATCGTCGTCATCATTCAACAGCTGCGCCAACGAGCGCAAGTTGAGTTGCCACCAAGGTACGCGCTCAAGCGAGATGAAGAGGATACAAGCCTAACGACCTATCGAGAGTTGTTAGCTAGTCTCAACGTCACCAGGTTGGAATCTGAGATGTATAAAGCTTCGTAGTTTCGCCAACTACTTTCCTCGAAATCACAACATACCATCAACCCATTAGCTCATACCACCAGATAACAGTCTTCGTTCAGACCAAACTCAACATCACAAACTCAACCCTCACCATTCCAAACTCACACACAACCAACGCCACAATGCAATTCACCATCATCGCATCTCTCTTCGCGGTCGCCGCCATCGCCGCCCCAGCCCCTGAGGTTGCCAGCCGCCAGACATACACGGCGTGTTCAGGGCTCTACGGCACATCCCAATGCTGCGCCACAGACGTCCTAGGCGTCGCGGACCTCGACTGCGCCAACCCGCCCACCGTCCCGACTGACGCCGCCGACTTCAGCGCCGTCTGCTCCGCCATCGGGCAGCGCGCCCGATGCTGCGTGCTTCCCATCCTCGGGCAGGACGTGCTGTGCCAGACGCCGGTCGGCGTTTGAGACTAAATATCCATTCATCAAAACTCGTACGTGCCCTCATATTTCCGGAAGTTCAGATTACACAGCCCACTAACGTATGAAAATAGGTATTCAAAACACTTAGACGCCGCGAATGTGTATCATCACCAAATAGACGAAAGGGTAGACGCCGGATAGATCCGCTTCTGGAAAATGGACTAGAGGCGTGGGTTGTGCGAACCCTCGGGCTGAAATGAAATGTGTATAAATATAGTCTTTTGTCGTGTAGCAACAATTGGAATATCATTGCATTTTGACTACAAATCATCGCTGTCAACTATTTAAATCGATTTTAACGGCATCACTCGTGTCGCTCGATTCCAACAGGTCGGGGCGCTTAGGACTCTAAGCGACGTATGCGTATTCTGTATACACCGTTCTTATATTAGCGTGTGCATTAATAGATCTTGTTTAGGTTAATAAATTATCGGGTTTGTTATAGTAGACAACGCTGCATCTATCGGATTTATGTGTATAAGATTGGAAGTGGCTCTTGTCAACTCCTATTGGAATTAGAGGAGCTGGTACACTACTAGTAAAGTCCAGTAGCTACCTGGTTATTGTGTAGGTATAGGCGATGTTATACAGATGTATACTCTAACTACCGACTTTTTCAAACTTGTTTTGATATTTTTGAAAGAACAGGCAAATATGGAACATCTTGAAAGAAATGGGAAGTTACTAAAACTATCCTTAATGGCATCACAACATAACTCTAAAATATCGTAGGCTAATTTATACCGCGCTTTGTGCTTTTGCCTTTGATTCCATTGGGTAAGCAGACTCTCTAGAGGAGAGCTTTGTTGTCGAGTTTGATGTTCTTGGATTGGTGTCGAACTGGCTGAGCGGGGCGATTTCGATTTGCTCCTGAGATTGAGCGGAGAGTTCCTCCGTATAGCCTGACCTCGACGAGTTCGAGCTGCCCTTGAAGCTGAAGATATTCTTCGTGGCCCGGATCGTCGGTTCCCAGGAGTGTTTCCTTATCAGGAACTGTAGTGTCGGAAGACAAGCAGCGATAATAGCAACACCGCTCTCAACGACGCCCCAGTAGAGATATTGGGTGACAACAACTAAGATTCGTGTTAGAAATTCATGGATAGCACCCGATACTTGAGGCCAAAGTTACGTACGCAAGCCATCGCCACTGAAGCCTTGCGCGACCAGCCTCGCCAGATTGATGAGTCGTAGAAGAGATGCTACGATACTTCTAAAAGATAGTGGTTTAGCCGGAATGATCTCAACGGTGATATATGTGCTATTACGTACACGGATCCGAGGAGGAAGACACCAACGATAGAAATCTTTTTGGTCAGTGATAAGTTGAGCTGCCACACCTGCGGAGATTGATTAACACAAGCGTATGGCATCGGAGGCTGGTTCTTACCAATGGTATTGGTGTAGTGATAATGATAAGGTCCAAAATGAAGCCCGTGATACAAACTGAGAGAACCAAATGCATAGTGTCAACACAATTCTCCACAATGCCTGTAGTCGTGCCCCAAAGAGCTGAAAAGTTCAGTCTACACTGGAATAGCGATGCGAAGAAGAAACCAGCCGAGGATAGAGCCACAAGGATGATTAGGCCCGTGAGTAGGTAGTTGGTAGCGCTGTTCCTGTCGACAACAAAGATGCGCCGATAGAAGAACAGGAAGCTGGCCTTGATGCATCCAAACGCCACAGGAAGCATTAGGTCGAATGCCCATTGGATCTGTTTACCGCAGGTTAGATGTCTTCTTCAGTCGAATGTTGACAGGTAACTTGCCTTGTAGATCAGAGTAATCTGCGGCGTGGTAATATCGAGTGGGTTACCATTGAAATCAGCGGGAATTTCCGTTGGATAAGCGATTGAACGTTTGGCAACGCCATAAGTAATTGAGATACCAATCGCCGTGACCAGGATTATTGATGGAATCATGAGCCAGTCATCTGCCTTCAATTTCTCCTTCTGCTTTTTCCGAGCCCAGAACCTCAAGGACACCGCGACAATATCCAGAAGGGAAATCAGAATCGCAGCCGCGATAACATAGCCAGGTTCTGTTATATAGTATCGCATTGTAAGTTACGATGACCTATACAGATAGGTCTCGAATAATGGGAACGATAATGACTATATGAAGAGGAGAAGGTCTATCTGTCGATGGTGGTGATACGCGTTCAAATCGAAAGTGATCATTCTAGTCCTTAGCTTGTCTTGTTCGTCTTCGCGAGCACAACATCTAGATGTAGGACCTGGTTCATCACTCAGTAAGGGGTATAGTCAGGTGTATTAGGAAGGGGGGCATATCGTAGTCAGTCTTTACGTAATGTTCCGTAGCATTGTACATAAAACTAAAAATACATACTCCCCTTCACGATCCACTGTACGGTAAGACGGGCAATTAGCTTTTGTTGCTTAATTGGCTTCTCGGCCTGTGGAGAAATAGGGGTGGTCAGACTTTAG
Organism: Xylaria hypoxylon; assembly: GCA_902806585.1. NCBI lineage: Eukaryota > Fungi > Ascomycota > Sordariomycetes > Xylariales > Xylariaceae > Xylaria > Xylaria hypoxylon. Next base: position 2,026,954 of record CADCXB010000010.1, read on the forward strand.
AAGAGTGGCAGAAGATCATTCGCGCCGCATATAGATTCGGACTCTATGACGCTAAGATTCCACGATCCCACGTAGGTGGTGCGTAGGACTTATTAGTCTGCATTTTGATGCACGTTGGGGTTGGAGTACATAGATAGGCATGGTTGCATCCGCATTCCCAGCCAATTGATTCAATGCCTATTATCACTGTGGCATCTATAGTACCAATAATGGTACTTAGAGCGGCCACCTGTGTTGCCTACGGATAAGATTACGATGAGAGACCAATTATACTGTCTGGGCTTTTACGCATACAGAAGGATTGTAACGTGCAGCCTGTAACACTGCCTAACTTAAACTTGATCTTCTTCATATGGAGTCCTTATCTGAACGTTAGATGCAGCACCGGATACGCTCACTTTCATACAAGAAATCATTATTGGCTTTGCTACATGCCCCTAACACATTACACAACTTAACGCTTGGCTTCGAAAATCTAGGCCTAGTCCATCATGTATTCTGCCCATTTATCGTTGGGATCTTCTATGACTACACTCTGCAATTTGCACAGGGGATAGAATTGCCTTTCATTGGAATGTGTGAAGACCGTTTACGGTACTCGGCATCACATGATTTGAGAGTGATAGCTCGTGAAATATGGTAAGTGGTGTGACAAGAGTATTTTCAGAACGGGTGAGTGAGAAAAGAAACCCTTAACAAATGCCCCATTGTCCCAAGACCATATGATATACAGCTCTTGGACTTCTAACCCCTATCATAGGCCCTCCCCAAACTAGACACTACGTTGCAATTAACAACACCACTTGTATACCCAGTTTGTTTCTAATCATGCCTTGGGGACTTGTCTCTTCGGCGCTCATTAGAACATGACTTCGACGACATCCACACCTTCGGGCACGGGTCTATCAACAACGGCCGCCTTGTCCCAGTCATTCAATGCAGCTACACCTATAAGAATCGGGTAAGACGAAGTCCTAGCACAGTTTTGTGAATCAATACGTACCTGCTTCAACAGGGAGGGCTTTGGCAACAACAAATGCAACTGCTGCGAGGAGGAGTACGCGGGCGTACATGATGGGTATAGACAAGGTGTTCCGTGAGCGAGTATTGAGTTGTGGGATAAGTTTTCTTTTTTTTTCTTTTTTTGGAGGAGCGATGGCTGAGAGGTGATTGTCTCCTCAGTTTAGATATGGACAGCCCTTATATACACTGCAAGATAGTCTTGGAGATTTCAGTGCGCTGTATAGGTACTACTTAGTATTACCTTACATCCGCGGCCTGCTTCACTAGTGAGCATTGACACTCTGCCTTTTTGGTGTGAGTTGGATGCAGGTCATGATCAGCAGGATTTTATCTTGAAAGGGGGTCGTATTAGGCAACTCTGGATGCAGCTTACTTTGGGTCTCATTCATACAAAGTAGATATATAACCCGCACCAAAGGTTAGTTACACTTAATGCTCCTAAATCCAGGAGACACCCTCGCTCGATACAGTTAGATGATAGATGTAGATATACGAGTCCCCACTAATGCCGGGATTCCATCCTTGATGGTCTGCTCTTGATTCATGTCTGTTCGGGTAACAGCCGTCTCATTAGCATTCATCATTGATGTCTGTCCAACTGTGAATCATCCGCTATCCCTTCCAATTCTAAACTCTCCCATCTCCAACAATACATCACTTTGCCAGTATGGCGGAATCTCCTAGAAGCACCGTATTTGACGATGAAGAGATAGTACAACTAATAAAAGAACAGCATGAATATCACCCGGCTCCTCCTTCCAGGGGCAAAACCATAACTGCAACCCGAACTTACATGGTCGCAATCCATCTTTTCATTGTTTACCTACTCTTCAGGCTTTGGAGCCAACCAAATAGCATTCATAAAACCACTTTGCTGAATGGCGAAAGCTGGTGTAAGTACCCACCATTCAAGAGAACTCATGAATGGGATAATCTAACATCGAAAGCAGCGCCTGCACGAGATTTCCTTGAATATGAGATCAACTCTGAACATGCTACAGAGCATACCAAACATTCGAAGTACTCGGGAACTCCCACCCACGCTCAAGATACAGCGTGGGATGACTTGATCAGGCGTACGTTGAATCCGGTTCTTTCACCAACTTCAATCACTAACAGCGGACTAGCGATGTTTTTTAATGCCAGTTTGGAAGAGCTCCAGCGTGGCGAGGAGACGACCAAAAACCTAGCTGTTGTTGAGGGAGGCGGATACGCAGCCACTATTGGCGCATATCATGAACTTCACTGTCTGGTGTGTGTATTTGCCATATCTTAGGGAGTTCAAGCTGACGGAGTCTAGCGGCAACTGAGGTTCTACGTCTTCCAAAGCAGATACTACCCCAACCTCACTACGGCACAGGAGAACTATCTCCATGGCCATTTAGGTATGTCTTATCAAAAAGTGCCCACCCACGAGATACGCGGATCTAACTAACTACTCGTGCAAGACCACTGTATTGAGACACTGCGTCTGACAATCATGTGTTACGGAAACCCCAGTCTGGTCTCATTCGCGTGGGGAGGTGATGATGCAACCAAGCCTCTCACGCAGTCCAATTCACGGTCCATGTGCGTGAAATGGGATTCCGTCCATTCTTGGGCGCGGTCTCGGGCACCAATAAACTACTCCTTGGCAGAAGAGCAGCCTGCGTTTAATGCATCTTGGCAGAATGCAGTACAACGTTAGAAGCGGAGGAATACACGCGGGTAAATGCGACGAGATTATGAGAAAGCTTTGCTTTCTTACTCTAGTGCCCTTATTTTTAACGCAAGGAGTTTACAACTAATAATAAAACTTAAAACTTAAAACCTTATAACTTGCTTTATGCACCTTAAAAATCATGGGAACTTTATATCTAAGCGCTTTAGCACTTTTATTTACAGCACAGTAAAATGACACCTTCGCTAGTAAAACCGTATATTTTAGGGATAACTTGTTGTCACTACAGACGTCTTTGTTTAGGTAGAATAGTCATTCATATCCAAAGCAAATATCAATATTCCAGCCCTCAAAGCTACCATAGCCACACCGACCCCAGGAACCATCTCTTATAGATAAGATAACTCTGGGGTTGATACCATAGAGGCCAATAAACCTTAGGCACACGGTAATTGCTCTCATGTTTTACGGCGTATCAAGCGTATATGGTCCAATCAGGGCTTGCGTGATAGAACCGTCCTTCTTGTGTGTGCTATATGCTCGGTTCGAAGTTGTTTGCCTTACTTCAACTTCTCCGTTCCCGTTTTGACAAAGTCCTAGACTAGAACGGAAAGGCAAACAGCCAAGACGATATCGTGTAAGACGCCACCGGCACACACATGCATGATACTTTGATAGGGCGTTGCCAACCGCCGCTTTAATAATAGTGCATGGAACTAATCGTCCGGATGTCAGCCCTAGCTGAGAAGAATCCTTCCTTGCGACATTGCGTTGCAGTATGCTACTCAGTATATCTTAGTTCGATCTCCCTGTCACCATCTGCCCCATTATCAGAGTACCATGCGGGGATCAGAGGCCTACCTAGGCTTTGGGTGATACCAACGATGGTACCTACTCCAACTCCCCACAACCACCCTTTACACCACTTGGTATCTTGTGAATCGCCCTGCCTGTCGACTTGGACAAGCGGTGAAACATACCGTCACTGAAAAATTGATTGCGTCTCGTCCCGTGTTACCGTTCCACGGCATCGGTCCGACCCCAGTTTGAAGGCAGTGCTTTCATACTAAGTACCTAGCTATTTACAGGTGCATATGTACGGGGAATACGACGAAAAAGTAGCGCCACTGTAGTGGCAACCGTCAGAGCCGCATTGGCGTCATTCGACCAAACGTGAGCAAGTGGCGCCGTGAACGATACATGTCAGACTTACCCGGTCAGGGGCTAGCTACATGAGCTGCACGCCACTCCCGAAGCGCGCCCAGAGGCACGCGTACAAAGACTTACTGCTAGTTCTATTCCGTCTGGTATTGTTTGCAAAGACTACGGACCCTAATTACCTACTGAACTTGCTCTACCTTGCGCAATGGCAACCGCGTCCCATCTGCGCATCGCCATTATTGGCGGAGGTCTCGCGGGGAGCACCCTTGCCAACGCGCTCAAGCAGATCCCTCATATCCAAATTCAAGTGTACGAAGCTGCAGCGACCTTTTCAGAGCGCGGCGCAGCTGTCGCGCTGAGCACGAATGCACTTCAAGCATTAGAACAGATATTTCCCCCAGGCGGCAAAGATGACCTGCTGAAAAAAGCCGGTGCTGTCCCCTTAAACTCGTCCCGAAGCATTGTGGTATGTTCACGATTCAATCTACAACTACCAATGGTGTTACTTGTATCAGCTCATTCCGCTACATAGGGTTCAGGACCACATGCTGGGGAGATCATCTTTGACTCAGCTGGCACCGAGTCGGAGGTGGTGGTCCATCGCGCATCTTTGCTTCGCGAGCTAGTCGCACCACTTCCTCAGGACATCTTGCATCCCAATAAGAAATTGGCCTCAATCAATCCCGTTCCCAACACCCATCGCGTCGGAGTAACCTTTGAGGACGGGACTACAGACGAATTCGACGGCGTTATTGGTGCCGACGGCATCTTCAGCTCGGTTCGTTCGTATGTGCTTCAAAGCGAAGCCGACAAGTATGCTGCCACTCCAGCGGGCTTCTGGGACTGTAGAAGCCTGGTGTCGATGGAGAAAGCCAAAGATGTTTTAGGAGAGGATCTGTTCGAAGTAGACCGCCAATGCGGATGGGTTGGAAATGGCGGATTCCTGATGCACGACGTGTTAGAGAATAGAACGGTGGTGCAATGCGTGATATCCGCTGTTGAGCGCTCATCGACTAATGATCGAAAACGTCCGCTAAACAGGGAGATACTAACACAGACACTCCATAACTGGCTTGATGGCCCCATTGCGAAGGGCATGATCGAAGTAGGTTAATTCTTAAACGAACTAGCTCTAGTGGCTAACATCATGCCAGCTTGCACTCGAACAAGACGATCTACATGGATACTCTCAGTGGGAGCATAAAGAGACACCCCGTTACTGGAACGGCACGGTATGTTTAATGGGCGATGCGGCTCATGCTATGACTCCGTGGCAAGGTTCTGGCGCTGCGATGGCGTTTGAAGATGCCATGATCCTAAAGGAACTATTCAGCCACGTACGCTCGCCAGCCCAGGTTGAGGCAGCCTTCAAGGCGTACGATACCTTGAGGCGACCGCGATGTCAGAGGATCATCGACTCTAGCCGGGAGACCGGAATGATTCTATGTGGGCAAAACGAAGAAGCCGGCCTGGACCCAGAGAAATTAGGGCTGCTACTATCTACGAAGTGGGATTTCATCGCTAGTTTGGATATGGAAGACCATAAGAACGACGCGGTGATTAAGCTAAACGAGTATGTAGAAGCTTGAGGTCCCGCTGAAGCTTAACATTGAGGCAAATAGTCCAGCGCATCGACTAGATAGATGTATACTGCCTATATAATAATAACAAAACTTCTGGTCACACTAAGATACTATGGCATAAGTGCCGGCTTTAGATGGTGGAATCAGGTTGTGTCACCTCTGACCCGACTCTGCGGTTCGGAAACATTTTTTTCGTCAAGGATTGTTAGCGAATCCGATTGCGAAGCATCGCCGGAACGGCAATAGATTTCGTGGAGGCGCTACGGGTCTTGGTAACGACACTAGTCATGCTATCGGTCATGCTGCGCAAAACAGACAGAAAGTTCGGGAATAGAATGCTTACAAAAGATTCCGCGCCTTAGATACGGTGGTTAGATCCAGAATAAAGTGATGTCATGTCATGTCAGCTGACGCGTCCTGAAATATTATTATACCTAAAGAAGAAGGATATTGTTTAAACAAGAAACTAAACACAAAACCTGGGTTTAGGCCGATTATCAAAACCTCGGAATGCTAACGAGATGACCGTAGAAGGTTGTCAAGCATTTACTATCGACTTTAACGTATATAAGGAACTTTAGAAATAGTAGTTAAAACAGCTTGCTGCAATCGATAAGTTAAAGACCTGGGTTTGTTAATTAGTTGCTAGCTATTACACCGGAGCCGTATGCGATCTGACGACCGACCTTTATGAATGGTTTGCACGACTTAGAATAGATGCCTAACTCGGATTTTGAGCGCGAGATAAATACAAGGAAGCTATTAAAGTACTGCCAAAACCTCCAAATGATTGGCAAGCCTGGATTCTTAATTGGGAGACAGCCATAGCTAATACTGAGGGGGGAAATCTACTATCGGTAGCAGACCTAGCAGCATGGTGTGACGATCTGACTTTTGCACTTAAGAATATATTAATTACCAGACTGGATAAATGCGTATACTATTTCCTAGAAGGAAGGCATTGAATTAGAAGACGGGGTATACTGAAATATAGTCGAATTTTACGAGACAAAGTTAGGAACCTAGATACCTGTACTAAAGGAAAGGTAGCAGAGGGATCATTCGTTCCAACCTACAGAGAAGGCAACAAGCAGTCGGACGAAGATACTAAGATAAAAGATGCTCTAAATTCCTTAGGACATAACAAGAAGCCTAAAAAATCGTTTAAATGATAAGAGGAAGCAGATCAACATGACAGGAGATGCTATTTATAAGGCGTGTTATAGAATCCACCCTCTCAAGAAATGCTTTATGTTTTTGAAGACAAGAGAACTAGATGGTTTAAAAAAAGACCAGCAGTTAGACGCACAGGTACTGGGAATATAAAAATAAACCTAGCTCTAGCAGAAAAGAAAAGTTGAATTAAGAAGGTAAAGAATAAGAGCCTAGGCGTGACGATCATAGATAGTTGACTTTGGAGAAGTGTAGAAAGTGTATTACTGAAGGTAAATAGCTGCCTTTATAGTAAACACAGCGATGACCACTACATTCCTAATAACTTACTACCTACTAAGATACTCTGCAATACTTGACTTAGGAAACATGATTTATATTTTTAATAATATGAGTCAATTCCTTTATTTCCGGAGCTCTAGCGAAAGAGATCACGTCTTCATAAGTAAACAAGAAGTACGTATCCTAAAGTACAAAGATGTAAACATTATAGTGCAAAACAAACTCAGGTCCAAACAATTAAAACTAAAAAACGTAGCCTACTACAAAAACGTTACATGCAACCTAGTCTCACTCTATTCACTCTAACAACAAGGGATATAGTAAGACTTGTTAACAAGTTGCAACAAACCTACTTAAAAAGAAGGAGTGTTGAATACATTGTTTCATGGACTTTACGATGACGGTGTTCAAAGATTAAGTCCCGCAGGCCGTGAATGTACAGCTTATGAAAGCCTAAAGTCAGGTCAACCCAAGATGCCGACTATGATACATCACAACTAAATTATCCCACAAGAAGCTGTGAGACTGAGTTGAGGTTTCAGAGGTTTTGTCTCCAGAGTGAAGGTAGGTCACAGGTAGGTCGCAACTAGGTAGAAGTATGGGGGTAAGGGCTTAATGGCATTAATTCCTGAACCTCTCCCTAATAACTGGGAGGGTTCTGGTCTTTATATACACAAGTGATACGCTATAACCACCTAAGTGGGTAGCTTCTAACCCCCTGTTACATTGTTCCCTGGCATGAGGCGCGGAGACGTCCGAGCTCAGCCAAGACTCTCTGCCTAGGGTGGCATATCACGTACCAAAATTTCCTCTGTCCTTATAAAGATAACGACTTTAGCGGGGTGTTAGAAGTACAAGAAAAGCAATTATACGGAAACCTGCATCTGCTTAACGGTTGGCAGACTGGTGCAAAATTGTTAATCGGCAACTGTCTTTGCTAATCCCCGAACTTTTATGAGAAAAGACATACTGCTTTCTCTCGTGAACCATTTGTCCGACTCATAATTCCTCTTTCTACGCCGACTGGATAGCCGAATTACGCCTCACGCCTTGTCAATCGTGGAAGTTTATCACTTGGTTGAAGCCTCGTGCCAGCAGTCTCGCCCATTACACCGTACACCCGCCAGACGATTCGTTTGCTACTACAGATATCCCAAATAACCTGAACCTTCCCGTTTGGCGAAACATCTAGCTAGACGAAACCATGGCTGCTCGGTTCGTCCCAGAAGAGTATGTTGGAAGAGCTCTCGACGATGATGAGACGGTGGAAGTCCCCATGGTTCTCACCCACTTGTGCCTCGACGAATCTCATTCATTCATCGTCGCCGTTGATGGCGCTTGTCGAAACAACGGGCAGTCGGACGCGCGAGCAGCTCTCGGCGTCTTTTTTCGAGAAGGCAGCGACTGGAACAAATCCGAAGTGCTCCCCCCGCATGACACCACCTCACAGCGAGCCGAGCTGTGCGCCGCCCTACGAGCACTTCAAACGATCGATGAATCCGTCGCTCACGAATGGCAGTACTCTATCAACACAGGGAAAGCACTGAAGAGAGTCATCGTCAAGTCCGACTCGAACTATCTAGTCCAGAGCATGACGGAGTGGATTTTCAAATGGCTCGACAACGGCTTCACTAACGCACGATCGCAACCCGTGGTGAACCAAGACCTGATGAAGGCGCTCTGGCAGTTAATCAAGCGCATGGACGGGGAGAAGAAAATCAAGGTGCTCTTCTGGAAAGTCCCCCGCGAGAAGAACGAGCATGCAGATCGGCTTGCAAACGCCGCTCTGGACGCTACGCGGGCGTCTGTCTGGGATTATCGGAATCCGCCGACCCAGCAAGAGGCCGATAGATACGCCACGAAACGAGTCTGGCGTTGGCACGCGCGCATGGCCCATGCGCCTTTGACGCAGATACAGGCTACTTTACGCGTCTCGACTGGTATTGATGTTACGCACGAGCAGATCCAGGCTGAGATCGACAAGGGTACTGTATGTTTGGCTTGTGCGCGCTCCGGAGTGTCCATAGATGATTGGTAACGCCCCGGTTGATCATAGACGCTGGTGACGTATTACTGGAGTACCTCGAGGAGATGGGAGCGTTATGTTGGATCTAGGGCTACATGTCTTACGAGGATACAATAAAATGGGCACTGTCGGACAAGGAGGTAATCTTTCCCGCCTCAAGATGAGGTGTAGAGGGATGAGTTTGATCTTATCGGATTATTTTGGGCTGTGTACTAGACAACTAACCACACTGTTGCTTTCTACGGCGCAATGGGATGGAGAGGGAAATTTTGGCGGTCATCTGTTGCAAGGCGTACTGTTTGGCTTTGGGTGAAACCTGATACCATATTCATATTCATAATCTAAAGTTTTATGTTTTGTAGGATCAAGCAGGGTGCGTAAAATTTCTCATTCAGAGATATGAAAATTAATTCTTGATTGAGGTTTTCGTTGTTGGTGATATGCCATTGAGTGTAAGCGCTGATCTGACCAATGACTCGCCAACATCGTCGATTTGATTGTGAGTCGCTTTTCTTACTTGGTCGCCTTCTCTTAACCAGGATAAAGGAGAGAGATCAAAGATGGTGGCAGCTGTGTAAAGATGGAATGAAAAGGGTCTCGCTTGGCTTATATCTCAAACTCCCATATTTCAGAATATACTGCTTAAGGGGCCCGGAACGACATATTTTCATACTAGCGACCTACATATTACAGTCTTGTCATTACACCATATACCTAAATAATTGAGTAGGACATATTCCACAGCTGTCTCAGTACACCCATCCTCATTAAGTCGAATGCATCATACTACACTGAAAACTAGATTATCTGATGTCGCCTGACATTACCATTACCATCACCCCATAGTCGTATCTTCGGTTACCCGTGCCAGGAAATCGCGAACTAAATATGTTGAGTACGCCTCTCGCCTCCAGGGTTTTTCTGGTGTAGCAATCTGGAAGTCAAAATTCCTGAACAACTGTGAAGAATGTGTCAGCAAACCATTGTTGTCAACTGACCAAACCAAACTGCCCGTTAAGAGGGTAGTTGTTACTGTTCGGATGCGGGCGGTTCCTTACCTCGACGAATATCTTATTAATCTCCATGTTCGCTACAGCTTTCCCCAGACACATGAAACGGCCGCCACCAAAGACCAAGTCGACGACCTTCGACATGTATGCAACATTCGGGTCATTTCCAAGGAAACGTTCCGGACGGAACGTCTCAGCATCGCTACCAAAGACCTCTTCGGAGCGCATCAAGCTGTGAAAGTTGACGTACACATCAGTACCCCAGGTATGAATTTGCCGCAGATGGTATCCCCAGAGTCAGGTACTTTTTTAGGAAACCCAAAGTTTATAGGTACCATCATCCGCATACCCTCTCGTAGCACGGCTTGTGTGTACTCAAGATTCTTGGATTCCTCGTTTGTCATAGGGTTCGAGATATGGCCAGCTGCAATCGCGCCCTTGATCTCCTGTTTCAACTTCCAATAGGCTACCGGTGAGGACATTAAAAGTAGCAAGGTGCCCCGTATCATCATGACAGAGGTCTCGGAGCCAGCTGGTACCAGCAACGAAAGATCGAGCTGGCACTCATTCGCCGGCACGCCATTATTCATCCATTCACCCTAGGCAGATGTCAACCATCCGTTTCATGATCGTCAAATGTGCATGAGAGGGATGAGTGGAACAATTACGCACAAGAATATCCCAGTCCTCTTTGGGTTTCCCTGAGTTGTCTTTGAAACGGCTCTCCACCTCATCTTGGAGTATCCTATAGTGAGCCCAACAGCGTGAGCACCCGGTGATAGAACAGTACAAACAGTAAACAATGTAATTTCATACCTCATGAATAAACCGACACCATCGGTGTCTGTGGTCTTTGGGCCAAAAAGCTTCATGAACCATGGAGACGTAAAAATTACTCGGAAGGCAGGTAGAAGACCGTAGGATTGTATGTTAGGTATTATGTCCTCGGTCATCTTCATATACCCGAAATGGTCTTTGTCCTCTTTTAAGTCACCCCACGGTTGTCCAATTGAGAGCTCGGAGATCAGGTCGACTTGAAAGTACTGTATAAGTACGCCAATGTTCATCGTTTCCTCCCCTTTCGCTATTTTGGAGCGAATGCTGTCTACCAGGGCTGCAAGCCATTTGTCAACTTTAGTCTCTAGTAGTGCCAAATTCTTCCCAGCAAATGCAGGGGCAAGCTTCGCCTTGCGCTTATCATGCTTGGTAGTGTTGACCTCAGTGATTACACTGTTACCTCTGTAATCTATCCGCGCACTTTCGTACCATATAGCCTTGTCATAGCTTGACCGGGCCGAGTTGATCCGCATCAAGGTTTCCGGATCGAAGATTGTAATCGCGTCTGGCGCGATCCTCTACGTGTGTGGAGACATGTTAGTTGACGTCTCTAAGTTCAGCATCATATAGGCTGCCAAACTATATGAGATAGGACTAGGTACGGGAGAGTTTGATACACACCAAGACCTTCCCATATTTCTTCTGCTCTGCCGCCATGATATCGTTACTGCGACCACTGTATGCAGTCCAGAAGCCCCATACGTAGGAAAAGGAGGCCAAAAAGGGACCTGGAATATGCCGAAGCCTATACCATACTGCAATGGAGCTAACGATATACCAGAAAATAACCACACCCGCCGCACTCAACGCCGTCTGGGTCCAAGTAAGCCCTTCCATGACACTAAAAGCAGTGATTAACTGCATATCGCCTCAAGGAAGAAGGTATCACAGCTAGGTATCCTATACGAGAAGGATACTCCAGGAGGGGCTATTGAGGAGGGGTGTCTGTGATTTTGGAGGAAATAGCCGATTAAGTATTCCTTATGTGAGTGACCTAAGAACATCACCGGGGTAGACCTCCCTCCTGCTTTAATCCATGTCGGTGCGGGTGTGATTGGGCCTCTTGGATGCATTTAGTCGGCGATACACCACATCCTAAACCGGCAGGCATAGTTCACCGTCCTACAGTAAGATAAAGACGTTAGGACTGAGAAAACTCAAAAGGTTTGTTAGTCATTTACTACCTGCCTACATCTTGCCTTGACATATATCGCATGTATAAAGTACAACACAGGTAAAAAAAAAACTTACAGTATATCGGGGTACCCTATGTATGTTTACAGATAATAATTGTCAATCTTTATTGGTTTATAAGTGATATAGTAGGTGTACTGTATTATATATTGTGCATTAAGTATTAAGGAATAAGTTTAGTTTAGTATAGTAAGATAGTACTTTTATATATATAGTAGATGTATATAAGGCGTAAGTACCTAGCCACTAGACTTTACTAGTAATATATTAGCCCTTTTATTTTTAATATTTTTATTTAAACTATATATATTTATGTAAAGCTATTATAAGCTTTGGTTTATAATTGTTTTTGTTATACTTAAAGTTATATATAGTTTTAAAATCGTATATCTTTTGTTTTTTAATAAGGTAAGTCTTTTAGCCTTGCTTACTTTATTAGTTTTAAAAAAATGTTTAATAAGTACTTTTTTTTGCTTTTTTTGCTTAAGTTTATATTATATTATATTTATACTAAGTTTATTTTCTTTTTATTTTTAAGGTATTTAATAAATAATTGTTGTTTATTAAATAACATTATTTTTTATTGTTTTAATTTAAGTACTTTTATTAAATTATAGTTTTAAGTTAATATATATTTTTTATTAAAGTTTTTTGCTTTAATAATAACTATTAAAAATATATGCTAATTTTTTTTTTTTTTTTTTATTATTAGTTTATTTAATATACTAAAGACTTTAATTTAAAAGTAGCTTTTATTAGTGTTTATTAGTTTAATAAAATAACTAAAGATATTTTTTATTTAAATATTAAATATATTGTTTTTTTAGTTTACTTTATTTTATTTATTATAAAAAAAAATAAGTTAAAAATAAATATATAAGGTTAATTTTACTTGTTTTAATTTAAAGTATTTTAAAATTATAAGTAATTTGTTTTAAGTTTAAAATTATTATAAGTAAATTTTAATTTTAAAGCTTAATATTTTTAGGTTTTTTAGCGGTATAAAAAGGTTTATTAGTAATTTAATTATTATAAATAATATAAAAACTAAAGTATTTAGTGTTTTTAAAAGTAAAAAAAGTGTTTTTTATTAATATAAATATTTTATAGGTGTTTTTTAAAGTATTTGCTTTAATATAGGCAGAGGTTTTTTATAAAGTAACTTTTTATAAAGTAATTTATAATAGTTATATATAAAGGTTATTAAAATTAGTAGTATTATATATATTAATAATATTAGTTAATAACTTTATAAACAATATTATTAAATATATAAAAAAAAAAAAGGTTAAAGTAGTGTTAAAATAAGTGGTATACTTTTAAATACTTGTTTATATTTTATTAAAATAATAACTTAAGTTTTTTAAAATAAAATACTTTTATAAATAAAAGTCTTAATAAATTAGTTTATATATAAGCTTAATTTAATAATAAAAAGATATTTTTAAAGTTTAATAATACTTATAAGGTATAAAATTATTATTTTTTTATTTACGTTATAATTAAAAGCTTAAAGCGTTTTAAAAAGTAATAAATTTATTTTTTAATAATAGTTTAGTAAGTTTATTAGCTATTTATTTAAAAGTAAAAACTTAGTAAAAGTTAATATTTTTTTATTATATAGCTTTTTTATAAAAGGCTTATTATATAAAAATATGTTTTATTTTGTTATAAAACTAAAGATTTTTAGCTATAGCTATAGCTTTTTAGTTATTTTTATAAATAATAATAATAGTTATATTTTTTTTTAAAATATTTAATAGGTTTTGTTAAGGGTGTAAAGTTATTTAGTAGTAAAAGCGTGGTGTAGAATTTATGGAGGGATGTGGCCACACAATATTGGCAGGGCCAATATATAGTGTAGGCGCAAACCACTTATTTAATTTACAGCTGTTGCTAGGTAACCCACCTAGGTCACCAACCTGTGTTATATAATATAGCATAAGATATAGTGCCACCTTTTAGGTAGCTTTACCTAGCATAGCTTATTAAAATACTAAGGTATAAAAAAAGCCTTGCTATTTTTAGCAATAATTTATAACTATTTATTTATATAATTTTTTAAAGTTTTTTTTGTTTTCTTTTAAGCTTTTCTTTAGGTTTAAATAACTTTTTAGCTTTTGCTAATCTTTAACCTTTATTAGCAGTTATTTTAAGTTATAATTTATAACGTTTTTAATACTTTTTTATTAAATCTTTTATATTATATAGCTTATACTTTATATATTAATAGTTATATTTATATTTTTAACTTTTTTACTTAATAAAGTAATTAAATTTATTTTTTTTTTAATTTACTTAATGCTTAAAAACTAATTTAACTTTATATACTTTTTTTTTAGTATTTTACTAGTTAGCTTTAACTAGTTTTAATAAAAAAATTAATTAATAAAAAAAGTTATTTTAACTTTTTACTAGTTTAAAATATGCTATAAAAATAATAAGGTATATTTAATAATATTTAAAAAAATTTAATTTATAAGCTAAGTTTTTTATTTATTATTTAATCTTTTAAAGCTTAGCCTTTTATTAAAAGTACTTTTTTAGCAGTTTGCTTAAAAAGTAATAACTATTATAAAAGCGCAATAACATCTTATTACCTAATATAAACTTAAAAGCTTAATAGTTTTAATTAAATTACTATTTAAATTAAGCAATAATAAAGTTTATAGCTAACTTAACATTTTAATATAAATAACTTTAAACTATTTTAATATTTTTAAACTTTTAGTTATTAATTAGGTTTATAACAACATTAAAAAGTCTTAATAGTTTAAAACCAAATAACTATTTATATAAAATACTTTATATAAAATTAAAGTATATAATATTTAAGTTTTATTATAAAAAAAAGACTAGGCTTATTTAGTTTAATATAAAATTTATAAAATTATAAAAACAAATAATAAGTTTTATAGTTTGATTTTTCCTTTTAAACAAACTATTGCCTTATAAATAATAAGCAGTAGTTATTAGCAACCTTATGCCTAATGTTTTTTATATGCTTTTTTAAAAGTTTAAAGTAAACTTATAATTATAATTAAATATAATTTTTTTAAAGATTCCTTAATCGCTTAAAAGTAATTATCTTATAAATAACTTAGCTTATTTTTTAACAATATACTTTTTATTACCTAAAATCAAAAGGGTTTTTTTTATTATATAATATAATATTATTATCATATTATTATATTTATTATAATATGTTTTTCTTATAAGTTGCTATAGTGTACCAATAGACTTAATAATTAAAAATGCCAAAATAAAATCTATTGCAATTATTTACATTAATAACATATTTTCTAATTAAATTAATTTAAAACTACCCACTAACTTTTAATAATCTATACAATTAAACTTATAACCTAAATAGCATTTAACATACTTTTTAATAAGCTATAATTTTTAATAAATTAAATAAAACTCTAAGTTTTTTAACATTTTATTTAAACCTATATAATTCTTATTATTATAAACTAATTTAAATATACATTTAACTATAATATATAATATATACAATTACTTAACTTTTACAGCTTTATTATAAATTAATCTATTTATAATATAAAAAAAATAGCTAAGCTTAAAAAAAATATTAGCATCCTCGCTAATTACTTAATTATCATTAATTAATAACTTATTAAATATTTTTTTATACTAAGTATTACTTTAATAAGCTAGCTTAAATTCCTTAAGCTACTTAATATTTATAACTATTTTACTAGTATATTTAATAATATTTTAAACAAAATTTAATATAATAAGTTTATTAGATTTTTTTAGTTTTTTATTATTATCTACCTTATTTTAAATAGTTTTTAAACAGCTTAAAGCATTAGGTATAAAATTTAGACGTTTTAGCAAATAATAAACCTAAAAGCTGTGCTAAAACAAGTAAACAAACAAATTAATTAATTTAATATTTGCTTAATTAATTGCTGTTATATCAAATATAATTTGGTTAATAATGCCCTTAGTAGCTAAATAATTTATTAACACTACTACTATATATTTACTAAATTAAATTATAATATAAAGCTTTTTTATTGCTTAAATAAAACAAGCTACTTTTAACTTAAATAACTTATATCTTATTTCTACCAATAAAAAATAACAACTTATAAATATTATAAGCTATACTTTTATAAACAGTATTATTTTACTTAGCTTTTAAATAAAATTAAATATAATATAAAACGCTATAACTTTAAAGCTTCTTTTTAAAAATATATCAACCTATAAATAAAATATACGTTTAATATTTTAGTAATAAATAATAGTTTCTTTATAAAAGGCGTCTTAAACTGCTTTAAAAGACTTTTTTTTAGCTTTTATTAGGTTATATTATATTAATTAATAATAGTGCTTTTAACAGCTTATATTTCTATTTACTACTTTATTAGCTTTATAACTTACTTTTAAAAGAGCTATTTTACGCTTTTATAAAGGTTTAACTAATTAAACATAATATAAAATCAAACTATATAAAAAACTTATTACACTAATATATTACTTAAAAGACTTAAAAAAGTTTAAAAATACTAATTATTAAAACGCTACAAAGCATTCTTTAATTGTAAACATTTTAAGTCCATCTACTTAAAATCTAAAAAATTTAATAAATAAATAATTAACAAAAAACTTCTTTAAGTTTATAGCAATATATTTTGTTTTAAACAAATTAAACACTACTTTTAAGTATTTAATATATTTTTTAAATATATTAAAGTAAATATAAATATTATTAATAAAAGCTTAAATATAATAAAAGTAATTATAAAATAACTTGTTTATAAATCTCTAAGCATATGCAAATATATTATAAAATCTTATTAGTATAACGTATAACCTTTTAATACCTCTTAAACTAATAATAATAAACCTATTTTAAAATTTAAAATAAACTTTAAACTAATAAAAAAAAAATACTATATTAATAATATTAATATACTTTTTACTACGCAAGCTTACTATTATATCTTGCTATAAAAATAAAAAGTAATTATTAAAGATTGCAACTTAATTTAGCAATTAAAAATCATTAACTACTTAGCCTTTATTTTCTTTATAAACTTTTTTTTATACTATAAAAAGTAAATAAATAAACAAGCAAAATTTATTAACAAAACTTATACAACCTTTTTTATATAATCCTCTATATATCTTATTAAAAACTTTTATATCTTGCTTGCTTAATAAGTATAATTAAAAACTTAATTTGGCATTTTACTAGCCTTTAACAAATAAAATCTTTATTTGTTTTTTTTTAAAAATATTAATAGTTTTTTTGTTAATCTATATATTATTATAATTATTAATTACTTTTATAAACTTAATTAATTAAAAAGCACATTTAATATAAATATACACTTTTTATTTTATAACCATCTTAAAAAAATCTACAAGCTTTTTAATACCTAAAATTAAATATATATCTATTTTTTTTAGTTTTAAAAGTTCGTTAAAAATTAAAATATATAATATTGCAGTAATAATATTGCTAATCTTAACAATTATATTAAACACTATATTTATAAGCAATATAATTGCTAAAAATATCAGCTTAAAGCCTAAACATAGTACCTTTTCTTTTAAAATAATTTTTTTAATCAATTAGTTTTTCTTAACAATTAAGTTTATAATTTTATTAATTATAGCTATATTTAAATTAGGTACAATATTAGTTATTATAGCTATAATAAAAAGTAATATATTAAACTTAGCGTTTATAGCCATTAAGTTAGCGTTTTTAAATATTCCTTTAATTATAGCACTTTTTATAAACAATACGCTTGCTACTATAAGTGCCATTATTACTTCTTTTTATAAACTAATATAACAACTAGTGTTATAATTCTTATAGATTTAACCTAACTTAGTGCCTTTATTAATTTTAACTAAAACATTAAATATATTAACTACTAATATAATATATAAAGTTTAAGCGTTAATAATAATATATAATGCTATCTTATAAATTAACATAAAACAAAAGTTTTAATTAGTAAAAAAGGCCTTATAATCTACTTAAAAATAAGCACTTTTACTACTTTATAAAATAACTTCCTTTTTATTTACTACTTTATAAATATATTTGCAACTTTATACTAATACTTTAAACCTAATTATAAAATCATTAAGTTTTTTAAAAATAATTATACTTTTTTAGTAATTAATAACTATTATATATAAGTAAAAAAAATCATTACTAATTAATATACCTAGTTAAAAATAGTTTTTAACCACCTATCTTTTATTATTATACTTAATAATTTTAAGTTTGCTATTTTAGTTTACTTTTTAAATATAAAACTTAAACTTAGCCTATTTTTTTATAATAACTTTTATATCGCTAATAACTATTACTTAACTATTCTTTTTTTTTATTATATATTTAAAAGTATTTAAGTATAATTTACTAATTATATACTTTTTAATACCTAAATTAACATATACTTTTATATCTTTTTCTAAAAAGTTAAGTTTAGCTTTAAATTTAAAATAAGTATAATTAAATTTTAATGCTTTTATATAACAATTAATACTTAAAGCTACTTTTATTAAAACTTTTTTATTAAAAACATTATAAAGGTTTTATACTAAAGTAAAAACTAAAGCTAAAGCTAAAGCTAGTTTAAACTTAACTTTTATTTTAAAAACAAGTAATATATTAAATAATTTAATCACTTTATAAATAATTCTACTTTTAGTATTTTAATAAATATAAAAGTATTAAAACAAGGCGTTATAAAAAGCTAATTCTTAGGTATAATATCTATATATCTGTTTAGTAAAATCAACAAGTAATAAAGTAGTAATATCCTTAAGTTAAAAACATAGCTTATACTGCTTAATATACCTCTTTAACTTCAATATAGTTTTACATTATCTGCTATATTTAATATATATAAAAGCTAAATCTATTATATAATATAAATACTTAGCATTATTTAAATAATATCTATTAAGCAATAAATTTTTTAAATATCTATTTAATACTTTATACCTATTATTAACATTATTAGCAAAGTATATATAATGCCAGCCATTATCCTAGCGTTAGTTATCACTTTAACAATTATAACTATTATTATAATAATTATCTTGTGCTCCCTAGTTATACTTTTTCTTATAATCTTAATTTTAGCTTTAATTACAGCTATAATTACAGCTGTAATTATTTAAGCAATCTTAATAAAAATTTTCTCAAAAATCTTTGCGATTATAATTACTATTTTAATAGCATTTTTTATAACTTCTTTTTTAATTGTCACCATTTTTTTAATTAACTTATTAATTATCTTTAAAGCAGTTATTAAAGCAATAATTATAATCTAAAAAATAACTATAACTAAAGCAATAATTTAAATACTTAAAGCAATAATTAGGTTATTTTTTATATTAATTATTATATTATATAAATAGTTTTTAAATAAAGTTATAAGTTAAATTATAATATAATATATTTTAACTAACTAAAATATATTTAGGTTTTAAACTTAAATATTTTTACTTAGCTTTATATTTTAAGCTATACCTATTTTCTTTAATTTAAATTATATAATCTTTAAAAGATTCTTTTTTTTTAAATAATTAAACATAATTAATAATTACTTTTTCTTATTAATTACATATATTCTTTATTATATTTTACTAATTAAATTAATCTTGCAATAAAGTACTATTAGCTTTTATATAATATTTATTATTATTATTAGTTATATTCTATTATGCCTATATAATACTATTTAAACCTTGATTTAAATATATTAAGCATTTAGTACGCCTGCCTTTTAATAATTAAAAGTAAAACTAGAAAACCTAGGCAAAAACCTTTTGTTTTTTGGTTGGAACGCCTTTAAGGCGTCTACGGTTTTGCTTTAAATCTTTAACTAAAGGCCTTACTGCGCTTTAATAGTTTTTAGTTAAAAAAAAAAAAAAAAAAAAAAAAAAAATAAAAAAGGTGCAACCTTTTAAATCTTATGTCTTTTTATTTTGTTAGTTGCTATTAGTATGCTATTAGCTATAGTTTGCTACTATATTATTTTTAAAACTTACTTTTTTTATTTTTATTATACCTTTTTATTTTTTGCTAATATTTAAGCTACTTTATATATAAGTAGTAAGCTTTAAGCTAAAAACTAGCGCACTATTTTATAAATTACTTTTAAGCTGCTTATAATTTAATTATAATTTAAACTAGTAGTAAAAAGGCTATAAAGCTAAATAGCTAAGTTAGTTTTTTTTTTTTTAAGTTTTAAATAATATAAAAATCTATATAGCGCTATTTTTTTGTTTTTTATATAGTTATAAAAAAGTATAGCTATATTTAGCACCTTTTTTTAAAAAAAAAAAGCTTTTAGCTTTAATATTTCTATATAAATTTATAATAAAGCTAAAGCTTTATATTTTTAAAGTTTATAATAAAAGTTTACTATATTTATTAAGCAAGTTTTTTTAATTTTTTTTAATAGTTTTTTTATTGCTAAAGCTAATATTATTAAGCTTTAGCTTTTTTTTGCTTTATTATTAGCTTTATTTTATTTTTTAAGCTAATATTTTTTTAAAGCTTTTTTTATTATATTTTAGCTTTATTATTTTTTTACTTACTTTTTTTTTTTTACGTTATTTTTAACTATTTATTATATATTTTATTAAGTTTTTTTTAGTAGTAACCTTATTTACTTTTATTTTACTTACTTTTTGCTTTTATTTTTAATTGCGTTTTTTTTTAAAACTAAATATTTAACTTCTTTTTAAATAGTTTTTTTTTTGCTTAAAATTACTAACTTGCTTTTAAAATTATATAACTTAGTATTTAAGTAAATATAAAAAAAAAAGCAGCTTAGTTTTAATTTTAAAAAATAAATTAAAGTTACTTTATATACTTTTTTAATTACTTTAAAGCACTTTAATTATTTTTTAGTTAAATTTTTTGTTATTTTTTTTGCTTAGCTTTTATTAAGCCTATACTATATAAATAAACTATATATAATTACGCTTTAAATTACTTTTATATAAATTTTTTTTGCTTTAAATATGCTATATTTTTATATAATAGCAACTAATTTTATTAAAGCAAAATTTTAACGTTTAAGTTTTTATTAAAGTTTTTTTAAGTAGTAACACTACTTTAGTTTATAATCTAGCTATACTTTTAAAAAACATATACTTTTTTTTAGTTTAATTTATATATTTTTTAGCTAAATTAAAACAAAATTAATTTTATACCATTTTATAAAATATATTAGTTTGCTTTTTACTAAATTAAAATTTATTTTATATTATATTACTTAGCTTTTATATTTTATATATATATATACTAAATATTTATAGTTTTTTTCTATATTTAACCTTACTATTATAAAGTTTATATTATTTATAAACCTTATTATAATTAGCTTTCTTTTTATTAATTTTTTATATAAAATAGCTATATATAGCAAAAATAATACTAATAATAATAAAAATCTTTATAGTATACTTATAATTAAAACCTTTTTTGCTACGCTTTTGCTATTAAATAATAATATTGCTATTTATTTTATAAAGTAGCTTTAAAGCTAGTTTTAAATCTATTAAAAAAAGCTTTTTTTTTATAGCACCTTTAGTAGCTTTATATAATTTATTGCGTTAAAAGCCTTTAAAATATTTAGTTATAATAATATTAACATTAAATCATATTTTTAGCTACTATAAATCGCTTTTATTATAGCTTTAATTATTAGTTTTATAAATTTTTATAGTTTATTTTCTATTTGCCTTTTTAATAATAGTATAAACTTTTTTGCTACAACTAAAATATATATATTTACTATTTTTTTAATTATTTTATTTATTATATTAAGTAGCAAAATTAGCTTATAGCTACTAAGCTTTTTAAGCTTTTTTAAAATTTTCTTTAGTTTTGCTAAAACTATTATAACTATATTTTAAAGCTGTTTTAAGTAATATTTATATATAAAACTTTATTAAGCTAATATTACTATTACTTTTATAACTTTTTACTTATATGCTTTTAAAAATTTTATTAGTAAAAAGTTATTTTTTAACGCTTTTTAAGGTTTAGCTTTTTTTAAAATTTCTTTAATCTTATTTGTTTTAACTTTTTTTTATATTTTAAATAAGTGTTTTATAAGCACCTTTTGCCTTTTTAAGTTTAATAAATTAATCTTTAAAGTAAAAAAAAACCTAACCGCTAATACTTTTACTTTTTTTATATAAGTAGTTGCTTACCTTTTTTTTTTTTTAAAGTTTAAAAAACTTTTTTTTATTAAAAAGGCTTAGCTTTTAAAGCGCGCTTACTTTTTTAAGATTTAAAGTTTTAAATTATTTTTTAAAGCTTTTATTATACCTTGTTGCCACTATCTCTACTATTTTTTGCAAATAATTTACCTTTGTTCCGCTTTTGCTTTAATTGCTTTTTTTTTTTAATATTAAAATATTATTTTATAGCATTTTCTTTTTTTCTCTTTAGCTTTTTTTATAGCTTTTTAAACCTTTTATAACTACTATAAAGCTGCTTTTTTTGCTATAGCCTTTTTTTTTAAAGCTATTATATCTGCTATCTTAATTAGTTTTATTATTAAATACTTAATATATTTATTTATATTTACTATTATATTAAAACCTTTTAATATTTATAACTTAAACGCTTTAATTACTATTAGTACTTTATTTAATATTTTTTAGCTTTAGCTTTTAAGTAGCTAAAAGCTTAATATTAGGTTTTTTTTATTATAAATTTAAAAGCTTTAAAAAATATAATTAAATTTTACCTATTTTAAACTTTTAAATATTTCTACTAAAAGTTTTTTATTAGCTTATATTAAATTAATTATACTATTTTTTTTTTACTTTTTAGCAATTTTTTGCTTTTTTTTTTTTATAATATTGCTATATAGCATTTAAAAAATTAATTTCTAAGCTTTTATTAAACTTAAGATTTTTTTATAGTATATTAAAGTTCTTTTTTTTTTATTTTATAGCAATAAGTATATATTTATATCTTTTACTACTATATTCCGCTTTTAGTTCACTTTTTTTTTAAGTTTAATTATTAAGCTTACTTTATTTTTGCTTAAATTTAGCTTTATATATATTAACTATATAATAGCTAGTTTTTTTTTGTTTGCTAAAAAAAAAGTTGCTTTTACTTAGTTATAACCAACTTTTTCTACTTATAAATTGCTTACAATTTATTTATTAATATATAATATTATATATTTAAAACTAGTATATACTATATTATATTAGCTTAACCTAAAATAATATAATTAAAAAAGTTTTACTTTTTTTTTTTTTTATAATAGCAGCTTTTATAATATTATTATATTATATTTCTTTAATAATTTAAAAACTATTACTATATATATTTTTAATCTTGTAATATTTTAAAATAAAGCGTTAAGTTTTATTAGCTTAAAATAAAGGTATTTTTTTTGTTATTTAGGTTTAGTTGCGCTTTTAAAGCGAAAAAAAAAAAAGGCCTTTTTAAATTTAGTTTAAATATATTAGCTTCTTTAAAAAAAAAAGCTTATATTTTAGCTCTTAAAGCTACTAAGGTTGCATTTATTACTTTAAAGCAACTAAGCTTTAGTATTGCTAACTAGGTTATTTTTAATATTACTAATTAATATAGTTTTAATTTTTTTATAAACAAGCTAAATATTAATTGCTTTTAAAGTTAAATTTTTTGCTAATTACTTTAGTTTTAATTTATTAGTTTATATTTATTTTAAATATAAAACTATATTAGCTAATATTAATATACTTTTTATGCTATTACTATTTAGCCTTAAAAAACCTTATACTTTTTTAAAAAAACTAAGTAATCTTTTTTATAATTTATATACTTTATTGCCTTTAATTTAAATTTCTTTTAAATTAAACACTTTTTCTTTCTGCTTTTATATGCTATATTACTATATAAAAAGCACTTGCTTTTATTTCTATAAAACTTTTTTATATATTTAAACTTATAACACTTAAAACATTATATAACTTTTATATCTTTTAAAAATAGCTTATAATTATATATTATTGCTTTTTATATAGCTTTTTTTTAGTATAAAGCCTTTATAGTTTTTATATTAGTATAATATATTAATAAGCTAGCATAACAGCCTTTTAAATTAGCTAATAAAATTAGGTATATTTTACTTATACTAGTTTTATTTTATTTGCAAATATTTTAAAGAAAATTTGCTAGGTTTATATACACGCTTTAAAATATTTTTATATTAATACTCTTTATAATTACTATATAATCCCTTTTAGTTTTTATTACACCTTTATTAAACGCTTATTTTACTTATAAATTAGCTTATTTATATTATATTGCTTTTTTTTTAAATATAACTATTATATTTTTACTTAGTAGTTTTTTTGCTGCAATTACTTCTACTATTTTAATTACTATATTTACTACTTTTATTATTTTTTTAGCTATATACGCTATAAAAGCTAGGTTAGGTTTAGCTTATATTAAAACTTCGTAGTTATATTAAATAAAAAGTATTACACGATTTAAAAGCGCTAAAAGGCCAATTGCTAAACAGCTTATAGCCAATACTATAGTTACCTAAGTTTAATTAGCAATAAGTGCACTACCTTTCTTTAGTTTACATATTACTATGCGTAGTTTATTAATATCTTGTTTAATAGCTAAGTTATTTTAAGCTTTTTTTTTTTCCTTTTTATGTTTTAACATAAAAATTTTCCGCTAAGCCTTTAATATATTCCTTATTAATATCTTTATATTTAAAAATTTTTTTTAACTAATAAAAACTGCTAAAAATTATATTTATTTCTTTATTTTATCTTTTTTTTGCTTTACTTTTTTGCTTGTTTTGCTATTGTTTTATTGTTAAAGCAACTTTTTAATGTTAAAGCCTACAATTAAATAGTGCAAAAACTGCTTTAACCTTTTCGCGCTACCGTTTAGCACTATTAGGTCTGCTGCACCTTGCGCCATATCTTTAGGTCTAATACAACCGCGTTTCTAAGTGCTTTTACCCTTTAAAAAACAGTATATCTAAATTATTTGATATAAAAAGCAAAGCCTAAGAAGTTATTAATGTTTTAAACTCCTTTTTTTTTTCCAAGCTTTTAATATTTTTTATATAATATAATTTTCTTTAAATATATTAAAAAACGGTATTATAATTTAAAGCAATATTTTTAAGCAAAAAAATACTATATAAAAATTTTTAAGTTATATAACTAAATTTAATTTTAAATTATTTTTTAAAAGTCTTTATTAAGTTATTAATACTTACGTTATATAAAATTTATTTTTATATTTTAATAATTTTTTTATTTCATTATAACAAAATAAATTTAATTAAAAAGTAATTAAATATTTTTTTTATTTAACTTATATTAAAGTTTTATATACTTTTACTTTTTATTAATAACTTGATATAGTTTAAAAAAAAATAAATATTAATATATATAATATTTTTTTTATTTAAAACAATTTTTTTATTATTAAAGTTATTTTATTTAAAATTAAATACTTTAATGTTATCTTGCTTAATTTTATATGTTTTATTTATTATAAAAGTAGATTTTACGCTAAATATAACAAGTTTTTAATTAAATGCTTAAAAATTTCGTAAATTATTTCTGTTGTTGCTACTATTATTTAAATTAAAATTAAAATTTAAAAAATTACCTCTTATAACATTTTTTCTAATAGTTATTTCAACTAAAGTAACTAGTTTTAAAAGTAGTAACATGCTTATAAATGCTAATATAAATATAATAATAGCTAATTTTATAATTGCTTGCTAGTTTAATATAATATTTAATAGTATGTTTTTAAATATACCTTTTTTTTATTTTATAAACTCCAAAAAAATATTAAAGTTAGTTTAATAAGTTTTTGCTTTTATTACTTAACTTTTAAGATTTTTATTTATTATTTTTAAATCACGTTATATAAATAATATATTTATATTTAATATAATAACTATATTATATAACTATTTAATAGTATTAATATTTGCACTTATTTTAATAAGCTTAAGTACTAAAGTTAATAATAATATATTTATGCTTATTATTTTTAACTTATTTTTTATTAAAAAAATACATCGACTTTTAAAACCTTTGTTAAAATCTAGTAAATCTATTATATTATTAAATAAATAGCCTAATAAAGCTAGCAAGCTTTTATATAATTTAATTATTATAATAAGTTGTTATAATATTACTTATATTATAATAAATATAATTATAATATAATATAAATAATAAAAAAAGTATTATAAACAGCTTTTTACTTAAGTTTTAACTACTAAAACTTTGTTATAACTTTTATATTCTACTTATAAAGCTATTATATACTAAAACTTTAGCAATAATATAAAAATCTATAATATTTATACGTTAATTATAGCTTACTAAAACTTTAGCTATTTATTAAAGTAAAAATACAAAAGTAAATTACTAAGCTTATATTTAGCCTACCAAAACTTTAGCATACTAATAAGTCTTTATAAAGGTATATAAAAAAAGTGTGCTAAAGCGTTAGTAATAATAATACTTGCTTTAATTAGTTAGTTGTATTAGTTAATCACTAAGTAATATATTAAAGCAGCACGCAATAATTTGCAGCAAGGTTTTTTAATCTAATAATTAAAAATATTAGTTTAATTTAGTTTAGTTTGGTTTTATAATAAAAACAAAGCAAAGGTATTAATTTAATAGGTTTTATTAAAGGTATAAAGTTATTTAGTAGTAAAAGCGTGGTATAAAATTCATAGAGGGATGTGGCTATACAATATTAGCAAGGCCAATATATAGTGTAGGCGCAAACCACTTATCTAATCTACAGCTGTTGCTAGGTAACCCACCTAAGTCACCAACCTATGTTATATAACATAGCGTGAGATACAGTGCCACCTTTTAGGTGGCCTTACCTAGTGTAGCCTATTAATATTTAACTTAAATAGTAGTTTTTAAAGCTATATAGCTTTTTTTATAGCTTATATTTAATTTATTAGTTTTAACTTATAAAATAATAAAGTAATATTTTATTATTTTTTAAAGCTTTAATTAATAATATTATTATTTATATTAAATATATATTTTACTATTAATTGTTTTATTTAAATATAACTAATTTAATTAATATTAGTTTATTTTGTTAGGTTTTATAGTTTTTTTAAAAAAAATAACTTATAGTTAATAATATTTTATAAATATTATAATACTTATTTAATAGCTTTTTTATATGCTAATATAAAGTTTTTTATATACCTACTTAAATAAAAAACAGCATAAGTAATATTTAGTTTAATATTTAATATAGTATATATTAAACAACTTATAGCTTTTATATAAAACTATATGTTTTTTTTAAAAGCTTTATATTTATTTACTAGATTTAAGATTTTATTTATATTTATAAGTATAGTAATTATATATGTTTTTTATTAATTTAATTTTTTGATTATTTTTTTTAAGTAAGCTTTTTAACTAAAGTAAATATATTTATTTTAATAATTTTAGGTAATAACTATACTAAAATAAAAAGAGTATAGCTTTAGGTTTTATATTTTAAATTTTTTTAATAAAGCTTTTTTAATTTTATTAATTTTTTGTTTAAAAAGTTTAACTATTAAAAGATTATTTATATAAATAGTAATATATATATGTTTTTTTGCAAAAACTTTAATATTTAAATTAAGTAGTTTAAAGCTTAGCATATTTAAGTAATTTATTAGTATTTAATATTATATTTTAAAAGCTTGCTTTAAATTATATAAGGCTTTATATAGCTTATAAACTTTTTTAGTGCTGTTTTTATATTTAAGTAGCTATTAAACGTATATATTTCTTTTTATTTTTTTATAAAAGAAAGTAGTTTTAATGTTTATTTACTTTATTTTAAAATTTAAAGCTGTAGTAATAATAAAAATAGCTTTATAACTTATAGGTTTTATTATTAAAGTAAATGTTTTATTATAATTTTTATTAAAGATTTGTTTAAAATTATAAACAATTTAGCAGGCTTTATATTTAATAATTTTATTATTTGGTTTTTTTTTTAATTTTATAAATTTATTTTTTAGTTATAAGATTTTTTTTAGCTAGTAGCTTATAAAGTATTTAAGTTTAGTTATTAATAAATAACTAATATTTAGCTTTTATAGCTTTATACTATTTTATTTACTTAGTATTTTTTTTTGCTTATTTATAGCTTTTTGGTTTTATTTTAATAATTAGTAAAATAAAAGATATAGTAGTAATAGCTATTTTAAAAGCAAGTGATAATGCTTTTAGTTTATAGCGTATTTAATTTAGTTTTTATATTTTTAAACATAAATTATAATGGTTATTTAATATTTTAAGTGCTAAACTTTTTAGTTTAATATATAGTAGTTTTAATAGTTGCTAATTTAGTAGTGGTTTTATAAAAAACTTTAGTAATATAAGAATTAAATTTGGTTTTTTAAAAAATATATATTTAAAAAGATTTGCAAAAGTTAAATTAAATATAATTTGTTTTTAAGTTTTTTTTATAGTTTTTTTTAAAATAAAGGGTAATAATAATCTTTATTATTTTAAAGTATTTTATATAAAGTTATAAAAATAATACTTTATAAATATAATATTATAAGCGTTAATAATTATATGGTTATTTAACTTATAAATTATTAAGTTATAAAATTTATTATTTTTATAACTTATTATTTTATATAAAACTTTTTTTAGTTTTAATATATTAAGCTTTATATTTAATTAATATTTGCTTTTTGCTTTAAAGGTTATTATATAATTATAGTTAGGTTTGTTTTTATATTAGTTTTTATATAGTATTAATTATATTTTTTTAAAATATTATTTATTTTATATATAAGCAGCTATTTAAATATATATTAGCTAGTACTTTAATAAAAGTTTAAATCTAGCTTTTTTAGCTATAGTTATTAATGACTTTATTAAGTTTTTTAAAGTATATATTGTTTTTTTAGCCTTTTTATTTTATTAGTATTAATTAATAGCTAAATATTTAATAATAATTCTTTTTTATAAGCAAAAACAAATAAATTTTTTGTTTATATATAAATTTAACTTGTTTAATATAAAAAAATAGTAGTATTATTTAAGTTTTTTTTATTTTTATAAAAAATTTTTAAATTTTAAAAATTATTTTTTTAAACGTTATAATAAAATAGCTTAAACTTTGCTAATAAAGTTATATATAATAACTATTTAGCTTATAAATTTATTATAGCTTTTTAGTATATTAGTTAGCATGCTAGCTTTATTTAAGTATAAAAACTTTATAAAGTAAATTTTTTTAAAAAGCTTTTTTTTATAAAGTTTTGCTTATATTTTGCTATTAATATAAGCTTTATATAAATAATATTTTATTTAAAATATAATACTTTTAGTTATTATTATTAGTTTTTATATTTTTTTATTACTAATATATTTAAGTTGGTTATGCTATACTTATAAAGTAAGATTAATAAAATAAGCATAAAAATTAAAATTTATAGCAGCTATTTAAAGCTAATTACTTAGTTAATTAATTATATATAGTTTATTGTTTTTATATGCAATAAAAAAAATATGTTTTTTTACTGCTTTTTAGGCTTTATTATAATAAAATAAAAATTTTGCTTTTTTTTAACTAGTTATAATACTAATAATAAGTTTATATTTAGCTTAAAAAATAAATAATATTATTAATAGTAATTATTTTAATATGTTTTTTAATTTTTGCTATAAACTTTATAGTTTTTATTTATTTAAAGGTTATTATAATATTACTAATATTATAAATTAATATTTTTTTATAAAGTTAAAAGTTATTAAATAATATTTTATTATTTAAGTTAGTTATATTATAACTATTATTAAAAACTATATATTTAAAAATATAGTTTATTAACTTTTTTGCTTTTAAGTTAAATATATTTAAAAAATTTAATTTTAGTAGGTTTTTTTAAACATTAAAATTTAATAAAATGTTATTTAGTAAACTTTAAAGTATAAATTATATAAATAGTATTTTTAATAATATAATAAAGTTGTTTTAATATTTAAAGCTATTAAATATTTTAGTAAAAATACTTAGTTTATATATAAGTACTTTTTTTACTATTTTTAAATTTAAGTTTTTAGCTGCTAAAAATATAAAGTTTATTAACTTTATAATATTTGTTGCTGCTAATAAAGCTATATTTAAAATATTTTTAATTTTTTACTTTTTTATAAAGTTGTTTTTTTTTTATTATAATAATATTTATTTAAAGTACTTATAATTATATTTATTATTAAAATAATTAGTAAATTTTTACTTTGCTTTAATATTATTAGTTATATTCCGTTTATGCTATTTTAATGTTATATAGTGCTATATATATTTAGTATCCGGTATGCTAACGGTGTTTGCTTTAATATAATAAAAATAATAGTAAATAAATATAAAAGCAGGTTTTTTATTATTAAAGTTTTTATTTTTGTTATTTTTTTTGTTTTTATTATTTTTATTATTGCTATATTATTTAATAAATAAAAAAGCTTTAATAAAGTTTTAAATAATTATTTTTTTTGTTTGCTTTTTTTATTATGCTTTTATTAATATAAAGCTAAAATTTATATATTTAACTAGCTTTTTATTTATAGCTTTTTATATAATAAAAATATAATTAGTTTAAAAAAATATTAAAATAAAAAAAAAATAGTTTTTTTTTAGCTTTAAAAAAGATTTTATTAAAAAAAATAATTTGCTAATAATATAGTTTTTTAAATTTAAATTTTTAAAGTTAAAACAAATTATATAAAGTTTTATAATAAATATTATAACTAATTTTTTAGTAATAAAAAAGGTGTTTTTTTATTTATATAATAAGTTTTAAAATATAAAGCTTTTTATAAGCCGGAAATTTTTATTAATTAAATTTTATAAGTTAGCTATTATAGCAGTTATTTTTTTTGTTTTTTTTTTTACTTAAAAGTTTATTAAAATTTTTTAAACGTTTTTTTTATAGCAGCTATAAAATAAACTTATAACTTTTTATTAAGCAATATCTTATTATTTTTAAGCTTTATAAAAATTAGCTTTAATAAATATATTTTTAATTTTAATTAGTTTATTTTTTTTAAAACTATTTAATAATAAGCTAATATATTTTATATAAAAAATATAGTTTTTTATTTTTTATTAAAATTAAAAGAATTTAATAAAAAAATTAAATATAATAATACTTTAAAAGCTTAAAAAGGTTTTAGTTTTATTATTTATTTTATTAATAAAATAAGTTTTTTAAAATAGATTTTTATAAAGTAAACTTTAATAAAATAAAACTTAAAATAAAATATAAATTAAAATTTAAATTTAAAAATATTTTTATAAGCTTTATTATAAAAAGTAAATTAATATTAGTAAAAAATTTTAGTATAAGTAATTTAATAATTATTTTAAAATTAAATAAGCTAATTTTATTAATGTTTTTAAAAATTAATATAAAAAAAACTTTATATAATAAAAGTAATAAATAAGTTAAAAAATTTAATAAAAATAAAAAAGTATAAAGTTTTAATTAATAATTAATATTTATAAAGTTTTTATAAAAAAGTTAATAAAAATAAAAAAGTATAAAGTTTTAATTAATAATTAATATTTATAAAGTTTTTATAAAAAAGTTAAGTTTTTTATTTATATTTAAATTTAAAAGTAAAATATAAAAATTTTTTTTTATTAAAAAATTAGTAATAAATTAGTAAAATAAATAATTAAGTTTTAAAGTTATATTTAATAAAAAATTTTTTGTTTTTTATAAACAACTTTAGTTAAAAGCTTAGGTGTGTTTTTAGCTTAAGTTTAAATATTTAAAGCATTATTATTATTAATTTTAGTTTAATTTATTAATTATTATAAAAATATAACATTATTTTATTATTTAAGTTAATTTAGTTAATTTAAATAATTTATACTTTATATATAGTTTATAAATAATTAATATATTAATATTATTAATAAATTAAATAATAGTAATTAGTAATAAATATAATATTTTAATAAATATATATTAAAAATATAAAAAGGTATAATTTTTTTAAAATTTATTAAATAAAAAAATATTAAATTAATATAAGTGGTATATTAAAGTAATATAATAAAGTAGCTACTTTTAAGGTATAATATACTACTAAAATTATTATTTTTAGCTTTTTTTATTGTTTTTAGCTTAATAAAAATAATAGCAGCTTTTTTTAAATGTTATAAAGTAAATAAAAATAAATAATAAAAATTATATTAATAATTAGTATAATTACATTATTAAATAATTTTAATAAAATTTTAAAAGTAAAGTATATAAGTTTTCAAGCTTATAACCTATTGTTTTATAAGTAATATAATAGGTGTACTATATTATATATTATGCATTAAGTATTAAGGAACAAGTTTAGTCTAGTACAGTGAGGTAGTACCTTTACATATATAGCAGATGTGTGTAGGGCGTAAGTACCCAGCCACTGGACTTTACCAGTAGTGTACCAGCCCCTCTATTTCCAATAATCTTAAGCTCTCTTACTGCTATATCGAGATGCGATGATTGGTTGGGTATATTTCAATGTGCAGTTTTCATCTTCCCCTCTCTCGGCCTCGATCATTATGCATCCGATACCTGGTATGCTGGCATTTCAGCCAGCCACATGACCAGTCCGGAGTCGGGAGCATTTTCACACGAATTAAGTAAATGCCGCGAAACAATGCAGTATCACGTACTCCAACTATCCATACGCTGACAGTTAACGAGCGGAGTAGCTAGCTCGCTTACCGCGACTAGACAATATTGGCCACTCCGATACTATGCATAACGGGTTGCACGAAGGCAAGGAATTTTTAACGGTTGCGCGATAATATAGTATACCGTAACCCAAGCTAGTGAGGGCAAATTCATCTAAACCAAAGTAGGGAGATGCCGCCAGGATATTATAGGCCTCCGTCCTGTCGGAAGACAACCTGATTTCCCGGTAACCGGGTTATCTACTGAGGCGTTTTGGCAATCCGTGATCTGGGTTTTTACCGAGACCCTTGCATACCTCGATAATTAAAACAACATTATTCATGAAAGTAAAAGAAAACAGATAAATCTAATGTGACGGAAAAAACGACGCCGTTATCCCATCTCCCGGATAACGGTACATAAGCTAGTACGTCACAGCTAAGCATGCAGATGTTATTACAAATTGTGTACTTTGATGCGCGATAGCAAATTCAAACCACGGACTTCTACTGTATATGGATAGAAGGAAAAAAAAAATTTCTTCTTGTTACTTGTTTTGTGGCTATAGTGTTGGAATTTGGAAATTCTATAGTTTGTTTTAGGGTGATGTGATGCTTTCATTTTCTTAACTATAAACGGCGGAAGAATCTCAATTACATATTCTCAACATCAACTGGGTATTGTGCAACTATTGACGTATACTTAGTCCGGCATGTTCACAGCCGCAACCGACGGTTCTTAGACCTGCTGCTATTGAAATGGCTTCGTAGGAAAAAGGGGGCTACTTGGCCACCTATATACGGAGATAACAATAGGTTAATACTGAAACTACCAGTCGTCTTCTATTACGCTCCAATACCCGCCGATGGTAAGAGCACCGTGTATTATTGTTGGGGGCCACCCTAGCGCATGCTCTAACACAACAGAGTTTAATCTCTGCGACACTGGGTGTTGTGTTAGCTCCTTCGTCACTGACTTGGACTTTTGCCTCACTGTTGTTGTCATTGTCTTTAACATCTAAGCCATCATGGTGTTTGTTTTCACCTGCAACTGATGGAGCTGGAGAGGCAACTAGTAATGGAGATGAATGTTCGGCGGATGGGCTACACATAGCTAATGAAAATCAATTTGGGTAGGATTTTTGATGTTCTGATCTGAAATGGTTACTGGGTTTTCTTTTTCCATTGTTGCCATGAACTGGAAGCCATTATCTGAGATCTAATAAGCTGGAGATAAAATTAGAACTGAGGTTTCTATTAATACTCTATAGACATCCTGTTCATTCATTTTATAATCGCTTTCTTAAGTGGCTTTGATATAGAGACTGTTTAGCTGTAGACACAATATGCACGAATGCCTTTTGTAACATATTAACTTGAGTACGGAAGACTCCTTCTGAGTTGCAAAACAATAGTCATTATGAGTGACTTCCAGAACAGATCAAAGGCCCTGTGATAGTCCATGAAAGAACTAGTAACCACACAAGGCATAAAGATGTAAACAAAAGAAATTCACAAGGCCATTGTCACTCTCACCACTCGACTACAAAAGCCACAAACGCCCAACGGCTTCTTAGGCCAATATTTCAAGTCAAGAAGCTATAAAGCCTTGAAAATCCGCCTAAACCGCACTCAGGAAGTTCATCTCCCTCAACCAGTCTCCATCTCACTATTCTTCCGAACCCAGCGCAAAAATGTGTATCTACAAGAAGTCGATCTTTCTCTGCAACCACACGCTGCTCTCCGCCGAGCCACATGCAATCTGTTCAATACAGCAAGAGTACTTAGCCGGCGAAGCCAGCGAGCCATGTGACGTAAGCTACACGCACAGCCTGAGCACAATTCGCATCTCCTCGCGTCAATGTGAAAGTTGTGAAACCAAAAAGACGGCGCTTGATCGGAGACTCTTAGGCGTGAAAGAGAAAATGGCGGAGCTTAGGCAACACCTCAATGAATCATACGGCGATTGTATGAAACATGTAGAAGACGCTGGCCTCAAGCCGGAGGATGAAGGAGACTCGAAGAGTGAGGAAGATACGCGACCGAAGGAAGTTGACCCTGTCGAGGCGTTCTTGACAATGAAGATGAAGGAGGAACACGCGCACCTCATGATACTTGGTAGTTCACAGCGTAAGTGAGTAGTCCTAGCCTTTGTGAGAACATGCTCATGTGAGAATGCATTGTCACGAGAGCCTGGTCTAGCGAGGTCCACTGACAAATGTAAGCCGTTCATATAGTTAACCCTATTCATAACTTATTAATAACAGAGTTGGAGCATTGTCGCTAAGTATTTAGAAAAGATATCTCTCAGTTTTTCCAATCAATTTAAGATTGTCAGTAAGCATGTGATTCATATTTTCCTGCCGTTAGTAGTAACAATTTCCCGTTAATATCCCTCGCATATCCCTCTTTTGTAGCCAACACCCGTCATACATGAAGGTCGTCATCCCGAATTTCTATCAGATTCAGACATATACGTCTCTTCCAATCTCATGATTCTCACGACTAATACTGACCTTCAAGTGAGAACGTTCCCGTCTTAGTAATAAGATACTCATTGATAGCGACGTCCTTGCCAGACTCCTTGCCATATCCCGAGTCCTTGATGCCGCCGAACGGTGATTCGGCCGAGGACATATTCCCTACTAGCATATTAACATCACATCATTGCACCCGATTCTCGTAAGAACGAGGACCGAAACTCGAGAAACTTACCGGTATTCAATCCAATCATGCCCGCTTCAAGATTTTCGAATAGGCGCCATAAGCGATCGACATTCTTCGTAAAGCAGTACGACGCAAGACCCATCTAACAGCATCAGGCCCAGTTAGCTAAACGCCGGACCCGAAACTACCATCTCGTTGCCTCAAGCGTAAAGGTGCTAAGAAAAAAGTATTCATTAGAGGGAACTCACGCTCGTGTCGTTAGCGGCCTTCACAGCCTCCCCCTCAGTATCAAACGGGAACAGTGCTAGCAGGGGTCCGAACGTCTCCTCGGAAGCGACCTTCATGCTCGGCGTAGCATTCTTAATGATAGTAGGCTCGAAGAAAAACCCGTTGTTGAGAGTGATTCGATTCCCGCCCGTGAGGATAGTGCCGCCATTGCTCTTGGCGTCCTCGACCTGGCTAGCGACCTTATCGACGCCCTGCGGCACAGTCAGGGCGCCCATCGTCGTCCCTTCATCCAGGCCATACCCGACGCGGAGCGCGCGCGTCTTCTCCGCGAGAAGACCTGCGAATTCGTCGTAGATGCCGCGCTGCACGTAGACGCGGTTGGCGGTGATACAGGCTTGCCCTGCGTTTCTGAATTTCAGGGGTATAAGCGCTGTAGCGTCTAATCAGTATCCCTTCTTCTTGCCGCGGAGCTTTGTGAACGATGACGTTAACATACCCTCACAGGCTTGTTCGAGATTTGCGTCGTCGAAGACTACGACGGGACAATTTCCCCCGAGCTCAAGCGTAAGCTTCTTCAAGCCGCCGGCGCAATGTGCCGACAGGATCTTTCCCACGCGGGTCTCCGTCTGTTAGCTACTTCATCAGCGTCCCGGGGTGCGGAAGACTCACCGAGCCCGTGAAAGACACTTTCTTGACCACCGGGTGTTTGCACAGGGCCTCGCTCAGGGCGGGCGTGTTGTTCAGCGTCGTGGGTAAAACATTGAAGACGCCTTTAGGGAACCCCGCCTTCTCGGCCAAGTATGCCAATGTAAGCGCCGTAAGGGGAGTCTCGGGCGACGGCTTCGCCACCATCGTGCACCCCGCCGCAAAAGCGGTGCTCGCCTTCCTCAGAATCATAGCGACGGGGAAGTTCCAAGGCACTAGCGCAGCAACGACGCCGATGGGCTGCTTGATGGTGAAGACCCTGCGACCGGGAAGAGCAGCAGGATACACGGCGCCCTGGATGCGTTCGGCTTCACCCGCGAACCAGCGCGTGAAGCCAGCCGCGTAGTCTATTTCCCCACGGGCCTCGACGAGCGGTTTCCCGGTCTCATGAACGAGAATGCGGGCAAGATCCTCCTTGTTCTCGCGGATCAGGGCGTCCCATTTCTCCAAGAGCATAGACCGCTGGAGGGGTGTGTATGTCCGGTATGTGGCGAACGCCGCGCTCGCCGCTTGCACTGCGGCGTCGACGTCTTCTGCGCTCATATCTGGACATGTTGCGAAAGTCTGGCTGGTACCCGGATCTTTATGAGACCGGGTGGTTAGAATGGGATATATGTATCGCTAAGTATGTATATGTATACGCATATTTAGGATCCGGGGATTAATTAAGAAAAGGAGAGATATAGCCCATGATAGATTTGCATACCAATGATATCGAATCTCTTTCCTGATTTGGCCTCGACCCATTCCCCATTGACATACGCATTGTCGCGGAATAGCTCCGGATCCTTCAACTTGAGCTGTATATTTCGCCGTCAGTATATTTCACCCCTCGGTTTTCAGGGCTCGTCTTGCTAGACTTACATCGATCAATGACTTTCTATCTCCCATGATAGATTGTTGTCCGGAGATAATTTCAAGATCCTAGTGAAGCAGTTTATACCCGGATTATGAGCACTCAAACTACAGGGTGATATTAAGATAGAGTTTAGGAAAGAGTAGAAAGGTAGTTAGCTCTCTTCCCGTTTTCGTGCCCCGCATGTATCTCCTCATGCATCTCCGCACGGTGCCTCCCGTACGTCAGTTGCTTTCCCGACGCATACCGAGACATTGGATGCACTTCTATACTATACCACAGATGTGGAGATATTAATAGAGGATAGGTTCGATTCCTACATGAGCGCTAGACTGTTCATTAGTGTTCCCTCTTTGGGGCATACTCCAGGTCCCCCATTGGATCATTATGATTATAGATGCCCGCTGTGCAAACTACCTACTGAGGTACTGCCAGAAGTATCAATAACTGCAACTCTGTATCCAACTCTACATATGTACTTAACATGGTGCGCATACAAGAATGGCAGGGTTGATGCTGCGCTGCTCCTTGTACAGTGTCCTCTCAGCCACGAACACCATCACATCTATGACAATAAGCTTGAGTTCTCATCTTTCATGATATTTAATAGACAACATACATCTACACCTTCAAGATTAATGTACAAGTGGGACCGAGGTAAATCCAAGTTTAGCCATCGGAAAAAGAAAAACAAGACCGTCAGAGCCCTATCCAGCCGGGAAAGAAGCAAAGAAAAATATGATATGCTTTTATGTGCCAACGCCCTGACAATGATGTGAGTTCATAAACGCCATTTGTGTATGCCATCGATGATTTATGTATGTAAACTTCTGATAACGATCATCGGATGATGATGATAGTAGATAAGGTTGGCTCTCGACGGTTGTTGTCGCCCGTTGTTCTTATGGAAGAATCTGGAACTTATGACATTGTGGTTTCCTCGCGCAACTGTAGAGGCGCTTCGAACAGACCGCAAGGGTCGACTAATACTTGTCTGCCATGCGTGCTCTCAAAATTTGTGTTGAGGTCGTTATAGCCCATGTACTCATTCCACCATCCCCTTACTAGCTTCTTGGCTTTCTTTCCAGCTGTTAACAGAACATATCGTGTTCGTATTAACGCAACTTCTAACCAACCGGGCATTCTCTGTCTTGCCCGCACGACGAGCCAAGAAGAAGGGGGGAGGCCATCGACAAGCTCTGAGTCTTGCACCGGCTCGTAGCCTGCGACTCTCTCGATTTCGTCAAAGAGTCGGCGAATGTCTTCCTACGATTCCGCCGTGTCCTCCCGCTCCAGCTCGTAGAAGAGCATGTACACCTCACGCTGCATACCTAATACCTCGCTCGTCTTAGCTTCCTTCACCTTGTCATCACTGATCCGCCACCATCGGTCATTAGGCTTCCGTCGGCGGCTTCGTATCCCACCAAGTTTCGACGTAGATACCGATTCGGTCACAGAAGTAGATGTTTTGCTTTTTCGCATTGTACTGTCGCTACGGCTGTTCTTGGCAGACTGCGATAATCGAGACATCGTAGATCGAGCTGATGCCGCAACTGACTTCAGGCTGACAGCATCGGCATCACGGTCTTTCGAAAATGCAGGGGAAGGTCGGTTAGGTGGATGCCCATTCGCCACCGAGCGTGAAGAACCGCCCGACGACGTCTCGACGGATGACCTTGGTATCAAATCAGACGTGGATGCGACTGGGCTTGGGGCTGTGGATTTATGCAAAGGAGTCGCAGATGGACTTGGAGTGGCGGCGGGCGTCGGATTTGCTGACGGGGTATAGATGCCGGAGGCTTGGAACGCATTCGTCGTCGAATACGGTAGATTCACATTCTGCCTTCGGAATGATTCGTAGTGGCCACTGTGATGACTTCCCTTGTGTGACACAACGCCGAGCAATTTGTATTTCTTCTTGGAGAGCAAGCCTCCGATAGGCAAACGTTCTGGAAACGATACCTTGGCCAAATTCTTCTGTGAAACATGACTATCGTATATAGACCTTGACAAGTGGATAGCTAGAACCTTGGGGAAGTTGGTGAGGCGCGTGTGTTTGGCAATGCGACACGCGGGGGCATCGCGTAGTTCCGGCAGTACAACACCTAGTGGTGGGGTTTCAGGGTCGGTGTCGATCTGCAGCTGGATTTTCCTGATGAACTCTCTCGTTTCATCCTTGACGGCATCCGACGTGGATCGCAACGTCTGGGCCTCGAGCAGCTTCTTGGCGTGCACAAGTCGGCACCGTTCACACCTGTAATCGTCTACATACTCTGTCTTGAAAAACCGTCGAGGCAGGTGTTGAGCGAGCTAGATCTCGACTGAGGCACACTCAATGTTAGGGTACAGAATGTGCTTTGAACCGGTTTCGTCTTGAATCCACAAACTTGGCACTCAATTTGACTCTCATAGGCGCCCTCCATCGGGAACCCCTCCTCCTCGCCGTCGTCATCTGTAGGTGGCTCAGCCTGGATCGTTGGCACGCTCCTCGGCGGCGTCTCATTGTCAACCCCATTTGCCTGAAGGGCGAGACCTACTAGACGCTCCTGTATAGCGTCCACATCTACGGGCGAAGAAGGGCCGCTTGATAAGCCTCTTATTGCTACTCCTTTACTCTTAGCCGCCTCTCGTGCTCTGCGCCCAGCATGATACTCGTCGCACAACCTTTCGGCCACAATCTGTAGAAATTCCTGTGCATCTTGTTGCTGCCTACTGATTCTCTGACGGAATGCTGTCTCGAGCACTTTGACGAACCCTGAAGCTGATATCGTTTTCCGGTATATGGGCCGTTCGTTGAGGGCATCGAGGATATTCTTGAGACCCTTGGTCACAATACCCGACTGCAGACTCTGATTCTTCCACTCGGGGTTATTCTTGCGGTTCGGATCCTCGACTATATCCTCATAAACCCAGGCTTCGTCTATGTGTCGGCGGTGGACCTCTCGAATGAGGTAGATACGGAGGTCGGTAAGTCCAGCTAGGGCCTGGAGAACCGAGTTGATGAAACAGTCGTTGGCCGGATTTAACAGACCAACGACACCTTTTTTTCTTGCCGGGTTGGAGTCGCTATCAATGAGGTAGGTAGGTGCAAAGACATAAACGAGGGTTATGGCAGCTAGAGAAGCGCCGGCGGCATAGGTAGCAATGGTAAGAGGTCTGTCGGGCATACTCGCTCGCTATCTTGTAGGAACGATGTTCGGGGAGGAATTGTAGATGCCACAGACAGAACGGGGGACAATTGGGGACGGAGATTCGACCGTGTTCATAACTGCATCGCTTGGCTTGGCTGCTGACGGATGGTTCGGTGGTCACAACTTATGTCGACGAGCGTCGGGAAGACTGTAGAACGCTAACCTAGAGCTTAATAACGAAGTCTAATGTTAAAGTAGCAGTACCAATATACAGATACAGGACAAATGTCTGTGTCGGATATGATGGACAAGACACCCCTGTGTTAGTGATGCCACAATGCAACAGTGAGGGAAGAGATAGGCAGCTGTTGTTTTAAAGGAGGTCGTGTGACATGTCAATGTCAATCCCAATATCACTGATGTTGATGTTGATGTTGATGTTGGCGAACAGCACGAAGAGGTTTAGAATGAATTGAAATGACACCAAGCAAATGGATGGAGGGAGTATCGGCCGCTGGTATCTTGCGGCTATCATGCAAGTATGTAAGTACCCTAGGGAATGCAGTGTATGTACAATAAATGACTCTTCAAGGAAGGTGATGCCTACATGTATGTATGTAGGTGGGATGAATTTGAAATGCTGGACTCCTCGTATGAGTAATGAAATTGTATGATAGACTGGGAATTTACACTAATGCACGTTGTTTACGGTAGAAGAAAGCCCCCGGGGGCGCCCGACTCAGGCTACCTAGGTAGGCACAAGTTAAGCTGGAGCCTGGGGGCCAGTACTTGGAGGAGCTGTGATAATAATTGTGGGGTTGCCAGGGTCCATATAGTTAGCGTATATGACCTGGTACCAGTCTAACCAGG
Source organism: Xylaria hypoxylon (assembly GCA_902806585.1). Taxonomy (NCBI): domain Eukaryota; kingdom Fungi; phylum Ascomycota; class Sordariomycetes; order Xylariales; family Xylariaceae; genus Xylaria; species Xylaria hypoxylon. The sequence goes on from CADCXB010000010.1 coordinate 2,068,115, forward strand.
CGGTACTACCTACCTAGGCTAGGTACTACGTACTTATACTGCTAATGTAGGTTGTGTAGGTACCTCGAAGACCTAAGCTTGCCGATTACCGTAAAGTTCACTGGAATATACCTACACTAAAGTGTGGACAGCGCCATCTGTAGGTACCTCTCTACCTAGAGATATACCTATTACGGTAATATTAACTTACAAGTTATAGCAATAACGTCTCATAATATTATGACCAGGTATCACGGCATGTTACAATTCGTTAGTTTCACGGCATTGAAAAGCATGGCGTTGAAGATCATCCGGGAGAGTACGCACATCTGTCACAATCCCAGGTTAACTTCAACTCGAGTTGGCGCGATACGTCATACGTAGTAGACAAACTATATTACGAAGAACAATCCAGTATCTTGGTTATTAACTTTTATGTATATATTAATGGGTTTTAAATTGATGCCGTGTTGGTCAAAATCAATCAGCACAATCAATCATAATAATTAATCCATCACAGCCACCAACAGCCAGGCTGTGTGAGAAACATCCAGAGCCTCGGATTTAGCGTTGTGGTACCTACCCGTGTATGTGGGGTAGGTATGTACTAGTAGTAGTGTATAGCGCCTCTTAGCCTCTTCTAGACTGCCTACATATAATATAGGTCAGTACACTCCCTAGCTTACAGCTACCTGGGTAGGTAGGGGTACCTACATACAGGTAGTAGCGTGGAAGATTCCGATGAATTCTGTCAGTACATGCATTCTAATGAATTGCCCTTCTGAGAGCTCCATTCTAGCGCTCTTATAGGTCTCATTGATCATTATGTTCAAGGGAGTGCTCACTTACTACCTACCTAGTAGCGTTCATGACATCGAAAGTAGCTATGAACGATATGTTTATATTATACAACCTCTTTTCCCGGTGCTCCTTTTCTATTCATATATCATTCAACCTACACTCTTCCCCTATTTTTGCAACATTTTGCAACATTTTTTAGATTTGATCCCATCCCCACAAGCTCCTCGGCGAGCAAACACCAACTGGGGCAATGATGTGGAAGAGTAACCTCCCTACCTACATAGGTAGGTAACTACATAAGCCCACCAGCGTCGTCTCCCTCCCTACTAGTAAGTCGTGCACATGCTGTGGCGTATATTTCTCACGACCTGTCATGAAATATTTGCATCATTTTTGCGTTTATTGACTTGCGAGAGCCGAATCACATGCTTATCAGAACTGCTGCGGCTTGGATTTCTCATTGGATACCACTAAGATGGTGGATGTATACCTTACTATGATTCACAGTAAATGCAACATCTCAGCTTACACGGTTAAGTCATCTGAAGAAAATGACTGTCCACTCAAAATTCGCATATCCCAAATCACTACTAGCAGTCACGGTACTACCTGAAAGGCCGCACGAATGATTCTCTCCTAAGATGCTACAGCCGAACCCGTTAACGATTTGGGGTGAGTTGGGTCCACCGTTTGTTCTACTGTTATAGATGCTCGGCTTGATTAAGCCAGGGATGTATTATCCATGCTCAAGTTCTCCCCGACCCGACCGGGAATACAACCGATGGAGAACCACGAATACGGAATATGCAGTTTCGTTTGAGGTTTATCAGATCCCATGCAGTAATAACAGGCTATCTGCATAGGTCGGTAGGTCGGTCAGTCGGTCAGTCAGTCGGTCAGTCGGTCAGTCAGTCAGTCAGTCAGTCAGTCAGGCAGAGTCACAGAATATCGACACCGTTATCGCTACGATGTGCCACTTGGTACGGGTCAGGGGCTGCATTGCAGATGCTGCTCTTTAGCGCCATAAACCGCCGATCTTGGATGGAGGGGCAGTAAAAAAACCCCGCGACGAATTGACGAATTGCTGGCACGTGGGAGCCGCTACCTGTTTGCTCCCGTCCACCCTCTTTATCGTGGACCCTTTAGGTTTGCCTACATCTCCTCGCTTTCCTATATTTTCTGCTCATTTTCTATTAGCATACTGTGAAGACGGACCCTCGTCTCAATCGCGATCAAGTTGCAACAAGAACAACGTTGTGACGTCACTCTCTCTCTTTCTCATACTTTCATTCCCACCAAGCGACCGCTCCGCGACCACGACGAACGTGTCAAGTCCAATCTCTCTCTCAAAAAAAATAGTTTGCTAGACTAGACGACAGTTTTATCATCATCATGGCTGCTCCCACTCACTCGCTTCCTGCGTTGCGCACAAAGCCTAAGGCTATATTTTTCACCGATTTCGATGGGACAATTACTCTCCAGGACAGCAACGACTGGATGACGGACAACCTAGGTTTTGGCGTCGAGACCCGGAGAGAGAAAAACAAGGAAGTACTCCATAACGGCCGTCCTTTCCGTGACTCCTTCCAGGAGATGCTTGACAGTGTCACGAAGCCATTTGATCAATGTCTTGAACTCCTACTGCAGAACGTCAAGCTAGATCCTGCATTCAAAGAGTTCGCGTCTTGGGTGCGTATAGAGTTTACTCATTCTTTTCATATATCATTACACCAATGCAGTGTTCATATTCTCTGTCTCTTATCAGCCGTGATCCAGTTCCAGCTCATCAACCCTGCTCACGATCGCAATATGTGAAATAAGCGAATAGACAGAGCTGACAGGTTTCGCAATAGTGCCGGGCAAACAATGTGCCCATCGTCGTACTTAGCGGTGGCATGCAGCCCGTAATCAGGGCCCTTCTAGCTCACCTCATCGGTACGGAGGAGGCCGCGGTTATGCAAATTGTTAGCAACGATGTGAAGGCTCGCCCGGGCAAGAGCATCAACGACGAGAACGGATGGGATATTGAATACCATGATGATAGGTAAGAATAGACAGCTAAATTCATTTCATATTAACAAGAATGAAAAAACAAAAACAAAGCTAATCTTAATAATAGCTCATTTGGTCATGACAAGAGCCTCGAGATTCGGCCTTACGCCGCTCTTTCAGATCGGCCCGTTATGTTTTACGCTGGAGATGGTGTTTCTGACTTCTCTGCCGCTAAGGAGACGGACCTGTTGTTCGCTAAGGCAGGCCGAGGTATGCTACCCCTTTTCCATCCCAAACAGCAGCCGGAGGCTAAACAACATAGACCTCGTTACCTACTGTGAAAAAGAAACCGTCCCATTCACAGTGTTCAACGACTTCTCCGATATACACAAAATTGTCGCGGACGTCGTCGACGGCAAGACCAGCGTCCAACAGGCCGCCACTGGTACGAAATAAACATAAGCGGTGCATTGGTCCAAGAATTGCATACGTGATATACTGAGTATAGACCATGACATAGATGATGATGGCATCAGACTCGTTGCATCAGAAGACTAGATAGATGGATAGATAGATGGATAGATTTCTCTCATAGACTTCCTTATTCAACCTTTACGTCGGGTACACACAAATCAAGACGACACTAAACCACCAACTAATTCTCAAAATTATATCATTGATTATATTCACATTTGGCGTGCGGTTCTAATTATCAGATCAACCTAGCCGGCGCTTTCTATATCATTCAAACACCCAGAGCAGATTAATATCCGATTACGGCCAATATATATCCAACGGCCATCCACGTACCAACTACACATCTTCCACTGTGTCAGCTATCACTCTTCCCAAGCAACCTTTTTTACTCTGTTCTCTTCCTGGTAGTCGGCAAGATAAACCAGCAGACGAGCATAGCACCAAACAGGGCGATCGCGATGGGATGGAGGACAAACGTTCCAGCAGCCTGAGCCAACAAACCCGTAGTAAACGGCGCGACGGCGCCCCAGAACTGCCAAACGCACTGATGACACCCAGCCCACTAACCTGCTCCTGGCGCGAGAGATTGCGCGTAAACACGGTAGCAGCGCACGGGTAGATAGGACCGAGCAAGAGCCCGACGACGGCGAGGGACACGGCCTCGCCGATGATGTTCGGCACGAACCACACGAGCAGCTGGAACACGGCGGCGCCGACGGTGAGGAAGTAGACGAACCGCTTCTCGCCGAAGCGGGCGCCGATCGGCGAGAGCACGAAGCGGCCGAGCGTGATGCCGCCCCAGAACCCCGAGGTCACGTTCCCGATGTACGACGGGTCGCCGTTGCGCGTGGCGATGAGGAACGAGATGACCCAGCCCGAAATCGAGACCTCGGCGCCCTGGTACGCGAAGATGAACGTGGCGCCGAGGAGCACGACGCGCGATTTGAAGGCGCGCAGCATCGCCGATAGCTCGGCGCGCGGCGCCGTCGTCGTCTGCCCCCGCTCGACGAGACGGCGAGCGTCGTCTCGGTCGCCGCTGTCTCGTTCTCGTAGTTCCAGAACGCCCAGAGGTAGAACGCGGCGTTCACGACCGCGATCGACACCACGAGCGCGTAGAAGCGGTTCCAGGCATTGGCGCCCAAGTTCGAGACGATGCTCGTGGCGATCAGCGGCCCGATGATGCCGCCTATGCCGTAGCTGCCATGCAGGACACCCAGCAACACCGTCCCGTTTTTCAGGTTCGCGGTGAATACCTTAACAGACAGGAAATTAGCATCACCAAAACTTAGAATTCCGGGGCCCGACCCTTCGGTGTGGTTTATATCCATGCAGACAAGACAAGCGGGATTGGAATTACATACGTTACCAATGGCCTGGTTCACCGCAGACCCGAAGCCGATGAAGAAGTACCCCACCACGATTGCCGGGAAAGGCGCCGCCGCCAAGAGAGGGAGAAAGCCCAGCGCCATGCAAATACTCGCTAGCGAGCAAGTCTTAGCCCGTCCCAGCCGCATGCGGATGGCATCGACGAAAGGGGCGGCGGCGATGTACCCTAGTGCATTGCCGATGAAGATCAGCGAGACAGTGGCGTATCCGATGTTATAATATCTATCACAGGCTTCGTAAGCACGGCGACGACGACCATACGCAGTCGTGTTGTGGACTCACGTTTCGATAAACGGGATCAGGGCACCCGGCGCGGAGTCGTTGATGCCGCTGAGAAAGTTCTGGAAGCAGCAGGAGGCAAACCGGAACTTGTTCATCGGCGGGTCCGTGAGGCCCGGCAGGATCTCAAAGGTGCTCATCGGGTCGGAGAGCGACTCGCCGGGCGTGTTCGGGGCGCTCATCTCTAAATCCCGCTCTCCGTGAGGCGTAGAGACGCCGGGCGGAGTCGGCGCTACCGACACTCTTGTCAGAGACTTCAGTTCAATGTCATTGTCGCGCTGGGGGACAGCGGGATAAGTCCTAGGTACAGCTCTTTTCGGAGCCTGGGGAAGCGAGTTGGACTCGATCTGGACGAGTGTTTGAAACAATGTCGCCTCCATGTTAGGGAAGGACGGTGCTTTCAATCGGGAGACTTATCCCGTCACCTCAGATGGGGGGCGGGGGATTAGGGGACAAATTTATTGACTAGTAGTAGCTATAGGTTAGTTATTCCTAGGTACCTATTTTCTAACTAGAGGTAAAAGTGAGACGGACAAAGAAAGAATGAAGGAAGAGAGTGATCGAGAGCAAATAATGTGCGAAAGAAGGTTTTTCTAGCCCGTCATACCCCCCTTGCTCAGTGACTTATCACCGACCGACCGGAGGGGCTAAGGTCAAACCGATGCTTCACGATGCCTCCCTCCCTTCCATGACATTGTGGTGGGTAAGACCGCCCGCACGCCAATGCAACAAAGCGGTCTAGATTGCAGCGAGAATTTTGTGATCCGTGACCGTCGCCACAGGGCCGTGCTGGTGTTCGGCCCTCACCCACCCCTTACGATGGCGGGATTGGCGGGATTGGCGGGATTGAACCGATACGCCGCCGTGCCCTGGTGTGGATGGCATCAGACAATTGTCCCACTATGATGACAAGTGACGATGTCGGCGGTGCAAGGTTTACTTATACCTGAAAATGGTTTCCCCCCTTTCCCTTAATCAGTAAGTCGGGATATCCTTGGCTCAATGAGATAGATAAACCCTCGCCGATTGTGGAGGGCGGGGAAAACCCCCACCTTGATCGATCCGTAGATAGCCCAGTCAGTCCCCAGTCGCCTGGTCGGGAGACGGAGTCGGGAAGCGGATGGCGGCAGTTTAACGAATGAGGAATCCCCGCCAGGCTTTATGCTTAAACCAAGCCTTTCCTTTCACTCTTGAACCACCTGCATCCAGTGCATAATGCTGTGATAAAGGGCCTCCGATGAGATATGCAGTATCAATACATAACCTTTCTCTTTATAAACATAAGAAAATGAATAAAATAACAGTGCGCCACCTTTCTTACTGTGATTCATCTACCGCAGACTGTCGTCAGTTGATGGTTCTAATTGTGAAATAAAATCTCCATTCCCGACTTAGCATGGTATATATATCCACATTTGCTACCTACGGTTCTTCTCTTCAGAGACTGGCCGAGAGTCCCCCACTGTAGTTATACGAACCTTGCTTCTCCTATAGCAGTTCATTTTCTCCTTGTATAAACATACAAATCTTAAAGGGATGAACGAGACTAGTTAGCAGCTATCGCCGGCCCGTTTTGACGAAAGTCCTAGGTAGTTTCTCCAAGACGGAGGATGCGGGGTAATTGTTGGCATAGAATCGTGCTCTACGGACACCGTTGTTAATCTCCGTGTTGGGGGAGGGGATGGTGGGGAGGGCAAAAAAAGAGAATTACAACGCTGCACAAAATAATGCTTCAAGGGTTCGACCGGAGTGAGTCATGGTAAATTGATCGGACGGGAAAGATGGGTGACGTCTTTATTTGCTCTCGCTTGCTAGTATCTCCGTGTGGCCAAGGCGCCGATTTCTTAGACGTATGGCAACGATCGGCGTTGAGCTCGGAGAAATATGTGGTTTCGGGTTTTATACACTAAAATTCGGCATGAAGCATTCTATCTAACCCCTGCGCTTCAATAGGCATACCTATTAGTAAGCCTCCTTACATTAGTAAGCAGAACTTAAGGTATAATATGTTACTGCTAATTTGGAGTCGACGAAGAACACCAATTATTAGTCAATGAAAGCAAGTCGCGAGTTACTATCCAGTTTGTGACAGCTCGAGGACTATACTGGCGATGTATAAGGTATGGAGTCCGGAATTCTGTCACTGACGGGCTTTACAGTGGAGTCGGTCATGTGAGTATGAGGATATATAAATCATGAAGTCCAGTCGTTATCTCTTCATTATCGAAGCGTTACATCGCTAGACCCAGCTATCTCCTGAATCATCAAAATTGCGAGAAACGACGCTTTCTTGTAACGATCCAACAGCTTCAACCCCAAGATGCCGCCTCCAAAAGGAACACCCAATATAATTGGAGGTCGAGGTATACAACACTTGACTCCTCCTGACTTTCTTCTAGATTGACTAACGACTTGGTAGGTGACTACGACACAACCTCAGTCGTTCACAATGACACTTACCCTGCTATCGACTCAGCCAAGGCCGACCTGAGTGGAAAGGCGGTTTTCATCACCGGAGCAACTAGGGGCATAGGCAGGGGCATCAGTGTTTCTTTTGCGAAGGCGGGAGCATCGATGATCGCCATAGGCGGAAGATCAAATTTCGGCGAGACTTCTCAGGCATTGAGGGCGGCCGCGGCTAGTGTGGGAAAGCCAGAGCCAAAGATCCTCGAATTGAAGCTCGACGTGGCAAGTCGGGAGAGCGTCGATGCAGCAGCAGCCGAAATCAAGAAAACCTTTGGCCGCATCGACATCGTGGTCAACAACGCGGGGACCGGTCTTGGCGGGGGGCTCATAGCAGACACAGACCCCGAAGGGTGGTGGGACACTATGGCCGTCAACCTCAAGGGGCCGTATCTCGTGATGCGTGCTCTCACGCCACTTATGCTCGAAGTCGGGGGCTTGAGCACGTTCCTGACTGTCAGCAGTGTGGGTGCGCAATTGCGCTCACCGGGCTACAGCGCGTACCAGACCTCAAAGCTTGCCGTTTTGAGGCTCACCGAGTTTCTCCATACCGAGTATAGTGCCAAGGGGGTTATTGCATTCAGCATACACCCCGGAAATGTGCCCACTGACATGACGCTCGGCCCTGACGGCAAGATAGCAGAGCAGTTAGCTCATAGTAAGTCTAGAAGCCCGAAGATGCCTGTTTTGGCGCGTAATGGATCATGAATACTAACAACTGTTTGCAGTTTTCGTCGAAACACCTGAGTTAACTGGAGATTCGGTTGTCTACCTGACAAAAGAGAAGCGAGATTGGCTCGGAGGGCGATACGTCAACGTTACATGGGATCTACCCGAGCTTATGGAAATGAAGGATGAGATAGTGAAGGGGGATAAGCTGAAGATGGAATTGGTGCTTTGATGTACACTAACAGCTGCTCGTTTTCGCTGCACATTGTTCCTTGTAGGCGTCTTACAGCACCTAAAACTGCGGTTTATTGGGGCTGTGACAGCAAAACGACGCCGTTGTTGCGCTGTTGGCAATATGATGTGTATCCGTAACAGAGACTCATTGTGTAATCAAGGGTAGACAATCTGAATTCACACTTCATTTCGATCATCTGTGAAGGAAAAAACTATTGCGACCGAAGAGGGTAGAGAAGTACCTAGATAGAGTTGAATGTTGCAAATTAAGCACCTAGACTGGACGGTGACCCGGGAGACTGGTACCTGGGGTACTACATTAAAGTACATCCCTACAGGTACTTACACGGCTTGTTGTACCCACAGCACGTGACAACCCGGCTATAGCGGCTCAGGCGACACCGTTAGGGGGATAACGGCGTCGTCTTATTCCAGGGTTGTCAGCCAAGATCTTTAATCCTGGTCATGATGGCTGACTTAGACACCGTCATATCTCACCCCCTCACAAATATTCTTCTTTCACTTGCCCTCAAACGCCGACTCAAACTCGGCACTGGGCGATAAGATAACTCTTTATCCCGCAGTAATCTCGTTCCTCTTGAGCCAAAGAACTCCGTCTTGTTGAGCGTGACCATGTCCGACTATACTCTCGCTGCCGGCCTGGCCAAACTCCAGATCCTCTCCAGATCTGCGAGAGGGGAGTACGACGAGAATGTGGGCGAGGATATTGACGATTTCACTGTGGCTGGAGGTGGCCACAGCTCTCGCCGGACAGAGATCACAAGTCATCAGCTGAGGATCAGCAATGCACTAAAGTCATTCCTTGTGCATAACGATGTGGTGTCTAATAGAGATGCCGTTCTGGATTCAGAGGGTTTGAGTCCGACTCTGGAAGCATTGCTAGACAAACCGCACATTGAAGTCCCCGCAGAGCTAACAGATCGATCTCATCCACTACCTGAATATTTCATAAGCTCCAGCCACAATACCTACCTCCTTGGACATCAGCTTCAAGGGAAATCGTCAGCTTCAGCGTATGAGTCTACCTTGTTAACCGGCGCGCGATGCGTCGAGATCGATGCCTGGGATAACAGCGAGAACGCAGACGAGCCCAAGGTCACTCATGGATATACCCTTGTCTCAAATATACCCTTCCGGGAAGTTTGCGAGGCCATCCGTGACGTCATCGACAAAGAGACAGCCGAATCCGTGGACAAGCAGGGCTACCGCGCTGCACCCATCGTCTTGTCACTTGAAAATCACTGCGGCGCCCATGGACAGATACGCTTGGTCGAAATTATGATGGAGGTCTGGGGCCACAGACTGCTGAGCAAAGCCATCCGCGAGAAAGGTCATCGAGAGCAGGCATCTGAAGATGAGCAGGTACGCCTCGACGAGCTTGGGTCCAAGATAGTACTTATCGTCGAGTATTTCTTCCCGAGTACGGAAGACAGTAGCGATGAGGATAGCAGCGATTCCTCTGACTCTGAAGATGAGGAGGTGAAGGAGGCCCGTGCAGCCTACAAGGCACGAAAGAAGGCAGTGAAGAACGGCGGAATTATTCCCGAACTCGCCGCTCTTGGTGTGTATGCACAGTCTGTGAAGCCGAGGGATAACTCGTGGTTTGAGAGTAAGCTTAATGAAGGCCCTCATCACCACCTCATCAACATCTCCGAAACTGGTCTTCAGGAACTGCTGCCGGCGGCCAATGTGAATATCTCCCGCCACAATGCGCAGCACCTCATGCGTGTATTTCCTAAAGGCACTCGCATATCGTCGAAGAATCTCGAGCAAGTCCCCTTCTGGGGTGTCGGCGCGCAGATATGTGCAATGAACTGGCAAACATTTGGTGGCAGCATGCAATTGAACGAGGCAATGTTTAGCGGAACAGAAGGCTTTGTGCTGAAACCAGCAGCTTTGAGGGCTGGCGGCAGTGGTCAGTTGAACACGGGGCGGCGGAAGAAGCTGCGTTTACACGTCGCTGGCGCTTCAGACGTCCCGGTGCCCGACGGACGGGACCCAGAGGATATCAAGCCGTACGTTACCTGCTCGCTCGTGCATCCCGACGATATCAGTGGTAAGCACCAGAAGAGAAAAACGAAGCACTACAGACAGCATAAGCTTGGATTCCTGCATAAAGGCGAGAACCCGCCGCCCACGGACCCTTTATGGGACGACGAGTTGGAATGGGAATACGATGACAACGAGCTCATTTTCCTGCGAATATTCATAAAAGACGATATCAGCTTCGCCGAGAACCCGATCTACGCCGTCACGGCCGTGCGGCTACTTTACGTCGCTCCGGGGTGGAGTTTTATCCGCCTGCTCGACTTGGGGGGGCATGAAACGAAATGTTCTTTATTGGTTAAGTTTGATTTTGAGGATATCTAGTGATTTTCAGGGTAGACCATCCCAGCTGAAACAAATCAAAGAATAACTTAAAAATCCTAAGAATTAGGTGGTACATCCGGATTGTCTTAATTCCTATTTTGACCTGCTGCTCATTCATATTGCCTATGAAATATGTTTAGATATGTACTGAACGCTGCCGACATTTCCGTGACTTACCTAGCTCGGGTGTGAAAGTCACGTATTCTTTCCTCTGCGCACATACGTCGACTTTCAGTTAAAACTTAGTATGCGATCACCCAATTCTACGAGAAGGCCTCATTGAAGCGCCATAAAGACCAGACAAATAGGCCGCGTTGCTGTTGATTTCAAGGTTGCGGTCCCAAACCTTCCACAACAGTGATCCAAAATACGACGTCAGCTAACGCCAAGGCTGCCTCGAATGCAGGCAACACAGCATGCATGCTTCCGAGGCCAATTTTATTGGGCGCATCAACGACCCGTATAGGAAAAAGCATCTTGGCGAGCGTATAGAGCTACTTGCTAAAAACTTTTAACTTCATTACTACTATAGAACTAGCCCTTCTGTCGCAGGGCCGTCTTAGTCTGCCTCGGAACTTTCCAACCCCTGAGGATAAGTTCGAGATTTTAGCTAGCAGTACAGACGGAGCTGTGCGTGTAGGTGTTTCTTATGTGCAAGCTTGCTTCATAAGTTCACATCAAGGGCTGCTGAGGTTTCTGGTTGAATTGTAGCTATGCCGAAGGATATAGCCACGTTTTACAATAGCGCTAGGTATGAACAACTTCGCTGACGTCATAAGAAGGGCTGGAAAAGGTCTCCGGCATGTCCATGTAAAGGGTAGTACGAGGTGTGGTCTGGCTGGTGGGAACCGTGGGATTTGGCCGTCTAGACCAGGAATCTTCTCGCTTAACGATCATGACGTTGTAGAGCACGTTGTGATAATACTTCCCATTTGCGTACCCTATTGCTTAGGCTCAATTCATGATTATTTCTAACCATGGTAAAATGCCTCAATGCCGATGTTCCCTCTATATTTGGATTGGGTATCTTTGTATGATACAGGTGTGTTACAAGTGATATACATTTATCATGGTTCTGCTTCCAACTTCTGTGGGATCAAGCCCGCGGCCATATTAATGGCACCCTCCATGTCGTTCTTGTTGAAGAGGAAAAGTCCCTGAATCGCGGCGGTGCTGGTCCGGATTGGGGCCACCCCTTCTACAGCCTCGCGGAACAGTCCTAGCTCGTCTAGGCGGACTAAGAACCGTTCTCTGTCAACACCGTCACGGTCTACGTCTCCGTAGAACCGATCCCACATCTGACCTGCTTGGTATCGAGTAGCTTCTCCGATGCGGACCATCATGTCCACTCGCCCAGGCCTGATGAGAGCCGGATCAAGTAATTCAACATGGTTTGTGGTTAGGAATGCGATCCTCTCCTCGCCTGCAGATAGGCCGTCTAAGGCATTCAAAAGCCCAGAGAAGGTCACCGTTCCGCCACTGTAACCGTCAGTATCACGCCTTTTGCGATTTACGAATGCAGAATCAGCATCCTCTAATAGCACAATAGAGCGCTCGGGAAGCTTAGTAAGGAGAAAGGCGAGTTTGTCGTCTGTCACGCCAATCTCACTTAGATTAATCATGGCCACACTGTAATCCAATTCACCAGCAAGCGCTTGGATGAAAGAGCTCTTGCCGCTGCCTGGGGGGCCATAGAGAAGGTACCCTCGACGGTAGGGTATGCCGCGATCGACATACCACTGGCGACGAGCCAGAAAGTCTCTGGCGTCGTTCACGATGTCTTCTTTCACCCCTTTGTCCAAGACGACGCTGGCAAGAGGGCGTTTCCTGCGCGGCACGCCGAGAGGCACCCAGTCGAAGTTCCTCACCGAGTATACCACCGTCTTCCCCTCGTTCGCCCGAAGAGCAAGTCCGCGCGCTTCGGTGAAGACATCCTCGAAGATGTGGCGGTGCGCATACAGCGTGGTCAGTTCCAGCGTCTCGTGCGGCTCGCCCGTGTTCGTCTTAGAGGTCGACTGCTTCTCCCTGTTGACGGCGATGTAGGCGTGCTTGTACTTGACGATATGGCGTCCGTAGCCGGGCTGCAGGAAGAAGCTGGCTTGCGTGGGTCCGTTGGGGGTTGAGCTCGTCGTCGTCGTCACGGATAGCTTGTGGATGCGCGTGAGACGCCTGGCGAGGAACGATGTCTGCGGGCGAGGTTCTGATAGCCATGCTAATATCCAAGGATACGCCGGGTCTTGTCTGCTAATCTCGACGTTGACCAGCAGACGTCGCCGAATCAAGCCGGCAGAGGTGAGGGCGCCGCGACGCGCAAACGCCAGCACGGCGCCCAATGACGCGAGGCCAAAGCCTCCGGCAAATACAGGGTTTTCTAGGAGTCCATTAATGTTCAAAAAAGATGCCGCTGCCGACGCTGCCGGCTCTGACATTGCGATTCGAAAAGAACAACGGGTGACAAGTTGTTTCCAGATGTAGCAGTTCTCAAAAATACTTAGGTACCGAACTGCGCTATACCTAGGTACATGCACCCCACATGCTAATCTATTCTATTACCTAGGTAGGTTAGATGCATTCATGCTTTGGTGCAACCATGCGTTTCTACCTTAGGTAATCAAGACTGGTATGCAATTAAATATACATATTCAACTAAGAAACATCAACCAACATCTCGTCATTAGAACATGCTTCATATGAGGAGTTAGAACAACGATGCAATCAATCCCATATTTAATAGCCAATCAACCTCTTTCACAGCATAGCTCTTAGGAATTAGTTTCGGGATGTTTTTAAATGCCATGGATGACCGTCATCGTTAAATCTTGGCAACATATTTTACGATGATTAATCATAAATTCAGGTAGTTACCCTACTAGTAGTAGGTAAAATAACATAACCCCACAAACCGAGGCTAAAACACATCCACTACAAATGCCACCCTCTTACCATGATACCATCGAAGCCAAAGCCCGAAAGACCAATAGATTATCAAGCTGATGTGGCTAATGTGATTCAGCCATCTTTTGGAGTTGAATAGTAATTATTAATCGTATCTGTAATGCTTGCACTGCTTGATTATTCCCGTAGGCCAATCACGACTTAATGGTAATTAATAATTAAATACAATGTTCTATAAGATGCAAAGTGTTGTGCAGCACATATAATATAACACATGCCCACGACGTACTGCTACATCATCGCCAATCTGATAAGATATCTACAGGGCCAAATCATCAACCGAGTTCAACAGTCGGGTATCGAAGGGATAAATCGAGGCAGTCGTCCACGCCGAGCAACAGAGGGAAAGTGATGGTATTGGAAACATCAGATTCAGATGATATTACGGCGCAGGCTGGGGGCGGTTTGGCTGAGAAGCTTAACGACGAGGTGTCGATGGAATTCAACTTTGATGATGACCCAGAAAACCCATACAACTGGCCAAAATGGAAGAAAAATATCCTACTAGCAGCAACTGCGATTATTGCTTTCACAGGGTGGGTGAGCCCTGACCAACTTGTTAACTCGTCTCTTCATCACTAACACAAACTGGTTCGATGACAGATCAGTCGGGACATCCATTATCAGCCCGGCACACCAACAACTAATCGATGAGTTTGGGGTCTCCAGCACCGTAGCCTTCCTACCTCTGACAACATAGTAAGGAATCTTAAAAAACTCATTTTCTTCTAGTTCTCGCAATTTTTTGGGTACAAGAACTCCTCCTCGGGCCAAGGTCGTGTCCTAGAAGAAGCCTGTATTTCTGAATACCCGCAGACAACTCTCGAAATGGAAATAACTGACTTTAAGTGTCACAGTGTACTCGCACTAGGCCTAGGACCTATCATCGGGGGGCCTCTTTCTGAAACATTAGGTCGAAAAGCGATCTACATCGGGGCAGCAACTGTGGGCGGGCTTTTTTCATTAGGAGCCGGGTTCACGACCTCTTTTGCAGGTCTTTGTGTCCTACGATTCGTTGCTGGTTTCGCTTATGGTCCCAGCTTGGCCATTGGCAGTGGATTTCTCGCCGAGACATAGTACGCTTTCCCGAGTCCTTTATTTCCCATGTGAACCGAGTATTTACTTGTATTCTCCCGAAATTTGGAGGGCGCGTTTATGTCTACAGTATAAGCGGTAATTTCTGACTCTTGAATTTCCGTAGCACACCGGCGGAAAGAGGTTTACCTTCTCTTTTATACATACTAAGCCCGTTCTTAGGGCCTGGTCTTGGGTGAGTAGAGCATAGAATCTACGAGGTCCGTTATCGAGAGAAGCTGACAAGACCTCATTATAGCCCCGTCATCGGCGTCTTCCTCGTCGACCGTAAGGGTTGGCGATGGACCCAATTCACACTCGTCTTTTTCTCTGTTTTTAGTTTGATATGGGTGTTGATCGGAAGCGAATCCTATCATCCCGTCATCCAACGCCGCCGAATGAAACAGCTGGGAATAACGCCACCGGAGAGTAAGCCCTTGGCTGATACATTACGACATTTCTTGACGATCGGCCTTCTTCGACCACTTCATATGATGTTTACAGAGCCTATCGTGGGTCTCCTCTCTTTATATGTGGCCTTCGTATTTGGTGTTCTCTTTAACTTCTTCGGCGCGTTTTTCTTCATATTCCAATCCGTTTATGGCTTCACTATAGTGCAGTCTGGGCTAGTGTTTCTAGCTGTAGCATTGGGTTGTGCGATTGGTGCGCTGGATATCAGACTTTGCGATAGACTATTCTATCAGCCCCAGGTCCGGCGGTTCCCACCTCACCAGGTACCACCCGAGTATCGTCTGCTTCCAGCAATGATCGGTAGTGTTATCCTTCCTATCAGCATCTTCATATTCGCATGGACTACTCGGCCAAGCGTCTCCCCAGCGGTATCCATCTTGGCCATTGTAATTTTCGGCGCAGGCAATATCAATCTATTCGTCAGCGCTCTTCAATATACCGGTGATGTGTATCATCGAACCAATGTTGCTAGTGCTACTAGTGCCAACAGCCTCGCCCGCTACGGACTAGCCGCCGTGTTCCCGTTGTTTTCTCTCCAACGTAAGCTCTTGATTCATTCCTGTCTTCTAGAGCTATGCTAATACGCTTATACAGTCTATCACAATCTCAGCGTAGCATGGGCTTCTAGTCTTCTAGGATTCGTCTCCATTGCTCTGTTGCCATTGCCGTGGCTGCTGTTTAAATTCGGGAAAAGCATTAGGAGCAAGTCGAAGTATCAGACAGCGATGTACTAAATACACGCATCTAGGCTTGTTCTTTGAAATAATCTTGCATTAGAAGTCGATAAGTGTTACGGAATAGTGGATACATGGCGCATCTTACGCATAAAACACATGATTACTAGCATAAATAGCAGTCTTTTAACCCTTCCCTATATAACTAAAACTTACTTTTTAGATTATATAAATATATACTCTAATAATCTCAAAGATTTAAGGCACTTATTTATTTTTATAACCTAAATTATAATCTACACCTTTATAAAAGTTATAAGCCTAGTTTTTTAAAAACTAGTGCTATTATTTTTTAAAGCAATTACTTTAGCTATATTTTTTATAATCTTATTTTTATTTTATACACTTTAAATTATAAAGTTAATTACTTATTTTATTTTTTTTAAAATTATTATAGCATTAAACACTTTAAATAAGCTTATAAATTAAAATATTTTATTTAACTTTTACTATAACTTTTTAATATAATATAATTATTTAAAATTTTATATAAGTATATATAAAATATAAAATTTAATTAATTTAAACGCTAAAAAAGCTAAAAAAATTTTTAGTATAATTTTTAAAGCTTTTATAAAAAATAATATAAAGCTTATAATTTTTAAAAAAAAATTTAAAGCTTATAAAAAAAAAGCTTACTACTTAAAAAGCTAAGCTACTTAGTAAAAAAAAAGCTGCTTTAAGCCCTTTAGTAAATTTTAGCAAAAAAAAAATTATTATAAAGCTTATTAAGTAATATATTAATTATAAATATAAATATTTTAATTAATTAACTTAATTAAATAAATATATAACTATTTTTAAATAAATAAATAATATAATAAATAAAAAGTTTTTAGTTATAGCTATAATAAAGCTTATTTTTTTAAAAAATATTATTTTTTAAGCTTTTATTAAATATTTATATATTTATTTTAACTTTATAACTATTATTATATAAACTAATATATAATATAAATATAAAAAAGTATTTAAGTATGCTTATAATAAAAGTATTAAGCTTAAAAGCTAGTATAATAGCTAGTATAAAGCTTACTTAAAAGCAAAAATGCAAAATTTTTTAAATATATTAAAAGTATTTATAACTAAAAACTTTTTAAAAGCTATTAAAGCTTAAATAAAGCTTAAATAAATATATTAATAAATTATAACTTTTATATTAAATAAGTAGCTAAGTTAACTAATAACTACTTTTAAATAATATAAAAAAGTTTTTTATATAATAATTTAAAATAAAATTATATATAATAAGTATTAAAAATCTAAAAGTTTTTTAGTTATTAATAATAAACCTTTAAACTAATTATAAGCAAGCTTTTAACTTTATAAAAAATTTATTAAAATTAAAAAACTAAGATTTTAAAGTTATAATTACTTATGCTTACTAAATTTTATTACTACTTATAAATAAAACTTAAAAATATATAAGCGTTTATAAAAAGTTATTATAAAATTTATTAACTACTAAATAACTATAATAACTTTTAAATATATTTAATAAATTATTATTAATTAAGGCTATATATATTAAGCTAAGCTATAAAATATAATTGCAAAAAAAAAGTAGTTAGTTAAAAAATATTTTTAAAAGCAGCTAAAAAAAAAAAAAAGATTAAATAAAAATAAATAGCTTAATTTTAACTTAATGTTTATTATAATTAACTTATTTACTTTTAATAAAATTAACTTAAACTTTAATATATATATTATTATAAGATATAATTTATATTTATTATTAAAAAGCACTATATTAAACAATTATAAAGCTTTATATATAATTAATAATAAAAAGCTTTTAAAGCTAAAGTTTTTTATGTTTACTAAAGCAAATAAAAACGTTAACACTAATACTATAAGCTTTTTAATACTTAGTAATAAAAAAAAATTATTTATAAAATAATAGCAAGCTTTTAAAGTATAAATATAATAAACTTAATATTAAAAAATATTGCTTTAATAAAAAGCTTTTATATTAATATAATATTAAAAGCTTACTTTTATAAAAAAAAGATTTAATATTATAGTTTTAATTACTTTTTTTGCTTTAATAGCATAATTAATAATATTTTATTAAAAAAGCTTATTTAAAAGCATAATTTAGTATTTTTTAAATATAAGCTTTTTTTTTACTATTTAAGCAGTTTTTTAGTGCTAAAGCAATTTTTATATATTATTAAAATTTTATTAAATATAGCTAAACTAATTATTATTATAAAAAATATTTATTTTTAAAAACTTTTAGTAAATTTTATAAAACTTTATAAAAACACTAAAAAGCTTTAATATAAACAAGTTAAGTACTTAGGTTGTAAACAACTAAAAGCTTTAATATATAAAGCTAAAAAAATAAAAATTAAAAAAATTAAAAAGGTAAAGTATAAAGCGTGCGTTTAAACGTATACTATATAAGTAATTTTATATAAGGTTTTTAAAAAGCATATAGCGCGCCTTTTTTAAAAAGTTAATTAAAATCTTTTTTATTATTTTAAAAGTTATAATAAATTATATTATTTACTTATAATTAAAAATAAATATAGTAAAATAATTTATATTTTTATATTATATAATTAAATAAAGCTTAAAATATTTATTATATTTATATGTTTTAAACGCTAAGTTATAAAATAATATAAGCTTTTAATATATAAAATATATAATAATAATAAAACTATTATAATTAAAAGTAAAAAAGAGATAGTTTTTAAAATTTAAGTTAAAAACTAAAAAATTAATTTTAAGCACTTTTTTACCTATATTAAAAAGCTTATAAAAAAAAGGAAAAAAGCAAGATAAAAAGTTATTATAAAAGCTTTAAAAATGCTATAAAGCGTAAAGCTTTTATAAAACCTTTAGCTAAAAGCTATATAAGCAGCTTTATAGCTTTATAATATAAGCTTTTTAAAAGCTTATACTTTTTATACCTTTTTAAAAATACTTTTTTTATAGTTTAAGCAATATTTTAAATAATATAGCTTTTAAGTTATAATAAGCGTTATAATTAATTTAAGGCCTAATTAAAGTAATATATAAGCATATAAAAATAAAGCCTACTTTATAAAGTTTAATAAGCTTGCTAATAAAAATTAGCAAGCTTATAAAGTTAATTAATATACTTATATAAGTTATTTAATAAGCTATTAAGCTTTTAACTTATATTATATTTAAATTTTTTAGCTAAATAAAGTAATTACTACTAAAAATATTAAATTTAATAAAAAAATCTTTTATTAAAAAAAGTACTAAAAAAAAGCTTAGCAAATTTTTTAAGGTTTTATTTAAAACTTAAAAGCAGTAAAACTTATACTAAAAGATTTTTTAAAAACTTTTAATATATAAAAAGAAATAATATTACTAGTTGTAAATAAGTTAAATATTAATTTTTTTAGCTAATTTAAAAATAATTTTAACTTATTTAACTTATTAGCTAAAAGCTAATTAAAAAAGCATATATTAAAGGTAAAAACGGCTATAAAGTATAAAAAAAATAATTATAAAGCTTTTAAAAATTAGCTATATAAACTTATAACTTTTTTAAAAATGCTTAAGCTAAATAAGTACTTAAAAATAATAAAAAAAAACTTTAATACTATAATAAATAAGTTTAAAAGCTTTAAATTTACTATAAATAAAAATAAAAATCTTTAATTTCTTTAAAAAATATATTTTATTAAAACTAAAAAAATAACTAAAAATGCTTTAAATAAAAATTTTATTAAAAACATTATAATAGTTGGCAAAAAGCTAGCTTATAAGTAAAAACAAAAAAAAGATTATTTATTTATAATAAAATTAAGTTATAGGTTAAAAAGTAAGCCTTTTAACTTTAAAATTAAAAATTAAAAATTTATATTTATAATTTTTATTAAAATAATCTATAAAAAATATAATATAACTATTTTATATAATTTTTATTAGTTTAACTTTTTAAAAACCTTTTTACTTAATTAGTTAAAAGCTATTTATTAAAAAAACTAAAAGTATAAAACACTATATTTTATAATTATAACTATAATATATTAATATAAAGTAAAATGCTTAAAAGCTATTTTTTAATAGCTTAAAATTTATAAAAATAATTTTATAAAGCTACTTTTTAAAGTTTAAAAAGATTTAATAAAGCACTTATTAAAAAATTGATTTTATAAAAATATAGCCTAAAAAATTACTGCCTTTTAAAAACTAAAAGCTATAAAAATAATTTTACGCTTAAAAGCTTAATATAACCTATTACTTTTTAAATAGGTATTTGCTTATAAGTTTAATAAAAATAGCTATTTAAAAGTATATAAATTATATTTAGTAGTTTAAAGTGATTTTTAAACAAAAAATATATTTTAGTTTATATATATTTTAACGCTTATAACTAAAAGCTTTTAAATTATAATAGCTATAGCTATATAATATAATATAAAAGCTAAGCAATTTAATATAGTAAGCGCCTTTTTAAATACTAAAAAATCTAAAAAAAAACTTATAGCATATAAGTTATTAAATGGTTTTAAAAAAAAAGCAAAATAATACTACTTAAAAAAGCGCTATATAACCTTAAAAACTTTTTATTACTATAATATAAAGAGTTTTTAAGCATATTAAAAGCTTTATATATAATTTTATTATTAAAAAAGTTATGCTTTTTTTATTTAAAAGATTATAATATATATATAATGTTTTATATAAATAATTTTATAATCTTTTATAATAAAAAGTATTTAGTATAAGCTAAAGAAGTAATTTAAGGGATTAAAGCAGTATATACTTTTAAAAAGCAAAAAAACGTTTTTTAATTCCTTAAAATTAAAATAGTTAAAAATTATAAAGCATATAAAATATTTTTAATTTATAACTAGTATATAAAAAAAATCGCTTAGCGTTTTAGCTTAATAAATAATAGCTAGATATTAGTTACTTTTTTACTACTAAAAAAGCTTTAAAAGTATTTAAAAAAAGCTACTTAATTATAAGTAAAAGCTTTTTAAAAGCGCATAAGATTTATATTTTATATTATAATTATAATTAAGCTTAATATAATATTTATAGCTACTATTTTATTAAAACACTTTATTAACTTTAGTAAAAAATATATAGCTATAGCTAACTAAGTAATTAAATACTTATATTATACTTAAAATCTAAAGATTATATATAATATAAATCTTTAAAGCACTTAAATATTTTTTATAGCAAAAAATACTTTTTTTAAAAACAATTTAAATATTAAAAAATTATTTTATAGCTATATTATATTTTTATATAAAAGTATAATCGCTTAAAAGGTTATACACTAAAGTATAATTTTTATATTTATTATAAAAGCTAAAATTAACGCTTTTAAGCTTATTAGCATAAAAATTATAGCTTTAAAAAAGCTTTTTTAAAATATTTAACTAAAGCTTATATAAAAATAAATAATTTATTTAAATAATACTTAAATAATTTGCCTAATAATAAGTAAAAATAAAAAAATAACTACTTATTTATACTATATAAATATATAAAATATATAGCTTAAATAAAAGCATTATAAAAGCTTATTTAAAATTGTTTATTTATTAATAAATTAAATGCTAGCAAATAAATTTACTAAAAATTTATTACAAATATAATTTAAATATTTTTATACTTTTATAAATTTATAAAATATAAATTATTTATTATATAAAAAATTACTTAATAATAAAAAAAAAATATAATAATATTTTAGCTTAAAGGCCTTAAATTTAACTATATATAATTTTAATAATTATAAGCTAAAGCTTTTAAATAAGCTTACTTAGTGCTTATAGCAGCTTTATTAGCAAAATAATTATTGCAAGCATATAAATGCGCTTATTTTTAAAGAGAGATTAATAAACAACGGTAGTAAAAACAAAAGCAGTAATAGTAGCTAAAGCAAAAGCAAAAATAAAAGCAAAAGCAAAAGCAAGCGTAAACATAAAAGCTAAAGCTAAAGCTAGAGCTATAAAGGCAGTAATAATAAAAGCAAATATAAAAGCAAAAGCAAAAGTATAAGCGAACTTATTTTTCTTTATTTTTTAAAGCATTTTAATAATAATATAAAGCGCTACTTTTTTATTAGCCTATATATATAATATTAAACGTTAGTATTATGTTTTTTATAATTATTATTTAGTAAAACTTATTAATATTTATAAAAGTTATATTATGTTTTTTTAAAAAAGCAACTAGGTAAAATACTACTAGTACTACATATAGCTTTTTATATATAATAGTTAATAATATTTATACTAGTTTAAAACCTTTAAAATTATTTATAAAAGCTTGTAAATATACTTAAAAGCATATTATTAGCACTTAGTGCCGCTTATAGCATTATAATATATTTTTATAAAGTTATTTACTATAACAAACTTAATATAACTTAAGTAAAACATGTTATAATAACCGGCTATAATAAGGTGTAATTATTGTAAAAGCGTTATAAAAGTATTAAAAGTAGTAATAGTAGTAATAATAATAGTAGCGTTAAAAGTTAAAAAGGTTATAAGCACGCTATTATTTAAGTTTAAAGTGTTTTTATATATAGTTATAACTATAATAGTAATATTAATAGCAATAGTAGCAAATATATTTATAAATATTTTAAAAAACTTATTAATATTTATAACATTAATTTTTATAGCTTTTTTTTTTATATTATATATATACTTTATAATACTTAAGTTATTATTATGCTTATATAAATAATTAAATAAAAGATTACTTACTTAAAAAAAAAAGCAATAAAAAAAAAAGCCAACATTTTAATATTTATTAATGCTATATACTTATATTAGCTAATTAATAATTACTTAATATATTACTTTTAAGCTTTTAGTTTTTAAAGATTATATTTAGCAATAAAAAAAAAAAAATAACTTATAAAAAAAGGCTTGTTTATAATTTAAGTTAAGTGTATAAATTTATTAGCTTAATTTTATTATATAAGTAATATAATTGCTTTTTTTACTTATAAAAAGTATATAATAACTAAAAAAAAAAAAGAAAAAAAAAAAGAAAAAAAAAAGATTAATAAACTTATTATATATAAATATTAATTGCTATAATAAAAGCAAATAACTTATTGCTTTAAAGCTTTTTTAAGTGACTACTTATTTTAAAGCGCTAGCAATACTAGCAATAATAAGTTTATTTATTTAATAAAATCAAATAAATAAATTACTTAAGCTTTTAGTAATAAACACTTACGCGCGTGTTATATACGCTATATAAAGCGCAACGCTTTTTACTATAAATTTCCTATATATAAAACCGTTTTAAATAGCCTTATGCTTTATAAAAGCTATTTAGCTAAAAGGTATGTTATAAAATAATAGATATATAGCATATCTTATGTATAAGATACATAATTACTAGCATAAATAGCAGTCTTTCAACCTTTTCTTATATAATTAAAACTTACTCCTTAGATTATATAAATATATACTCTAGTAATCCCAAAGATCTAAAGCACTTATTTACTTCTACAACCTAGATCGTGATCCACACCTCCGCAAGAATAAGTGTTGCATTAGAAGGCGTATTAATACCACATGTTAAAGAGGTTGTTAGGGTTATAGATGGTGAGGCATTGTACACGGAGTTGTTGTTTTAGATTAAGTTTAATTGCAACAGAAAATATCGAATTCCCTCCAGCGTAGTGCATAATCTATTTTTTTTCCGAGTGCAACGCACATTGCTGCTGCTGCTTGACTGGTACAATCCATTACCCTTCTTTCAAGGCTCTCTTTATTTACGTCGTCGATTAGGTAATCTCTGCTCGCTGTTCACACAACCTAACACAAACGTAAATTCAGCCCTTCGCACTCCTGCTGACCCTGGTTGCTTAAGGTCGAGACGATCATTCCAATCACTAGTACATGGCTGATTACCAAGAATGATAGAAATTGTGCACCACGTGGGGACTTTCTATCGGCAATGATAAAAGTAACCCTAATGATGTGGATGTGAAGAAAGGCAGATAAAGCCAGACGCATAGCTGAAGTTATCTGTCTTTTCGTACTAGGAGAAGCACAGATTTTTCAAGTGCGCCATTTGCAAAAGGCCGTTCATGTGATCCTGCGTATCAATAGTAATTAGCCTTGAAGCACCTCATTTCCGAGGTAACCCAACTCTAATGAGATGCCCTTAGGCAAAACAAACCATACTCACAGTGGATCTTCTTCCACCTTGATGAATTCCCACCGCGCCGCTTCCTTAGCGGTCTTGGCCTCAACTAATCGTGGCCATGACGCCTCATCGACAATGGCCATTGCTTTCAACACGGACCAATGCTTCGCGCATAAATTATACCCTCCAGCCTCTCGAGGGCGGAGCACAAACCACTCCCAATCACTCAACTTGCTGGCTGCAACGTAGAACCCGCCTTTGTTATCGCGGCCCAGATATTTGCCGTGAACGACATCGCGGAACCCTATCCAGCCATCGGCCAGCTCTTCGCATCGCCATTGCCAGCCCCCTCTAGTACCTGCGTCTCGTACGAGAGTGAGGCGTCCTTCAACCAATGTGATGGCCCTGTCCGATTTCAGGTCCCGGATTCTATATATTCCACCGTGTTCAGGAACGCTACTAACGTCGCCGTTGATGGTGAATGATAGTGAGCTCTGTGGGCGAGAAGGGACATCTGCCTCACTCCCCCCCTGCACGCTGTCTACTGTGGTTGTGTTGGTAGGCGTATTAATGCGGCTTTCATCTAGACTTTCGACGTCGTCGTCGTCGTTGTTGTCGTCGTTGTTGTCGTCGTTGTTGTCGTCGTTGTTGTCGTCGTTGTTGTCGTCGTTGTAGTCGTTGTAGTCTTCGTTGTCGACGTAAGGCTTTCGGTAGCGGTATCCAGTATAAGACATAGCGTAAGAGATAAGAGTCTTTTTGGTCAGAGTAGAAGTTAATGAAAACAGAAGCTACGTGATTTGATACGCATACTAAGCTTGAGAATGAGGTGGACCTTTTTGATATAATGAGCCGTTTGTCCGTTTGTTACAACGTTTGTCCTGGAACAAGGTAGAAAAAGCCTTACCCCTCGTTTCACCTGGTCGGGAACGCACATGCATATCCAACTTTCAATAGCCAACAGTCTCTTCTAGGCTAGTCGGCGCCTAACAATTTTCCTCTGATTCGCCAGCTGTTAAGTCATCTGTAGGATTCCGTAGGAATTTCTTCTGCGGATGTCGGTTCCCCCCTTCCCTACTAGCCATTTTTTAAAGTGCTATTTTGTAAAGCATATGATATAGTGATGAGCCTATCCTTTAGAATAAATGTTTAGAAGTAACATTATAATAAATAGTTCCGTGCTTGCGGCAATTCGACTTTTCATAGGTAAATTAGTATACTGTTTTATCTTTGGCCACAAGCTGGGGGGAAGTCTTGTGTTCGTGTCGCAAATATTCTCTACGAAGTTTATGCAATATATATTGTAAGTTTTTCACTAAAACTGGCTTCAGTGCTATACTATAACGCTATTAATAATATAATGCCCTCCTTTTAAGTTGAAGGAGGTAGACTACAGTGAAACAAAGAGGTACCTATGTTCCATTTTCTTTTCCCCGGCAGCAGTCTGGCCTAACAAGGAAATTCTATTGGTCAACACTTGCAGGTTACTGCATCAGCGGCTGCAATGTGCAGCATAACCGCCTAGCTGAAAATGCCATCCAACTAAAGCTGCAGGAGAGGAGAATAGGGGCAGGTTTTCACTGTGAGAACATATATTTTCAGATCATTTATTTTTAGCTCCCGGGCTTAATGACATTGAACTAGATGGAGAATAGAAATATAAAGGGTTCAAGATATTTTAAGTCTCCTTCTTTTTCCACAACATTGACACGCCATCTTTTCAGTTTATCAATCAACGCAAGCCCTGGTTTGTCTAACACATCCATGTTACTCTGCTGATAAGTTTCGCTGATCTTTACAGACCATACCTCAATAAACAGCATGCACCCCGCCCAAGAGGCACCGACTATCCAACAAACCAAGGAGGAGATGCCCGGCACTCAAGACAACTCGGAACTGGCTGGTCGCTCTGACGCTTCCAATGAAAACGGGAAGCTCATGGATGTCGGAATGCTTTCCGCTGATGGTATGTCGCTCCGTTTTCTCTTGACATGCTGTTGGCTTATTTTGCGTGATGCACATTAACGTATTTTATAGCCATACAACTTATGGACCTTACCAAGCTTTGGATGAAAGCAGCAAAAACCCATCCCGAGTATATGGCATCTGTGGAATTCCAAATCGATAGTGTGCTTAGGGGGATAACGACTACCGAGATTGATGGGAAAATTAGTTTGGTCCGCTGCCTGCCTAAACTACTCGAAGTACTACACGTCGAGGTCAAGCTCGATTCGAACAATGTCATTTCTCAGAAGATAGCGAAGGCCATCGCGCAAAATATTGAATTTTACTTCTCAGATGGGCCGAGTACAGATATTCGAAAATTTTTCGACCTAAAAGGTACCGGCTTACATGCTGAAATTATCCTGATGTCTATGGTGAGCAGGCTGGAGATTCTCAGAGGGGAGCGCAGGCGCAATGGGGTTTGATTGATTGATTGATTGATTGATGGTGTTTAACGTCGTAGGTAAGCCAATGAGAATTTAGATCATCAATTCATAATAAGCTACTTCAAGTTAAAAGCTCGAGGGTATGAAATAAAAAGCATACTCCTTGTGGTAATACAAAAAGGGAATATACACCCAAGTATTAATCTAAAGTAATGATATCCTGTCACCAGTGAAATTAATATTAAAATACACAACTGTTTTCAACTAAAACAAGGCTTTACCACCGTTTATATCCAGCCTATAAAGACCAGTTTGGAATTCCAGAAAAACTCGTAAGTATAAACACTGGATTATTTCCCTCATACGTAGAGACCAAAGATGCTCTTGCTAACTAGGGGTTTCATAAGATTAGTGAATGTTGCAAGTAGAGAAAAGCAACTAAACCGAGAGAATTCGCTCAGTAAAAGTAACTGTCAGAAGCTGCTGATGTATAAACCTTATAAAGAAGCGGAGACGTAGGCATGAGTTATCACACTCGTAAAATTAAATTAAACACCATGATTTCTTCAAAAGCATTATCAAGGCATTGAACAGGACCCTGAATATGAACCCAGTTTCTACATGAAGTGACTGCTACTGAATTTGATCTGACATCAAGATGTTAGTAGAAAGCTAGAAAAGAAGCGACATACAACCGATTGTCAACAAATCCAACACAGTTGCCGCAATTCCGGCCAGAAGTCCTAGAGTGACAGCGGTTGCGATAGACTTAGACTATAAACCAATCTTGTACGACGCCAAGTAAAGCGATTAGAAATATGGTACAAAGGGCGTCTCTGATTGGTCGTGGACCATGCCATCGCAACGGGCGGAGGCACTTGGTCCGCGCCTAAAGCTGTAATTCAACTAACCAACGATTTTCAACCCCCATCGCAGCTTAAAGCCTTGCTACGATTCTTGGAGCAAGACGAACGGTCCGGATTTTGTTTTTCTTTTTTTCATGGGAAAAGATCCCGAGCTGCAGAGTTCTGATTCGAGAGCCTTTATCGTTTAATTTACGAATTATCAGTTCTTCATTCAAAACCGCCGATTTCGCACATGCGCCCCGCTCGAAGGAGCACACGCAGGCATCGTATTGGCTTGGTAGGGGTGTTAAGTCGCACTTACCTGTTATCAGAAATGCCGCTTTTCTCTTACTACTCGAGGGATACTAGAAGATAGATGTTTTGCTCTTCCATTCCGTCTTCAATCTTTGTTCATCGCCAATGGCTCCACAAACAGTAGAGAACGGGGCGACACCTCCGTTCCCTCTCAAACAGCTTACTATACTCGGTATGTCTTTATTTTCAAACCCCTCCCCTCATGGGACTACCCTTGTTGGCGGTTCCCCCATGAATCACCCAATCCACGCAGTCCTTTCACGGGCGATTTCATTCCAACTAGAACACCGCTAATCTCACCTTCAAACTTAGCAATATGTCGCTTCTCAGAGCCCATCGCCTTCAACTCCATCCTCGCGTATACGTACGTGATGGTGCAGGACTTGAATGGCGGCGAGGATAAAGACACTGCATTCTACGCCGGACTGCTTGTATCCGCGTATGCCGTGGCGGAGGCATTGACCGCCATCGGCTGGGGTGCGCTATCTGATCGATACGGGCGGAAGCCTGTGGTACTATTTGGGCTGGGCGGTGTTGCCATTTCGAGCTTGATCTTTGGTCTCGCTAAGAATTACTGGGTTGCACTGCTTGCTCGGTTCATTGGTGGCGCACTAAACGGGAACGTTGCCGTAAGTTGAGAATCTATCTGGGGTTCCGTTCCTTCAGGGCATTGGAAAGCTATTTTGGTGGCAGAAAGAAGGACATCTTGAGAGAAGGTAAAATCAGTGAATATAAGATCTAGGGTCGCCGTGATTCTCGCTGCATTAGACATACATCAAGATTCCCAAGCAAGCACAAGCTAATGGCGATAAACAGGTGATGCAGACCATGGTCGCAGAGATGGTCAAGGTGCCTGAGCATGAGCGTACGCTGACTCCTTTCACTTAACCTCTTCAATGTCTTTTGGCTGACACACTGCTATCAAATAGCCGCAGCATATGCCTCGCAGCCATTTGTTTGGACGCTAGGCGGCATCATCGGATCGGCAATGGGAGGCTTCCTAGCGCAACCCGCAACATTCTATCCTTCCCTGTTTCCAGCTGATGGGATCTTTGGCCGGTATCCGTATCTACTGCCAAACCTAGTCTCCGTCGTTATCATCATACTTGCGATTATCCAAGGCATTATCTTCCTAGAAGAGACTAACCCGCGGGCCAAGTCGTTCAGTAGCAAGGAGGCTATCGAGGGAGATGGGGCCGTTATTGAAGACGACGACGATAGCAGAGTAGATGAGAGGACGCCCCTGACACGGGGTCAACGAGTGCAGCATCCCAGAATATCAGCGGTTAGCGACCGCCCTATTATCCTCGAAGAGGGTCTCCCCATGGCCGTGGAACAGAGCTTCGATCTCCGGCGCACGTCCTTCGGCACGGTGCACTCGATCCGGTTTACCCCTGACGCTCATACCAACCCCATCTCTTCGCAGACTGGAATAGAAGAGTACATGGGTCCCACATTCAACTTCACCATCATCATGCTTACCGTCGCCCTCGTATTGGTGTCCTACCACCAAATGGCGTTCGCAACGTTGCTTCCGACACACCTCCTCGATCGCCCGGCAGCGCCCCGTGGACAGCTCGACCTAATCGGCGGGTTGGGATACACAGTCCACGACGTCGGGATCTACTTAGCCATCAACGGCGTCCTAGGACTATTGATCCAGGGACTCATATTCCCTATCTTCGTCAACCGAGTCGGTGTGTGGCACTCCTTCATCTGGATGGTGGTGCTCTATCCCACGAGTTATGTGGTAATGCCATTTATCGGGCCGCTACCCGCGTCCTTGCAGTCGCCGGGCATCTACCTCGCCATGGTACTGCAGAGCCTCTTCGGAATAGTCGTCATCCCGACCGCCCTTATCCTCATTAAAAATGCGACCCCAAGTTCTACTGTCCTGGGACGCGTTAATGGCCTCGCCATGTCTGGCTGTTGTTTCGCCAGGACCATTTCCCCGCCGGTGGTCGGTATTATATATGCGGCCGGGGGCTCTGCTGCCGCTTGGTTCAGCTGCGCCGGCGTGGCTGTCCTGGGGATACTGCAGCTTTTCTGGGTTCCTAGGGAGCATGTCCACGATATCGTCATGGAGAGCGCAATACTTGGAAAGACGATCAGCCACTCAGAGGATAGAAATACAAATGGCGAGCATGGCGCAGGGGATTAGACTTCACGAGATTTGGCGATGGCTCGCTAGTTCGGGCATTTCAACATGATTGAAATCAGCTTAATGGAAACCAAATATGGATAGCGCTTCCCTCGGGAAGCATGGGTAGGAGGGCGATACCATGATTCATGAATGCCGGAGAGAGGGCCACATCATTATATAGACAGGGCGCGTGGGTGTAACGATCGGAAATAAATCGTGACAAGTAATGACCGCGGACAGGTGGGTATATTGAACTATCGTTTCTTTGCCTGTGCCTTCTGTCTAATAGACTCAACGAGACTGCTGAGATCGTCATTGGCAGCTTTTATCTTCTGTTTCTTAGCCTTGCCACTCTCCTCGGGCGGTGCCTCAAAATCATCCCTCTTGTTCTTTCTCTTCTTGCGACCTTCTTCTAGCAGTTTCTTCATTCCAGGTGTAGACTTGAATTTAGGATTCGAGGGATCGATAGCAAACTCGTGATTATCAAACACGGCCTTGAATCGATTATCGTCGACGTCCATCTCAAAGCCCTCTTGCAGCCCACCGTGATCCTCGACTTGATTCTTGCCCTTCTTCTTGAACTTTTTGGCTTTCTTCTTCTCAGCTCGTGTGATTTCCTCCATATTGAAATGGTCGAGATGCTCAGCCTGGTCCTTAGAGTCGTCCGCCATGACCTTCTCCAACTGCGCCTTTTGAGCAGCATTTTCGGCAGCCGTGGCCTCCTTTTCCTCTCGTCTCCGCCGTCTCTCCTCTTTCCTCTCGGCTGATTTGGACGCCTTCGCAGGCTCATCTGTTGTGAAGAAAGGATCGTCGAATCCGAGGTCTTCCTCTGGCTCGGCGGGTTCATCCTGGTCTTCTGTTTCACCTCCATTTCGCTTAGAGACCGCCATCTCCTTCCTGCGAGCCTTTCGCTCACGCTCCTTCCGAACGTATTTTTCGACAGTAGTCTCTTCTGCTTCAGGCTCCTTCTTCTTATCACCCATCAAGGCTGGGCCAAACGTGACTTGCATGTCACCGACTGGTCCGATTTTCGCCGATGACTTGGTCATTCGTTCAGAGCCGAGGCCAAGAGCTTCTCGTAACTTCCTTGCCTTTAGCTCTTTCTTGCTCAACTTGGGCTCGTCTTCGACGGCGGCGGGTTCTGCTTCGACAACATCATCATCTTCGACGTCACCCTCGCCGTCGCTATCGCTCGCAAGATACGCGCGGAAGTCGTTCTCTTCCAAGTCAGCTCTACTACCGGTGAACGCTTTTCTGATATTTTCCCGCCGCGCGACATCATTTGGGGTTACATCCCAGGTCAGCTTGACGCGCGAATGCTGCAGAGCGTCGGTGACGAATTCAGTGGGTTGATAATTGGATAGAACGGAGTCGCATTCGTCCCGCGGCCGGTCGTCGAATGTAACATCATCAGGGATAAAACGTAGATCGACAAAATTTGACGATGCAAGGTATTCGGTGCCATCACATGCGGTGTATAATTTCTCGGCAGTCGACAGGTCAGAGCAGATGACGACAGCATAATAATACCGCAAGCGATCAAGCTGATAGGATCTCAGGGCGTCACTGTCAAAATCTTGATCATCCCCTTCCTGCAACATATCCTTTTTTATTTGCTCGTCTTCGTCCTCGCTATCATCACCGCTGTCCTCTGAGTCGGGGGCCAATTCATCCTCATTTTGGGCAGCCTTTTTGAAAATCTCTTTAGGGGGTCCTTCGACTTCTTCTCGTTCCATGCGCTCTTTACCAAACTCGGATGGATATATTGAGACTTTCTCGACACGGCCACCCTGCGGTGCAAAGGAAGAGAACAGTGCCATTAGATCGGTGGACTTGATGTTGTCCCAGTCCAGGTTCACAACAGCAATTCTCTTGGTGATCTCGCCGGCTTCGACGTCGGCTTGCTCATCGTGTAACCGCTGCATGTTAGCGGGCTGGGATACATCGGCCCCTCCATCCTGATCATCTTCGTCGTCTTCTGAATCGCTCTCGGAGGAAGAAAACCCACCACCGCGGGCTGGGTCGTAAGTTTCGTCGACCTTTTCGAGTTCTCGTTGGATAACGGCATCCTCTTCGACCTCAGGTTCGTAGATGTCGCGCAACGCTTTCTTTTTGTTGTCGGATTTTAGTTTTCGGCCGTATCTGTCTAACTTGGCGGTGGCTATGAAATCCTCATCTTCGAATACTCGCTGAAACCGCTTATCGATCTTGGTCTTGACATGGCCCTTGGAAGGGAGTCGGTACCGAGGGTTGGTCTCGAAGCTGGCAAAGCGAGAGTCCTTCTTTGCGGCGGGCGACGCATCGCTATTTTTCTTTTGACTCCTGGGCATTCTTGGGGTAAAATAGTCCAAGGCTCGAGCGAGCGCACCTTTTTTTAATTTGTTTGGCAGCACCCCTAAAGCAGACGAAGCGAAAAGTGGAAGGTTAATGGTACAACGGGTATCTACGAAGATCTGGCACGCGAACATTTCAGTCAATTGAAAATTTAAGTGGGACTAACATTTTCTGCCACCCACAAGCGTCGAAGTCCCCGGTGCCACTTCGACCGCCTACCGCATTTGCACAGCTCATGGCAGACCCCTACGGTCAGTACTACAGCACCTACAGCCCGGGCATTACGCGCTAGTAGCTTAGGTCAGGTCAGATTCGTCAGCGAGTAATAGCGGTCACGAATGGCTGATGCTGACACTTATGTACCTACGTAGCCTATATCGGTATGTACTTCTAAGTCTACCGGGATAGATACTTATGGGATGCCCACGACAGAACAACATATTCCACATATATACTTGGGGAATTATAAGTCGGTATGTGAGGAAGCAGTTAGATATGTACGCTAGGGAGGTTTGAATGGATGCATGGGTGGATGGAGACATGCCTATACTATGATTTTATTAATTATAATTTATACCTAGTTACCTGTTTTGCATACCCTATGAAGTCATCGCGAAGTACAGTCACCGCCAAGGGCAGGATGGATACCTATATGTACTGCTATATGTACTGCTATATGTACTACTACATGTACCTAAACCTGCAAAGTGAGCCCTATGAGCCCCCATTGCCTCAGGTGGTTGGTTCAGCTGGGACTAACAACGCTCCCAAAGGCCCAATAGGGCTACGTAACCGGGAGTGTAGGATCGTCCCGATTGCCCCTCCACAGCCAGCTTGTCCTAGATATTACCGCCAGTATTACGGTTACAAGGTGTTATAAATGGGGTGACACGAGAACCCCCTTCTAGTCCTTATTATATTAATCCATATTATGCGCATTGTTTGTTCTGTGAATTGAGCATCTACCGTGCTTTGGGTAGACCTTGCATCCCTTTTCTTTTTCTTTTTTTTTTGAAGTTGACACAACCTTGGTTCAATTGTAGTTACAGTCAAGATCTGGATCTGGACCCCGCCATCGTCATCGCAGGCGTTAGCATTGGTATCGGCGCATAGAACGACCAGCTTCGCGGCTTATCAAAATGGACCGATTTCTACGCAAGGCAGAGCATGTGGTGAAGGACCACATCCTCAAAGACGTCTTGGGCATTGATGACGAAGAACCCCGCCCTCAGGAACAAGTTCAAAGTAACAATCTAGTCGACGTTCAGCCCGTCAACACGTCCCATCGCTTCCAATCCTTCTCGCCCCAGACTTCTGGAAATGCCAAGTGGTGTAAGTAACCATCTAAATTCTTTTATCCTGTCTAGTGGCTATTTTCGATGGCCAAAATAGTCTCATTTGGGCTGGAACCATATTTTTGGAAGTTTATCGCTTTCAAAATATTTAAAGGTGCGCTCAAGATAGCCATGGCTAAACCCGATGTTGCAGATGTCGACGGCGCTTCCTACTTCTGGGCTGTCTCAATTGCTCTCGAAGGTGAGTTTAAAAGCAAATCCACAGCACCAATTGTGGTCGCATGAGCTTACAGAGATCGAAAGAGGCACGAGAGAGTATCTATATTCTTGACTGGTGGCTAAGCCCAGAGCTATACCTTCGACGGCCACCCTCTCGCAATGAGAAATATCGGCTTGACAACATGCTTCTAGCCGCAGCTGAGAGGGGTGTAGACGTCAATATCATTGTCTACAAGGAGGTCACTCAGGCTCTAACTTGTAAGGATGCGCCTCGTGAAATGGGAAATCCTGGCTGACCTGACATCTTGCATAGTGGACTCGGCGGTATGAGATATGATACACTATGAATAGCCGGAGATGCTGATTATATTGTTAGCATACGAAACATGCTCTAGAGGCGCTACACCCAAATATCAAAGTGTTCCGGCATCCCGATCATTCCCCCACTAGCCGTTCTCGACTCGAGCAAGCGTTTTCAGGATTGTCTTTGGATAGTCTGAAGATGAATGCTTTCGGGCTATCTAAAATTCCTACAGATGCCCTGAAGGAACTGTACGGTTCGTTTGGCGACACAGTGCTTTACTGGGCTCACCACGAGAAGCTCTGTCTCATCGATCGCCACATCGTGTTCATGGGCGGTCTAGATATGTGTACGCTTACTTTAGTTCTCTCATTCCTTTTTCTCTCCTTGACGAGCACTGGCGAGCTAACCCCGCTATAGGTTTCGGAAGATACGACACGAACAGTGAGTCGCCAAATGTGGTCTCATATTCAAGCTGAAGAGTGTTTACAAACCAATTACAGGCCACCCAATCGCGGATGCTCACCCAGGAAACCTGGACGCTATTGTTTTCCCAGGTCAAGATTTCAACAATGCCCGAGCATATGATTTCGAAGGTGTCGAGAAATGGGATCATAATCAGTGTATGTGACAAGCGCCAAGTGGTATCCCGGATACTAACACATGGTGTAGTGGATAGAACTAAGAGCTCGAGAATGGGCTGGTCTGATATCGCTATCTCTTTGAATGGACCAGTCGTTAACAGCCTCATTAATCACTTTGCTGATCGCTGGTACGCCTATATCTCTTCCCCAGAGTCCTGGTAAAGTCATTGACACGTTTTAGGAACTTCATATTTGATGAGAAGTACGGTAAGAAAGACCCGGGTAAGTATCATAGAATAGAACAACCGGAAGCGGGAGATGGTCACCATTTCCCAATCCCCGATCTCGGTGGATTTGAAGATCGCGTAAGTCGAGGGGTTCACCACTTCATGGGAGACGAGGGGGGTCACCGTAGACATCAAGAAGGCAGGAACCACGAGCAGCAGCACGACTCTGGAAGAACCAACATTCAACTGTGTCGCAGGTGAGTACATAATTGCCTTGAATACGGCGAGGACCTCGCTAACTTCACATGAAGCGCCTGTGACTGGTCCTCCGGCCACCCAACGGAGCACTCCATCGCCAACGCGTACATACATGCCATCGAGAATGCGCAGCATTACGTATACATTGAAAACCAAGTGAGTACTACCGTTTTATATTTTTCATTCTCATCATCCGTACCTAACATCCATAGTTCTTCATCACGGCAACCGGGGATAAACAGTATCCCGTTGAGAATAGGA
This sequence comes from Xylaria hypoxylon, assembly GCA_902806585.1. NCBI lineage: Eukaryota > Fungi > Ascomycota > Sordariomycetes > Xylariales > Xylariaceae > Xylaria > Xylaria hypoxylon. The sequence goes on from CADCXB010000010.1 coordinate 2,103,316, forward strand.
TCGGTGCTAGCATCGTGTCACGTATTGTCCGCGCCCACTCGAATCGCGAGAACTTCCGCGTTATAGTCCTCATGCCCGCAGTCCCAGCATTTGCCGGCGACCTAAAATCTGACGGCGCACTCGGTACCCGCGCTATAATGGAGTATCAATACAACAGCATTAATCGAGGCGGGCACAGTATCATTGAATGCTTGGAGCAAAACGGTGTTAACGACTGGCGACAATACATCGGTTTCTACAACCTCCGCAATTACGATCGCATTAACACCTCGTCAACGATGCGTCAAGCCGAGGAGGGAAGCGGTGTCCGCTATGACGACGCACGTCGCCAGCATGATGACCTTGTGGGCCGGGGACAGGACGGAGGACATCGGGAGCAATACGACCGGTACCAGTCCGCAGCGCACAAGGTCCCGGACCAGACTTGGGATACGGTAAGTGCGTGCTATATGGACGGTGGGCCAGACATCCGCAGTGTGCCGTGGCACGGCGACGAGGAATCTGAGATCGACGCTTTCGTTTCCGAGGAACTGTACATCCACTCCAAAGTGCTAATCGCCGACGACCGGCTCGTGATTTGCGGATCGGCCAACCTGAACGACCGTTCGCAGCTCGGCACCCACGACTCGGAGATCGCAGTCGTCATCGAGGACCAAGACGTCGTCGACAGCGAGATGGACGGCCGTCCGTTCCGCGCCTCACGATTCGCGACATCTCTGCGTCGCCAGCTCTGGCGGAAGCACCTTGGCTGGCTCCCCGACGAGCCTTGCGACCGTCCAAACCGCAACTGGACGCCCATCACCCGCGACCCGCAAGACTACGACTGGGGCTCAGACGCCGACCGAGCAGTCGAAGATCCGCTCTCCGACCGCTTCTGGCGCTCGTGGACCGAGACGGCACGCACCAACACCGAAGTCTTCAGCAAGGTGTTCCACAACGTACCAAACGACAACGTGCGCACCTGGGAGGATTACGACAATTTCTTCAGCCGGTACTTCATCATCCCAGGCGCGGAGATCAAGGAGGAGGACAAGAAGGACCGCGTCGACTACGGACACGTAGTGCGGGAGGAGTTCCAGGGCGGCGCCGCCGAGGTCAAAGAGTGTCTCTCACGGGTCCGGGGCACACTCGTCGAGATGCCGCTCGATTTCCTAATCGACGTCAAGGATCTAGCCAAGGAGGGGCTGAGCTTGAATGCCTTCACAGATGAGCTGTATACCTAATTAATTTGCCAGAGAAATTCTGCTAGATACAATACCTAGATAAGTAGATAGGATAGGGAAAGTCACGCCTTTGGGTTTTCTAGTCTAAGTTCGGAAACCTTGTTATGAATGGTCTAATCTTACGCCTTTTGGCTATCCAATTTACTATATTTACCTGATGAACCGTGAAAGTGAATAGATGTGACACGATAAAGCACGCGATCGTGGTGGGCCTAAATAACCCCTATCAACTTGAGATTTGGCGCTGCCTGCGCTAGTTAGTCTAACATCGAACCTTGCAAACAAATTTCGATTCAAAATACTGTAGTCATCATCGTGACTCTTTTAAGCCGTCTCACTTTCATATGCATGAAAATAACACAAATATCTCCGAGTATTGCGATCAAACCCAGCAACGTCCTTAGGAGATATTGTTAAGTCACAAATCAGGGACTCCAGGGATAGCCGTGGAGCGTCATCTTCCAGGACCGGCAGTAATAGGATAACAATGTGGACAAAAATATTGTAAAAGGATACATTACTACGACTCCCATGCTACAATTGACATGCCACATTTGTCCACAAGAACAGTTGTAAGCGCTCTGGCGACATCAGTCTTAGCCCTTCTTCATCTTTCGATGTATTCTCGGGCTTGTTCGACCTAGTCTTCGACGGCACCAACAACACTCCCTCACCCCCCGATCTAGTACCGCTATATCCCAGTTTCATAACCAAAAGCACAATGAGTTCCATCCGACAACCGCCGACTACCGTATCCGAAGGGGTGTGGGACATAAACGGCATGACGTGACAAAAAGGGTAATATACAGAACTCCCGCTTTCATGCTCTGCCAGGAGCCATATGCTCCACGGCGCCACCTAGGTTGATTTCTTTTGACTCCATCCTTCAAATGGATAATGCGCTCAGTCGTTCTTACCGTTGGCGGTGTTACCAAGGAAACCGTCCTTTATCTCCTTGATTGGAAGGCTCTCCTCTAACCCGAAGGGCAAACGGTTTCTTCGCTGGCGACCTCTATACCAAGATATAACACCGAAACCGATACCTGCAATGCAGCCAAGTGTGAGGTAAGGATGTTCGATGAAGTTCATCTTAATGTCGAAGAAGATCTTCTCAAAACTTGAAATTGTGAGTTTGGGCTTAAGGAGGGGAGGATTGGAAGTGACTTTGGATAGAGTCTCAAGGATGGAGACACGCGATGGAACAATGTTGTATCCGTTAATGGTCTGGTCCCAATATCTTCGGTTCTATACTCCTACGTTAGCAGACGACTTCGGATTCGAATTTTGCTTTAGATAACTTACGTCTTCATCATTAATGATTACCCGGTCGCCATCCTTAGTGTCGAATCCATAGGTAGTTCGAATCCACCTCTGCCAGAATACGCCATCAACCCAGGCAAAAGCAACTTCTTTGCGATTAGACCAGTCCATATTGATGCGGATGTTCTTGGCTGATCTGACGCCTCGTTGGTCACCTCGGTCTTCAGCTTCCTCCAAGCGCAGTTGCTTGGCATCACGGAGATTTTGCCTCTCAAGCTGAAAAGCTTGAATTTGCTTATCCATCCAGTCACTGGCAGCTTCTTTCATCTCGTGCAAAGCTCCGGTAAACGAGTCTTTATCATCCCGATTCAATACACCGAGCACAACCATCTTTCCATCCATGATCTCCCGAGCGTTCGAAGCTGTGATTTCCGGCACAATGGGCAGCCAGACAGACTTCATCCACGATAGAACCATGTGAGTATCGCGCATCTCCCGCGGGGTCAAAGGCGTATAGTAGGTAGGCCGACCTTCCCGCGACACAAGAAGCCTTGGCCAGGTTGTAATCTTGAATCGGTCGTACAGTTCTGGATCGTTTGTCTTGACAAGTTTGGCACGGCCGATTAAACTGAGAGGCAATCTATCGAGGGCATGGAAATCCTCGGCCGCGGTGGCGTGGTCATAGAAGTAGACGAAGATAACGTCCTCGTTCTTTTCGAGCTCTGCGAGGGATGTCGCGTCAACATCCTTGATGCCCTCGCAAATGTCAAGAGCCTTTTCCGCGTAGTGGAGGAGATCACCAAAACCTCGTAAACCATCATACTCGACTCGTTCGCCGCCTTTGAAGAACAGGACTGTCGGGTAGCCCTTGAGATGGACATCTTTGCAAAGCCTACTCTCGGCATCACAGTTTACCTCACCTACGTTTAGCTTGCCCTGCATCTGTTTAGCCATTTGTTGCCAGTTGGGAGCCATCGCTTGACAATGATGGCACCAGGGGCATAAAACTTGATGAACCATGGCTCCTGTGTCATGGTCACAAGATTCTGAAAGCTTTCGGCGGTAAGAGAGACCGATTTCCCTTCCGTGTTCGGTGTGACACTCGGTTTAGCAGGTGTTGTTTTCTCGACGACATCCTTCTTGTCATTTGCGGTTGTCTTAGAAGCAACGTCGTCGTCGTCCTCCTTGTCTGTAGATCTCTCACTTGGTGAATCTGACTCTTCTGAGGCATTGGGATCGGGTAAACCTGTTGCTTCGGGCTCCGGCAGAACGAGTTCCTTGGGTCGTGTACCGGGTTTCTCGTTTTCAAGTGCCGCCTCAATCATGTCTGCAACTGCTCTCATCGACTTCGCGCCGCCCACATAATCTACACGCTCACCATCTTTGTAGATGATGGTACGGGGATAGGCACTAATATCGTGTTTATTGCAGAAATCTCCATGAGCGAGGCAGTCAAGACTGGCAAATCGAATATCGTAGGCCTTTTCGAAAGGGACGGTGGAGGTGGGCGAGTCGGGATTTGGTACGGTAGATGTATAGTAGAATTCGTACAGGGTCTGATATGCCGGGGCAAATAATTGACAATGAGGACAAAAGGGGCTAGTGATCAGAAGCGTCAGCGCCATGTTCCGTTGCTTATAACCAAGTGCTTGGAAACTCGGAAAGTACCGGGGAGATGCAAGATGCTATTCGCAGTAAATTGTAAGGGAAGGACTGCTTACTTGAAATATTTCACTACCATGAACTTTGACGCCTGAACTTCCTTCTCGAAATTGTCGGCGGTCAATTCGAGGAGCGGGGGTACCCTTTTGCCATCAAAATAGGTGTTTTCCCTCTCGGCATCATCTGTCGTATCGGCGCCGACGGCTTGAGCAATGCCCGATGTCACTGCGCTGAATAACAGCGCAAGCGATGTGAGCCTCATGGCTATGGTATACCGAGCCGAAGGACGGTCGGACGGTCGGTCTCTATGGTTGTAAAGATGACGGCAAAAGCCAGTCTACTCTAATACACATGCAAGCCGTAGCCGCTGGCAGGTTGCAGGTTGCAAGAGCAACGCGAGATGGTGATCGCACACCCAGAAATAGCGATGGATCGAATGGGCGACGAGGCGAATACGTGGGTAGCGATGCTTGGGGTGTTGGACAGATTAGGGGTTCGAGAAGGATTCGCGTTATCGGGGATTGCGCATCGGCATTAAATTTCTAATACGAGGAGCAAAACGGAGATATATGGATGAAAGAACAGGAACAGATAGATGTGAAAGTCGGCGAAAATAAAAAGTAAGTAGGTACCCAGCAGGTCGAAGTCAAAGGAAGCGCGAAGGAAAAGTAGTTGTGTTGTTAGGTTAGACGGATCGTAAAGTTGTTCTAGCTCGTCTCTCGGGGCAAATGAAAGAGATAGGTGGTAGAGTAGCCTAGTAGAGTTCAGCGCTCAACGTTATTGGGGCGAAGATACAAGGACTTGATTTGATGAAACATGATTTGGCTTTTTTTCCATGCAATCATATCTAACAGCCATGTCCAAGCCTGACAAGTGCTATCAGTGCCCTTGCATGGGCACTACATGGGCCTGGACTGCGCTGGACTGGACCAAAAGATTCAGGAGAGAGCAGAGCTAGCCTAATTAGGGAAGATGGGGCTGATGGATTTGAATTTTAGCGCTTCTGACATCCGCCACACACGAACTCAATTCAAGCTTTAATGTGGTACCAGGAATAAGGTGCACTAGCTTGGCTCCTGCACTGCTCCTGCTTGTGGCTTGGGCACTATATACCTACATGTAGTAGGTAGATACGAGATACATGGATGGCAGGTACATAGGTAAGTCCTAGCCCATCTACACATGCCACCCAAAAACACTACAAATGCCACCTGCCCACTGATTTTTACTACTGCAAAAAAGCAAGTACTAACTACGTATTACTTATTATTATTATAATCATAATACCTAGTAATCCTATATGTAGTGGTATATACAATGATGCTATAGGTACATGGTGAGTACATGGTTAGATTTCTCTTATAGAAGGTTGTGGCTGTAATATGTAGTGTAATGCTACTAGCAGAAATAAATGGGGTGGCATGTGTACAGTAGTGTTTTTGGTGGCATACTGTATGTAGATGGGCTAGGTAAGTGCTAGGTATGCTGCTCTCTATATGTAGTGAATGGTGATATTTAGAATGAGGTAGGAGAATGATACTAATGTCCTTGCTTTAGGTAGGCAGGTATGAACGAAAATATTCTTTTTTCAACGTGGGCATAATAATCAATTTCCGATTTGATGCATTGAACCCTCGTTTGAGCCATCATATTACTCCTGGAAATACGAGATCTTTCCTCCCCTGTACTACATTCGTTCCAATTACTGTACAGCTGTGCGTGAAACCGCATGCTGCAACGGGTCTTGAGAAGGGACGACTTGGCTCTCTATCTACCTAGGCAGCCTTATCAAAAACACATGGTAATAAGTATTAGGAGCTCATTTTGTTCCATATACTTCTTGCATTTCACATTGCCGGCATATACCACCTCACTACCACTCAACTTTTGCCCCTAGTGGCAGTAACCGCCCAGGTGCACTTTTCCCGTAACGCCGGTCTGGTATAAGTGCCTACCGAGTAGGCAATTGATCACAGCAACATGGCCGAACCTCCAACCAAGCGCCGACGCCTAAGCGATGTTGACGACGACGCGCCTGAGCGTGCATCTCATTCTTCTCTATCCCACCCTATCAGCCCGCCGAGGAAGAAACAGAATAGAGAAAGGGTGCGGATCGCGTCTCCGTTTCGGCTGACATCGATCAGAGATCTCTCCGATGCCTGCAATGTTGGCGCAGTATCGCTAAGCGACCTAGTCGGAGATCCCCTCATTGCCGAACTTTGGGACTTTAATTATTTGCATGATCTAGACTTTTTGATGGAGCACCTCGATGAGGACACCCGAGCGCTCACTAAAGTTCATGTCGTCCACGGATTCTGGAAGCGAGAGGATCGAAACCGGCTGATGCTACAGGTAAGACGTTGATCGTGATCGAAAAATTTACCTTCCCTCTTGATCCATATTTGACTTCGAACCATATTTGGACCGATAGTATCAAGCTACTGAAGGTTGGGAGACTATAATACAACCCCTATATTGATGTTTCGAGGATTTGGCCTTCACAGCAGCCACCATATGAGCTTTTTATTCGGGGGATTGGGAAAGCAGCTCATCTAACTTTGCTAACGATGCCACCAGGAACAAGCAGGACAGCACAAAAACATCACTCTTCACACTGCTTATATGCCCGAAATGTTCGGCACGCATCACTCCAAAATGCTCGTACTGGTCAGACACGACGACACAGCGCAGGTAATAATTCATACAGCAAATATGATCGCGAAAGATTGGACGAATATGACGAATGGGGTCTGGGTATCACCATTGCTTCCAAAACTCGAATCACCTCGGCAGGTTGCCGGGGCACATGGGGCTATAGGTAGCGGGTCACGATTCAAATTCGATCTATTAAGCTACCTACGCGCATACAACACGGTACGAAATGTATGCGGGTCCTTGGTTGAGGAGCTCGCGAAATACGATTTCTCCGCCGTCCGTGGTGCCCTTATTGCCAGCGTGCCAGGGAGACATGACGTCGACCAAGAACCGGAGGCGACGCGCTGGGGATGGCAAGGGCTGAAGGAGACCTTGAAAAGTGTCCCAGTGCAAGCAGGGGCGTCGGACATCGTGGTACAAATATCATCAATCGCAACACTCGGGGCGAATGACACTTGGCTGCAACGTACACTCTTCGACTCGCTCTCAGCATCACGATCTCCACGTCAACGATTACCCTCAACTGCCAGACCCCGAAACTCCAAACCCAGCTTCAAAATCATTTTCCCAACGCCAGACGAGATCCGTCGGTCACTAGACGGCTACGCATCCGGCGGCTCGATCCATACCAAGGTTCAATCATCAGCGCAGACGAACCAACTCCAGTATCTACGACCGCTATTCCATCACTGGGCGAACGATAGTGCCGACGGCGTGTTAGCGTCCACATCGGCGGCGGAATACGGCACTCATAAGGACGCAGGCCGTAAGCGCGCGGCGCCACACATCAAAACGTATATCCGGTATGGCGAGAAGTCAATTGACTGGGCACTGCTCACGTCGGCCAACGTCTCGAAACAGGCGTGGGGCGAAGCCATCAACAGAGCCGGCGAGGTGCGCATTGCGTCTTGGGAAATTGGCGTTTTAGTTTGGCCAGAGCTTCTAACGGGAGATGCGGAGGCCAAAATGATTGGCACATTCAAGACAGACGGGCCAAAAAGCGAAGAGGCCAACGGCGACGATAGCTCACCTATAGTGGGGCTTAGGATCCCATATGACTTACCGCTACAAAAGTACGCGAACTCTGAGGTGCCGTGGGTTGCAACAATGAGCTACACGGAACCGGACCGGTTGGGAAAGATGTGGCTGGGTTACGGATAGTGAACATCTCAAGTTGATTGCTCATTTAGTACCCACTTGGTCATCAACATCTTTAACAAGTTAGTTATGTCGACAGTCACATGTGCAATATAATGGTGTAAAAGCCTTCTAGCAGTGATGGCTCATCGAATTAGGATTCCAGCGCAGCGTAACCAAATATACGCAATCTAGACATGCTACTAACTATACTATCTATCTCTGTATACTGTCTTTCACGCAGTGCCTATCAATTCGATTCGAATGTGAACATTTAGAGGAAGAAGAGAAATGGCAAGAAGCTAGTTGGGCTTCATATTGTTCGACTTTTATGAGGTATTCGGAGCGGATGTCGTGGTGCGGATAATGGCAAGGAGTAGGTAGAGAACCGACAGGATTAGGAAAGCAAGCGCCAATAACAATAACTAGCTGCCCACGACCTCAGGCTCCTTTTCGGCATCGAAGCCAAGCTTGTTCTTCAATTCCTCGACCAGGGCGATGTAGCGCTCTTGGGCTTTCTCGGGAGTCAAGTCGTCGGCTAGGATATTTTCCCAGGCTCTCAGCTTAGCCTTGCCCTATTGTTGATAACAAGTCGTTAGCTCAACAGCTCTTGGATTATATTCCTAGCTCTGAAGTTTGTGTCTCAAGCTCGAAGATTGATTAGACAAGGTTGCACCAATCCTCGACAAGAGATCGATTCCAATTACAAGCCGGGCCATGTGTAGTACAGGTAGAAATAATGACGGGGACATGACGAACCTTCATGTCGAACATACCGGGCGCTTTAGGGCCCTTCTGGTACTCGGTGACATCTTCGTCGCAGCCGACTTTGTAGAGACCTACAGGGCGGGGGAACAGTAACAGTCAGCGTAGTTCTCAAGGAATATAGGCGGTGCCACCGCAGTGTGTCCGTCACCGAGGAGGGTTTCTGAAGAAAGGGGTCGGCGAGATTGGATGTGACGACGAACCGTATAGGTCAAGTAGTTCGGTGTTGTCGGGCTTCTTGAGAAGCTGCTTCGACTCGCGTTCGGCTGCTTTCTCGAACGCAGGGTTCGCGGCAAAAGCTGCCTTCTCCTTATCTGAAAGTTTTCTCGGCATTATGGCGGATTGGTGGTTGGAAGCTGGAAGTTGGACGGTGGATTGGTGGTTATGAAGGTCGGTGATGGAATATAGAATGAAGAGGGGGGAAACGTTGGTGATCGTCCTCAACGTGTGGGCATGTTTGGCGGGGTTGTCTAGTGACCATCGTCATATGCTTCGAGCTTCAATCGGCATCGGCAAGGACCCGGCGGGTCTCTCTTTCGCTTAGTTAGGAAAGAGGTACACCTGCTTTCATTTCGTTGATTGGCCCATCTGTCTACTAGACTAGTCGCGAGCTGGTCTAGTCCCTGCCTCTTTGGTCACCTGCATCAGTGATTTTGGTCGTGCTTTACATGTACAGCACCCTTCAACTTAAAAGCACCGGATACCTATATCCAGTTGACCAAAGAAGCTTCCATCCATGATGTGCATGAAGCTCTCTTCTTATACAGTAGGCCGAAGAGAAACCATTGGTTTTTCATCAGTCCAGGTAGGCCTTTGGATACCACACATTTCAAGTTGTATGTCATAACTCATAAGTGACATAAGTGATACAGGTATGCATATAATCAGGGCGGGTCAGACATGGACTTCTGGCGTCAATTCTCCATCGGTTGATTTTCTAAATTAGGTAGATACATCTTCGCAACCCCAGGTAAGGTTATATGTATCTGGGTAGGCAGGCGTATTTATTGACACCTCATAGGTTGATCAGCTGTTAGCTCCTATGTCTTACTTCCATATTGCTATCCCCAGCACTGCCCCAGCGTGCAATTCTCACCTGGTTGGTGACGTATGCGACTACCATCCATTATATCGACGTGGCATCTAGAAATAGTAGGCTGTTTACCACCTTGTGGCATAATTCTAGAGGTTTCATGATATGAGTTTCTCCATAATTGTAAGGCAGGGATTCGATGTGGGGGAAAAGAAGGCCCTAGAGCCGATTTAAGTCTTGCTTGTTGATTTATTACCTATAAGTTCTACAAGACAGTGGGAGTGGGACTTTGGTCTGTGATATACATAAGCCACGGCGATTCTATACCATGAGTGTCTAGATAGGGGCCAGAATGGCCGGGCTGGAAATCTTCTCTTATGCAGCACGCTAGCGGCAAGGGTAATGATGATTGAAACTTGTCGGGACCGAGGAATGCTCACTGCAGCATGAAGCCTAAAAGCTAGAAGAGGAGGTATGCTCAGCTTCATAGTTAGGCGATACCTTGGGCATTTTGCCCCTGTTTGCCGCTGTAATTGCCATGGTATCTTATCCCATGTTCCTCGTGTGACTGATATCCGCGGGCCGAGCCAATGGTAACTCCCGTTGTCAAACACGGTTGAAAGTCTGGGAATCTAAATCCTAAAACTCGTCTCATAATCCACAGGAATTTACCAGTAGCTTAGGTACGTATTACCCACCCAGCGTGCTTAATACCACCTAACCTAGTTTATTGCCTGTAGTGCCACAACGCACGCCTAGCAATTCCACAGTGGATCTCTACTACCTACACTAGACGGCCTAAGGCACCATCTAAGGTACAGTATAGGCTGATATATCGGCTTCCGGACGGCGGACCATTACTCAAGTTTATAACAATTGGTACACACTCGTAATCATAAGTTAAGTAAGCTGGTGAAATGATTAACAATGCTATCTAGCTTGCATTATGAGAGTTTTTCTAAGCAGAGAAAGGCGCACCACACACCCTGCAAGTACCCTCCGCCCAATCTGTCTCAAGTACCTTGGTAATATCCTGTAGCGAGCAATACACACGCCCGGGACCTTTGGTGGGGCTCCGGTTCGTGTAACTTCCAGTGCGAAATGAACTGACGGCGGGCAATAATAACAATAATAAATAAGTCCGACAGCATGGTACCAGCAGCCACCGGACAACCTTCAGACGACCACAAACACTTGAAAAGCTAACCGGGTCCCTCTTTCTTTTCTTTCTGATCTTCCCAACCTTCTGACTTTTTCTCTTTTTTTCTTACTGTGACCCGACCTGACTGCATTGCTTATTTTGTGTGTTGACCTACTTCTCACACCCACCGGACTTCGCCAAACTTTCTCAATCCCCCCTTTTCTGCTCAGACGAAAGATCTCAAGGATATAAGCATAATGACAAAGAGTACGCATTCCAGAGTCGTCCATTTCCCTTCTCAGCAAAGCTTTGACCCCAAATACCCCCGAAACCTCCTAGAACAAGTCAAATCTATACCACAAGTGAAAAGTTCTAACTTTTAGCTTCTCATAGCGGTCGTAGTTCTTGGTGGCGCATACGCCGGCGTTCAGGTTGCCCATCGACTCCTCAAATACACCAAGCCCCAGGTGAAGGATCTGAAAGTTATTCTCGTCTCAAAGGTAAGCTTAAATGAGAGCAATATTAGCCCAAACCATCGAGACAACTCAAAAGTTTGATTCATCTAATTTCGAACATAAATGAGCGGACGGTTGTACCATGGGTTTTGCTACTTGCATGAAACACCAGTATTCGGGCGCCTCGAACGTCTCACTATTCCCTTGCATAATAGTGGGGAGGCAGGCTTGAAAACAAATGCTGACAAGCGGATGCAGAACAGCCATTTCTACTGGAATCTAGCTGCGGTCCGTGCCATCGTACCAGGGATCTTGAAGGAGGAGCAATATGCGCTCCCCATCGCACCGGGCTTCGCTAAGTATCCCGAAGATGTCTTCGAGTTCATCGTCGGGTCAGCTGAGGATGTCAACACCGTCAACAAGACGGTGAAGGTGAAAGTGGGTGCGGATGCTAGCGACCGCGACCTAACCTACGACTACCTAGTGGTAGCCACGGGCACACGCAACGCCGGCGCCACGAATGTGCCTTGGAAGAACAACGGCACACACGAGGAGATCACGGCCCTCCTCACAGAGACACAGGAAAAGGTCAAGGCTGCCAAGCATATCGTAGTGGCCGGTGCCGGCGCCACGGGTGTTGAGACAGCAGCCGAGCTAGGGTATGAATACGGCAACCCGAAGGACTCGGCTGATAAGAAGGAGATTGTCTTGCTATCTGGAGACAAGGAGGTGCTGAATAGTGACAGTATTGCCAGCAATGTGGTAACAGAACTGAAGAAACTCAATGTCACGATCCGCGGATCCGCCCGAGTCGTGAGCACTAACAAGTTGCCCGACGGCAAAACCGAGGTCGTGATCGAGAACGGCGAAAACATCATCACAGACCTGTACCTGCCAACAATGGGGATGACGCCCAACACCGAGTTCCTTCCGGCGACGCTGCTGACCGACAAGAAGTTCGTCGACATCGACGAGTTCTACAGCGTGAAGGGCGCCGACAACGTCTGGGCTGCAGGCGACGTCGTCTGGAAGCCACGCGGCAGCTTCGTTCTCTCTGACAAGCAGGCCGCCGGAGTCGCCAAGAACATCGATGCCGTGCTCAAGGGCAAGAGCCAGACACCCGTCAAAACCCTCCCCATCGATGTGCTCATGGTCGCCACCGGCCGCTCTCGAGGCGCCGGACGAATGGGCCCCGTCAAAACCTTGAGTCTGATGGTATACCTGATCAAGGGCAAAACGCTCGGTGTTGAAAAATTGCCTGGATGGGTCGACGGTACCACATTTTAAGGGGGGTCGACTTCATTAAACTTACCTCGACGCCGGGCTTGGATCTAGTATGAGAATTCCGAAATATAGATAGTCTCTGCCGAAATTCGGGGTCGCTTGGCGCAACCTGCCATCACCACACAGGATTAAGTCGCCGCACAAGGGAAGGCTGGACATGGACAGTAAGATGTGCGGGGTTATCTCCCACTCTCCAGTCTTCTCCTGTTTGATTTCCAGTTGAAGGAGGGATTGAGTGGAGTGAACGAAGAATAGGAAACGGGGGACGAGGAGCTTGATAATTAATACCCGATACCCCACCCCATGATGGAACCTACCTACCCTAAGATAGTTGTAGTACCTTTAATAATGATTACATTTATATGCTCTCGAATGAAGCCTATCGAAATGGACGAACATCGCCACAGTTATGAGCAAAACGATGAGGTCAAATATCTACTAACTAATCCGCCTCTGGGGTGTTGATTGATATTCATTTCACACTTCCGTATCGTACCCAACTGAACTCCGTTTCCCCTATAGTGAGCGCCTCGTCTGTACCCTTACCTCCCTGCTTTCTGATCTTCGATTTCCCTCCTCAGCTGCTCGAGAGCCTGCAAACGCGAAGTAAGGTGTGACTCTAGCCCATCGACCTGCTCCTTGACCGTCTGTAAATCGTCGGCAACGCCGCGTAGATTACCCCCAACCTTCGCCTTGCCGCCGCCCTCCTCAAGTTCCCTCACTTCCTTGCGCTTGTAGTCGAGGAGCTGTTCAAGTTCCCGCTTGACGAGGGCGGGCTGGCTTTCCCTCTTGCCCCCGCGCCGACGGTTCGCCTCGGCCTCCACCTTCTCCGTCTTAGCCTCGAGGTCCGCTAGCTGCTTCTTCAGCCGCACCTCCTCCCATTCGGCGTCCGACTTGGCCGTGCTGAAGTCCGTGCCCGCCGTCTTGAAGCTGCTGCGGCCTAGCCGCGTCAGGTACTGGTCGCCGAACTTGGCCTTGCGGCCCGTGGACGTGGCCTCGTCGGCCTTCGCAGCCCATCGTGAGGCGGCGGACGCGTTGCGCTCGCTGTCTAGCTGGTAGTCGATTTGATTCCGCTCGAATGACGAACGTAAGGAGGCTGGGACCGTCCGGGGGATCCGGAATCCTTCGTGTCGGTTGTTTAGAATGTGTAGGAATGCGAGGCATGCGTCTTTGTTGATTGAGGATCCGGCTGATGGGTTGATGAGGTTCCATGCTGATCTAATGTCGGTGTCGGGCACATCGAGTGATTCGTATAGGTCCTCGAGGGCATTGACTACGTAGCAAGAAAATTAGTAAGGGCCGTATTTGCGCACCGGCGGTGACTCGGGGGTAGTCCGACATACAGGATATTTCACCACGCATGTCTCTGTTCTCCTGATATATTGACTCGTACTTGGCCTTGTCTTGCGGGCTCATGTACCAATCGAATCCATCTTTCAGGCCCGGCGTATCGGAATCGTCGTCCACTTGCTCGAATTGTACTTGCTTGCCCGTGAGCGCTCGGTTCGCTTGTACGAGATGTGATTTCGATTCGGGGACTAGCCAGTCTGGTAGTGTCGCAGGGACATCGGCGTACTCCTGTATTTCACATTAGACCTCTTCTCTTCCACGGTAAGAGGGAATCGAGAGTCAGGCGACGCACCCCATTTACTATATCGAAGATGATGCGCATGGCTACGCAGAACTCCTCGAAATCCAAATTGCCGTCATTATCGACATCGGCCACGTCCCAGACGCGCTCGAGCTGATCATCTCGTAGGCCACTGTTCTTCAGAAGCGGAGCGGCCTGTTCGCCCGTCAGAAACTTGCCGCCATTAGTCCGTGTTGTGAAGATTTGCCAGTATGTCTCGATCTCCTGAGGCTCAATGCGCGGGGCCATCTTCGGACTTGTCCAGTTGCCGCCAATGGGCTTCCCGTTGCTCTAGTAAAAGTCTTGAATTTAGGTGGCTTGGATGGAGTGTCGGGCAGGCAGTTGGGCTGGTATATCGAAGACGAAGGAAAGGAATTAAATAATTGGTTTGTTGTAAAATGCCGACTTGAACATGCAAGTGTAGGTCATACGTAACTACCCAGGCGCAAGCCTCCCTCCCTATACCAGTGGGTTCGGTGATTAGGTACCTACCTACATTAAGGTCCAGAAGCTTAAGCCACATTTCATCAGCCCCGTTTACAGAGCGTGTGGCTTGACAATACTTGATGCCAAGGTGTTGCTCTGTAAACAGTAGATACGGGTTAAAAGTAACTGCTTCAAGGTATTATGGGCTTAACAAAACTTTCCATCGGACAAACCTCTCGGTAGGGCCTTGCACGGTTTTTAAAGGTAAGTAAGTAATTTTGGTGTGATGTACCTGTTTGATAGCTGCTAAGGTCTTGCGGGTGTAGAGTCCTATAGGCACCAAATGTGTACTTAACTTCACTGCAAGCTCACATTAGCAAACTTCTATTAGCTCGAGGCCTTTTAAATTAAATTAAGTTTCCCGTTTTCTATTTCTATCACAACTATGTTGGACCTATCGATATGACGCCTAATGACAGTGACAACCCGCTGGTGTAGCAACAACGTGACGACATAGCACTACCCGTGCCTCTGCGACACTTTACTAACCTAGAACTATCTTATCTGCGCGACTATCATAACAGTCATATAGCTGGAGAAGACTACCGCATTAACCGGAATATTCCTTTTATTTGAAGACTATCTATGTTCTATATCATTCAACCCCCCCGGCAAATTTAGTCGCTACTAATTCCACCACCTTATAGCTAACTTGTCATATTATCATCACGAACTGTGCTACATGAATCAAAAAGACTCCCACCCGGCGGCTCTGACAATCCTGTCCAGTAGTCGGTGAGTCTTCAAGGATGACTCGAAAGTAGCGACAGTGTCCGTCTCGCCCTTTGCGAAGGCACGATATTGGCGGGCTAGATTGGCAGCAATCGCCGGCACTTTCGACTCGAATTCATCACCGGCTAGAAAATCCACATTTTCGGTTTCATTCTCCCCGATTTTGAGCTTCAATGACCGCTTTAGATCACCGAATTGCCAATGTGACTCGGGAACGATGACTTCAATCTCACCCTCAGTTCCTGAGATGATCCAGCGGAAATTGACCCCGTCAACTGTAGCCCTTGGCTTTCTGGCTGAGATAGATACCACCGCACCACTCTCGAGGGCCCCCTGTACGAGTATCTGATCTGGGCTAGTCTTATGATATGCGGGATTAATCACCGCACCTTTACTGTTGACGATCGAGACTTTGGAGATTGTGGATTTCATGATTGCTTGCACGTCGGCGAAATCACCAAGCACGTGCGTGAAGCTGTCAAGGACTAGATAGTCGGTGAGGTCAGCTTAAGGTCAAGAATGCAAACAACTATTTATCGAAGCGATGTACTCACAATGACCCAGATAGATGAAGAACGCATTACCGCCAGACTTGTAGTCGAGGAGGTATTCTCCCTTCTCCACCCACCAATCATAAGGGAGCCCGCTCAAAGAAACCCATGCCGAGGAGTTCACGACCTTTCCAATTCGCCCCGACTCGATGATCTCCTTGACTTTCACAACTAGAGGATCCGCTCTGGCCTGCACACCCACAGATGTACGTACCCCCGCGACAGAGGCAAGCCTAGTTAGCTCCTCGGATTCGACAAAACCAGCACCTAGCGGCCACTCCACGAAGACATCCTTTTTCTTCTCAAGCACCGGTTTGGCTAATGGGAGGTGTTTTCCTACGTTGACGGAGATAATTACTAGATCCACAAGCGGATCATTTGCAAGGTCTTCTTGGCTCCCATAAGCTTTCGTGGATTCCGGTAGACCGTACTGTTTAACTTGAATTTTACGTCAGCATCGATATTCTATGGTCATCCATGCACAATCCAGGTGCTTACTCGCTGTCGTCGCCGATTGTAGATTTGAGTTGCAAACTGCAACTATCTCGTAGTCTTCGGGCAGTGCTCGGAGTGCTGGGAGGTGTGCGGATGAAGCCCAATAGCCAGGTCGAACTGAAGTGTCCTCATCGTCCGTTGGCTTGGGTTTTAGACCAATTATACCAACTCGAATTGGGGCCATTTTGGCTGTTCGAAACGATTCAGTGGCTATTTAGCGATTGAGGAGAGATTACACAAAGAGAAGTGTGATGCTAGTTTTTGATCAAATGAGTTTGGTATTGTAAGTGAACTTGTCTGCTTTTATATATGTTTGCCTATGTTGTCTCATACTGCAAGACTTGTGGTGGCATCTCCCCGCTCGAATTCCGGACACCCAACATTGACGCCGAGAATACAGTGACATTGAATAAGCATTGCTTACAAAACAACACCTATACTTGCCATCAAGTGTAGGTTTCCATTGTCAAATATCACCGAAAGATGATCATTGCTGATGTTTGGCGGTTGCATTGTGGCGTGCAGTTGACCCCCCCGGCAGTCACCTCCGGCAAGCGAGACGTTTGGGGTCAGTACCATCTCATCTATGTACATGTGTGCATGGTATAGGGATGAGAGTATGTATCCACTTGAACTCCGGGGATGGTGGGACCAAGCCCGGCACTAAGGTGGAATTCCGGCGCTGACAAATCCTCTAACCTAAACAAATCTAGACCAGTCTAGCTGCCCGTGATATTCTAGTACTGCTACGGTAGACAACCATTGGCACAACACTCGTAGCTTGAACTTGAAAGCCGGTCCGAAATCACGAAAACTGCATTAACCGATGGCAACTTACTGTAATTCGTCTATCAATAATACATCTATCAAGCGGTCTCTACTCCATTCTAGTCTCCAATGCCAATCTCTCGCAAGAAGGCATGTGAGCAATGCAGGCTGTCCAAGTCCAGATGCTCCCTTGAGCCGGTTTGCCTTCGATGTGTGAACAGGGGGTTGGAGTGTAAATACACTGAAGGCTCGTACCGCGGAGGCCCTTATACCCGACCGCATCTCGTTGGACTGGAACCGAACCCGTCCTTAGCCAGCCCCGCCTGTACAACGGAGCCACTCTCTGACTTGTTCGGCCTTCGAGATCCGGGGGCAACTAGCCTAGAATTCGGGAAGGTTCTTGGCGAGGAACCTACAGTATACAATATCGAAGTAGATAATTGGGACTCATACTACGATAATGAACCTCAAGGTGCCCCATGGGACCAAGCTGTCTGGAATAGAAGCATGAAGGCGCTACGCCCACCATCACTATCTGGAGACTCCCTACATCATGAAGCTCCCAACGGTGCTGTTTTGAATGTATTACCTACCCCCACATTACCTTGGGACGTTTTAGAAGCACCTCAATTAGGAAATACCCAACCTAACATATGCCCTGCGGCTACAGTAGATCAGTCTACCGAAGCTGCTGCAACTGAAAAAGGTCCGGCATCACAACCGGGCTGCCCTTCGTCGCCCACAGAGGAAACTGAGAGGCCTGTAGATTTTCAAGATGAATCTATAGTCGCGATTTATGTAAATCGGTACGAGCTTCTTCTCGCCCAACCACGAGGTGCAACCACCGATCAACTGCCGACGGCCAGAATGCTCGTGGGTCAAGTTGGGAACTACCCCACGATGCTGATCCAAGGAAGTAGGCTACCGCCTTTCATCTACCCCCAGTGTGCATTAAACAACAGATTGTCTCGCCATTGCACCACAGCAAATGGAACACACCAGTGCCTACCCGAGCCACTCGCGAATTGTGCTGCCTTGACTCAAATGTTCTATAATCGTAGCTCTGGTAACGCGCAGTTCGTTTGGAAAACAATATATGATGAGCAAAAACGGTTACATCAAGAAGTGAGCGATCATTTTCTTACTTATTTCTTCCTTGTGCTGTAATGGTAACATGATCTAGAGTGGACCTGGACATCCGAATAGAAGTTCTGGGGCGCAACGGCCAATTGTACTGACCTGAATACAGTCTCACACTTATGACGTACCGACGCTACTAGCCGCTGTTCAAGCCGTGATGATCTATAGTGAGTAGTACCTAGAATCAGTTTTCCTGACCAAGTGGCTCCTCCTATCTGAGGTGATGTGCTATAACAAAGGCTCTGTGTATAATCGAGAGTTTACATACGTGCCTCCGAGCAGAAAATACTGACCCGAAGTATTGCAGTCCTGATTCAAGCACGGGATACTGGATCTATTGCCAAGAACGATACTGCCGCTTTGGCAGTAACACTTTGTGTTCGTGTCTTCCACTTTTTCTTCATGAATGCCTCATGAGGCGATCGGAACCTGATACTTATATCTTGCATAGGACATGTTAGCAAGCCTTCATCTTCAGAGCAAATATCAAACAAACATATATCGGAAGCCCAATGTAAGCCAAGAGGCTTGGGTCATTCACGAAAGCATAGGAAGGTGAGTTCCTGTTCTTTCCGATTAGGAGAGCCGGCGTATCGACTTCGAACCTTCGTTAATGTTATTCAATATTTTTCTTTAGAGTTATAAATTTATTCTACGTGATTAGGATAGTACTATTTCTTCAAATCGGAAATCCTACGCATTGTTCTACTCTACTAGCCACTCCTTTGCCATCCGGACGGGACCTCTGGGACCCGGATGCTGCTGAAACGTGGGCTATCCGACTACACAGATATAAAAATCGAATGGTGTCAAATCGAGTGCTTAGGATTGAAAATATGCTCAGCTACTCTGGTAGTGGTCAATCGGGAAGGAATGATGAGGCAGATGGTCTGGTCCAGAAAGACATGGCCACTTGGTGTGAGAGTCTTGACGACTTTGGAATGCTTGTCTGGATGGCATCGTTACTTGATAGACAGGCTATTTAATGGCATAGAGGTTATTATTCTTAATTAGTCTCTGGAAGGTACGGCTTGTTTACGCTGTTTAGTGCAATGTCTAGCTGAGTGAATTAAACAAAAGGTTCACAAGGACGACGACACGGTTCTAGATACGTGGGGCACCTAGGTACTTGTTTACCTTTCCCTTTCCCTTTCCACACCCTTTTCTTTTCTGAACTTTCTGCCCTAAGAACTAGCCCTTCTTCATCTGATCCCTACAATAAGTGCTCTCACACAGCTTGCGTTGAAGCACCCTGCTTCAGCAACGAAATGACAGCACCTCCCACAACCCAACCTTCTATCACGATGGCTTCTCAATCCGAAATGGCACTCACTTGCAAGCTTCCCTCTCGAAAAGATAATTCCTTCCTCAGATTCAACTGCCCAGATTGGTCCAAGCTCGATATCTTTGGGCAAACTATCATTCTGGCTGAACTTACATCTCATTTTGGTTCTTTTCAAAACACTTGCGCGGCTTTAAAGATAAAAACCAACGAGGTTGAGAGCTTCGTTCAAACTCACCTCAAGTACCAACAAGACCTCGAGCGAGGAAGCTTGATAGCAGAACAGTGGGTTCGAGAACAAGCAGTGCCGGCAGACGAGAACGAAGACATCCCTCAGCAACGACCTGTGTTTATAGCTCCATCATCGATTGCGCCAGCATGCGACTTCCTCAATGCCATGGGCTATCATGACCACGTTCCTGCAGTGCAAGCATGGAGTCGAAAGATCATCACATGGCCCCCGCAAATTGACGTGACTGGCCTGGATTTACCGACACTCGATCTAGTGGACGTTGTATTTCCACGACCTCTAGAGCAACAACTACATTCGACACGCACAAGCTGTCTACGAAATGACACTCGAGCAATGATCGCCCTTGCCGGCGTTTGGCAACCGAAAGAGGATGGAACCCCAGACGCCCACATCGCCTTTATCGACATACCAGACGGTAGTGTGGCTTATGGGCCTCGCGGCACGAGGCAACTCACCGGTGCTGGTCGCTACTACGTTTGCTGGCCTACTGACGGCCTATTGAATAACCGGTACTGTGACCTTGTCCTCGCAAAGAATGCATTTGAGATCCAGAGGCTTAGCAACGATCGCTTCAACACATTTAGTCGCGGAGACTCTCACAATGTCAATGCCAGTGAGAGATCAACAGCCCAGGATGCCCACCTTGAGTACTTGAAAACGGGTGACGGGCCATTGATGGAGAATACAATACCTGCGGACTTACTAGCTAACCCCAAGGACATCATTGGCAGTAATATGCTCACTACTCACAGCATCAAAGAGGAGGGAAAGGGCCCGTTTCTCTCGCAGACCGAGCCGCAAGGCCCCTCGAGGAAGTTGGAAAACCCACAGCTACTGCAAACGTGGGACTCTTGGCCTGGCCAGATCTTTCAATTCCGGTTGCCTCCTGGTTACACCATTCTCGGACCATTGGGCCATGTGCTCACCTTCGACCCCCTTCAGCAGCAGAGATACGATGATCTGGGAGACCCGCATGGAGTTGGAGGTACATACTTGCTCGTGCCTCCCCTAAAGAGATCCATTCCAGTGAGCTTCAAGATGGAGGAATTGCCCGTTAACGTTATCGTCCGTTTCAAAACCCACGAGAGATTGGTGATCATCCGCAATGGTATGGTCTTACCTCGCTTTGTTGAACCGGGAGTTCATGAATGGAGCACACCAGAGGGTTTTCTCGACTTGTACGGCGCCCATGGATGCTATGAAGTGTTTCGCACAGAGGGTCGCTACAGCATTATCCCCAAGGCTAGTGAACAACCAGTTGGTGAAGAAGCTCACCAAGACCATGAGCATCGCGATGAGCACGATGATGGGCATGATGATGGGCATGATGATGAGCATGATGATGAGCATGATGATGAGCATAATGGCGAAGACGTGGAGCGCAACACAAATGTCGCACCATACCCATCGCCCATCGAGGAAGCCATGAAGGTATGATGTCTAATCCCTATGATTCTCCCACCAGCCCCACGAACAAGCTTGAACCTATAGTTATTCTAGATGGATACCGCTAACTTCTGACTCTGAAAGATCCTGGCACCGCATAGAGACTGGCTAGACCGCGAAGAAGACGAAACTATACAACTCGAGGAAGAGGCCGAAGAGTACGCGCGACTTAATGCCAGAATTGCGAGAGACAAGGCTCGCCGGGATAGTCTCATTGAAGAACGAGAATCTCGAAAGCGAGCGCTAGACGCGCAAGAGGCTCAAGAGAAAGCAAGGGTCAATGCCGTCGTCCGTGGAGATACGACTACAGCACAAAGCATCCAGAATCGTACGGACAGCATGAAGCAGAGCTTTGAGAGTCGACTTGATCCGAATCTACGTGATCTGCCGCCACCAACGCTGCAATCTGGATTTACGCAGCAGCAGCATCAGCAACAGAAGCCAAAGCCTGCCACCTTTACGCCAGGTGTTCCAGCCTGGGTGAAGGGAGTTCAAAAGCGAGGCAGAGCTTCGGGCGCAAGACGTAAGCGCGCAACTAGCGATGAGGACGAGGATTATACACCGGCGCGACCTCGCGCATCTCGGGCGAAGAAGCTTACGTCTACGCAGACAACACCTACGCCGAGAAAGCCACAGGAGAGACCTGGCAATCGCGCACGTGGCGTCGGAGACCCTCAGGTCAGCCCCGTGCCCGAGAGCCGCCAAACCCGAGCGACATCGTCACAAGCACGAATAGGAAAGAGCGGACTTGGCCCTGCCCCTGGCCAACCGCATCTGCCACCGCCTGGTCCGACGGGAACTCGGCCGTCCCGAGCCGCTCTCCAGCGAAAGCCTATTGGACCTCTACTAGACGCGATCCAGGCTAGTGCCAGAAATGGCGACAGATCTCTTGAGCTATTGACATTGCCGAAAGCGAATGACCGAGAGACCGCAGCTGGTGCTATTGATGGTAATGTCGCAGGCGGAGCGACTAAGATGGCTCTTCGTACGAGAGCTACGGAATCCCCGTCCGTCCTAGACGAACCCTTCGTTGACGATCCGGAGAAGACGGAGAGTGAGGGAGACTTCTAAGTTGATGGCATGGCGTTTCGGCAGATACTTTAGTCTGCCACCGATTTCGGTTTACGGTAGCTTTCCGAGACCACCTCGACGTGCGTAAGCAGGGAGCATCGATCGCTGAACAACAGAGGCCGGGGGGAATACAGTAAAACGGTAGAAAATCTTGTTTAAAAAAAGGGGGGGAAACACGGTGTTGGCTCATGCTTGCAAAGCGCAGGCATGTTGACTTGGGATTTCCGAGGAACCCGGAATTGGCGTTGTCTGGAATAAACTTGCGGTGGAATTACTTTAGACTCTTAGTGAGAAATTGAGGTAATAGAAAAACTACGTTACTCTTGCTATGTGCCTTATTGATTGTGATAGTCTTCCACCTTCTTGAATCCCTTGCTAAAAGCCTCTATTAGTTCCCCAGCAGTTCCCTGTTATTTATTTTTTCTCCCTTCGCCACCGTTTTTTTTTCATTCTTCTTTCTCTCATGGCTTACCATTATTTCAATGGGGCTCAACGTATTCAAGAGTATCCCGCCGGTAATCTAAATTAGCAAGTGAGTATTTTAAAGGCTAATTAAGGTGATTTAATTAAACAAGTGATATTTCTTCGGGTTTGCCCTAGTAATATCTTGTGGAGGTATAGATTACAATCTAGGTTGTAATATAATATTACCTTTATATCTTTATATTTAATAATATCTTAATTATACCTCGGTAGTTAAAACCTTTTACTTAAATTTATTTATATCGTTTAATTTAACAAGTACACCTTTTTATCGCTGGTGGTTTAACCTAAACTGACAATATCCCATATATTTAACAACTACCGTTTAATCTAACATTATTCTAGTCATACAAGTAGGGAAATACTAATGCCTTAGGCATGTCCTCTAGGTAGGCAACCATTGGGCGAGACAGGGATCCACATTTGTACTTCAGCTATGATGCATTTCATTTCACTGCTTTTTTAACCACCGCGGAGGACATATGCTAAGACTATTTGTACGAATCAGCGTCATCCATTTCTGCCACGCTTTTGATGAATTCGGTAATTCTACACTATTCTTTTAAGGCCAAGCTGGCGGAGCTATTGGAATAGATACCTCGGTAGATAGTAGCTACAAACATTGGTTACAATGATTGGTTGCTGTTGTCACTAGCAGGTTATTGGCCTTACTTGCACCCATCGTATCCAAACCGTGGATTTAGGATTTGCTTATGTAAAGTGTGGTAGGTAGGTAGGTAGGTAGGTAGGTAGGTAGGTAGTATCCTCGCTCAGACTGCTCGCTTAAGGCGTACGCATGATCTGCGGAGGTCCGGATCACCGACCTGCTTATTCTGATCTTCGTGGCGCTCACTCACTATGCGTAGTCTACCTACTCTACTTGTCAGTTATTTTGATCCAAAGCCCGCGTCGCTGGTAAGGATCACTGGTGCGTCATGCGAATAGGTGTCGCCCCGGAACATCGGGAACCTCTGGCAGTAGGGTAAGAGTGTCCGTAGGCGACGAATAAACAGAAATGGAAAGACATTCCCTTTAGGCTTGTCATATTACAATTTTCAAGTCACTAGCAACTGACCTACTTTTCCACAGGTTATAGTAGATTATTAGAGCTATGTCCCCCTACCTATCATTAAGGTGGCGAAACTGTCAGAATGCAGCCCGGCGAGCTGACATCTTTGTGCCCACTAGATAGCCTGCAGGCTGCAGCATCTGGGCTGTGTCTTTTGGGGATCCTTTATGGTCCAACCAAACAAACGACCAGTAATACGCACCAGATGATTCAGGCTTAGTTGAAGAATGGACGGCGCGGCTCCCTCACTACCACCCTACCTGCGTATCGTAGATCGTCTTGCAGGGGGTCAGATCGCCCGCTAGCCCACAAAGCTCGGAAGCGCGCGGAAGAGGTGGTGATGGTGTCGGCTGGAGTGAGGGGGTACTGGGGGGGTTACACTGAGTTTCCATTTTAAGAACAAAGAACTGCTGCGGTTGGCTGGTTGATTGATTCATCAAATCAGCTGGCAAACAAAGTCGTCTGCTTGTTGTTGTCCACATATATTGCTGTGGCTGTGCACCGATATGCAATGTCATCTGGTCCTTCACGTTCATCCGCATTCATACCTGTCCGTAGAGGCTGTCACATTGCATTGAGTGAGGGCTTCTTTTAAATCCCTTTCCTAATGCAACTTTGAGGCGTAAATGTGCGTATTACGCCTGTGAGTGACACCGTTCGTCGGATGTCAATATTTCCAGTCTAATTCGGTATCCGATGCTGTGTCTCTCGCACCAACGCTGCTGACGTACTGGTTAGCACCAGTCCCTATCACCACGAGGCTGCGCTGCGCTTTATTTCTTTGTGCCTTTGGCTCGTCACTTGCCGGCTCGGAAACGATCATTTCCAGTCTATTTCAGCATCGGCTTCGATATATCCGAAAATGCACGCGTGTTTGCTTCTCTTGTTTGCTTCTATCATGCCCCCTTCATTGTAGATGCGTACGTAGTGAGTGGAATGCACTGCCACGAGAGAGAGAATTCGGTGTGTACTGTCACTCTGATGTTCACCTGCTCTGGGAATATAAAAGGTCGACTAGAGAATCTACGAGATATCAGATCATCATCAACACTCACCTTCATCCGTACTCACTCACGCATCTATCTGATCTAATCCCACTTTATTAGACTTAATCGCTCTTCAACTACAAGGTCTCTTCTCCTAACTCAATAACCAACCCAAACAACAACCAAAATGCAGTACTCTCTGTCCACCATGCTCCCCATCGCTCTCGCATCTCTCTTCTCTCTCACCCAGGCTCTGCCTTCGGGCATGGCGTCCAGGAGTTCAGTCACTCAGCAACTTGCCGATGCACAGAACGACTGGCGTGCAGATACCAGCATGGTATCTCAGTTTCTCTCCGCCGTCCCAACGCTCCAAGGTTCCAAGCTCGAGGCGGCAGCTCAAGTTGCCCTCGACGCCGAGAACGACGAGCTGCTACATAAGAAGGTTCTCGACCAGAATTTCTCATCCGATCCGCGCATCGTTCAAGCAAACGATGTTCTCGTCAACCAGCGCACCTTCCAGTCTGTCGTCGACGCACTAGCAAACTTTGCGCAGAACGGCGCTTCCATGACCCCGGGCGAAATCTCTACGCTGCTCCAGCAGACGAACTCTGTCCGTTGCTCCCAGGTTCTGCCCGCCATTGATACGTACTTCAGTGTCACTGGGGAGAAGCTGAATAATGGCGGTTCCTTGCTTGCCACCCGGCCTACCAACTGCTAGTTCGGAAGAACAGTAAGATGGGATATGCCTGGGGGAACTTGTTCGGGGGTCACGCTTGGTGTAATGGATTGCCTTTGGTGTGGGTATGTAGTGAAATTTCGGCGAATTTGGGTGTCTTATACTCGGTTGGGGTAGATTGCTTCACTAGGACTAGGTGGCGTTCATGATTATCTTCAGATTAGATTAGTTCATATTAATACACAGCATATTCATGCATTACCCGATTATTCATAACGGAAGATTGCGAATTAACTATGAAGTTGTAGGTTTCAATACAGATAATGATTACGGAGAGAGTGAACCCTTGAACGGATTGAGGCAGCCGCAACCGTTTTATAACTCAACATTGACGAAGCAGCCACGCTTGTCATATTCAATTCGACCTGAGCGAAGTTAATCATCTTTCTTCCAATTCCTTACATCCCAACGCCGTTCTTCGCTAGGAGTATATTAAGCTCGAAAACAGTCCCATTGCGGAGTACCTTAGCTACAATATTCCCATACGACTCCGTTTCATCTCCCCTTGGCCACAGCCACAATATTCTGGGCGGCAGTCTCCAGCCAACTTCACTTTCGGTACGTAGAAGAAAATGCACGCTCTTCTCTGCGAGAACACCATACTAACAATGCCGGGGAGCAGTCTTCCCCCCAGCCCGATGAGAGCTTAGGAATTTCTAGATATACTTGGGAAAGGAGAGTCGGAAACTCTCTCTCGTTCCCGGCCGACATGGCCCACCACACGAGGCATTGCCATTGCCCTGTGTGTTTTCTCGAAGCCGATGAAGACCACCAGGTAACTACGTCGCCTCTAGGAATAACGCACATTACGCCCCCAAGAGATCCAGTCTCCGTCGTAGACAAGGAAGAACAAAGGATGAGCATCGTCAAATCGACGCCAAAAAAGGGGGGAAAGGACGTTTTGGCAGAGCAGTGTGCCGTGATCAGCAGATATGTGGAAAAGGGCCATCACCTCGCCGCTCTAATCCAGGCCCTCGACTACAGCTGCGCCTTCACGTTTGCGAGAGACCCCAGCGAGGTCTTCTCGGCCAAGATCCACGTCTACAGCTCAAGCACGAAGGAAAAAGCCCCGGGGATCCAGATGCGGTTCCGCAGAGAATTGAAGTTGAGCTTTAAAACCTTTCTTGCCCGCCGGTTGCTCCGCGGCGTCTTGATACGTTACCCAAAAGGCTACTTTCCACGCTGTTTTATGGTTGTTGAGGGAGATAATATTCCCGTCCTTCTGTACAACGTCAATGCTCGCTGTAGTAAGAATGAGCAGGGTAGGAATTCTCATGATCTTATTGTTCAGCAGTGGCTAGACGCCCGTGGACGTCACTAAGAGGTGGCGGGGATGGGATGGGGTAGGTGGAGGGATGGAAGGAAGGGCGGGAAGATTAATAGAGATTCTCAGCATTCAATATTAATAAAGCCATGACTTGAAAACACTTATTCCTAACCGGACCAGACCGTGTCGCAAGGTCTGTAATGATGCTCGATATTCCATGCGTGAAGTAGTGCGTGCGCAGTGGGCGAGACACATGGGACCGTATCTTCGACACGCTTCCCAACTACTACACCTTGCATTGAGGAGCCATACGAAGTTATTTGGTCTATTTCGAGTACCTACATAGCTGATTTATTAAAGTCACACGGTAACCTGTATCATTCTTGACGCTATTGGAATTTCAAATCATGACTCGAGTGCTGAACCGCCACAGGGTGTAGTATTTCTGTAGGATGTCTGTGGCTGAGATTGATACATGTATGATTATTTGGTTGTGCTGGCCCTGGATCTGCGACATTTATCGGACTTCCTTCACCTCTGCCCGCCCAAGGAAATAGACACCTGCCCTATCTTTCTACCTTGACTCTTGAACCTCAATCTTGGACCCCACCCGGAATCTCAGTTGCCTCGTTCATCCGGACCACTGTCTTAATAAAACCACAGTCCATGGTACTGGATTAATCTGCCACAATATCTCAATTAGCCCCCGCTTCTACTCAGAACCTTAATACGCAACAGTCGTCAAAATCTCACCTCACATCGGCCCCGCTGACGCCGACGGATATATCGACGGGTCGGTCTCGTCGGGAGGGAAGTGAGGCGGAGTCTTCCCATCGCAGCTGCCCCTACCGTTGATGATCTGGCAATAAGTCGAGTCATCTACTTTGCAATCCGTAATCAACAATGCGTCGTGTCCATTGCACCGTATGAACGAGTGCTCCGTGTCGCAGACGTCGTAGATGCCTCTCGGTCGCCTGCAGATATCGGGATTGGACAGCTGGCGGTTAGGGAGGGCGGTCGATGTGCGTAGGGCCGCGAGGGATACTATGAGAAGGGTTGGAATCCTCATGTTTGTTGCTTTGCCTGATGTCGCGTGTTGCTGCTTTGGAGTTTTGTAAGGGAGTAGGCAGAGATGTAGATACCGAGTTTTAGGAACGATGATGGAGATTGTCTGGCGCTATGATCTAGGAGAGAGAAAACTGGAAGAGAAACCCCCTCCTCTGGTGTTCCTGCTATTTCTCCCGTCTTAAATCTCCGTGGAATGTAATAAAGTTTGCCCACGCAACGTCCATATACAGTGTACACATAAGTGATACACCATTACTCCCGTAATGGGGCCGCACAAACCGTAATCCACTTCCAATTCACATCCGTCGTTTCGCTGTGGGTAAAACAGCAACAGCTTTACTCGATACCATGTGCTATCGTGGCACTTCTTTTCGTAAGCCATATGCTATTTTCTAGTAGGTGTTAAAATATGGTCCAAAGTGGTTTATAGTTGCGCTTTGGTGAAGATATAACACTTATGTTTACTAGGTGAGACTCATATGTAGGCACTTTTGCCCAATATTAGGGATGCTTCCCATCCTATCCTGTTACCTAAGATGAGCAAGGCCATTTCGAACTTGTGTATATATCTGCGGTCTCGGGCATTAATACGTGATTGACTAGGTGGATCAATCGTTTCACGCATGGGCATCACTTGTGGTCTCTGCCGAAAGACCTTTGGTGACGTGGTGTCGGGTGAGACACCTAGTGTGCCAATTATCATGACTGGATTTGCTCTGCGTCTACCTTATCCGGCAGGAATGTAAGTCGGTGTCCTCTCGAAAGGGGTGTGGCCTTCGGCAGGGAGAGGGAGGCTCCCTGTACTAGTTAGAATTGTACATATCCTTTTCAGTAATTTCCTAGATTAGTATACTAATCACATTGATTCTTGCTCCAGCACTTTCTGGGAACAGAGCTGGCGATTGATAGATTATTCTCATGCCACAGGACGCCACTTAGCATACCTCTATCGACGACTTTGTGGTCGTGGTTTGTGAGTCGTGCGAGCAGAATAATTCCTTCTAGTTCGAATACAGGCTAGTATGCCAAGTATTCTTAACAGCGGTATTATAGCTAGATCTATCAGTGTCTCAGTTTGAGATGAACCGAGTACCCGGCAAACTAGGACTGTTGACGGCAGATAGCAAGTAAAACATCATAGCGCCAGTATTTCGTAACATCAGTTGCTAGCAGCCTGAATAGACTAATGGTTCTGGGCTTGTACTCGATTTGATAAAATACCTCCGTATAAATGTCCGTAGCCACATGCTGGTACGGTTGTACCTCACAAAAAGGGCAGTACAAGAAGTAGACTACATATACTAGTAGATAGGCTGTCTTGCATGCATCCTTAATCAGTCTTGTCTTACTCCCCGGGTAGCTGCTGAAGAGCTCGGGATCTCAGAGAAACAAACAATCGGGTTCCTCGGGGTTTATCGGCTATCCAATGGGTTGCTTGATGTGCCCAGGTTGGATGACCCGCCTTGGACACCGTCGCATAACAGCTCGCGATGTCGTAATTATGAGCGAGAAACTTATATGGTGGTAGTTTTTGAAACAGTTTTGGGACATTTAAAGATGGCTGAATGCGAAATAACTATCTACTGCTCATAAGGGTGCGTAGGAGTGATCGAACGGGAAGTGCGGGATACAAATATGGACGTCGATCAAATAATGGGTACTTTGTATTCGAATATTCAAATACTGTCTGTGTTTGTAGCGAATGAGGGGAGGGGATGGTGGGAGGCGGGTACTGTAACTGTAGGTATGTAGGAAGATAGTGGAAGAGGCGCTGAGGCGGTGCTGCATCCTTAGGTACATGTAGGTACTTACTATGAGTAAACACTGAACCTCCACTCGCCGCCACCTGAATACCACTGTACGAAGAGAAGAGAAGAGACCCTTCTGTCCCCGGAATCCTGCGCCTGTCCATCTTCATTTCTTTTCCTTCACCATTTGTTCGTAAACTGGTTCAACCGCGCGCATCCAGTTCCATCGTTCCCCTTCTAGATTACATTTCGTTGTGTCTCGCTGTATCTCGTTATTTGCGCAACTGCCAGCCGACCGGGTACTGACCGGACTGATTGATTACCCTGGTGGTACACCCTGCGACCCGACCGTGCGACTCCCTTCCTATACTGGACTCCATAGTTTAGTACACTTGGATCACTTTGGAAACTCATATCCGTGTCATCTGTCGTCATCGACTTCGCCAAAGCGACCCCCAAGAACCAACTGCTAGCTTCGTTTACCGATCTCGATCCACCAAAGCAACGGGCGTCGTCACCCAAACCTACCTACCTTTGCAAAAACACATAGCTGCCGATTTTTCTTCCCCGCTACGATGGCTTGGGAACTCACACGTCGCCGAATCGTTCGGACTATCAACAGCAAGTTCATATTTGACCGAATTGTACGTCGCTCTCCCACAAACCCACCATCGCATCGTCGCGCTTTCCTATATTCCTCACCTGAGAGTGCCACAACACTACGATAGATCAATTAGCTGCTGTCGCACATCATCTTCCGACCTCGTTCACACTCGTTTCGAGCGCCCACCATTCTACACTTACGACGCTGACCAACTCTTTTTCTGAAATATAGCCCGTCCTTCATGCTGTTATCTTCTTTATCGAGATGGGAATTATCGCACGACTGGCAACGCGCTACAATGCCTACTTCGACGCACGTCCAGGTATAGACGACCCTTTGTCTCTAGCGTTCCTACGTATCTGTCTATCGAATATTTACTAACATCAATGTCGCACACAAGTACTTACCATGATGGTAACTAACGCCGTCCTTGGTGGCATCGCCGACACCGTCGCTCA
Organism: Xylaria hypoxylon; assembly: GCA_902806585.1. Classification (NCBI taxonomy): domain Eukaryota; kingdom Fungi; phylum Ascomycota; class Sordariomycetes; order Xylariales; family Xylariaceae; genus Xylaria; species Xylaria hypoxylon. The sequence goes on from CADCXB010000010.1 coordinate 2,134,204, forward strand.
AACGATAACATCTGTTCAACAACGCGCAAATCGGAAACAGGGCAGTGGCACGCGAGACGATCCCACTTCAATCGAAATCCAAGATCTGAGCAAAAAGGACTCGCGGGGCGATGTCTACCCCGATCCTAGGGCACTTGCGACCCCGTTTGATTTTGAGCGCTTGACGAGGTTCATGGCCTACGGTTTTGCTATGGCCCCTATAACATTCAAGTGGTTCGGCTTCCTATCACGGGCCTTTCCCATGACCAAGACCAGTGCCTTTGTCCCTGCGCTCAAGCGGGTGGTGGTAGATCAGATCGCATTTGCCCCAGTCAGCGTGGCTCTCTTCTTCTCCGTTATGACAGTGGCTGAGGGCGGTGGCCGTCGCGCTGTGGCTCTCAAGCTAAAAGACATGTATTTGCCAACCTTGAAGGCGAACTACATGGTCTGGCCAGCTGTGCAGATTATCAACTTCCGCTTGATGCCCGTTCAATTCCAACTTGTGAGTGTTACCAGTACTCGTGTTTAAAACCACTTTGCCTGGGCCAGTGCTGATTATTGTTTAAAATAGCCTTTTGTGTCTACTATTGGTATCGCATGGACGGCGTACCTTTCTCTCTCCAATGCATCGGAGGATGATACCCTGCAGCACCAGAATATTGCGCCTTACTCTTCTAACATCCGCCTCGAATAAGTGTGACGTATGTCGTAGCCTTTTGGCACCGGATTGCCGAACTGGGACTGGAGTTAAAACGAGTGTGTTCAAATCGTGTCTTGATCCTGCATCTGGGCGTTCAGCGGAGTTTTCGGTGGAGTCTGAATTCTGAGACTCGCAGTTTGATAGAGGCTTGTTTTGTGTCAAAATATTTTTGCGAATGGAACCATTGCGGTGTCATTTGACTCCGAGGGATATAGAAATGGGATGGAGGTCTGTCGACTCGGGCTACGCCTCGGCGAATATTTTTATTATCATAACCGCCATGGTGAATAATAGTCACTTATACCGAGGTTCAATCCTCGCAGAAGAAAATATTACGGCATAAAAACTCCTATCCGTGGTCGTGACGAAATGTATTCGGAACACTCCTAAGAGTGCGCGCGCGTAGGATGCGACTTATATAGGCGTGGATCGGGTACGGGGACGCCAAGCAATATCGTGCCGGCGCCAGCAAAGTTGTCGGTGGACGCCGGGCGGAAAGCTATAGACGTCACACTATGTACCACCAGCCAGGTAGGGCGAATTAGCAGGGGGGAAGCTTCTGGTTTGCACCGCTTTACCCCACCAAACCCCCCTACGCATTGACTGCCCCTCCATCAGCAGCTTTCTATCTTGATGCGTGTTTTTCCATACATCCCACTCCTCCTCACACCAACGCGCCTCTTATTTCCACTCAAACACCGCATATCCTCTCCTCGATATTCCTGTGTATTTCTTTTGAATCAATTCCCTACCTTGCCATATTTTAGTTTGTGTCAGAAAGCCAGCATGTCTCTCTCAAGCAAGCTGTCCATCACAGATTGCGATCTTAAGGGCAAACGGGTCCTCATCCGGGTATGTTAAACTTTGACATGATGGATGTGTTTCTCGCTCAATTCATCATGTATACTGTTCTTCTCGAGAAATCACCTAAGCTAACTCCTCTCCCTGGAAACAAGGTCGACTTCAACGTACCCCTCGACGAGAACAAGAACATCACCAACAACCAGCGTATCGCCGGCGCTATCCCCACTATCAAGTATGCCATTGACAACGGCGCGAAGGCCGTCATACTGATGTCGCATCTCGGCCGACCCGATGGCAAGGTCAACCCCAAGTACAGCCTGAAGCCCGTTGTTTCGGAGCTGGAGAAACTTCTCGGCAAGAGCGTCGAGTTCGCCCCTGACTCCGTCGGCCCCGAAGTTGAGGCTATCGTGAGCAAGGCCGATAACGGCCAGGTTGTCCTTCTCGAGAACTTGCGGTTCCACGCTGAGGAGGAGGGCTCCTCCAAGAACAGCGAGGGCAAGAAGGTCAAGGCTGACAAGGCTAAAGTAGAGGAGTTCCGCAAGGGCTTGACTGCTCTTGGTGATGTCTTTATCAGTTAGTATTCACCATCTCCGCTTCCTGCGCTGTGAAGAGAATAATGGAATTGGGTTTGGCTAATGATCTGTGCGCAGACGATGCATTCGGCACAGCCCACCGTGCTCACTCTTCCATGGTCGGCGTCGACCTGCCCCAGAAGGCCGCCGGTTTCCTCATGAAGAAGGAGCTGGATTACTTTGCGAAGGCCCTCGAGGAGCCCCAGCGACCCTTCCTCGCTATCCTAGGCGGCTCTAAGGTATCTGACAAGATCCAGCTGATCGACAACCTGCTCGACAAGGTCAATAGCCTCATCATCACTGGTGGCATGGCGTTCACCTTCAAGAAGACTCTTGAGGGTGTCAAGATCGGCAATTCCCTCTTCGATGAGGAGGGCTCTAAGGTCGTCGGCGAGCTGGTGGAGAAAGCTAAGAAGAACAACGTCAAGGTCACGCTCCCCGTCGACTACGTCATCGCCAACAAATTCGGCGCGGATGCCGAGGTCAAGCCCGCTAACGACAACGACGGCATCCCTGACGGCTGGCTTGGTCTTGATATCGGCCCTGAGTCTATCAAGCTGTACGAGGCTGCTATCGCCGAGGCCAAGACTATCCTGTGGAACGGCCCCGCCGGTGTCTTCGAGATCGAAAAGTTCGCCACCGGCACCAAGGCTACCCTCGACGCCTTTACCGGGGCTGTCGCTAAGGGCGCTATTGGTATCATTGGTGGTGGTGACACCGCTACCGTGGCTGCCAAATACGGCGCCGAGGACAAGTGCTCGCACGTCTCCACTGGTGGCGGCGCTTCGCTTGAGCTCCTCGAGGGCAAGGAGCTGCCTGGCGTTGTTGCTCTCAGCACGAAATAAGAGGTTGGGACGATGCGGCTTTGATGCTATACCGCGCGCATATCGCTACGATGATGGATCGGAGACGAACTAAGGAATAGGAAATGAGATGTGGCGTTCCCGTGTTGTGTTATTGTACTTTGAATTGGGTATGGGGTACGAGGGAATAAGGCACCACCAGGGCTCGGTTAGGCAGGCAGACAGAGAAACAAAGTGACAGACTGACTGGCACACTGAGGGATCACTTAAATACCTATATAGATATGCCTGCACATGCGTTTGTTCTTTAGGGGTAATATGCAACGGGGAACAAATGAAGATACCTATACTACTATGTCGACTAAGCATGGAACTAGATATAAAATATAAAAGGAGATCATTTTCTAGATTGTGTTTTATTGAAGTATGTATAAATGCGTCTGTGAGGTCGCGGTGTACGTTGAAGTTGAACGTGATGGGAAAGCGGGCGTTGGGGTTCGGTTTTTTTCATCAGGTTCTTCTACTCAGATTGATCAATTGATTTTGGTGCTTTGCGTTGGACTTGGAAATATATATAGTTCAGTTTTGACGCTCAGATGGACGTATTCTCGGTATGTGTGATTGGTTGGGGCCAAGAGACATCCGGCCGGGGAAATCGTGGGTTATTGAATTTTGGTAGTTGTATAAAAGAGGGAGCTGTGATGTGTTGTGAGTTGGGTGATGCGGAATGAGTCCGCTAGCCGAGTTGCGTCTACGGGAAACCGAACCTTAGGTAGGGTAAAACGGATGTGGATAACTAGATTCTCCCGGGTAAGAGGACCTGCTCGGGGAAAGGAAAGTAATGAAACTCTACTTGTTTGGAGGCAGCACGAAGGACTTCGGTCTTGAATTTAGAACCTCCGTCCAAGTGCCTTTATCTAGGTACTTGCCAGGTGTTGAGATGTATCGGTTAGGTAGAAAACGAGGATTTGAACATAAATCACGTAAAACATGGCTGTGCTGCACCGACTGGATTGCTGTTTGGTATTATTCCATCCTCGGATCGTGCATTTCATATGCTTGTCCCTAGCTTCTTCATTGTGGCCGTCTGGGCATGTCTAGCTACCCCCTTCCACTACCTTGCTGCTCGCTTGGCTTGGCCCAGGACATATCGTGTTGACGCGCCTCGCCGATTCCTAGAATACAATTCGCCACCCCTTTCTTCTCATTTGTTTCCATAATGGGGTTGTTTTGTTTGGTACGTTGGTGCGCCACCCCCATCCTAATCGGCCTTGTTGTGGAAGCTCGGTTGGATCGATTATGTGTGATTAGGCGTTCTCTTTTCATCTCCTCTTTGAAGCCTCAACCTTCTTCAGTTCTTCGCTATTGGGGAAATGCATGTTAGTGTGAGTCTTGAGTTCTGGGTTCATTGGAGATAAATGCGGTGCGGATATAATGAGGCCCGAAGTGCGAGGTGTGAGGGCACGAGACAACATACCGAAGCTGCGCCGAGAAGTCATCGCTCGTGTCATCGTCGTCCCAGCTCTCCTCCCACAGATGCTGTGTTGTGCCGTTGCCGCTAGCCGTCTGCGCTGCTGATTCGGTTTCCTCAGCTGGCCAATCTGTTTCAATTGAGAATCATGTTAGCTTAAAGATGCCTATCCGATAGTAGTATATAGATAGTCATAGAACATGACTGGGTGATCGGTGGGAATGCGCCCCCAGGGCCCCAGTGGAACTTGTTGCGTTCGTGGGCCGGGGCAAACGGAGGGTAGTGGATAGAATCGGAATATCAAACACACCTTCGACGGGGAAGTCCTCGAACTCGTCGTCCTCTTCTAGCGCTGCAGTGGACGTCTGCTGTGTGGGCTGCTCGGGCTTTGCCTCTTTCGTGGTGGCGGACTTATCGGCGGATTTATCTGTTGGGGCAACCATGTTCTCGGTTGAATTTGTAGTTGAGTATTGATTGTTGTGTGGGAGAGAGGAATGCGGTTGCGTAGAAAGCTGTCGTAGTTACTTGTTCGTAGTTTGATGTGATGTAATGTAATGTGATAAGTCGTGTGTTTTGGTTTCCAGTCTATGGTGGATGACGACGTCGGGGGCCTTGCCTATATCTAGAAGATGCTCTTGTAGACTGATTGCGGCTCTGCAGCTGGAAGCCACCTGTCTGATCCCGCCAAGCTTTATTGCCTTTAATGCTGCCATTAGGTACGAGAAATACGAATGGGCAGGGCTTGCTGACCAATCAGAAAGCTCCCGAGTAGCTGGCTAGTGTGCTATTGTCCTGACTATGTAGGTACCTAGATTAGATCTGGGTAGATAGCTTGGTACGTACCTGTGTTTTAGGTGCATCTTTATTTAGAGCCATGGCATAGGCATTCCATTAGCTCATTTATCAAATCTAAGAAATCCCATTGCTCATTTATATGCACATAATCTATTATAATCAATGTGCAATAGGGCAATAGGGCAATAGGGCAATATTTAGGACAAAGGAAAATCATTTTATACCTCACCTACCTTTCAAGTACCTACCACCTAAAGTGCTTAAGGCTTTATTCAACATGACATATGCAGAAGAAAGGCGGAGCAAGTCTGCTGGCATGGCACTGCTGGCAAGCGAGTCATTATTCAAGTTCGCCTGTCATTTTTTTGGGTTGGGTTGTGTTGGGTCAGGTTTCATCTTCTCCATCCCCGACAAACACTAAATCTGAACTATGCCTCGTGTAAAGCCTTAGCAATAACTCATTACAGCCTGCCCTGACGCTTGATAAGTCCTACATCCCACTCCAACATCCACTAAACCACCTCTGCCCCACTCCGCTGCATTTATCTCCGTCATCCTCCTTCATCCGTGAGCCTGAGCCTGAGCCTGAGCCTGAGTCTTTGTTAACCCGCAGGCGAATAAGTCGGTGTTTACTTAGCTGCTATTGTTCTCACTCTCCGCCCATTCCGTCGTCTAGTCCAGTTTCCATTCGGCCCATTCGGATATTATTTTCAGCATTATCCGACGTCCGTGCTATTGTCGCCAATTGCTCATAGCCAGCCATATATTGGTTTTCTTGTTATCTGTTATCGGGAAACGACAGCAGTGGCACGAGAGCACGCGATATCGCGCCCATGAGCAGACAGCTTACATTCAGCATCACTCCGAACAGTAACGGCCCATCATGAGTCTACTCGGTAGCTGGTTTCGGGGCTCTGCCTCAAAGTCGGGCAACGACCCCAGCCCAGGCGTCTCTCAGGCCGATCACCGTGCCTACACCGTTTCAACTCTCAAAGAAGCCATGGCCGGGGCCGACCTCATTATGAATGACGACATAGACGGCGCTGAATCAACTCTGAAGAAAAGCAGTTCGACTTTTCATTCGTTTGGCCTGGGAGCTTGTGTCTTTATGAAGAGCATCCTGGGCTTCGAAAAGGCCATCATGGCTGAAGCAAGCAGTCGCCTGAACGCATGCGAGACGGCCGCCTGGAATGAGATAAAGAAGGCCGAAAAAGAGGCGAGCAGCTCCAAATCGCAAACTGAGAGGATTTACCCCCCTGGTAGTGAATACCAACTAGTGCTTGCTGAGTCCTACCTCATGTCTGCCATCATCGGAGTTCTGCATGAGAGTTTAACTGAAGGAATAAAGAGCTTTTACAAGCTACGGAAGGCATATGTAGCGCTTGATGCGATTATACAGGCTGAAAGCGCGTATTTGAAAAAACGTGGACTGCAGTCTAACCCACCCCAGCTTGCTGTCAAGCAGACTGGTGTCCATGAACAAGAGAAGATGCCTGGCAGCTTTGACGATGATGATACCGATCCCGAGTTCTTGGACGCTGATGAATCTCACTCCGGTGATCAGACACCATTGCAATACCAAGGCCATCTCACTAATGGTAATGTTGATGAAACCGAGAAGAAGCTGGGCGACCTATCCTTGAACGGCAATGCCGGTCCAGAAACAACAGAAAAGCCCCAGGATCTGCCGTCTCGGGGTGGCTTCGAGGGCGGCCCTGACTCTGATATTTTTGCTGACCCGGTCGATGCCTTCATTCATTCGTAAGTGCTGTGATATAATAGCCAATCCACTTCTAGCACATGCGGGGGGTTCTCCCCTGGAGACTTATATTGATACCCGCTTGCCCCCATGTCCTTCTACATCTAAACCCACCAGCACCTGAATTGCTAGACAATATACTTACATATATATATAGTGGAACGAGCATGTGTTTTGGTATTCTGCTCCTCATTATATCTCTCGTACCGCCGGCATTCTCTCGCCTCCTGTCCATTATTGGTTTCAGAGGTGACCGCGAACGTGGCATCGAGATGCTTTGGCAAAGCTCCCGATTCGACAACATCAACGGAGCGGTAGCCGGGTTGATGCTCTTCTCTTATTATAACGGTCTCTTGGGCTTTTCCGACATTCTTCCATCAGATGCGGACGTCATAGGGAAGGGTGCGATCGTCGGTTATCCAACAGAAAGACTCACCGAACTTCTCGTTAAGCTGCGAGGGCGGTATCCAGACAGCGGCCTCTGGCGATTTGAAGAAGCCCGCAGCCTATCCAATAAGAAAAACCTGACTGGAGCTCTAGAAGTCCTCAAAAACAACAAATCCAAGATGAAGCAGGTTGCAGCGCTGAACAATTTTGAAATGTCTCTGGACTCGTCATACGTCCAGGATTGGGCACACGCCCGGGATGACTATCTTAGGTGCATTGAGCTCAACGATTGGAGCCCTTCCCTCTATTACTACCTTGCCGGATCTGCAGAGTTGGAGCTGTACCGAAACGCCTGCCTCGCGAACCCGAAAGACGAGTCGCAAATTAACCTCCACAAGAAGAAGACTGAAGAGCTTTTTAGAAAGGTCCCCGGAGTGGCTGGCAAGAAAAAGTTCATGGCGCGGCCCCTGCCCTTCGAAGAATTCGTAGTCCGAAAGATAAAGAAATGGGAGGAACGATCGAGCACGTTGTCTGTCGATCTAGTTGATGCTATTGGCGTCAGCCCAATTCAGGAAATGGTGTATCTCTGGAACGGTCTTAAGAAGATGCAGCCGATCGAACTCGAGAACGCCGCTAAGAATCTATCCTGGGACCGACTCACGTGTCCAGAAAAGGCTCGTGATAAAATCCAGGCCGAGACTGACGAAAGGGCACTCCACGATTTGTGCCATGCTGCTATCCTACGCAACCAGGAGAAGTTCGATGAGGCTAGGGCTAAGCTTCAGGAGGTCCTAAAACTAGACAAGTGAGATCATATTCTACTCTCGTAGTTTTCGAAACGAGGACTAACCGTGCATTTAGAGCCGCTTTCAAAGGGCCCACAAAGGATGATTATATCCCGCCCGCCGCCCACTATGAGATGGCTGTCATCGCATGGGTGGAGGGACGGGCGGCCACGCCGGCCGAGACGAAGAAGAAGATAGACGACTGCCAGTCCTGGCTTGATAAAGTCGCTAGGTGGGAGGCATACGTGCTAGACGGTAGAATCGGTATGCGTGTCCAGACTGGCATGGATACTCTCCGGTGGTATAAGCGAGAACATGGCTTGCCCACCTATTGATAGGGGAGGCTGCCATTGCCTAGAATTCGAGACACGGTTAAAGATATAGACGGTTCGGCGGTTCATAGAATACATAGAAGAGCGGGTTCGGTATTATGTTTGCAAATGGATGTGGGTGTTTACGAAGTGTCGGCACATACATAGGGTACGCACTGCTGGGTGTGAAATCGATAAATATATATTCGGAGTTAATCAAGATATTTGGTAGTGGCGAAGTTCAATCGATTTATCAGTACGGATCGCTACAGTGCCGTTTTTTTGTCCGTTGTTCGCATCATTCTCCCTTGCCGCTTTTTCCAACTCTAATATTTGTTGTCAGAGATATTCGACTGACTACGTACGTATTGTGGATTTGAACGAATTTTCAGTCAAAAGTTTCACGTGATGCGTCTATATAACTCGAGTTGTAGGTAGTCTTGATGAGTCTTCTGTTTCCAGTCTAAGAACTAAAGATTATTAGCCAATAAATTCGGTCTGGTGGATCAGGTATCATCACTCTTTGTAAACTGGGTGGTGGTTTTCCGCTCGGCTATGTAGACTGCGCCTAGCAATCACACCTCTCGCAACCTGTAAAGCCGATCAATTTCCCTTGTCATGGTCCATATTAATTAATCATATGCAAGAATCTACGCTGCTATGCAAGTCCGCCCCTCCAAACCCCAGTCCTCGGTGACTACAGGCAAATGCAATGCAACCAAAGATTGCTGCGGTCGTCCTCTAAGTCTACCTTGTAGCCTGCCTTGACGACCTTAATCCCCCCGGCCTTGACTTGAATTAGGTATATAGCACGAAGAGGCATAGCTTACTTTCCACATTGGAATCAAACCATCACTTTTCCCCATTATCCCAACCAGTCCCACGAATCCATATGCAGTGATGCCCGACTCTTTCGAGACTACTTCCGTCGGACGGTTGACAATTATCGTCGGCTGGGTACTCACGGCTTTAGCGCTACTGTCCGTAATCATCTATATATGGTCAAACAGAGTCAAACAAACTTGCTTCTATCGTTTTGACGACATCTTGCTTTATCTATCTTTCCTCATATCACTTGCTTTAATGTGCCTGACAACCTGGGCGGTCGTAGTAGAGGGTCAAGGCAAGCATCAATCAGCCGAGACTCGTTCGCAGTTCGAGCTTGTCGCCAAAGTGAGTATATTTTCGATCATATAGAGATTCCTTGTTCTAAACAGATTATTGCCACAGTCGCTTTTGATAAACGAGATCCTATGGGGTATCGTCAATACATTCTTGCGAATCGGCGCCATTTTGTTCATTCGCAAAATATTCATTCACGACGAACCCCGTGATAGGCGTTTGGATGTCGCTACGGTTTTTCTGTTGGTCACGTCGATAGCCTACGCAATCGCCGTCATCGCAACCTCATTAGCTATCTGTCAGCCCATAAGCGCGAGTTGGGATCTCACAGTAATGGGCAGATGCGGCAACGAAGTTGTGGCGTATATTTGCCTAGAAATTATATCCGCAATCCTCGACTTGGCAATAGTAATCGCCCCCCTGCCGTCACTGATGCGACTGAACATATCACTGACCAGAAAATGGCCGATCTGCGTCTTGTTCTCTGTTGGATCCGTGTTAGTATCATTCATCTGGATCATGAAATCGGGCTTTATATAGCTACTAATAGTGATTACAGAGTGTTCATAATCACTGGTCTGCGTATTGCAGCTTTAAATCGGGTAAACAGCCATGATTTTTCCTACGATCGAGGCTATCTTGGGCTGCTTTCCATTCTAGGACCGCTTATTGCCATCATATGCAGTTGCACTACAGCATGTGCTGGTATCATAGCTCAACGTTTCCGGTTATGGGCTGGATATTGGAGTTTTTCGTCATCGAAGGTCATATGGAGTATAGTATCTATCCGTCGCACTAGATGGGGGTCATCCACGGCGACCAGGAAGAACCCGGAGACAGAATTCGGGGGAGTTATCTTAAAGCTTGAGCCTCTTGAGTCAGTTTCTACTTTGGAATTATTATTTGAAACACAGAGCATCGATACCGCGATGTCGGCCCCGACATCATCGCAGTCGGCCACAGAGACTTAGTTTGTGACTTCATTTAGCACCGTTAGTGCCCCGAATTAGCCCACCAACTATAGAAAGGGGTAGTTTGGTTAATGAAACGTTCTCATTGAAAGTTTAGATTATGTTCAAACATAAAACCGTTCTTCCGTGAACGTTTGAATGATGTGTCAGGGATAGGGGTGCCAGGCTGACCTATATTTAATGCAAGGCATGAAGAGAAATGAGATGTGAATTATTCGTGACGATTGATTATGTAATCGTCCATGTCTCTTTGCTAGCCTAATCTAGTTGAAAGAATTAATACATATATGACAGCTAATATGTATATATGGTTTGGTTGACCTTACTCTGGCCGTAGGCATTTACTGAAGCAAAAGTATGCATCAGCGGACTGCCCGTGGGAACTACCACCGCCCGATATCCTCTTTTTTGTTATCCTTAGTATTTTCATGCGTTTCCCCAGATATATACAGTGTCCATTATACCATCATTCCTTTCTCATCACCGTGCTTGGTCTCTTCACGTAACCCCATAGCTTTCGTAATAGAAACATGAAGCCTCAATTACCACGATATCACTACGGCTAGATGCAATACGGTGGCTAAATTTCTTGCAAGTATGATTTAAGTTGTCTTTCGCCATGTAATGGCTGATGCGTTGCTAGAGTTTCTCGGTTACATCACGGCCATTGTAGACGTAATGTGACTCTCACTTGGCAGCTGGGCGACTTCCCGCATTCTATGCTTGTAATCATCATACAACAAGCATTCGACGCCCCTTCGGCCCCTCTGATTTGTTAAGAGTTCAACCACACCAACCATGCGGCTTCTTTCCCCCGATGTCGAGTTCCTGTGACTCAAGACCTCATAAAACAGGGCTTAATTGACCTAGATAGTCGGGTTGCAGAAAAGAAGGGCTCTCTAAAATTAAAGGGGCCTGCACACCTGCAGCTCGAGATGGCTATGAATGGATCTGGATTGATACCTGCTGTAAGTGTTCGCATGCAAGCCATTGAATATACAGCGGCACTAAGACTGCATACCCAGGTATCGACAAATCTAACAGTGCAGAAGTCCAAGAAACCATAAACAGCATGTGACGCTACTACGTCGAATCCAATATTTGCTACGTCTATATAGTCGATGTTTCTAACTCTTAGCTCGGCTGGAGCAACGCGTTTTACAAGAGCAGGTGGTTCACACGAGATTAGGCGTTGCAGGAGCTCATTGCATCGAAATCCGTCGAGATCTTGCGAGATTGAGCAGCAATTGGGACAAAGCTTGAGCGGCATCGAGAAATTTCGAAAACCACAAGTATCAAAAGTCCTTACTCATTTAAAACCAGTTACCGCTATTATTGCAGCAGAGTAGCTGTCTTAGGTAGCTCATCGTCGAGTTACTCGTGAAGAAGATGGGACTTATTGTCTCTTGGGCATTTTTGAGCTTAGCATGCCCATGATCTATGGGGAAGGGGCGGGAAAGCCCTCTTTTCGGCTGCAGGAAGCTATATACGGTTCTACGCTCGATCAGTCGTTGTTCTTATTTCGCCGACGCGCGGACACAAAAAACCAACCTTCATTAACTGATTCCCCGGCATGTTTTTGCTTAACAATTGGCTTATGCTCTTGTTGGGCGGGGTCGCCCAGGTTCCCCCTGAAAATATCCTACGGGCAACTCATCACGGCAACTAATCGAGCCCTCCAAACTTACGACCGAATCTAGACGACCGTGAAATCCTCTTATGACGTGGTATCAACGACTCTTCAGTTGCTAGACTATAATGATGTGCGTTGCAAACTGGTATTATTTGATGAGTCACTTCGTAAATATCTATTGCCCTCTTATGTTACGGTGCTTAATTGCGCCTTGGATCATTACAAAGGCAGTGCTATAGTGTCATGTAATGACATCACATCATCAGTCACTTGATAACATCATTAGTCACTTAGTCACATGACCTACAAACAGGAGTCACCTACTACTTTCTTGCAGACATTAGCACCCTAGTCTCTTAGATAGCTTCATATATTTTACACTTTAAATAAGTCTCTACTATAAATCAAATTATTATATTATACCATACTAATTTTAAAAATATTATATATTTTAAACCACTTATATATTTTAAGCTATTATATAATAGCTAGCAATTGTTTTTTTTAACGTTTTTAATTTAAAAAAACTTTAATTTTTAACTTATATTATTAATAAGTTTTTTACTATTTAAATATAATATTATATTATACTAAATATATAATTTTTTTTAAAATTTATACTTTTTTTTAATAAAATTATTATTAATATATTATTTTTAATTATAAAAACAAAAAAACAGCGTTAATTTTTTAAAAAATTTACTAAAAAACTTTTAAACAATCTTTAAAAACTTTTTTAAAAATAAACTACTAATATAAAGTAAAAAAAAAAAAAAAAAACAACTTAAAGATTTTTAAAAACGCTTTATTTTATAAAAATTATTAAAACTACTATAAAACCTTAATATTAAACTTTAACTTTTATTTTTTTGTTTAATTAATTTAGTTATACTTTTATTTAATATTTTAATATTAAATTTATTAACACTAAATCTATTAAAACTATTAATCTTATTTATTTTAAAGCTTTTAATATTTTTTAAATTAATATATTATTAGCTTTTTTTTTTTATACTTAATAATTAATAGTTAATTTTATTATTAATAAAAAAAACCAATTAAATTTATATCGTAAAAAAAGTACGCTTAATTAAATTAACTTTAAAACTATAAATATTTTAGTAATAACTTTTATAGTTACTTTTAATTTAAAAAGCATAAAATATTATTTTTTTTAAAAAATTTATATATTTATTATTTTATATAATTAATACCTTAATTATAATAATTATATTATTTTAACTTATAGTAATTAAATTACTTTAACTTAATTTATTTTTATTATTTGCTTAAAAAAAAAAATCCCTTTTATTAACACTTTAATAATAGTAGTTCTTTTTTATACCTTAATAAATATAGCAAAAATTTTCAAAAATATTTTAAAACTTTATTACTTTTTATTTATTTAAAAGTTTTAATATTATTATAGTAAAATTTTTTTTATACCAGTTAGTTATTTTATTTACTTTTATTTTAAAAATATTAAAAATATAAGCTATTTTTATTACTTATTTTTAGCCTTTATATTATAAAACCATTTAATTTACCTTTATTTAATTATTTTTAATACTTTTTTAATATTAATTACTTTTTTTATTTTTTATTTTTTCTTTTTAACCACTTTAATATAAATAAAAAAAAGCAAGTTAAATATAGCTAAGCCTTTAATTTAAAAAGCAAAGCTAAAGCTAATCTAATAAAAGTATTTAAAAAAGATGTTTGTAATTAAGTATTATAGCTAACTTAACCCTTTTAAATATTAAAACAAAATTTTTATTTTATTACACTTTATACTTACTTTAATTATATAAAAAATATAGCTTTTATTTTTAAAGTAATAAATATTATATCTTTTAATAAATACTTTAAGCTTATATTTTATATATTAAATAAAATAGCTTACTAAACTAAATAAGTATTAATATAACTTTTTAATTATTAAATTAAAAAATATTATTTTTAAGTAGTTATTAAGCTAAAATAAGTTATTAAGTTTAAAAAAGCATTTAAAAAGCTTTTAAATTATTTTTTAATTAATTTTACTTATTAATTTTTAGCTTATTTAATATACTTATATTATTTTGCTTAATTTTTATAAAGATTTCTAAAAAAATGCCGTCTTAATAATTTATTTAAAATAATTAAATATAAAATATTAGCTTAATTAAAATAAAATATTATAGTATAACTAATTAACTATAATTTATTTATAGCATTATTATATTATAAAAATTATATAAATATTAAATAAAATTATATTAATTATTTTTTTTATAACTTTTATTTTATTTAAAGATTTTAAAAATATAAAGATAAATAATATTATAAAAGCCTTAATAATATTATAAAGCGTAATTTAATTATAAAAATTAAATATAAGCTTTTTATATATTATAACAGCATAGGCAAGATATACCTTATCCTGCCAGCTAACCTAAAAGGCCGTCATGTTAGCTTGTTGATACATTGCACCGATATAGAAACCGCGGAGGCTCTGTGCCAAAAGGGGGTTATATAGAGGGCGATAATATATAACTATAAGCTGTTTTTAAAAGACATAAAAGTTACGCAGTATTTTAAGTGTTATAAATTTAAATATATAAGAAAGTTTTATAGAAATAAAAGCAAATGCCCCTTATATAGTAGCGCAATATATAAAGGCAAAAAGAAAAAGTGTCCAACCTAAAAAAAATCTAAACTAAAAGTAATAAAGTATATAAATTATAAAGAAGGTTACTTAGCCTTTTTAAAAAAGTGCAAAGTTTTTTAAAGCTAAATAATAATAGCATAAAAGGCATACTAATACTAGCTAATATAGTTTTATATCTAAAGCAAATATAAACTAATAAATTAAAACTAAAGTAATTAATAAAAGGTTTAACTTTAAAAGCGACTAGTATTTAGCCTGCTTATAAAAAAACTAAGATTATACCAACCGGTAGCACTAAAAATAACCTAGTTAGTAATACTAAAGCTTGGCCGCTTTAAGGCAATAAGTACAGCCTTAGTAGCTTTAAAAGCTAAAATATAAGCTTTTTTTTTTAAAAAAGCTAATATATTTAAATTAAATTTAAAAAGGCTTTTTTTTTTTTCTGCTTTAAAAGTACAACTAAATCTAAATAATAAAAAAAATATTTTTATTTTAAGCTAATAAAACTTAACGCCTTATTTTAAAACATTATAAAATTAAGAATATATATAGTAATAGCTTTTAAATTATTAAAAAAATATAATATAATAGCATTATAAAAGCTGCTATTATAAAAAAAAAAAAAAGTAAAATCTTTTTAATTATATTATTTTAAGTTAAGCTAATATAATATAATATATATTAGTTTTAAATATATAGCACTATATATTAATAAGTAAATTACAAGCAATTTATAAGTAAAAAAAGCTAGCTATAACTAAGCAAAAGTAACTTTTTTTTTAGCAAATAAAAAAAAACTAGCTATTATATAGTTAGTATATATAAAGTTAAATTTAAGCAAAAATAAAGTAAGCTTAATAATTAAACTTAAAAAAAAAATAAATTAAAAGTAAAATATAGTAATAAAAAATATAAATATATACTTACTATTATAAAATAAAAAAAAGAAAACTTTAGCATATTATAAAAAAATCTTAAGCTTAATAAAAGCTTAAAAATTAATTTTTTAAACGCTATATAGTAGCGTTATAAAAAAAAAAAAGTAAAAAATTATTAAAAGGTAAAAAAAAAATAATATAATTAACTTAATATAAGCTAATAAAAAACTTTTAATAAAAATACTTAAAGGCTTAAAATAAGTAAAATTTAATTATATCTTTTAAAGTTTTTAAATTTACAATAAAAAAAACTTAATATTAAGCTTTTAGCTATTTAAAGGCTAAAGCTAAAAAATATTAAATAAAGTATTAATAGTAGTTAAAATATTTAAGTTATAAATATTAAAAAGTTTTAATATAATAATAAATATAAATAAATATATTAAGTATTTAATAATAAAACTAATTAAAATAACAAATATAATAGCTTTAAAAAAAAAAGCTATAGTAAAAAAAGCAGCTTTATAGTAGTTATAAAAGATTTAAAAAGCTATAAAAAAAGCTAAAAAAAAAGAAAAAAAGTATTATAAAATAATATCTTAGTACTAAAAAAAAAAAGCGACTAAAGCAAAAGTAAAACAAAAGCAAATTATTTATAAAAAACAGCAAAAATAGTAGCAACAAAGTATAGCAAAAGCTTTAAAAAACAATTTAAAACTTTAAACTTTAAAAAAGTAAGCGTACTTTAAAAGCTAAGCCTTTTTAATAAAAAAAAGTTTTTTAAACCTTAAAAAAAGAAAAAAGTAAGTAATTACTTATATAAAAAAGGCAAAAGTACTAGCAGTTAAGTTTTTTTCTACTTTAAAAATCAATTTATTAAACCTAAAAAAGTAAAAAAAGGCCGCAAAATACTTATTTAAAATATAAAAAAAGATTAAAATAAAAAAAATTAAAAAAATCTTAAAAAAAGCTAAACTTTAAAAAGCGCTAAAAAATAACCTTTTACTAATAAGATTTTTAAAAGCATATAAGTAAAAAGTTATAAAAGTAATAGCAATATTAGCTTAATAAAGTTTTATATACAAATACTACTTAAAACAGCTTTAAAACATAGTTGTAATAGTTTTAATAAAACTAAAAAAAATTTTAAAAAAGCTTAAAAAGCTTAATAGCTATAAGCTAATCTTATTATTTAGCACAATAAGCAAAATAATTAAAAAAATAGTAAATATATATATTTTAGCTATAGTAAAAAAGTTTATATTATTATTAAAAAAGCAAATAAAAAATAAATTATAAAAATCTATAAAATTAGCAATTAAAGCTATAATAAAAGTAATTTATAATAGCTAAAAGCATAATTTAATATTAATACTATTATAGCTAAATATTTTAAAAACTTTTAATATAGTAAACTATATAAAGCTATTAAAAATGCTATAAAAAAAAGGCTTTTTTTAATAAATTTAAAACTAGCTTTAAAGCTACCTTATAAAACAAATAATAATATTATTATTTAATAGCAAAAGCATAATAAAAAAGGTTTTAACTATAAGTATACTATAAAAATCTTTATTATTACTAATATTATTTTTGCTATATATAACTACTTTATATAAAAAATTAATAAAAAAAAAGCTAGTTATAATAAGGTTTATAAATAATATAAACTTTATAGTAACAAAGCTAAGTATAAAAAAAAACTATAAGCGTTTAGCGTAAGTATATATAAAATATAAAAGCTAAACAATATAATATAAAATAAATTTTAATTTAGCAAAAAGCAAACTAATATACTTTATAAGATAATATAAAGCCAATTTTACCTTAATTTAGCTAGAAAATATATAAATTAAATCAAAAAAAAGTATACGCTTTTTAAAAATATAGCTAAACTATAAACTAAAATAATATTACTACTTAAAAAAACTTTAATAAAAATTTAAACACTAAAATTTTACTTTAATAAGATTAGCTGTTACTATATAAAGGTATAATATACCTAAAGTAAAAAAAATTTATATAAAAATAATTTAAAACATAATTATATATAATTTATTTATATAATATAAGCTTAATAAAAACTAAATAAAAAAAATAATAAAAAACTTAACTAAAAAACAATTAAAGTACTTTAAAGTAATTAAAAAAGCGTATAAAACAACTTTAATTTATTTTTTAAAGTTAAAATTAAGCTACTTTTTTTTTTATACCTATTTAAATACTAAGTTATATAATTTTAAAAGCAAATTAGTAATTTTAAACAAAAAAAAAACTATTTAAAAAAAAGTTAGATATTTAGTTTTAAAAAAAAATATAATTAAAAACAAAAGCAAAAAGCAAGTAAAATAAAAGCAAATAAAGTTACTACTAAAAAAAACCTAGTAAAATATACAATAAATAATTAAAAGTAGCATAAAAAAAAAGAAATAAGTAGAAAAATAGTAAGGCTAAAATATAACAAAAAAGGCTTTAAAAAAATATTAGCTTAAAAAATAAAACAAAGCTAACAATAAAGCAAAAAAAGGCCAAAGCTTAGCAACATTAGCTTTAGCAACAAAAAAACTACTAAAAAAAACTAAAAAAACTTACTTAATAAATATAGCAAACTTTTATTACAAACTTTAAAAATATAAAGCTTTAGCTTTACTATAAATTTATATAAAAACATTAAAGCTAAAAGCTTTTTTTTTTTAAAAAAAGGTGCTAAATATAGCTATATTTTTTTATAACTACATAAAAAATAAAAAAATAGCGTTATATAAATTTTTATATTGCTTAAAACTTAAAAAAAAAAAAACTAACCTAACTATTTAGCTTTATAGCCTTTTTACTACTAGTTTAAACTATAATTAAACTATAAGCAGCCTAAAAGTAGCTTATAAAATAGTACGCTAATTTTTAGCCTAAAGCCTACTACCTATATATAAAGTGGCTTAAACACTAGCAAAAAACAAAAAAATATAATAAAAGCAAAAAAAATAAGTTTTAAAAATAATATAATAACAAACTATAGCTAATAGTATACTAGTAGCAACTAATAAAACAAAAAGACATAAAGCTTAAAAAGCCGCACCTTTTTTTACTTTTTTTTTTTTTCTTTTTTTTTTTTTTTTTAACTAAAAACTACTAAAGCGTAATAAGGCCTCTAGTTAGAGATCTAAAGCGAAACCGTAAACGCTTTAAAAGCGTTCCAACTAAAAAGCAAAAAGTTTTCGCTTAAGTTTCCTGGTTTTACTTTTAATTATTAAAAGGCAAGCGTACTAAATGCTTAATATATTTAAATCAAAGTTTAAATAGTATTATATAAGCATAATAAAATATAACTAATAATATATATTATAATATAAAGCTAATTTTTTTTTATATATTTAAGTTAAATTATTTAGCTTTTTATTATAATGTAACTAATATTATAAATAATTTTATTATTAATATTTTATTAAATTTTAAGTCTTTTAAAGTAAAGTAATTTATAGCCTTTTTAAACACTAAAAAAAAATTGCTTTTTAATAATCTTACTTTTTTTAAAAAAAAAATAAAAAAAAGATTTAGCAAAAATTATAATATTATAATATAAAAAAAAAATAAAATTATATATTTTTTTAAAAATAAAAATACTTTTTTTGCTAATAACTATTTAAATAAAAAAATTAAATAGTATAATAAAATAAAATTTTTTATTAAAAACTAATAAGTATTATAAGTATATAATAGCTTAAATAAATAATTTAAAACTTAAATTATTATAAAATAAACTTAAATAAATATTATAATAAATTTTTGCAACTAAATTATAAAAAACTATAAAGCTATATATTAAAAGTTTAAATAATATAAAGCTTAAATATTTATTTAAAAAAAGCTTATTAAAAAAAACTTTAAGTAAATTTAAAAGGTAAAAAACCTTATTTTTTTTTAATAGCAAAATTAAAATTAATATTAAAAATAATCTTAAAAAGCTACTTTAATTAGTTTAATAATTATATTATTTTAGTTTTTTTAGTCTTTAATAAAAGTAATAAAACTTACGCTTAAAACTACTAATAATAATATAGAAAATAATGTTAATAGCTAAGTTAAACTAAGTAATTATAATAATTAAAATTCTAGCAATAACCTTAGCAACTGCTAAAATAATAGCAATAAATAAAATTTTAATAATTATAACAATAATAACTTTATTAAAAATAATAATTAAAAATATAAAAACTTTAATAATAATGCTGTTTTTAATTAAATAAAAAATAATTAAATTAATACCTAAAAGTTTTATATTATAATAATCTTTTTTATAAATAATTAATTTTATATTTAAAATAATAATATTTATAAAATATTTTAACTTTTAAAAATAAATAATAAAAGCTTTAATATTTTAAAATAAATAAAGTTTTTTTAATTATTTTTTAAGTATTTTATATTTTTTTTAGCTTTTTTTATACTTAAAAAAACCAAACTAAGTAGTAATTTTACTGCTAACTTAAAAAATATTTAAAGCAAACGCTTAAAAAAAACATTTTATTAACTTAAAAATAAAATTAATTAGTTTTTTATTTACTTATTATTATTAATATTGCTAACGCTACTAATTTAATATATATTAATAAAAAATATATTGCTACTTTATTATATACTTTTATTATTAATAAATATATTAACCTATAAATATTAAATTTAACTTTTTTTAAAAAAATAATATTTTTTAACCTTTTAATTACAAATTTTTATTATTATAATAATTTTAATAATCTACTTAATTTCTTTTATTATAATATTAAAAATTTATTAAACTTTTTTAACTTAAAAAACGAAAAAATCTTAGCACTACTTTTGTTTATAAATAAAGCATTAAAGTGCTTTAAAATTTAAAAAGCTAACACTTTTAGTTATGCTAAAAAAATAAAGTTTTTATATTTTATTAATAATAAAAAATATATTTAAACTAATATAGTATATTTTTAAGTGTTTAACCATATTAATCTATTAAAAAGTTTTACTAAAGTATATATAAACACTTATTTTTTTATAAGTATTATATTATATTAATTTTATATAAAATATTACTTTAAGATTTTTATTAATAAACTAATTAAATTAATATATATTAGTAGTATAAGTAGAAAAAAAGCTATAATTATTTATATTATAAAAGTTTTAATTATTATGTTAAATATAAACAAAAGGCTATAAAAAAAAAACATATAAGTTTACTTTATTAATAACTTATAACTAAGTTATATTATTAGCTTAAAATTTCTTAAAACTTATTAACTTTATATTAAACAAAAAAAGCTTTTTAAGTAACAAGCTTTTTTGCTAATAAACTTAAGCTTTATAAATAAAAAACTTATTTTATTTTTGCTATAAATAATTATAAGGTAAAACTAGGTTATAATATATTAGTAATAATATAACACTTATACTTTTTATTTAAATTAAATAATTATTTTATTTTACCTTGTTTTATTACTAGCTTTTATATAAGTATATATAGATTTATTTTTAATGCTATTTTTAATAAATAAAATAAAGCCTTTTTATTTTTTAATTTAAACACTAAATTAATTTTAATTTAAAAAAAAAATTAATTAAGCATTATTAAACCTTATAAAATTAATACTAACTATAAAATATAGCTTACTTATAAGGCTAATAAAGTACCTTATATAATTAGCCTTATAAAAGTAATTAAAGTATATAAAAATAAGGAAAAAAATAAAGAAAATAAAAAATATAGTAATAAATACCTTTTTATAATATTAAACCCTACTTTTAAAAGCAACTTTAAATAAGTTAACATATTAAAAGTTAATATCTTTAAAAATTAGCTGCTAAAAGTTATTAATAAATTAAAAAATATTTTTAATAAGTTAAGTAAACTATTTTATAACAAACTTAAATAATTTAATAACGGTATTAAAATAGCTATTAAGTTTAAAAATAACGCTAATTTAAAAGGATTTTACTAATGTTTTTATTAATATTTTTATAAAAATAAAAAAGCTATAAATTTGATTTTAAATCCTTTGTGTAATTATAAAGTTGTTAAAAATATTCCCTTTAAATAGTTAGTTTTAATTATATCTTTTGCTTTTATTATTTAAAACAAATAAAAGCTATATATTATAGTAAATTTTTATAAAGTTAATATAAAGATAATTAGTAATATATATTCTTTTTTAAAATAAAATAATATATTTAAAATATTATATAGTTTAATTATATTTATAATTATAAATATTTTTAAAAGATTTTTTTAACAGCTTATCTTTGCTAGCAATAAATAAAAAATAGCCTTTAGTATATTATATTATAAATATAAATAATTTATAATAGCAATTATAAAACTTAAAATATTTTTAAGTTTTTTTTAGTATAAAATAAAAAATATTTTTATACCTTACTTTTAGTAATTTATTTTTATATATATTAATAATATTATTATTTATTTTTATAATATTAAAAACTATTTTAAGTAACTTAATAGCGTGTTTATAATATTTAAAGCTTTTAATTGTACTTTATTTTTTTTTAAATATTATTTTTATTAATATAAACTAAAAGCATTAAAAGTATATATTTTACGTTTTAGCTTAAGCATTATAAAAAAAAAAACAGTAGTAATATATAAATTAAAAATATTAAAAACTTTATATAAACTTAAATAAGGTTTAAGCTTTATAAGATTTTAGCAAAACTAAATATATTACTTTATAAGTATTTTAGTTTTTTTTAATAATATAAAAACACTAAGATTTTATAATTATTAAATAAAAGCCAACCTTATTAAATGCTAATATATTTAAAGATATATATTATTTTATATTTTTAAACTACTTAGCTTAAATATAGCTAGCAAAATTACGTTTAAAGTTTAAAAAAAATACTAAAAACTTATTAAGCGTATTTTTATTTTATAAAAACAAGCTAAAAAGGCATAAAAAATATTAGAAATTAAATTATATAAAGTAGTTAACTTAGTATACCTTAATTATATAAAACCGTTTATACTTTATATTAATTTTAGCCGTTTATATAGCGTTAATATTATATTATACCAAATTTAACCCAATAAAAAGCTTCGCTTTATTTTATTTCTATTTAAAATACTTAAGCTAACTAAAACAAAATTTAATATTTATAAAATTAAGACTTTTAAATTAATTTAAATACTTAAAAAATTAATATATATTTTTAATTATAGTAATATTTAGGTTTATACTAATTATAATATAATAATTTAATCTTTTATAAATGCTAATAATAAACTTAAAGTTTTTAACTGTTTATGTAAATAATAAATATTTTTTTTTTAATTTATATATAAACTTAAAATTATATATGTTTTTAAAAGCTTTTTAATAAATGTTAATATATTATTTAAATTATTAAAGTATAAGCTTAGTAAGCTTATTAATATATACTTTATAATATAAGCTTTTATAATTATATATATATAAACTAAATAATATAACTTAAAAAATAAGTTTAATCTTTAAAAACCTTTATTATAATTAGCCTTTAACTTTTAAAACGCTATTATTTCCTAATAATGATTAAAACTACTACTTAATAATAATAAATTATTTTTACAAGCAAAAATACGCTTAAAAAATCTAAATAAAATTATAACCGCTTTTTTATATATATTTAAAATATTATATAATGCTTTTATAATAGTATACAAAAAAAAAAATTATTTAAAGTAATATATAAGCGCTTATAAAATTAATTAAAAAAAAACTAATAAAATAGCAAACTTTTAATATTAATGTTTTATTTATTTTATATTAACTTAATTACTAAGCTTATATACTTTATAAACCCCTTAAGAAATTAACTTGCTGTTTTATTTTTATAAAAACTAATAGTTTTATATATAATATATAATAATTAAGTTTATATTAGTATTTAATAAATATATTAATATTTTTAGTTTTTTATATTTTTTTAAAATATAAAGGCTTTTATTATTAATTATATATTATATTTATATTTTTAATATATTATAACTAAAAAAAATACTTAAAAACTATATAATAATTTAATTTTTATTAATATGCTTATTATTTTAATTTTGGTTTTATGTCTTAATTTTATTGTTAGCCTTTTAGTTTTTAAAAACAAAAATAACGTAATACTTTTTATTATAAATAAAACGTTTAAAGTAATTAAAACAATTATTAAAGCTATAACTTATAACATAAAAAACTAGGCTAAACTTTATATATAGTATATATATATAAATTAAAGCTTGCTTAATACCTTTATATTAAATATAAATAATAAGTTTATTAGCGCTTTTTAAATAATATTATATAAAGCTATTAATATAAATATAAAGGTTACTATAGCTTACCACTATTTAGCGAATAAATAAGCAAAGCGTATAATATAAATATATATAAATAGTATAATATTTTTATTTAAAGCTAAACTTAATTTTAATAACTAAAAGTTATATTTATTTTATATTATTTATTATTTTAATATATTAATATTTGTTATAATATTATAGTTTTTTTATAAGATATTATATAAATAAAAACTAAAAACCTTTTTGCTAATAAATTATTTTTTTAGTAAAAGTTTTAAACTTATATAGCAAACACTTAAATAAAAAGCAATAAATACTATAAAACTTACTTAAATTAAAATAAAGTTATATTATAATAGTTAATATAAAGATTTTTTAGTTTTAACAACAAATAATATAATATATATTAAATTAAGTAAACTTAAAAAAACAAGCTACCACCTTAATTACTAAATAAAACTTAGTTTTTAAAAAATCGGATTATTTTTTATTAAAAAGGTTATTAATGCCTAAAAATATAAGTTAAAGCTTTTATACTAGCTTAAATAAAATAAAAATATTGTTATTAAAAACCTAGTTTTAGTTATTTTAAATAAGTTTAACTAACTTTAACTAAAGCTTAGTAATATAATAAAAAATAGCATTAAAAAGTTTATTATTAAAATTATAAAAAATTACGCCTAAATAAAAAGATTAAGCAATTAGTTTACTTAATTATACTATAAAATAAAACAAATAGATTATAAAAAAAAAACATAAAAACTAGCTTTTATTTTATAAATTAACGTTTTTAAATTACTTAAAAAATATTATACTTATATTAAAACTATAATATTTTATATAAATATATATTTAATATTTATATCTATTTTATTTAATATAAATTTTTAATATAAATATAAATAAATATATAAGTATATTAAAATACATTAGCAACTACAGGTGCTTATAAAAGGGGTGTAGCCCCCTAACTACAGCCCTACCAGCAAGGCTAGCAGTTATTACAGGTGGCGTATATACCACACCTATATAAGCCACCTATAAGTGGCTTATAGTGGCTATAAGTAATATATATACAGGGCTAAGGACCCCTAGCAAGGTTAATACAAGGCTAAGGACCCCCCTAAGCCTACTAGCACTACGCTAAGTAAAAAAGGGACCTACTAAGGTAATTAATTTAAAGTAACGCCTTATAACTAACTTATTATAAAGGTTATCTTTTATATAAAGGTTTATCTTTTATAAAAGGGTTTTATATAACTAAGGTTAACTTTATTATAATTTACTATAATTTATTATAAAGCCAAAGGTTTTAAGTAGTTTAAGCGCTAAAAATAGTTTATATATATAGCGCTTTTTGCTATATTTAATAAATAAAATTTTAGTTAAGCAAGCAATATACTTTTACTTTTTCTTTTATATTACTTTATTTATAATAAATATTATTTATTATAAATCTTTTGCTTTTAACACTATTAATAAGCTTATTTTTATTATAACTTAAGTGCTTTTTTAAATATTAGTATTTTATATTAATATATAAAACTACTTTTAATAAGTTATAAGCTTAATATAATATTTTGCTAAAATTAGTTATTATTATTATTTACTTTTATAATATAAAGCGTTTATTTTTTATTATAATAATCTTTCTTTTTTATACTACTTTTTATATTATTATTTATAGTGCTTTTAGCATTATAAATTACTATAATAGCTACTTTTTTAAATATATTTAATACCTTTAATAATAAAAATAATTTTTTTATATTAAACTAAATATAAAAGTTTATTAAAAGTATATAAAGCTTATAAAGCTTTTAAACTAGCTTATAATAATAACTATAAGCTTAAAATAATTAGTTTAATATTACTATTTATATTAATAAAACAATATTGTTGAAATACACTGGCAACTGCAGGTGCTTATAGGGGGGGTGTAGCCCCCTAGCTGCAGCCCTGCCAGCAAGGCTAGCAGTCATTACAGGTGGCGTACATGCCACACCTGTATAAGCCACCTACAGGTGGCTTATAGTGGCTACAGGTGACGTATATATAGGGCTAGGGACCCCTAGGGACCCCCTAGGGACCCCTAGCAAGGTTGATACAGGGCTAGGGACCCCCCTGGGCCTACTAGCACCACGCTAAGTAAAGGGGGGACCCACTAGGGTAATCAGTCTAGGGTAACGCCCCACAACTAACCTATTGTAGGGGTCATCCCCTGTATAGGGGTTCATCCCCTGTAAAGGGGTCCTGTATAGCCGAGGTTAACTCCACTGTAATCCACTGTAATCCACTGTAAAGCCGAGGGTTTTAGGTGGTCCAAGCGCTGGAAATGGTCTATATATACAGCGCTTTCCGCTGTATTCAACAGATAGAATTCTAGTCAAGCAAGCAATACACTCCTACCTTCTCCCCTATATTACCTCACTTATAGTGGATATTATCCACTATAAATTCCTTGCTTCCAGCACTGTTAGTGAGCCCACTTCCACTGTAGCCTAGGTCCCCCCTTTGGATATTAGCATTTTATGCTAGTATACAAAACCACCTTTAATAGGTTATGAGCCCGGCATAACGTTCTGCCGGGACCAGCTATCACTGCTGTTTACCTCCGTAATATAGGGCGTTCATCCCTTATTACAGCGATCCCTCCCCCCTGTACCACTCTCCGTACTGTTATTTATAGTGCTTTTAGCACTGTAAATCACTGTAATGGCTACCCTTCCAGACGCACCTAATACCTCTGATGATGAGGATAACTCCCCTACATCAGACCAGATACAGGAGCTTATTAGGGGCATACAGGGCCTACAGGGCTTTCAAACCAGCCTACAACAACAACTACAGGCCCAGAATAACCAGTTTAACACCGCTATTCGCGCTATTACCACTAGTATTCAACGCCTAGAAACCCGTTACAACGCTGGCAACCGCCCTACACCCCCTGAAAACACCCCTACAGCCTCTACTGGAGAGCCTATGGCAACCTTTACTGCCCCTTCTATAATACAGGGGCAGTTAGGTAGAGAAATCGCTAAAAGGATCAACAACTTCCCTGAACCTCAGCGCCTAAAAGGCCCTGAAAACTTCGATCAATGGACCCAGGCACTCACTATAGTCTTTAGGGCTATAGGGATTCCAACGTTTATAGAGGACCCCACTGTATTACAGGCCTTCAACGACCCTGATCAAGCCGTTGTTTTACTGCTATTACGGGACAGCTTAGGCCCTATAGCACAGGCTAACATAGCCTATATTCACGACCCTGTAAAGGCGTTTCAAACGCTTTTAACCCTCTATAAACCCAACGACGACAGCACTAGAGATCTTCTCTATAGGGCCTTTCACACCCTAAAGTTCTCTCGGGGCACTGATCTCAGCACCTTTAACGCTAAATTCAGCAGTATTACTGCCCGTTTAGCGGAGAAGGGTGCTGTAGTCAACCAAATCGATCAGTGTAATAACTACCTAAGGGCCCTAGAAGACTCCTGTACAGCGTGGGTAAATCAGATGCGGCAGACTATTCGAACCCTTCGATCAGCACTTACACCTACTGCAACTACAGCGGGGTTGCCCCCTGTAATTACAGTGGAGTTCTTGATGGCAGATGCCCTGCAAGATCAACGAAACAGTGCCAAATCGACGAATCCTCACCTGAAACCCCTAACAACACTGTCAACCAGGTGGATAAACCCCTAGACACCCCCTTAAACCCTTTCGAGGTAGGGGTGGTAAAAGGATCGGTGGACCACCTAGGTCTCCAACTAAACCCACTGAAGAGTCCACTAAAAACACCGCCAACACATCCTTTTTAGTGAACTACAGCGCTACCCCTTCTGCGCCTTCAGTGAACATGGTGTCGTTTACCCTAGAAACCCCTGATCAACGGGTTGATTCAGCGCAGTTAGTGGACTCAAAACCCCTAGCACACGCTATAGGATTCCCTGGCTGTACGATACAGGCAGTACAGTGCATATCTCCAACAGCCTTCACTGGTTTAGCACCTACGTCGAATTTACAGGGGACGTTTCCTGTGATAACGGCTGGTGGACCACTAAAACCACACGGTAAAGGCACTGTTCAGCTAAAACCTCACTGTTTTGGCAACAAATACAGCACTCTTAAGCTAAAGAACGTGCTATATATACCGGAATTCAGTGTTAACATCATTTCCGGAGCGTTACACTACCAGTCGGGGGTCCCTCAGGGGACTTAGGCTAGTTGATAGCGAGGGCAGCGCCCTAGCAACGCTGAAGTTTATGGATTTAGGCTTCTATCTTACCCTGGAAGGCGATTCTCAGCATCCACCACAACACCTACCTGCTACCCGTAGCAACGTAATACAGGGCAGTCACCTGAAGGCGACTCATCCCCTAAATTACAGGTGTTACAAGGCACTACAACGCCTGAAACTTCCGATATAGCGGGTGGTTTATCCCCTATAATCGAGAAAACGGTGGATTTAGAGATCCCTGACGTAGTTGAGGGCAACCTCCTACAGGGTGGCAACCCGGAGGGCAGCACACCCTTAGAAGCACCTAAACCCTCTAGGCTTCTAAAATCAGCTATGCTTTGGCACTGCAGGCTAGGGCATATAGGGCTTTCACTGCTGAAAAAGACCGCTAAAATCACTACAGGGCTCCCAAGCTTTGATTCCATTAGTGAAAAGGACTTTTTCTGCGAGAAGTGCGCTATAAACAAGGCTACTAGACGCTTAACCTTCACTGAAGTTAGCGATCCACCTATCGCCTTAGGTGTTATAGTGGGTGATTTATTCACTATAAAGCCTGTACCGCACTCTCGAACCCCTACATTTTGATTCTAGTGGAACGAAAACGCGTTACCGCTGGATTCAACTGCTGAAAGATAAATCAGCAACCACTGTTCACACTGCTATAAAGGGGTATTTAGGGGTCTAAAAACCGCTACAACCGCTATCCAGCTCACTTTCACTTCGATTCAGGCACTGAAGTGGATAACAGCCTTGTTGGTGACTGGTTACAGGCTAAAGGCATCAGTTTTAGCACCTCTAGCCCCTATACGCATGAACAAAACGGCCTAGCAGAACGATCTATTAGGGTAATTCTCGATCGCCTACGAACTACCCTACAGGCCTCCGGGCTACCACTATACCTTTGGTGTTACGTTATAGCGCCTATAGTGGACTTGATCAACCGTACAGGGGTTACCAACAGAGATTTAACCCCTCAGCTGCTACGTGATGAGCTAGAACCCGATTTAGCACCTCACATGCCCTCCCTCACCCGCTATAAAGTTATAGGCTCTAGGTGCCTATTAACTATACCCCACGAGTCACGGGTTAAAGCCTATAAGCTTGCCGAACGCGCTGAATATGGCAGGATTTTAGCAGTGATTAGCACTAAAACCTACCTGGTTTACGTACCTAAACGTCACCTAATCACTCAGTCTGCAACGCTAAGGCTGCTGGAAACGCCAATTCCAGCAGACGAAGCCCCTATTAACAGCGAGACTCCTCTACCAGAGGACCTACCCGGCACGGACCCACCCGAGACCCACCTACCCCTTAGCGAATCTACCCCTGATGATGACTTTTGGTCACATACACCACCTGTTACAGGGGACTTAGAGGGCGCTACACCCACTGAAGCACTAGATTTAAGGGGGGTAATAACGCCTACACCTTTTGTTTTTCCACCAAATCCAGCTATTTCAGTGGAACTGCCCCCTATTCCACTAGAATCTAGGGCAGAATACAGGGTAGTAGATGACGATTTAGAGGGCGATCCAATGGATCTAGACCCCACTGAACCTTCTGTAAATTCAGTGGTTCAAGGCATTGTTTATGCCACTACAGCTGCCCTAAGAGAGCCTAACACGCTAAAACAGGCGTTGAAAACGCCTGAAGGTCCCCTATGGTTACAGGCAGTTAGGTCTGAATTTCAACAGCTATTAGAATTTGGAGCCTTCCGTTTTCTACCTGCTAAAGACCTTGAAAAACGCCCTATAAGTAGCCGCTGGGTGCTAAAACGCAAGCTAGACCAGCAGGGATCAATCGCTAAATATAAGGCTAGATTCGTTGTTGGGGCTTCGAACAGGCCCCTGGCACTGATTTTACAGAGACCTTTGCAGCCACTGCTATCCCACCTACCTGGCGAATTCTGCTAGCTTTAGCGGCTATTAGGGACTGGGAAATCGAGCAAATCGATTTTATAGGGCCTTTCTCAACGGTGACCTCACTGAAACCCTCTATATCAGACCCCAGAAGGCCTAGGGATTATTCTAGAAGACCCTAAAATTCTAGAATTAGCGATTCAGCATGGGTATAAGCCTGGATTACAGCAGGTTCTCCAGCTGCTACAGGCCCTATACGGCCTAAAGCAGGCCCCTAGACAGTGGCAAGAAAAGCTATTTCAGCTACTAGAAAGCCTGAATTTTAGGCCTCTAGTTAGTGATGCCTCCGTACACTACGAGGCAACTTCAGGCACTTTTATAGTGACTTACGTTGATGACTGCCTGCTAATTGGCCCGGATATCCACTATATCCAAGGCCTAAAACCAAAATCAACGCTGTATACAGCATCGAAGACCGAGGCCCTGTAGCCTGGTTTTAGGTGCTGAAATCAAGCGTGATAGGCCTGGCCGTAGGCTATATTTACAGCAGCCTCAGTACATCGAACAAGCCCTAAAGAAGCTAAAATTAGAGGATATTAAACCCACTAGAATTCCGCTACAGCCTGGAATTACAAGGCTGAAGGAGTACGGGTCCCCACTAGCACCCACTGAAGCTCACTACTATTTAGTGCTTGTAGGGACTGCAAACTACCTAATGTGGATCACTAGGCCTGATATAGCGTTTGCCTGCCAATGGCTAGCTACCCACATGCAGCACCCCTGTAAACTGCACCTTACAGCAGGTATAGGGCTATTTAAGTACCTAAAAGGCACTATAAAATTAGCCTTAGTGTTTGGGAATTCAGGGGCTTTGTACCCCTAGCGGAACCCTTAGCCACCTACCTACAGTCCTTAGTGATAGTGACTACGCTGGGTGCCCTAAGACCGCTAAATCCACCTGGGATATGCTGTTACAGTGGCTGGGGCCGCTGTAAGTTGGAAGGCTAAAAGGGCTAGCACAGTAGCCCTTTCAACACTAGAAGCTGAATATATAGCACTCACGGAGGCTGTAAAAGAAGCTCAGTGGTTGAAAGGCCTCTATAACGAGATCCAGCTACCAATTTCAGGGCCTATAGTGGTATACAGCGATAATACAGGGGCTATAGCAACCGCTAAAGACCCTAAACACCACCAACGCACTAAACACACCCTTGTAAAATTCCAGTTCACCAGGGATGCTTATAGGGCTCAGTTAGTGGATATACGCTATATTCCTACCACTGAAATGGTAGCTGATGGGCTAAAGGCCCTAACACCCGCTAAACAGACTGATTTCCAGCGGATGTTAGGCCTGTTAGCTAGCACCCTAGTTGAGAGGGCGTGTTGAAATACACTGGCAACTGCAGGTGCTTATAGGGGGTGTAGCCCCTAGCTGCAGCCCTGCCAGCAAGGCTAGCAGTCATTACAGGTGGCGTACATGCCACACCTGTATAAGCCACCTGGTGGCTTATAGTGGCTACAGGTGACGTATATATAGGGCTAGGGACCCCTAGGGACCCCTAGGGACCCCTAGCAAGGTTGATACAGGGCTAGGGACCCCCTGGGCCTACTAGCACCACGCTAAGTAAAGGGGGACCCACTAGGGTAATCAGTCTAGGGTAACGCCCCACAACTAACCTATTGTAGGGGTCATCCCCTGTATAGGGGTTCATCCCCTGTAAAGGGGTCCTGTATAGCCGAGGTTAACTCCACTGTAATCCACTGTAA
Source organism: Xylaria hypoxylon (assembly GCA_902806585.1). Classification (NCBI taxonomy): domain Eukaryota; kingdom Fungi; phylum Ascomycota; class Sordariomycetes; order Xylariales; family Xylariaceae; genus Xylaria; species Xylaria hypoxylon. Next base: position 2,166,007 of record CADCXB010000010.1, read on the forward strand.
TCCACTGTAAAGCCGAGGGTTTTAGGTGGTCCAAGCGCTGGAAATGGTCTATATATACAGCGCTTTCCGCTGTATTCAACAGATAGAATTCTAGTCAAGCAAGCAATACACTCCTACCTTCTCCCCTATATTACCTCACTTATAGTGGATATTATCCACTATAAATTCCTTGCTTCCAGCACTGTTAGTGAGCCCACTTCCACTGTAGCCTAGGTCCCCCTTTGGATATTAGCATTTTATGCTAGTATACAAAACCACCTTTAATATTACTATTAATATTTAATACTTAAAAACTTATTATAATATTAATAACTACTTTATACCTTTTAAAAACACTTTTATACCTTTTATTAAAAAGCTTATAGCAACCTTTATTATTTTTTTTATAATATAAAAGTAGTTAAATAAAAAATCGCTAAAAAATTAATAACTTTTTAAACCTTAGCGTTTAAAAGGCCTTAAAAACTTAAATTAATAAACTTAAGTATTTACTATAATTTTTAAAGCTATAAAAATTCTAACGTTTATAAAAGACCTTATTATATTATAAGCTTTTAATAATTTTAATTAAGCTATTATTTTATTATTATTATAAAATAACTTAAGCTTTATAGCATAAATTAATATAGCTTATATTTATAACCTTATAAAAGCGTTTTAAATGCTTTTAACCTTTTATAAACCTAATAATAATAATATTAAAAATCTTTTTTATAAAGCTTTTTATACTTTAAAGTTTTTTTAAAGCATTAATCTTAGTATTTTTAACACTAAATTTAGTAGTATTACTACTTATTTAGCAAAAAAAAATGCTATAATTAACTAAATTAATTAATATAATAATTATTTAAAGGCCTTAAAAAACTTTTATATAGCATAAATAAATTAAATATAATAAATTATTTAAATTTTTTAATTAATATTTATATTTATTATAACTATAATAAAATTACTTTTTATAATTATAATAAAGTTTTTAATAGCAAATGTTTTATAAAATCAATAAAATAATATTAAATTAATAAATCTTTACTTAAAACCTTTTAATAATATTATTAACTAAATAAATAAACCTTTTAAACACTTTTTTAAACCTTTTTAAAATAAAAGTAATAAAAAAATTAATAAACTATTTAAGTTTTTAATTAAACTTATTAAAAACTTTATTAAAAATATTACTAATATATTTTTTTTAATAAACTATAGCGCTTTTTTTTTTATGCTTTTAATAAACATAATATTATTTACTTTAAAATCTTTTAATTAATAAGTTAATTTAATATAATTAATAAACTTAAAACCTTTTAATATATACTATAAAATTTTTTAGCTATATAATATAAGCAATATAATATATATTTTTAATAGCTTTTACTAGTTTAATATTTATATTAAATTTATAAAAGATGTTTTTTTTGTAATAATAGCTAATAAACTATTAAAACTATATAATAAAGGTATTATTAAGCTAAAACTTTATTATTTTAGCACTAAATATAATACTTTTAAGCTATTAAATATACTATATATACTAGAATTTAATATTAATATTATTTTTAAAGCGTTATACTATTAATTAAAAAGGTTTTTTAAAAGATTTAAGCTAGTTAATAGTAAAAGCAACGCTTTAACAACATTAAAGTTTATAAATTTAAGCTTTTATTTTACTTTAAAAAGCAATTTTTAATACTTATTATAATATTTACTTATTACTTATAGTAATATAATATAAAATAATTACTTAAAAAACAACTTATTTTTTAAATTATAAGTATTATAAAATATTACAACATTTAAAACTTTTAATATAATAAGTGGCTTATTTTTTATAATTAAAAAAACAATAGATTTAAAGATTTTTAATATAATTAAAAGCAACCTTTTATAAAGTAGCAACTTAAAAAGTAATATACTTTTAAAAGCACTTAAACCTTTTAAGCTTTTAAAATTAGCTATGCTTTAGCACTATAAGCTAAAGTATATAAAGCTTTTACTACTAAAAAAAACCGCTAAAATTACTATAAGGCTTTTAAGCTTTAATTTTATTAATAAAAAAGACTTTTTTTATAAAAAGTACACTATAAACAAAATTACTAAGCATTTAATTTTTATTAAAGTTAGCAATCTATTTATTGCTTTAAGTATTATAATAGGTGATTTATTTATTATAAAGCTTATATTACACTTTTAAACCTTTTATATTTTAATTTTAATAAAATAAAAAATATATTACTACTAGATTTAACTACTAAAAAATAAATTAGCAACTACTGTTTATATTATTATAAAAAAGGTATTTAAAGGTTTAAAAAACTGCTATAACTACTATTTAGCTTATTTTTACTTTAATTTAAATATTAAAATAAATAATAGTTTTATTAATAATTAGTTATAAGTTAAAAGCATTAGTTTTAATACTTTTAGCTTTTATATATATAAATAAAATAGCTTAATAAAATAATTTATTAAAGTAATTTTTAATTGCTTATAAACTATTTTATAAGCTTTTAAACTATTACTATACCTTTAATACTATATTATAACGCTTATAATAAATTTAATTAATTATATAAAGGTTATTAATAAAGATTTAACTTTTTATTAGTTATTATATAATAAGTTAAAACTTAATTTAATATTTTATATGCTTTTTTTTACTTATTATAAAGTTATAAGCTTTAAATACTTATTAATTATACTTTATAAATTATAAGTTAAAGCTTATAAGCTTGCTAAATATACTAAATATAATAAGATTTTAATAGTAATTAATATTAAAACCTATTTAGTTTATATACTTAAATATTATTTAATTACTTAATTTATAACGCTAAAGCTATTAAAAACGCTAATTTTAGTAAATAAAGCCTTTTTTAATAGCAAAACCTTTTTATTAAAAAATTTACTTAGTATAAACTTATTTAAAACTTATTTACTTTTTAATAAATTTATTTTTAATAATAACTTTTAATTATATATACTACTTGTTATAAAAAACTTAAAAAGTGCTATACTTATTAAAGCACTAAATTTAAAAAAGGTAATAATATTTATACTTTTTGTTTTTTTATTAAATTTAGCTATTTTAATAAAACTACCTTTTATTTTATTAAAATTTAAAGCAAAATATAAAGTAATAAATAATAATTTAAAAAGCAATTTAATAAATTTAAATCTTATTAAACTTTTTATAAATTTAATAGTTTAAAGTATTATTTATACTATTATAGCTGCTTTAAAAAAGCTTAATATATTAAAATAAGCGTTAAAAACGCTTAAAGGTCTTTTATAGTTATAAGCAGTTAGGTTTAAATTTTAATAGCTATTAAAATTTAAAGCCTTTTGTTTTTTATTTGCTAAAAACTTTAAAAAATACTTTATAAATAATTGCTAAGTATTAAAACATAAGTTAAACTAATAAAAATTAATTACTAAATATAAAGCTAAATTTATTATTAAAAGCTTTAAATAAGCTTTTAATACTAATTTTATAAAAACTTTTATAACTACTATTATTTTATTTACTTAATAAATTTTACTAGCTTTAATAACTATTAAAAACTAAAAAATCAAACAAATTAATTTTATAAAAGCTTTTTTTAATAGTAACCTTATTAAAACCTTTTATATTAAACCTTTAAAAAGCTTAAGAATTATTTTAAAAAACCTTAAAATTTTAAAATTAATAATTTAATATAAATATAAGCTTAAATTATAATAGGTTTTTTAGTTACTATAAGCTTTATATAGCTTAAAGCAAGCTTTTAAATAGTAGTAAAAAAAGCTATTTTAGCTACTAAAAAGCTTAAATTTTAAGCCTTTAATTAATAATACCTTTATATATTATAAAGCAACTTTAAGCACTTTTATAATAACTTATATTAATAACTACTTATTAATTAACTTAAATATTTATTATATTTAAGGCTTAAAAACTAAAATTAACGCTATATATAATATTAAAAACTAAAGCTTTATAGCTTAGTTTTTAAATATTAAAATTAAATATAATAAACTTAGCTATAAGCTATATTTATAATAGCTTTAATATATTAAACAAGCTTTAAAAAAGCTAAAATTAAAAGATATTAAATTTACTAAAATTTTATTATAGCTTAAAATTATAAAGCTAAAAAAGTATAAGTTTTTATTAGCACCTAATAAAGCTTACTATTATTTAGTACTTATAAAAACTATAAATTATTTAATATAAATTATTAGGCTTAATATAATATTTACTTATTAATAGCTAGCTATTTATATATAGCACCTTTATAAACTACATCTTATAGCAAATATAAAAATATTTAAGTATTTAAAAAGCACTATAAAATTAGCTTTAGTATTTAAAAATTTAAAAGGCTTTATACCTTTTAGCAAAACTTTTAGCTATTTACTTATAATTTTTAGTAATAATAACTATATTAAATGCTTTAAAACTATTAAATTTACTTAAAAATATATTATTATAATAATTAAAGCTATTATAAGTTAAAAAGTTAAAAAAGCTAACATAATAGCTTTTTTAATACTAAAAGCTAAATATATAATATTTATAAAAGCTATAAAAAAAGCTTAGTAATTAAAAAGCTTTTATAATAAGATTTAACTACTAATTTTAAAGCTTATAATAGTATATAATAATAATATAAAAGTTATAATAACTATTAAAAACTTTAAATATTATTAACATATTAAATATACCTTTATAAAATTCTAGTTTATTAAAAATACTTATAAAGCTTAGTTAATAAATATACGCTATATTTTAACTATTAAAATAATAGCTAATAAGCTAACTAAAGCTTTAACACTTGTTAAATAAACTAATTTCTAATAAATATTAAGCCTATTAGCTAGCACCTTAATTAAAAAGGCGTATTAAAATATACTAGCAACTATAAGTACTTATAAAAAAGGTATAGCCCTTTAATTACAGCCCTGCTAGCAAAGCTAACAGTTATTATAAGTGGTATATATGCCACACTTATATAAGCTACCTATAAGTGGCTTATAATAGTTATAGGTAACATATATATAAGGCTAAAAACCTTTAATAAGGTTAATATAGGGCTAAAGACCCCCTTAAGCCTATTAGTACTACGCTAAATAAAAAAAGGACCTACTAAAGTAATTAGTTTAAGGTAACGCTTTATAACTAATTTATTATAAAGGTTATTTTTTATATAAAGGTTTATCTTTTATAAAAAGGTTTTATATAACTAAAGTTAACTTTATTATAATCTATTATAATTTATTATAAAGCCAAAGGTTTTAAATAGTTTAAGCGCTAAAAATAGTTTATATATATAGCACTTTTTGCTATATTTAACAAATAAAATTCTAGTTAAGCAAGCAATATACTCTTACTTTTTCCTTTATATTACTTTACTTATAGTAAATATTATTTACTATAAATCTTTTGCTTTTAGCACTATTAATAAGCCCACTTTTATTATAGCTTAAGTGCCTCTTTAAATATTAATATTTTATACTAGTATATAAAACCACATTTAATAAAGTATATAAAACTTTACTTAAAAGTGCTATAGCTGCTACTTTATATACTTATTTTAATATATAATATTAAATAAATATAACTTATAACTTTATTATACCTTTATAAAACTTAAAAGCTTAGCCTTTATTTAATTTTACAGTTAAATTAATTAAATTCTTATGTTTTATATACTTTTATTTTTTTGCTAACTATAAAAATAAAGCACCTTTTAGCTTACTTTTTTTTAATTAACTTATAACTTGCTAACTAATTATTTACTTATTTATTATATCTTTATAAAACTTAAAGGCTTAGCTTTTGCTTAATTTTATCATTAAATTAATTAAATTCTTATGTTTTATATATTTTTAATTTTTTTTCTCTTTTAATTATTATTATTATAAAGCTTTATAAGCTAACTAATTTTACTTCTTTAAGCAAAAGCAACTTAATTAGTTACTTAATACCATTAGTTTAAATATAAAGCCTAGTGTTTATTAAAAAATACTTACTTAATTTTTTTATAATAATTAAATTTTAAACACTATATATAAAAATTAGGTGCTTTTTTTATATAACTAACGGCTACCTTTAAATACTTAAGCATATATAAATAATAACACTTTTTTTATATAACTTTTTTTTTATATAACTTTTTTTTTATATAACTCTTTTTTTATATAATTAACAACGCAAATTTTTTGTTATCACTTATAAAATTGTTTATAAAATTTAAAATACTTTTATTAACCTTATACCTTTATTTACTTTATACCTTTATCTTTTTAAAGTACTTAATTTTAACTATTTACTTTAAAACTTGTTTTTATAATTTACTACTGTTTTTATTAATTTAATTAATATATTTACTATTTTTATTAATTTAAGTAATATATTATTTCTTATTAACTTTTATTTTACTAATTATTATAATAGTAAACTTAAAAAGCTCTCGTTTTTAATGTTTTATTAAGCATAAAAATAATAATAAAAATAAAACAAAAAATAATATAATAATATAAAAATCAAAATAAGCACTAATAAAATAATAAGTTTTTAAACATTTATATTTATTTTTTAATGACTTGTTTTTAAGTTTATTGCCTTAGTATTTATAAATATTCCTTTTGTTATCGTTAATCTTAAACTATTTAACCTGTTTTTTACTAAACACCTTTTTATTAAGTATAAACTTATATTAGCATATAAAAATAAATATATTATATTTTATAACACTATAAATAAGCTTAAATATTTAAGCGATACTTATAAATAAGTACTTTATATATAGTGAGATATTTAACCTAAACAACACATTTATTTTTTGCAATTATTAGTTAATAATAAAAATAATATTATAAATTTTAGTAATATCTTTATTAAAAGCTTGGTATATTATATATTTATTATGCTAGCTTTTTTGTTTTATAATGTTTTAACTTTTTAAAATGTTATAAAAAAACTAGTTATATTTAAAAAAAAGCATAAAGTACTTTAAATCCTTTAGTGCGCAATTATAACCTATTATAAATAGTTTAAAAATAAATCACTATAATATACTTAGAAAAAAAAAATTATTTAACCTTTATTGTTAAACTTATTTAATATAGTAATAAGTATACTTAATTATATTTATAGTTTTATTAAATTTATATATTTAAATATATGCTATTAAAAATGCCTTTATAAAAAATATATAAATATTAAGCATAATATTATTTATTATTTTAAGTAAAACTTAAAAAAGTACTTTTATTATAATTATAGCTTTAAGTATTAAAAAAAATAAATATAAAAAACTTATAATTAAGCGTTATATAATTTATAAGATATAAAAACATTGGCATTATAATTGCTTATATTTAGTTTACTTTAAATATTAACCAACTTATAAAGTAAAAAGCCTTTTATTTTTCACGTTATAAGCTATAAAAAATAAAACAATAGATTTTATTATAATTAATGTTTTTTTTTAAGAATTAAAAAATATTAGCTAAAATAACATTTTTAAAAATTATATTAAAATAAAATTTAATAAGCTTAAAAATATTAAAGTATATTATATTTTATTAGCTTTTGCTGTTATTATTACCTACTAAACTACTTTATTATTATTATTAGTTATATTTTATTATACCTATATAATATTATTTAAACCTTAATTTAAATATATTAAGCATTTAGTACGCCTGCTTTTTAATAATTAAAAATAAAACTAAAAAACTTAAATAAAAACCTTTTGCTTTTTAGTTAAAATACTTTTAAAGTATTTATAGTTTTGCTATAGATCTTTAATTAAAGGCTTTATTATGTTTTAGCAGTTTTTTAGTTAAAAAAAAATAAAAAATAAAAAAAAAAATAAAAAAATAAAAAATAAAAAAAGGTGCAACTTTTTAAGCCTTATGTTTTTTTATTCTATTAGTTATTATTAGTATACTATTAGCTATAGTTTGCTATTATATTGTTTTTAAAACTTATTTTTTTTGCTTTTATTATATTTTTTTGCCTTTTACTAATATTTAAACTATTTTATATATAAATAATAAGCTTTAAGCTAAAAACTAGCGCATTATTTTATAAGCTATTTTTAGGCTGCTTATAGTTTTATTATAATTTAAGCTAGTAGTAAAAAAGCCGTAAAGCTAAGTAGTTAAGTTAGTTTTTTTTCTTTTAAATTTTAAGCAACATAAAAATTTATGCAGCGCTATTTTTTTACTTTTTATATAGTTATAAAAAGGTATAGCTATATTTAGCACTTTTTTTTTAAAAAAAAAAGCTTTTAGCTTTAATATCTTTATATAAATTTATAATAAAGCTAAAGCTTTATATTTTTAAAGTTTATAATAAAAGTTTGCTATATTTATTAAGTAAGTTTTTTTAGTTTTTTTTAATAGTTTTTTTATTGCTAAAGCTAATATTACTAGGTTTTAGCTTTTTTTTGCTTTATTATTAGCTTTATTTTACTTTTTAAGCTAGTGTTTTTTTAAAGCTTTTTTTATTATATTTTAGCTTTGCTATTTTTTTATTTACTTTTTTTTTTTATACTACTTTTAATTATTTATTATATATTTTACTAGGTTTTTTTTAGTAGTAAACTTATTTATTTTTGCTTTATTTGCTTTTTGCTTTTGTTTTTAATTATATTTTTTTTTAAAACTAAATATTTAACCTTTTTTTAAATAGTTTTTTTTTTGCTTAAAATTGCTAACCTACTTTTAAAATTATATAACCTAGTATTTAAGTAAGTATAAAAAAAAAGCAACTTAATTTTAACTTTAAAAAGTAAATTAAGGTTGCTTTATATATTTTTTTAACTATTTTAAAGTATTTTAATTGTTTTTTAGTTAGGTTTTTTATTATTTTTTTTATTTAGCTTTTATTAAGCTTATATTATATAAATAAACTATATATAATTACGCTTTAAATTATTTTTATATAGATTTTTTTTGCTTTAAATATATTATACTTTTATATAATAATAATTAATTTTATTAAAGTAAAATTTTAGCGTTTAAGTTTTTATTAAAATTTTTTTAAGTAGTAATATTACTTTAGTTTATAATTTAACTATACCTTTAAAAAGCGTATACTTTTTTTTAGTTTAATTTATATATTTTTTAGCTAAATTAAAGTAAAATTAGCTTCATACCGTCTTATAAAGTATATTAGTTTGCTTTTTACTAAGTTAAAGTTCATTTTATATTATAGTGCTTAGCTTTCGCACTTTATATACACTTACGTTAAACGCTCGCAGTTCCTTTTTATAAACTACTTTATTAAATAATAATAAAAATACTTAAATAATATAATTATTTTTATTATTTATTGCACTATATTATAATAAATATATTTAATTTTTAACTTAATATAAAATACTAAGTATTTAAATTTAAATAAAAGTAAATAATATAAAAATAAGCTATAAATTTATATATTTTATTTATTTCTAGTGTTTTTAAAGCTAATAAAAAAAAATATTTGCAAAAACTTTAATTAATATTTTAGTTATAGTTTTTTTTTTTATTATTTTTAAAATTATAATAAAAGTACTTTAAAATCTTGCTTTTAAGCATAATTAATAACTTAAAAAATAGCTTAAGCTTTTAACTTTAAATATAAAAATTACTTTTTAAGTTTAAAAAAATAATATATTAGTTTATTATATTAATAACTTTTTAATAATATTAAAACTTATTTAACTTTATAGCAAAAAGTTTAAAACAGCTAAAAAAAAACTTAATAATGTTTTTTTTTATAGCTAAGCATTATAATTACATTATTACTTACTATTTTTTTTTAAAAAACTTTAAAACATTTAGATTTTTATAATAAGAAAATTTAATGTTAAAAATATTAATTTATATTGCTTATAATATAAAAAGTTAGCTTAATATAAACTATTTTCTTATTTTAACTTTATTTTATTTAACTATTAAATTAAAATAAACTATTAAAAAAAAGCTTGCGTTTAAATAATAAGTATAAAGTAAGCTATATAATTTAATATTATAATTAAATAAAAATACTAAGCTAAAAAAAAAAAAAAAAATATTATAAAAAAAAAGAAATACCTTGCTATCTTTTTTTTAACCTTTATTAAAATTAATAAAAAGTTATATAATATAAAATAGTTAATAATTATTATTAAAATAATAAATTTTTAAATTATGCTATAAAAAAAAAACTTAGTTAAAATTAATATTTATAATATTAAATTTTAATTATATAAAATATAGTTTATTAATTATATAATTAATAAAATAGCTACTAATATTTATAAATATTTTATTAACGTTAAAAATTAGGAACAAGATTATTAAACGAAAGTTTAAAAACAAGCTATAATACACTAATCTTTATAAGTAGTTTATAAGGTTAAAGGCGCTATTAAAAAGAAAAAAAACCAATTTATTAAATATTAATTAAAATAACTATTTTAATTACGATTTAAAAATAATAAAAAACAAACAAATAAATAAAAAAAGTATATATAAAAATAAGTAAAAAAGCAATTAAATTAAGTAATGTTATAACTACTTTTTAACTTTAAGCTAAAGCTATTTTTATATACTACTATATACTTTACTTTTAATTATAAATAGCAAAAAATTAAGCGATAAGCTTTTTATATTATAGCTTTAAAAAACTTTAATTAGTAAAAAACCTAAAGAAAAAGCTTTTATATGTAAATTTAAATATTAATACTTAATTTAATAAAAAAGTTTAATAACGTTAAATATTTTAATTAAATTATAGCTTATATTATAAAAGCAAAAAATATAATTAAAGTATTTTTTAAATAAAGCATTTATAAAAAAGCGGCTATAATATAATTAAATATAATTAACTTTATTATAATTAAAACATTAAATAATTTAATAAGCGCTAAAATAATAAAATATTTAACTAATTTTAATTATAATAATATTTTTATATTAAACGCTATAATATACTTAATTTTTAAATATATATATAAAAGATTTAAAAAAAAACTATTTAAAAAATATATAAAAGTAATTAAAAGCTGCGAATTTACTTTAACTATTTTAAATAAAGTAATTGTTAGTATAGCTACGTACGTACGTATAGGTTTGTTTAAGGCTAATAAAGTGTTTTATTTATTATGTTTAATTGCTTTATTTATTACTAATAAAAGGAAGGAAAAAGTGAGGGAATTAAAGGGGTAAAAAGTGTAAGATATACCCTTGTACAAAGGGTCCCTACTAGTGTAGCCTTAGCCCCTTGGGTGGCTAGGTAGGTGGCTGAAGGTGACGCGCGGTTACCTTTACCTTTTAGCTAAACGCGTATAATTAACTAGCAATATATTAATCTAATACTAAATACTTTCTCTTTTGCTAAGTTAATTATACGCATGTAAGCAGAAATAATTAAACCTTTATATAATAAACTATATATATTTAATTTAATTTACTTTTTTTACCTATATAATTTCTAGCTATATAGCCTTTATTTATATTAACCTTATTTTATTAGCCGTATATTTAAGTAACACTTAGTTGTACGTAATATAACCCTTAATATCTCTTTTGCCCTTTTTACTTTTATTTTTTTAAATACTTTTTTTTTATATTATGCGACCTTAAGCTAAAGCCTAGTTATATAAAGGCTTTAAAAGTTTTTTAAAGCCTTAAAGCTTGGCTTTAAGGTACTAAAGGTATAATAAATATAGTTATTAGTTATATAAAGCTTAACTTAGCTTTATATAAAAATATAAGCTTTAATAGTTTAAAGTTTAACTAGTTTAATAAAATTAAGTTTATTTATATAAATATTAAAGTAAAAAAAAAAAAAGTAAGTGCTTATATAATAAGTAAAGCTATATAAGTAAATAAAAGTAATGTTTATATAATAAGTAAAGTTATATAAATAGTAAAAAGTAACACTTATATAATAAGTAATGTTATATAAGTAGTTAAAAATGCTTTTATAATAGGTTTAGCAAAGAAATTTATAGGTATAAAGCATATAAAAAGCTTTAGCTTTTAAGACTTTTGTTTATAAAAAGGTTTAAATATAAACCTTTTTTTTAAAATCTATATAAAGTCGTATAACTATATTAATTTCTCGCTTAGGTATATATTTTTACACGTAAGGTAATAAAGTAATTACTAATATAATATATAATATATTTTTAAGAAATATAACTTAATTTAGTTTATATATATATTTATATATATTTTTTAAAATATATTAATATCTTAGTAATTTTTAAGCTTATAAGTTTAATACGTTATATATATATTAAAATCGTTTAAAATCACGTGATTAAGATTTAACTTTTAAACGCTATATGCCTTAATATTTATATATATTTACATAAACAAAATATTTAAGTTAAACATTTCTACTACCTTTTTAATAGTGTAGTTATATACTATCGTTGTAAAAAAAGAGAGAAAAAAGTAAAAAGGTCTTTATTTGGTTATTATATAAAAAAAAAGGTCAAGGTTTTTACTTAGCTGTCGTATAATAAAAAGAGTTAAAATATATATACTATTTAGTTATTATATAATAATGTGGTTAAAGGTGTAAAATAGCTTTGCTATTGCCTTTTTTTTCGTATAATAATTACTTATATAAAAAAAAAAGCAATCTTTTATTTTTTTTTGTTAATTTTAAAGATAAAAGTCTTTTAATATAAAAACCTAGTTTATATTATAAGTGCTTTTATTAATTAAAAAAGAAAAAGGTTTTTACTTAGTTATTATATAGTAAAAAAAGTTAAAAGGTATAAAATAACTCGTTATCTCTTTCTTTTATATAGTAATTAATTATATAAAAAAGAAATAAATCTTCTTTTTTTTTATATTATATAAATATTTCTTGCTTTAAGTTGCTAAAAAGAGTGCATTTATATAATAAAAATCTTAAAAAATAAAACAAAAGTAAGTGTTTTTTACTTTAAGTTGCTAAAAAAAAAGAATTTATATAATTAAAATTTAATAATTTTTTTGGTTAACCTTTATTATTATCTTTACTAATTTATGTTCGCTTAATTACCGTATAATAAAGTATAATAACTGCCGCAAACACTAATTAGTATTAATATGGCTACGTACGTACGTACGGGTTTATTTAAGGCTAACAGAGTGTTTTATTCACTATGTTTAATTGCCTTATTTACTACTAACAAAAGGAAAAAAAGAGTAAGGGAATTAAAGGGGTAGAAAGTGTGAGATATACCCTCGTACAAAGGGTCCCTACTAGCGTAGCCCTAGCCCCTTGGGTGGCTAGGTAGGTGGCTAAAGGTGACGCGCGGTCACCTTCACCCCTTAGCTAAACGCGTACGATTAACTGGTAATATATTAATCCAACAGTAATTATATAAACAATAAATAGCAAGATTAATATATATAAAATAGTAAACTTATAGGTTTAAAAACTACTTACGTAGTAATAACTATATAAAAAAAGCTGTAAAATTACTTGCTAAAGTATTACTAAAAACAAGTTTAATTATTTTATTAAATATATCTTAAAATATAATATAATTTAATGCTTATTTATATTATTTAGTAATAAAAAATTAATATATAGATTTAAAGCATTAATAAGTGTTTTTAAAAGCAGTAAAATAAATATTATAGCCGATTTTATAGCACTGCTTTTATAAAATGCTTTTACATTACGTTAAAATTTTATAAAACCTATACCTTTAAAAAAAACCAATTTAAATAAAGTTTAAGCACTATTAAAAAAGGCTATTAATACTAAAAAGCCTATAAATTAACAAGATTATATAAATAATAATTAAGTTGTTTTAAATTAAAAACCACTTAAACTTAATATTAATTACATTAGTTAGCTTTTTAATAAAAACTTTATTAACTATAAAGTTAATACCACTAATAAAATCAATTAACCTACTTTTAATTAATTTAATAAATAAAAGCCCACAACTAATAAAAACATTAATATTAATAATAAAACTAATACTATTAATAAAGTTAATTAACTTATTACTAACTAATTTAATAAATAAAAGCTTATAACTAATAAAAACATTAATATTAATAATAAAACCAACACCACTAATAAAGTCGATTAACTTATTATTAACCAATTTAATAAATAAAAGCTTATAACTAATAAAAACATTAATATTAACAATAAAATTAACACCACTAACGCTATTAATTAATTTAATAAATAAAAGCTTATAACTAATAAAAACATTAATATTAAAAATAAAACCAACACCATTAATAAAGTTAACTAAAATAACAAATAAAATTTTAAATATAACAATTAAAAACAGTAAAAATAAAATAACAATTAAAAACAGTAAGATAATAAGTAAAAAAACAAGTAAAAACAACAACAATTAATTAAAAAATAAAATAATAAGCAAAAACAAAAAAGTTAAAACATAAAAACTAGTAAATAAAAGATTTATAATTAATATACGCTTATTAAATATAATATATATAAACTAAAAAGCTTTAAAAATTAAGGTAATAATATAAATAACTAAGTTAAAAATAATATAACACTATTAATTACAAATAATAATATATAACTTAATAATATTACTTAATATATAAAAAAAGCTCTTTAATAAATTAACTTTAACTATAAACATTTAATTTTTTAAGTAACACTAATTTAATAAATTACTAAATTTATTGCTAAAAAAAACAAAAAAAAAACATATAAAATTTAAGTTAATAATTTATTAAATTTTTAATAAATAATCTTTAATATTACTTAAATAACTTAAAATATATACTAAATTACTTTAATTACTTTTTAATCTAACTTATTATTAACTTAAATAATTTTTTGCTAACTAAAAAATAAGTTTAATATTAATAATAATATTTTAATTATTTAATACAACCTTAAAATTTAAACTAATAATTTAAAATTTTAAAAAGCAAATATTAACAAGGTATACTAAAAAGTTATATTATTTTTTATTAAAAAGATTTTATTATAAGCAACAATTATAATATATACCTTATTTATAATATTATAACTATTAAAACTAATTAAGCTTAAATTTTTATAAATTAATAAAGCTTATTATATTATAAAACTATAAAGCCTTATTATATTTATAATATTTTTATTAATAATTATTAAAGTTTTATTAAATAATAAAAAATAGCTACCTTTATTAATATTTATAATTAATATATATTAATTTAAAAATAAAAAACTTTATTTTTTAAATATATTTATATTTTAATTAAAACTTATACTAATTACTTAAATAACTTTAATAAAAGCTATTTGCTATATATACCTAATAATAAATTAGTAAGCCTTTAAATATATTTTTTAATTTATATTTAAATAATTTTATTATAATAATATAAATAAAAAAACTTAAATTTTAAATAATAAATATAATAACTATTTAATTAAATAAATTATTATTAAAACAAAATAATTTTTATATAAATTAATATTTAAAGTTATTTAAGAATTATTAATTATTTTTAATATTAAAAAAAAAAAAAAAAAGCGCTAATACCTTTTATTATAATAAAAACTATATATATATTATTATAAAAATTATTATATTAATTTTTAAATCTAATTTATTTAACATTTTACTATTTAATATTATACTTAATAAATAAATATTAATTATTATAACTACTTTATATAAAAGTTAAATCTAATTTATTTATAATTTTTTAAAGAAATTTATATTAGCAAAATAAATTTTTAACCTTATATAAATTTTTAATAATAGTAATATATAAAGCTATTAAGTAGATATTTATATTATTAATTTAGTTTATATAAATTAATATAAGTTTATTAGTAATTTATATTTAAGTTTATTTTTAAGCACTTAAATAAAGCTTACTAATATTTAAATATATAATTAAAAAATATAAACTAATATAAAAGTATACTTATATTTAATTAATATTTACTATTTTTTAAAACTTATATAATATTATAAGTTATATAAAACATTATATAAATATATAAAAAAAAAAATCTTATTTTAAAAATAATATTATAATAAATATATAAAATATTATAAAAATAATAATTATAACAATTATATTTATAATTATTATAATAATAATTATTATTTATAATATTATAACAAATTACTTTTTATTTTAACTAAAAAACTTTATAAATTTTAACTTTTAAATCTTTAATATAATTAAATATTTTTTATTATTTAATTTATTTTAAACTATTATTTTACTTATAAAAAACTAGCTAGCAAGCAAAAAACTTTTAAACTTTAAAAAAATTAATTTAAGTTTTATAAAAATATTAAACATATAAATAAAACGGTATAAAAACTTAAAAAAGCTAAATAAGCTAAAAAAAAACTTAAAAAAAAAAAAAACTTTTTAAAAAAAAAAAAAAAAAAACCTTTATAATAAAACTTAAACCTAATTAAACTTTGCTTAATAAAACATTACACTTAATTATTAAAATTATAAAGCCTAATAAATATAAACTTTTTAACTTATTATACCTAATTATTAAGATTATAAAACTTAATAAATATAAACTTTTTAGCTTATTATATTTAATTATTAAAATTATAAACTTTAATAAATATAAATAATTACTTAGTTTATTATATATATTAACTTATATAATTAAGCTAATAATTAAATTTACGCTTTAAAAAATTATAAATATTAAAACTTATATTTTATAATTAAAAAAAATTACTAACTACTTTATTTAATATAATATATTATTATTTAATAATAAGCTATAAATTTAAATAGTTAATACTTAAATAATTTAATTTAATTTTTAAAGCTTTATATTTATTAATTAAGTTAATAAAACTATATATTATTTTAAAAAAGCTTAAAATTAAATATATAAAAGTAATTTTTATATTATAAGCTATTATTATAAATTATTTAAATAAGTTATATAATTTTTAAAAAAAAAACTTAAAAAAATAAAACATAAATAAAATATAGCTAATATTTTTAAAATTAACTTATTTAAATTTAATAAAATATAATTTAAAAATAATTTTAATTATTTAATTAGCTTAAAAAAAATTAATAAACTTAAAGTAAAATTTATTTAAAAGTTTAATATAAACTTAATTAATAAAGTTAATATATTAAAAAATTTTAATTATATTTTTTAAATTAACGCTAAAAAATAAAATAGTGTTAATAAGTAATAATAATTAAAAAAAAAAAAAAAATATAAAAAAAAAAAAATATAAAAAAAAAATAATATTAAGCTTTACTTTTACTAAATTATATAAACTAAATTAACTTTAAATTAATTTTAATATTATAAAAACGCGATTTTTTTTACTTAAAAAAAAAAAGTTGTAATATTATATAATAACATTATATTATTAGTTACTTAATAATATTATTAATCACTTAGTTATATAACCTATAAATAAAAGTCACTTACTACTTTTTTGCAAACACTAGCACCTTAGTCTCTTAGATAGCTTTATATACTTTATACTTTAGATAGGTCTCTACTATAAATCAGATTGCCACGTTGCACCATACTGATTCTAAAGATATCGTATATCTTAAACCACTTGCGTATCCTAGGCTACTATAAGTGCCTTATGTTTGCTCCTCTATCAACCGCCTGAGTATGAGTTGGAGGAGAACTTTGTTCGCCTTCATGGTTCCCTAGTTATCCTGCCCAATTGGACAGAGTTTAGAACTGGAATGTATTTGAAACGTGTTATCGTCGATTACACGTTAGGATGTGCATATTATTACATACGCACTCGTTTTACATTCGCCAGTGAGGTATTTGTGATCCAGTCCTGGAGTGTCAAGGGTGCCATAGATCACCAAGAGGTCGCAACCGAAGGACAGGCCAACGTACATCTTATTGTAAAATCAGGATTCACGCTAGGGGATAGTAAATTTGACCTTCGAGGATGTGATGAGAATCGCCTGAGATATTATGCCATATTACGTATTACGCATGTCGTTGATCCTGACATACAAATTGCTATACAATTAGCTCCGGCTGGTGTGCGTTGGTCGATAAAGGGGGTGCATGAGATGGGATCTCAACCAAAGAATTGTCTTATGTATCGGCCACTCCATTCTACTCAACTCCCATGCGACCGCTCTTCCATTAGCACATCGGATGGGATAGGATTGTCTGTTGCGGTTCGAAGATTGGCAGCGAGGAAGCAGGGGAAGCTGTCAGCAAGTCTTTCCGATACCGGATCTCGGTTAGGGATTTAGAAGGAGACGGAAAAGGGGCGACTCTCAACAATAGACATTCTGTTTTCTTCACTGCTAAGGCGGGACCTATTTACTCGAAACGCAATGATGTTATCGCTATATAGCCGAATGAGGCGCGGACTTCTTCGGATAACGAGACATGACTAACTGCCCTTGTATAGTTCCACCCTGATACTCGCAACAAAATGATCTGTTCAAATATTTTATTCACTCTAAACACTGAAAACATATTGTTTGCTATGGAGGTCAGTGTGAAAACCTAGCGCTTATTATGCAATCGTTCTTCTTGTTCGGCTATAAGACTCGCTGATACAATGCTGCTAGGTCTTCTTTCAATTGACGGCTTGATATGTGTCTTAGCTTGTGGTCGGCATATTCTCTACTCAAAGCGCTATGTGGCAACACAGAACGACGCCGTTATTGCGCCCCTGGAAATAACTATATACATAGTTATTACATTTTGAATAGCCGTCAAAAGTCCCCAAACATTTGGCGGTATCGTCCGACTTATAGTATACTACGCCCATATCTGATCAACAGCCGTAGCTAGCTGTACTATCAACCTCAATTAATATACAGTTTTGGGGCTTGTAATGGCTTTCCAACGGGACTGTGATGATCATATAGGTTACATCTAATGTTGATGTGCCATATATTCCTCCAGTCTCTGTTTAAATCAGTCTACAATTATTCTCAGGCGTGTAACTCTTCCTGTGTTTTGTTCTATTAATGTTTGGTAGGAGACAGGACTAATTAGTCGTCAACTTTGAAATTTTGAATTCATTGACTAATCTAACTATTTCCTGTAATCCTATTGCTTCTTGCATGGGGGTTGACTGTTTTGGTGGGATAGTTCAACATTTGTTTGATATATAAAGCGAAGCAACAAGATATGATAAGCTGCAACAGGTAGTATCTCTCTTCAGAGAAGCAGATTTTAGCCGATGTAAATTCTCTCATCAAGTGAAAAATTGGCACAGGTGTCCATGGTGTGTGTGTGTTGATGCAAGAACTAAATCGGATTGCTGAAGTTGCCATCTCGGTGATTCTGTTCTAGCACTTTTGCTAGCTAGGTATTGCACCATCTAGGTTTTGCCTCGTCTTTTCTTAGTTCTCTCATTACCGGTAGTCCCTGTCGTGTCAGCTGACCTCTTCATCCATCTACTGGTGGTTGAAACGTTCAAAGTATCTAGGGCGGCAAGCTCATCCGAACCTTCCGAGTTTGTGACTCGTTCTAACATGATTAACTCGCGATAATCTCTCTCGCCCAGGAGATCTTTGATGTAGTTACATCGTAGTTCCTTAAAGGGCGCCTCGAATCTCGAGACATTCTTGTTGTAAATGTTCATTTCGTGCTCCAATATATCGTCTCTTTGGTCTAGACGCTTCCTGGGCCAAAGCGGCACTCCAATATGCAGGTAACGACAAATGAAGAGCTTGAACAGTTCTTTTGTCGAATGTATGTAGGGGACATCGTGGTCTTTCAGTGCCTGTGCTAAGAGTTTTAGAAAACGGGTTATGCTCGGCTGTTGTTGTATGAGCGGGAGATCGTTCAGGCTTCTATGTCGGGCAGCTATTCTGGTCCAGCTAGCATCCAACAGTTTGATTCCCAAGTATTTGGGATCGGCTTTCAGACACTGTTCGAGGAAGCGCAGAAAACCCGTGACCCAGACCGCCCGGGGTATATCCTCAGGTTGTAAAGCTCCTTTCCAGTTTGTGCCTCGCAGAATTTTACCAGCAATATCTTTAGCGGTCGTCGGGTTGTCAATTGTGACATTGCTCAACAGTGCTCCGACGAGGCTTCTGATGAGCATCGTGTCGCCTCTTTCCCTAAGAGCTGGAATCAAGCTATATTATATAAGCTATTAAGTAATTTAAGACAAAGGTGGTTGACTTGTACATACCACCAGGTGACCCAACTTGGGTTCTCTATGTTTGATATGATTTGTCGTATAATCGACCTGTCATCTTGGATTCCTAGTGTTGCCTTGTTTTCTAGAGCGTATTGTTCTATTGCTGCTCTCCAGGATCCGAAAGAAGGCTGGAGATCGACTCGTATAGTGTTTTGGATAGTGTCTAGACACGAGGAAAAGTCATCTACACTTTCGACCTGACCAATAATCTGACCGATAGTTTCGCCGAAACTGTCAAGTATGATTAGTCAAAATCAGAAGAAAGGTTTTAAATGGGGTACATACTATTTCTCCCAGCGTATGCTGGTCATGTCATTCTCTTCCAAAGCATCATCGTTGATGATCTGGGCGACTGCATTCATAGCATCCGCCCGCCCCATTGCGGCCCGTTTCGTTGGCGTCAGTCTCATTGATCTCTGCACAAGATCAGTGTATAGGTTTATATACTGCCCTTTCCAGGCCCACCGCATCATATCTAATTCGTGCTTATAATGGTGCCCATTCTTGACAAGCTGTCTCAGCACATTTAGAGAGTCTCTTAGGAATCCACTGGAATCGGAATCTCTATCCAAATCATCCATTACCATACTGATTATATAGCCTGGGTGCACGGATTGCTTCAAGTATGATACTATATGTACCATTGAGCAAATAACTACAGCCTGATCTATATGTTAGCGACAACTTCAAACATTCAGCAAGTAGTAGGATAGAATGGAGTTGATACGTGTAGATAGGGACCCTGTATGTCGTGAGTTCATACTAAAAACATACTGTATCATAGTTTTGGACGTTGCGTTGTGCTTGATCAAATGCTAGGAAACCTTCCGTGCGTTTAATCCCATCACGCGAATTATTGAGGAGCTGCTCTTCTGGCAGTAGGTGGTACGCCCCAATTTTGGTCCCATCCAATCCATTGAGATGTTTGAGGTGGAGGTAGTCTTTTCTCGTGTTGCTGCCCCAATCTGTACACGCTTCCTTTGTACAGTGGCCAATAAAAATGAAAAGCCCATGTCGAGAGCATAATCTCTTCAAAGTCTCGCAAACGGTGCGATCGCGATCCTTCAACTGATGTAATGATAGTTCTGTGGGCAAGTACTTGTGATCTAGTAGATAAGCTTTGGTTGAGAAGTCGGCGGATTGTCGGTGACACTGAAGTAGTGCACGGTGAATGTTGGTCACTTGCTGATCAAAAAGGTCGGTCGAACCGTGCGATTCAAGCCTGCTGATAATATTGTAGGAGAGTACTAGCTGATGACCAGAGATAAGTTCATCGATCTCATGAGCGACGCAGGAGGGCCAGACCAGTGCCGTAGTGTTAAATGGAGACCCTTCGGCAACGTTGCACATGCGACTTTGACCAGCATAAGACAGCCGAAGCTTGCCACCATTAAAATTTGACGGCAAGTAAACTAAGAGCGTGGCTATCTCGGATTGTTCCTTTGGCGGAGCATCTTGGGATTGGGAGAATGAGCCTTGCCCATGAAGTATGAGTTTGTGTAATTTTGCATCAACGGACTTTGTTACGCCAAGCCGTGTGCAAACATCGTCTAGGATGGTGTTGAGGAAAGAGGGCCAGGCCGGATTCAGTAAGTCGAATTGGTCAGTGCTGAGTTCCCAGGTGTTGGGTGTGGCGTTTTGGCTCTTATTATCAAGAGTAACCGGTTCAGAGAGCTCCTTAATTAGTGTAGCGGAGATATAGGTAAGCGGAAGTGGGATGAGGGTACTTTTTACGCAGAGGCCTGGGTTTGGACCTAGCGGGTATGTTTTCATGGTTGTGTAACCATCCAAGGTTTTGATGCTGTCCAGAGATGCCGTAAGATGTTCCCAACAGGGTAGAGGAGAGAGATCTACGCAAGACGAGATTTCTATCCCGGACTTACCCTGCATGTTAGAGGCGCTTACGCACGCCATTATGGTGACAACCCCAAAGATAAGTGGTGAAGAGCGCAGGGAGTGTCGAGTGCGGTTCCACGGTTGAGTAGTAGGTCGGCAATAGAAGGACGGGGTGGCAGAAGAGAAGATGGCTTAGTGGTGAGTGGATTGCGTTGGTGAAGGTGTCAATAAGGCGTAGATGTGATAATGAGGAGAATAGGTAAATACCTAAGGTAGGTGAGTCGGGTAGGCAAGTAGAGATTAAAGTAGGCATCTGGGGCAGGAGCCAGAAGGGTACCTACCTAGGTACTATGCATATACTTACTGTGAGGTATATAGAATATATGATAGAGAGTGGTACCTCTAAATATATACTGCCGAGCAACTGAAATTTCCATTTTGTGTACTTGGCGTAATTGTGCTTAGCTACATTGTTTAGCGAAGATTATATACAGATAGTTTTGGCAGCTACGCCTAGCTAGCAAAGCCTCATATACTAATCCGCAAGTGTCCCTTTTGAAAAGGAGTAGTGTTTGGTTTAGATGAGTCGTCCCTAGATAAATAGATGCTGCCTTTCCACGCCGTGCGAAGCCATCATTTATTGATATCACTACAGACTCACGTCGACAACCACCCCAGCAACTTCGCATGGAAACCATCAGGATCCTGTATCTGCGGGGCATGTCCCAAGTCTGGAAATTCGATGAGATCCGCGTTCGGCATCGCCGCCGCCGCCTGCTTCCCTAACACATCATAGTGGCCCAGCTTTCCCTGCACCTCGGGCGGGCTCCATTGCTTCCCCAACGCAGTGTTATCCCGGTCCCCGATCATCAGCAGCGTGCGCGGTTTGAGCAACCCGAACTCATAGACGACGGGAGCGCTGAGCGCCATGTCCGTAGTGAGCGCCTGGTCAAACGCGAAGGTGGGAGCCTCAGTCCCGGCGTATATATTAGCGAGCATATTGACCCACACGTCGTAAGATGCGTCCCATGTATTCACATAGTAGGTCACTTGCTGGTACGCGCGGATCGTCGTGTAATTGCTCACGGCCTCGGCGGCGTACAGCGTCTCGATATTCCGGTATGGCACACCGAGGGCTTTCCAGTCTTCTAGTCCGATTGGATTAACAAGCACGAGTTCGTTGATGGTCTCAGGGTACAGTAGGCCGTAGCGGATGCTCGTCATGCCACCCAGAGAATGTCCGATCAAGGTGATGTTCGCGATCCCCAGCGCGTGCAGGAGACTATTCGTGTTGTACGACAGCTGTTGTAGTGTATATTGGTAAGACTTAGGTTTCGTAGACTTGCAGAAGCCGATCTGATCAATCAAAATCACTCGGTATCCCTGGTCGGCGAGGATGCGCGCGGTGGACTCCCATGTCGCTGCACAGAAGTTCTTGCCGTGTAAGCATACGGCCACCCTTCCATTGGGTTCACCGGCTGGGTTGACATCCATGAACGCCATCTCAACGTCTTGCAGCTGCGACGAGAATTGAAACAACTTCACAGGCCACGGGTATGTAAAATTAGAACCATTGAGATCGCCATCTTGAGGTGCATTTGCGATCGTTCCAATGGCCTGGGCGAATACCTGAAACGGGGCAAGAACACAGGCTACGGCTAATATCGCCGTCGTAAGAGGCTTCATCTTAGACACAGACTGAAGATCGAAGAGCTGGTGATGAACAAAGAATGGTGTTGGTGCCAGGGGTATTTGTTTCGTCGCGTAAGCAAGACCTAATATTCTAGCTCAATCCAGACAATTACCCCTCAAAAGGCAGGTCAACACCTTACTACCCCACCATTGTCACGAACCAACAGGACAAGGCCTATTAGGAGACCGAGCGCAGAATAAAGGTGAAGCCGAGAGAGGGGTTAAACCAAAGAATAAATACAAGCATACGTCAGTAAAGGGCCTATGGAGTTATAGGTAGGCATAATATCCTGGGACTGGCACTGGCTAGTCAGGCACCTACCATACAGTACACTTAGCAATACAACTGTGCATTTTGTCTGCACTATTTTACCATCGGTGTTGTGTAATGGGTGTGATATTGATGTTGTAGAGGAATAAAGTCAACTGACATGCATCCGCCATGGGGAGTCCTTATTTACACTGTTGCTTCGTATCTCTCTTACACAACTAGCCTTTTTCACACTGCGGCAGGTAACATTTCTTTACTTTGGATTTTAATAACAAACAAAATGCTTTAACTAATTAGTACTGCTTTATTTTATGGCCATTTGGTCTTTGTATCAATACTGCCGTTGGCTAAAGTATCCTTAATAATTAGCGCCCCCTTTGTTATCGTTTTACGCATCCGGATACGCTCCCTACTACACTGTTCTGAAATCATATACTAGTTGTAATTCTAACTGAAGGAATCACTTGTTGTAGTATTCAAGATAGCATCGTTGACCTTGCGTCTATTTGCCTTGACATTTAACACAGGCATCATTTAAGATTGACCTGAGATCGAGACTCGTTATGGATAGTCTTTTTCTTACAAAGGATGCACCTTCATCGCCATGGGCGACACGATTCGTGGCAACCGATTACACATTCACATGGGACTACACAAACCATTCAGCATTGGCGCCTGCGTTTCCGAGGATAGGACACCCCATATACTACGATCAAAATCCAACCCTACTTCCAGACAATGGGGATCGTCCCGAATCTGAGGCGGACGAAGACAGGCTTTTCTCTACCGAGAATTCCCAAACTTTCGCTTTATTGGGCTTGGAAACATGGAAAGTCGCCGCGTTGAACCGTTACGCGCGATTATCACGAGATATTATTATATCCGGAGGGCACCGACCAATCGATGCAAAGATCGCAGGCCTCGCTTCCCCCGTGATTTACGAAGTGCCAACGCCCTCGGTATCGTCTCTTGGTCTTCAAACGGCAGCAAGAGGAATGGGAGCCAATGAAGACACAGACTACTTAGTCTATAGGCGTGAAAGAATCAAAGTTGATGAAAGTCTATGGCTTCCCTTTTTGCGCAAGGACAGATGGTTCGACTGGACCGAAGTCAGCGAGACTGCTAAAACGAAAGCAGGTAAAACCTGGAGCGTCGACGACGAAAGGCTGTGGGAATATTTGAAAATTAGTCTCGAATTAGTAAACCGCATGATAGAAGCAATGATAGAAGATAAACATGACGGTGGTATGTAGATGTATCTTTCCGCGGTAATGTTGTACTAATAGAAATACTAATATAATCGCAGTAGGTATATTTCCTAAGGCCTGATTATTCTTAGCTAGATAAGACTGCCTATTGGCAATTTTAACAGCTAGATTGTTGGTTTAGGAATTAAGCTTATAATCCTTAGCTACAAACAATACTTTTTGGCCGAATCGATTACTGGTCAAAATATACAGACATATTTGGCGACCCGCCTGAAGAAGACTCTTCAGTTCTCTTGAGCTTCGGCACTGAGGAGAGAATCAGTAATCAGAGGGGGCTTCCTTACGTATTGGGTTCCGGTGAGAAAATCGATAATTACTGGCATCTAAGCCCCATCAAGAGCTTCTTAGAAGAGTTTGTACTGACGTTTGATATTATAGTCACTCGACTGGGCCCTAATGTCTGGAGACATCGCCTTAGCGGACTTCTCAAGCAGGTGATATGGGGGTTTCGTGCATCAGAATCCGTCGAAGGCACCACTTTTAACATGATAGTGACGGATGGGAAGTATGGCCCTTACAACGCGTTTATAGCTATAGGTATTGACAGATTAAAGAACGGTACGAATTTTTGAATCTTTCATTTTATATTTTGGCACAGTTGTTGCCCCTATCTGCTTTCCGTGCTCCTAGTAACTCCAGGGACGAACCGAATCCTCACCTTCCACTGTAGTATTTAACTCCTAACTTCTTATAGTAATGGATTCATTTTCAACGTTGGGAGAGTTGTGTATGTCCCAGGTTGACCTCGCGCTCACAGTAAGTAAACTAGGTATTATATCATGAATTACAAGTCAATGCTAATTCATAACTCATTAGATGATGCACGAACTTATGCATGCGATAAATCTCGCTCGTTACAGGGACGATAAAGAGTATTGGGGAAACTGCTTAACTGAAGACAGAAGTGGTTATGGACCTACTGAACCTGTATGCACTTCGAATATTTACTGGGCATGTTAAAGCTTTAAGAACTAACAGAGATAATTCAAGTTCTTAAACGGCGATGGTGCAGCCGAAACTGGACATTACATGGACCAATTATTCTTTGGAGGCACAAAATGCCTTTTGCGTAAGTTTATAATCCCAATAAACTTTAGAGGAAGCTTTCGACCCGGGACTAAAGCGTTACACTAAATCATGATTGCTGATTTCATTATAGCCACACCACACGAAAGTTCCCTGGCACCATTAGTATTTGGAATTAGGCCATTCCCCTGGAGAGATTATCCTAAAAAGTGAGCTATCCCTAGAGTTATTCTTTTCCTGTATTTGCCGCTTGCGGAAGCAAAAATCTCCTGTTATAGCAACGGGCGTGTCTCAAGAGCATGCAGAACTTTAAAACCCCGTGCCTATTTCCCTTAAAGATTAATTACTAACTTAAGCGAACGATAGTATGGCCCCAAACAGTGCTTGTTTGAGACCTGATGCGGTGGAGACAATCTATCATATACCTCTAACCTGGGTCTCGAAAATGCTTTCTGAATCATTCTGGCAAGATCCAGCCTACCGAAGGAAAAGTGATAATTTCTTCCACAGAAACGCCGTATTCGCTTCCCATAATGTCGGCGTCTACCTCCAGGCGGAACCCTCTCTGCCCCAAAGTTTGCAGGGGCAACCCTACAGCTACCCTGATGACGCAGTCGTAGTAGAGAATTGGGATGAAAGACATCGTCTGTGGAAAAACTTCCGTGAAGGGTGGTTTGATCAGGCTAAAATAGAAGTACGTAATCTGTCACGTTGTTGTTCTTTCAATATTTTCAGAGTGGCCATGGCTTTGTTAGCCCGCGGTGGCATTTAAGGGTGCGAGTGATGCTAAGCCTAAGACGATCCAGGCTTAGAAAGTAACATTGCTAATTCTAGCTGTACTAGTGGATGGAGAGTCCGGTGCGTGAACCTGAATGCCTGCTTTCAACGCGTTCGAAGCTGATTTAGATCATTTATGGAAGTGGTGTAATGTTAGAGCCCGCAAGTGGTGTGAGATGTTTGGGGTCGCTTTCGAGAAAAGAGATCTGATAACGTGTTATAATATCGCGGAACGGCTAATCGAGCACGTTATGTGGTCAGAAGATCGGGCAAGATTCATACAGGATATGCCTACGCCGTCTCACACGAGGCCTCAATGGGCTTGGCATGCTGTGGGTGAGTAGGACTGCATAGTCTGGTCACTTGAAATCCTGCTAACTGCGCTGCCACCAGGACTCCTTATGTTGGCATCACTTCCTGTCATACGCGGCAGTTCAGTAGTGCGAGGGTTGAAGCCAGATGGGATATGGTATAGAGAACTACCACCAAGTAAAGCAGCGGCGGCTGCTGGCCGTGTTAGGACAGCCTTTGTTCCTAGCGTGCATTCTGCTGATGAACCGCTTGTCGCTTCACCTATGACAATCTATGATCAATTAGGAAACGGAGGACCAGCAATCAATTTCAACCAACAAAACGTTCTACAGCTGCTCGACCGAATATTCGCATTCCTCACAGAGAATAAACCGATGGTACATGAGAGTTTTATATACGCTATTTCGAATGCCAACTACGCGCTAACCGCCGATCGAGCTGAAACAATGGACTCATACGCGGGCGAGGCTCATGAAACGAGATGGGCCTCGGCTTGGTTTTTTCAAGTACCAGCATATGATAAAACTCTTTATCAATGGCCCTAAGACTGCTGGGCTTTAAAGTACCGTTAGAGTAGAGAAATGAGTATTTTGCCAGTTCAGCCTGAGAAAAATTAATAAAATGCTAACTAACGGTCAAAGGTTTAGAACTGAAAGATTCATCTCTAAGAAACATAGACAAGCCGTGTAGGATGGAAACGATGTCGACTAGTCAGAGTGCCCCTCCCCTCTCAGGGGCTCCCTGGCCTACGTCATGGAGGTACACTGTCCCCTCTAGGGTGCCACGATAGGACGAAATGGTATTGGGAAACTTCTTAATCAAAGGCAACGCAATTGGATTTATCACAGTAGAATATAGCTATGTGTGTAGAAAAGAGAGTATGAAGTTAGATGATCATATGTGCTCCTCCCCCTTGTACTGCCCCCCTTAGCCCCTTGCATGCTTTATACCTATAGTCTTTATACCTCCTATATATATTACCTAAAACATGCCCCCCCCCTAATTGAATTCACCCGCACCACTTCAGTGTAAGCCGTTCAGGGTGGCGACCGTAGCGAAGTCTTACAAGGCGGTTCGTCGCTCTAAACCCTCCGCCATCCATATACGGAATACTAGGATGATATGCATCAAAGATGACGACGGCTTCTATAGCTAAACCCGAAACTTCCGCCTCCCCGGAGACACATATAAGGCCCGGTTGCCGATTTTCATCTATCTTATGCCTAATTCTTTTAGCTGTCAAGCCACTTCTTTTCAATATCTAATCGTCACTGTTTTCTTTGGCCGTTTTTAGCCTACTCGAGCATCTACCATGGCACTAGGATAAAAATCTTAGAAGTCATTGGCTATAGCTAGAACTGCTAGGCACTAGGCAAATAAATGTGGCCGGGATGAGGAAATTCATGAGCTAGTGCGAATTCTAGACAGAGGGTATATTTCGGAAACTTTAGAACTGGCTCTCTTCATCATATCAACGTAGTAACAGGATCACGATTCTACCATCGCCGTATAACATGTGAAAGTCAGGAGGCTGGGATACTTACGATCTACAAGCTGTATGACTGAAGACATGTATATAAAGGGCTCACTCCCCCGGCTACGCCGGAGAGAACTTAGATTTCTAGATAACCAACGAGAATACTATGTATCATCTTTGACATAACAAGCTTCATCAATGGGGGTTACCGTATTTTGATATTGGCTCGGAAAGCTTCGTGCATGATGCTCTCAGAGAAATTGAAGACGCTATAGTCGTAGTAAATAATGGTATGTTGGGGTATGTCCTTCTAAGACCAGTAATAACGCAGAAGAGGGTATCTAGGAACAATACGGAATATGCCGCTTTGATATTCGAAATGGGGTATGGGCAAAGAACGCATATAATTAATAAGTCGCTGCGAGCCTAAGCTCCGGGAGGTTAACTCATAGAATCTACAGTAGACCAATAGGGCACGAAGGACAGAAAGCGCATGTGCCAAGTCAAAACTCAGCCACCATCTCATGTAACTATCGTTAGGTGCTGCTGATGATGACTTGCATGAGGAAACGACCAAGTGGTGGGGTCTATTTGGATCTTTTTGACTTCTTAGGTCCAGTCATCACCGCCCAGCTCAATAGCCACCTCTTGTATTAGTAATAACTATTGCTAGTCTATAAACCACCTATTGATAAGCCAAAAGCAACACTTAAACCATATAGTATGTCTTTAACTACGGTATAGACTGTTGAATAGGTGTTGGATTTAGTGTGTTCAGTGATTACCGCAACTCACCTTTTCAAGGAGACACCAGCCGTTACCGGTTGAGTTTACATGATGGATAAGTTGTTTGAGCCAATTGTGGGCTGCTGTCATCTATGTGTGAGCATATCGCAGGGGATTAGTACCCAGCGCGTATTTTTGTGGCGCTTTAACAAGTCATGCGGGAGGCTGCTGCTTGCCTCATTGTGTTAGGGGACCGGCTGGCAACCCTACCCGAGTGCTAGTCAAGAATAGATGAACACCAAAGTTAGGACATACCACTCTCATGGCGCCTGCACAAAAGAAATTTGCTGCTGCAGCCTGACCATAATCCTATCCGAGCACGTCAATATATGATGTTATATGGGTTGACGACCGGTCTACCCTCCCTAGTTATTGGAAATAGAGGGGCTGGTACACTACTGGTAAAGTCCAGTGGCTGGGTACTTACGCCCCACACACATCTGCTATATATGTAGAGGTACTACCTCACTATACTAGACTAAACTTGTTCCTTAGTACTTAATACACAATATATAATATAGTACACCTATTATATCACTTATAAACTAATAGGTTATAAGCTTAAAAGCTTATATACTTTACTTTTGGAATTTTATTAAAATTATTTAATAATATAATTATATTAATTATTAATATAATTTTTATTATTTATTTTTATTTACTTTATAGCATTTAAAAAAAGCTGTTGCTATTTTTATTAAGCTAAAAGCAATAAAAAAAGCTAAAGATAATAATCTTAGTAGTATATTATACCTTAAAGGTAGCTACCTTATTATATTACTTTAATATACTACTTATATTAATTTAATACTTTTTTATTTAATAGATTTTAAAAAAACTCTATTTTTTTATATTTTTAATATATATTTATTAAAATATTGTATTTATTATTAATTATTATTATTTAATTTATTAATAATATTAATATATTAATTACTTATAAATTATATATAAAGTATAAATTATTTAAATTAATTAAATTAACTTAAATAATAAAATAATATTATATTTTTATAATAACTAATAAATTAAACTAAAATTAATAATAATAATGCTTTAAATATTTAAATTTAAGCTAAAAGTATACTTAAGCTTTTAATTAAAGTTGTTTATAAAAAATAAAAAATCTTTTACTAAATATAACTTTAAAACTTAATTATTTATTTTATTAATTTATTGTTAATTTTTTAACAAAAAAAATTTCTTATATTTTACTTTTAAACTTAAATATAAATAAAAAACTTAACCTTTTTATAAAAACTTTATAAATATTAATTATTAACTAAAACTTTATACTTTTTTATTTTTATTAAATTTTTTAACTTATTTATTACTTTTATTATATAAAGTTTTTTTTATATTAATTTTTAAAAACATTAATAAAATTAACTTATTTAGTTTTAAAGTAATTATTAAATTATTTATATTAAAATCTTTTACTAATATTAACTTATTTTTTATAATAAAGCTTATAAAAATATTTTTAAATTTAAACTTTAATTTATATTTTATTTTAAGTTTTATTTTATTAAAGTTTACTTTATAAAAATTTACTTTAAAAAACTTATTTTATTAATAAAATAAATAATAAAACTAAAACCTTTTTAAGCCTTTAAAATATTATTATATTTAATTTTTTTATTAAGTTTTTTTAATTTTAATAAAAAATAAAAAATTATATTTTTTATATAAAATATATTAGTTTATTACTAAATAGTTTTAAAAAAAATAAACTAATTAAAATTAAAAATATATTTATTAAAGCTAATTTTTATAAAGCTTAAAAACAATAAAATATTGTTTAATAAAAAGTTATAAGCTTATTTTATAACTGTTATAAAAAAAATGTTTAAAAAGTTTTAATAAACTTTTAAGTAAAAAAAAAAGCAAAAAAAATAATTATTATAATAACTAACTTATAAAATTTAATCAATAAAAAATTCTAGCTTATAAAAAGCTTTATATTTTAAAACTTACTATATAAATAAAAAAACACCTTTTTTACTACCAAAAAATTAATTATAATATTTATTATAAAACTTTGCTTAATTTATTTTAATTTTAAAGATTTAAATTTAAAAAACTATATTATTAATAAATTATTTCTTTTAATAAAATTTTTTTTAAAGCTAAAAAAAGATTATTTTTTTTTATTTTAATATTTTTTTAAACTAATTATATTTTTACTATATAAAAAGCTATAAGTAAAAAACTAATTAAATATATAAATTTTAACTTTATATTAATAAAAGCATAATAAAAAAAGCAAATAAAAAAAATAATTACTTAAAACTTTATTAAAGCCTTTTTACTTACTAAATAATATAATAATAATAAAAGTAATAAAAACAAAAAAAACAATAAAAATAAAAACTCTAATAATAAAAAACCTACCTTTATATCTACTTACTACTACTTTTATTATATTAAAACAAAATAAAAATTTATTAATTATTTTAATAATAAATATAATTATAAATATTTTAAATAAGTACTATTATAATAAAAAAAAAGCAACTTTATAAAAAAGTAAAAAATTAAAAATATTTTAAATATAGCTTTATTAATAGCAACAAATATTATAAAATTAATAAACCTTATATTTTTAGCAGCTAAAAACCTAAACTTAAAAATAATAAAAAAAATATTTATATATAAGCTAAATATTTTTATTAAAATATTTAGTAGCTTTAAACATTAAAGCAACCTTATTATACTATTAAAAACATTATTTATATAACTTATACTTTAAAGTTTATTAAATAATATTTTATTAAATTTTAATATTTAAAAAAACCTACTAAAATTAAGTCTTTTAAATATACTTAACTTAAAAGCAAAAAAATTAATAAACTATATCTTTAAATATATAGTTTTTAATAATAATTATAATATAACCAACTTAAACAATAAAATACTATTTAATAACTTTTAGCTTTATAAAAAAACACTAATTTATAATATTAATAATATTATAATAACCTTTAAATAAATAAAAACTATAAAGTTTATAATAAAAGTTAAAAAATATACTAAAACAATTATAATTAATAATACTATTTACTCCCTTAAGCTAGGTATAAACTTGCTATTAATATTATAACTAGCTAAAAAAAAAGCAAAATTTTTATTTTACCACAATAAAGCTTAAAAAGTAGTAAAAAAACATACTTTTTTTACTATATATAAAAATAATAAACTATATATAATTAATTAACTAAACAATTAGCTTTAAATAATTACTTTAAATTTTAGTTTTTATACTTACTTTATTAACTTTATTTTATAAGTATAGCATAACCAACTTAAATATATTAGTAATAAAAAAATATAAAAACTAATAATAATAATTAAAAGTATTATACTTTAAATAAAATACTATTTATATAAAGCTTATATTAATAGCAAAATATAAATAAAACCTTATAAAAAAAAACTCTTTAAAAAAACCTACCTTATAAAATCTTTACACTTAAATAAAGCTAGCATACTAACTAATATATTAAAAAGCTATAATAAATTTATAAGCTAAATAGCTATTATATATAACTTTATTAATAAAATTTAAGCCGTTTTATTATAACGCTTAAAAAAATAGTTTTTAAAATTTAAAAATCTTTTATAAAAATAAAAAAAACTTAAACAATATTATTATCTTTTTATACTAAATAAACTAAATTTATATATAAACAAAAAATTCGTTTATTTTTATTTATAAAAAGGCATTATTATTAAATACTTAGCTACTAATTAATACCAATAAAATAAAAAGGCTAAAAAAATAATATATACCTTAAAAAACCTAATAAAGTTATTAATAGTTATAGCTAAAAAAGCTAAATTTAAACTTTTACTAAAGTATTAGTTAATATATATTTAAATAACTACTTATATATAAAATAAACAACGTTTTAAAAAAATATAGTTAACATTATATAAAAACTAATATAAAAACAAACCTAACTATAATTATATAATAACCTTTAAAGTAAAAAGCAAATATTAACTAAATATAAAGCTTAATATATTAAAACTAAAAAAAGTTTTATATAAAATAATAAGTTATAAAAGTAATAAATCTTATAACTTAATAGTTTATAAGCTAAATAACTATATAATTATTAACGCTTATAATATTATATAAAATATTTTAAAATAATAAAAATCACTATTATTTTTTATTTTAAAAAAAACTATAAAAAAAACTTAAAAATAAATTATATTTAATTTAACTTTTATAAATTTTTTTAAATATATACCTTTTAAAAAACCAAATTTAATTTTTATATTACTAAAGTCTTTTATAAAACTATTACTAAATTAACAACTATTAAAACTACTATATATTAAACTAAAAAATCTAACACTTAAAATACTAAATAATTATTATAATCTATATTTAAAAATATAAAAACTAAATTAAGTACGCTATAAACTAAAAGTATTATTACTTGTTTTTAAAATAGTTATTACTATTATATTCTTTATTTTGCTAGCTATTAAAATAAAACCAAAAAGTTATAAACAAGCAAAAAAAAATACTAAATAAATAAAATAATATAAAGCTATAAAAACTAAATATTAGTTATTTATTAATAATTAAACTTAAACACTTTATAAGCTACTAGTTAAAAAAAATCTTATAACTAAAAAATAAATCTATAAAATCAAAAAAAAACCAAATAATAAAATCACTAAATATAAAACTTATTAAGTTATTTATAATTTTAAATAAATCTTTAGTAAAAACTACAACAAAATATTTACTTTAATAATAAAACCTATAAGTTATAAAGCTATTTTTATTATTATTATAGCTTTAAATTTTAAAATAAAGCAAATAAACATTAAAATTACTTTTTTTTATAAAAAAATAAAAAAAGATATATATATTTAATAGCTACCTAAATATAAAAACAGTACTAAAAAGGTTTATAAGTTATATAAAGCTTTATATAGTTTAAAGCAAGCCTTTAAAATATAATATTAAATATTAATAAACTATTTAAATATATTAAACTTTAAACTACTTAACTTAAATATTAAAGTTTTTACAAAAAAATATATATATATTACTATTTATATAAACAATCTTTTAATAGCTAAACCTTTTAAACAAAAAATTAATAAAATTAAAAAGGCCTTATTAAAAAAATTTAAAATATAAAACTTAAAGCTATGCTTTTTTTATTTTAGCATAGCTATTACTTAAAATCGTTAAAATAAATATATCTACCTTAATTAAAAGGTCTACCTAAAAAAAATAATTAAAAAATTAAGTTAATAAAAAGCATATATAATTACTATACCTATAAATATAAACAAAATCTTAAATTTAGCAAATAAATATAAAGCCTTTAAAAAAAACATATAGTTTTATATAAAAGCTATAAATTATTTAATATATACTATATTAAGTACTAAACCAAACATTGCCTACGTTATCTCCTACTTAAATAGGTATATAAAAAACCTTATACTAACACATAAAAAAGCTATTAAATAAGTACTATAATATTTATATAATATTATTAACTATAAGTTATGCTTTTAAAAGAAACTATAAAACCTAATAAAATAAACTAATATTAATTAAGCTAATTATATTTAAATAAAACAATTAATAATAAGATATATATTTAATATAAGTAATAATATTATTAGTTAAAGCTTTAAAAAATAATAAAATACTACTTTATTATCTTATAAATTAAAACTAATAAATTAAATATAAGCTATAAAAAAAGCTATATAACTTTAAAAGCTATTATTTAAGTTAAATACCTTAAAAAAAGATATAACTACTACTATTATTTATAAAAACAACTAAAAAGTTATAATTATAGCTAAAAATCTTTAGTTTTATAGCAAAATAAAATATATCCTTATATAATAAGCCTTTTATAAAAAAGCTATACAATAAAAAAATATTAACTTTTACTAAATTTCTACCTTTAAATAAATAGCTAACAAACTTACTAAGCTATTATTAAAAAATAAATTTATTACTTTTTAAAACGCTTTAAGCCTTTAGTTATAACGTAAATAAAAAAATAATAGTTTTATGCTTTATAAATATTATTAAACATTAAAAATATCTTTTTATTATTAAATTAAGCTTATATATAAACTAATTTATTAAAACTTTTATTTATAAAAATATTTTATTTTAAAAAACTTAAATTATTATTTTAATAAAATATAAGCAAGCATTTAAAAGTATACTACTTATTTTAACACTACTTTAACCTTTTTTTTTTTATAAATTTAACAACATTATTTATAAAGTTATTAACTAATATTATTAATATATATAATACTATTAATTTTAATAACCTTTATATATAACTATTATAAATTACTTTATAAAAAATCACTTTATAAAAAACCTTTGCTTATATTAAAGCAAGTACTTTAAAAAATACTTATAAAATATTTATATTAATAAAAAACACCTTTTTTACTTTTAAAAACACTAAATACTTTAATTTTTATATTATTTATAATAACTAAATTACTAATAAACCTTTTTATACCGCTAAAAAACCTAAAAACATTAAGCTTTAAAATTAAAATCTATTTATAATAGTTTTAAACCTAAAACAAATTATTTATAATCTTAAAATACTTTAAATTAAAATAAGTAAAATTAACCTTATATATTTACTTTTAACTTATTTTTTTTTATAACAAATAAAACAAAATAAACTAAAAAAACAATATACTTAATACTTAAATAAAAAATATTTTTAATTATTTTGCTAAACTAATAAATACTAATAAAAGCTATTTTTAAATTAAAATCTTTAATATATTAAATAAATTAATAATAAAAAAAAAAAAAAAAAAAAAAATAGCATATATTTTTAATAGCTATTATTAAAGTAAAAAACTTTAATAAAAAATATATATTAATTTAAAACTATAATTTAATAAAAGTATTTAAATTAAAATAATAAAAAGTAATATTATTTAATAAATAACAATTATTTATTAAATATCTTAAAAATAAAAATAAAATAAATTTAATATAAATATAATATAATATAAACTTAAGTAAAAAAGGCAAAAAAAAGTGCTTATTAAACACTTTTTTAAAACTAATAAAGTAAGCAAAGCTAAAAAACCTACTTTATTAAAAAATAAAAAATATATAATTTTAAAACTATATATAACTTTAAGCATAACAAAAAACAATTATAAACCAAAGCTTACAATAGCCTTATATAAATATATATAGTTTAAATAAAAGTATTAGAAATAAAAGGGCTGGTACACTACTAGTAAAGTCTAGTGGCTAGGTACTTACGCCCTACACACATCTGCTATATATGTAGAGGTACTACCTTACTGTACTAGACTAAACTTGTTCCTTAGTACTTAATGCACAATATATAATACAGTACACCTACTGTATCACTCATAAACCAATACTAGTGAGGGGCCGGGTGTAGTGAACACTCGCCGCCGGCACCGGATACTTTCTTTTTCGGCCCTCTACCGAACACGGAAAGTAACCTTAACGAATTGCGTCATGCAGCTTAGATCTGAGGACATTAGTTTTGCCTTCACTTTTAACGTAATGAGGTACGAGTGGAGTGAAACGAGGGGTACTTATGTCACTCTTCTTTTGCCGGCAATAGTATGGCCTAAATAGGAAAATTTCCCTTTCTATCTAGGCGCAGTGTGCTGTGGTGGGCTTGGCGGTCTTAAAAACAAAGGCTTCCGTGCGACTAGATGGAAAGAGCCTCTCTAGTACGTTAAATTTAGTCACGCTTTTAATAAATTATTTTTATATAAAACCTTCGAAATATTGAGCTTTGAAATAAGTGAGCTTCAGGGAAAAATAAGGGGTAGCTCGTTACCTTTCTCCACTGACTACCCGGCCGGTATCCAAACCTACTTTGTCCTCAGCTAGGACGAATCTGTTGGAACTTGAACACATACCCAGGGCATAGCTATGTTACACAAACCTGCAAGCCATCAATATTGAATACAAAGATTTACGTAAAAAGGTAACTTTCAGCCCCAATGACACTGATATGCGACTACTCAGCGGTACAACAAGTCCCATCTCAAGTATTGCATTGCATCTACACTATATTGTGCATGCATAAGAATATTGATTTCTTTCCTCCAATTAAATGTCCCTTGGGCTTGAATTTGGGTCCTAGACGCCGAACGACACTGCATCGTAAACAAGCCGTCGGTCACATAACCTACTTTACGCAATGGGAGCAAGCCGTGGGGATACAGGTCTCGATCCAAATACGCAAGATCACGAGCAAGTCACCGATATTGTGGCTTGATACTCGCATTAGGGCGTTGCGATCAACTTAGTCAAAGACTGCAGCAAGGTGATGAAATCACGATTTCAATTTCATACAATGGAGTTGGAGACAGATGATTTATTATTAGCCTTGGCAATCTAGCTTTCTTGTATGATAGGTTA
This sequence comes from Xylaria hypoxylon, assembly GCA_902806585.1. Lineage (NCBI taxonomy): Eukaryota > Fungi > Ascomycota > Sordariomycetes > Xylariales > Xylariaceae > Xylaria > Xylaria hypoxylon. The sequence goes on from CADCXB010000010.1 coordinate 2,204,024, forward strand.
CAGTCTGATCACTCCGTGGGGTTAGTGACTAGACTTTGGTGTTTCTGATAGCGAAGAACTCGCGTCAGTAGACCAGCGACAGTATCGGGATTTACCATTTCTATCAGAGCGGTAGTATATAGCAAAGGGGGGCGCACGGTCAGTTATGGATTATAAAACCGGGACGAATTCTCGACGAGTTTCTCAAATTTATCTCTCTGAATCATCTGAATCAGTCAGCGTACCTAGACATACACATCAGTTAACACCAATCACACTCTCGAATATTCTCACACTTTGAACAATGGTTTTCTCAGGTCCAGGCGTCTACGAAATCGTGCCGTTCCAGGCACCAGAACTGTCTGCCAACTCATGGGGTGGCGGCCTGGCAGCGGGCGCACCGATCCGGACCTAGTAAGTTATCCGTCCCGTGTCATTAACTATCAAAATCCTGCTTCTAAGGAGACCAGCCGAAACTAACCAGTGTGTACTTTAACCTGCAGCGCCCGGGACAGCTCTAACCCGAGCACCAATGCATTGTGGCAGGTGGCTCTTGTCGCCAGCTCTGGGGCTAGCGCCGAGTACTTGATCATCAATGTCCGCACCGGATATTTCATCACTGCTACTAGTTAGTCCCAGCATTCTAGTGTCTCACCCCCGTTCACAACTAACCACACATATATCATAGCTGATAGCGCAATCGCCTCTACCCCACAAGCTTCCCCTACGGATCCTACCACTCACTGGACAATCAAACCAAGCACAACTAACGGCTACGAGGTTTTCACGTAAGTTGTCTCTTCTCTATGAATAAGAGGGAATGTTTTATATGCTGATATAAATAATCAGCATCAACAACAAGGTTCAATCACGTGGCCAGCTGAATGTCGCTGGTTCTTCGAGTGAATCGGGAGCTGACATCTTAGCATCACCTATCTCTAACACGGACAACACCAAATGGTACTTTGAACGCCGCCCCTAGTTATGATGCTCAGGATTCATCTGCTTCCGTCGATCTTTATCTTGTTTGATAATTATTTGAATAAGGACTATCTAGGGTATGCTGGTATCTTGATGTTATTATTAAGCTCAGAGGAGCTAGGAATTGTGTGGTTGCTGTTTGCAGTTCTATTATAACTCTTGAAGCTGCTCGAATTTGCTTGGCGGGATGGAGCTGACATGCTATTGTTCACTCTTTACAATATATATGTAACTATTTGGTTGGATCTGATCACTATCCTTCATTTATATGGTTGAAAACCAAAGCTATGTAGTAAAAAAACATGATAGCCATCAGCTTTACATTCTCAATAGGTTTAGTGGTAAGTAAAATCTCATTTAATGCTTCATACGTATTTGCCTTGTGTGTTATAGCATAGCAGCCTTACCCGGTAGGATGTGAAACGTATTACATAAAGACCTTCCATGAATTTACCTTGATCATGATATTGCAGCTGAGCGATTTACGTATTGGTTTATAAGCGATATAATACGTGCATGATACTACATTTCGTATTAAACCCCGACTTTTTATTTAACGGTTTCTATTAAATCTTATATTTATTATTAGATAATATTAAATAACTACCTTTGGTGAGAAAGCTGGAAATCCTAACCAAGGCTCAACAAATTTCACTTCACACCATTAAATGGTTTGTTCATGTTACGTTGGGCTATGTTCTGGTCTTTCTAATGCCTGATGGGAGGTGGTAGCTGTCGGTTATGACCGATCGGGCCGTAAGGGGATCACTGTCATACATAACGCCCGTATGGACTACATACACCCTACTATTAATAATTAAATCTGCATGGCTACGTGGTAGCGGGAGGATTGACAATAAGACGTAGTTACTACCTATCCTTGCCCTCACCGTTCCTTAAATTTGATTAATATTAGCTGCATGGTAGTACGAGGCGATGGTCAAGGCGTAATTTTGGGTAACACATCATATTGAGATAGTAGGATGCTCTAACCACGCTAATTTCATTTTACCCTTCACTCTCCAATTATAAATATGGTGCCAGTGGTAAAATAGCTCCGTCAGACATCGAACTCGGTTGATCAGTCTTCTCTATCATCATTTCTTTCAAACCACTGACGCCAGTCGTCTATTCATTCCCCATGGATGCGTGGAGAGAAGTTTCCTCGTCTAGTCAGCATCCTGTCTATTTGGGCCAGTGGACTAACTGGTCCCGCGGTCCTATATTCGGCGCGACTCTGACTCTTACAAAAGGAAACGGCAGTCTCGTTATTGCGTTCGCTGCATTCTTCGTCACCCTAGTGGCTTCAAGGGTCTGGGTGGTTGTTTGCCTATGCTGCCATCAAATCTACTCACGCAACAAGCCCCAAGATGTTGCCTATCACCAACGTCAAATCATCCTTCGCAATTCACCCTCACCACAGTCGGCCTTATGGAAACTGCTACGTCTTGGGTGGTTATCTAGCAGTACTTCGACAGGGAAGGCTGGAATAACTATAGCACCAATGTCCCTCGCCGTACTATGTCTTGCGGGTTTTGCTGGCGTGACCTACGTTCTGCCACTTCTATCTGCGTCTGCCGGGGACGAAGTACTACTTCTACCTGGAGTTTGCGGCAGTTTTGATACTACGGCGATTTCATCGAATCTCACCGAATACAACGAGTTATACCGGCCAATTTTCTCGCGTCGAATTACCAGTGCAGCAAATTATGCCCAACAATGCTACTCCAATAGCTCTGGCACCCTTGGATGCACTGGATTAACCAAGGATCGCATCCCGAGCGTTGTCCAATTCAACGCCACATGCCCGTTCCACGAGGATATCTGCCGTAGCAAGACATCAAACCTATTTCTGGACACTGGATACGTTAACTCTCATGATTACTTTGGCCTCAACGGGCCCGGGAATGAGAGAGTCTCATATAGGAGTACCTTACACTGCGCACCTCTAGTGACCAAAGGCTATACCACTACTAAGCAGTCTGCTGACAGGAATTACACTAGTTACCACCATGGGTTCTTGATGGTTGGTACAGTCTCTAACCAATCACTTTCAGACGATCTCTACATGATCGAGGACATCAAACGCCAATATCAGATTGATATATTTGAAGATAAATTACATCTCAGACATGGTAGGGACTACCAGATTCAGTACGTACCATGGACGGTCATTCTACGCGTCCGGGACTGATTAAATTTTCATAGGTCGTTCCAATGCAGCCCATTCAATGGATCACTGGCTTATTCCGAGTACATTCCTTCACCTAAACTTCGTCGAGATGATGGTGATTCATATATCATTTTCCTGTCTGGAAACGGCGTGTTATTCTCTCAACCATCAGCAGATGCCTGGTATAGGGCCAATAAACGAGCTGGATCAATTACCCTGACAACCTTGGATTCAGAAGCTAATGCTTTTATGTTCGACGAGCCAGCATCTCCTCTGGGCTGCGTACAGCAGTTCCAGTTTTGCTTTGAGGTTCCTCCACAAGAGAAGCAGTGTGGGCCATTAGCAAGCTTTGCCGACTCAGCATCAATTGCCTTCAATATGAGCCCGTCAGATGCGGCTGCTGAACATCTGATTTGGGTCTTCAGTCAGATTGTTGGCACTTCCATAAGCCAAGTTGTCAAAGTGCTTGAAACTCAAGCCCTGACAGCTCGGCAAAATCTAATAGTTGGCTTACAAGGCCCAATAGCTCCAAATCAGTGGCAACTAGATGTGGTCCATTGGTGGGCCACATCTTTGGCTCTTATTCAGAGTAATTTTATTGACAGTGTAGTTGGTCCATCTGACCGGCGGCTCAACAAATATATTATTCCGCCTGACGACAAGGCAATCTGTTCTAGTCAGGTATGTGATCCCTACCCCTCCGTTCAACTACGAGGAGTTAATATAGGATTGACAGAAGATCCGAAATACTGCGTACACGTCGTTCAGCGTCTTCGGCCTGTATTTCCTCTTCATCAGCGGGGCACTACTAATTTTGCTATCTTTTTTGATCGAGCCGCTTCTTTCGTGTCTTCATCACAGACGAAAGTACAGCCAATACAGGTACCTTGAGTGGGTAACAAATGAAAGCCTACAGCTCCATCGCCTCGCACACGAAGGTATCGGGTGGGGAACGTGGTCACGCGGAACTGAAGACATACCCACGACTGAAAAGGATCAGGCGCTCGCTTGCCTGGATCTATCCGAATCGCTTCATCCAATATTACATTCTTTTCCGACAGATCTTGAAGGTGGTAGTGATACACAAAGCGTATCTCATTCTGTTCTTCAGCCAGTCACCTCTCATGGAACCACACCCAGTGTTCGGCAACCGAGTAATGGGGAGATCAACGTTGAGACTCCGTGTGCGGTTCAGCAACAACATAACGAGACGCAGAATACGATCATCACTCTGGAGAACAGAAGATTATCGTTAAATTATTCTATGTCGCCGGTATCTCCAGTTGAAGAACAGCAAGGCGAGGAAGAGGGAGATACGCCACCCCGGCAGGAAACCGAGCGGGAGGCCGGGAATATTGCCAATTTAGCACACGCTGAGCACGACGCCCGTTAAGATTGAAAAATTATCTTGGAGAAAAACAACTAAGGCCTTGATTTGGAATGGTAGATCGAAAATGAGACGAAGCAGGGCTAAGTTAGTATGTTGAGAGAATGAGGTTTCTTTACATTTTAGATTTCACAGCTGCTTTGAACCAGTCTTTTTCCCCCGGCGGCGCTAAAGTAATATAGTCTTTTCTCTCTTTTTTTTTCCTTTTTATTTATTTTCTGTTTCTCATTTTTATCTTCCTTTTCTTTGGATACGTGTATATTTTATGAAGGTTATTATAAAAGTTATAGCTTATATAGACAATAAATGCTATAACCGTATACAATAGCTTTCACGGCGCAGTACCATTACCGGACATGTGTCGCATGCTATTTTCCTTTCCGATTGATGCAGCTCTTGTAAATTCTAACCTACCTACTTAGTACAGAGAGTAGGATGCAACAAAAACCACACAACCCCCTTAATAGTACCTATTACTGGTCTCATTATCTAAACTCCAAGGTTTATTACGCTAACTAATTATATTGCTGTATATAAAATAGAACAGTGATTTAGTTAATTCAATATTTGTATAAAAGTGATATTTCCTTATTTTTATATAGATGGGCCTGTATAGAAGGGTAGGTGGTTTTTGTTGACCCTTGCCTTTGAGCTCGGTAAGGACATAGAGGGCATATTTGGCAGACACAGTGCGATTGCCATCGCGACCTAGCCTCAAGTTCTAGATGGTACATGCTCGCAACCCCGCATGAGGCGGTGATAGTGGGAGCCTGTCCAAAGCACAACCCCTGCTCGTAGCCTGAATACTAATTAGCTGTGTTCACAACGTTGATTTTCCATTCGAATCTCCCTGAAAGACACTCGTCGTCATTAAAAACATCAGTACTCTCTATATGACGGCCCAGAATCACTCGGGCTCTCCTCTCACAGCTTTCACCACTCCATCGCTATACTTCGGGCCAAATGAGTTCCATACAGAAGAGCCAGATCATACGCGCCCCTTCGGAGGAGCCTCCCAACGGCACTAAATCCGTCTTCCTCGCAGGCACAACCACGGCCGTCGGGAATGTTGACTGGCGCGAACAACTATCTACCTCGCTCTCTGAGTACCCTATAACCATCTTCAATCCAAACCGCCCAGATTGGGACAGCACATGGCGTGAGGACATCACGTTTGACCCATACCGCGAGCAGGTTTTGTGGGAGCTCGATAAGCAAGCGAAGGCCGACCTTGTCGTGGTTTATTTCCACCCTGCGACGTTGGCGCCGATAAGCCTGCTTGAGTTTGGGCTTTCTGCGCAGGTTCAGGGTAAAGTTATCGCCATAGCGCCGCTGGGATATGCGAAAAGGGGCAACGTGCAAATAGTCTGCCATAAGTTTGGAATCGTCTTCCTCGATACTATCGACAAACTACATGAGATTATCATAGAAAAGTTGTCTCTCAATGGATGACTAGCAAATCTTACTTGTCTTCTTTGACGCTGCCACATTCGCGCCCAACACTAGAGTGTCCAATGTAGTGGATCTATTCCATCACGGGATACATTGATTGAGATGTATAGGTATCACAGCAAAGGATTTCCAATTTCGGTTGTGGCGGTATGGTATGGCTCTGAAACAGGCTGCGATGGCAAAACGGAGCATTGGAGGCGGGACCGCCGCACCACCACGATGAGTGGGCAGAGATCGTTGTACCAAGTGTTTAATATCGCACTTTTTTGCAGGCCCTTACTTGCTAATATCACTTCCGTCAAATCAAATACCGGAATTATGATAAATGGACGTTGTTTCGCCCTCGGCACATAGTTATACACGGAACTAATAGGTTATATTATAAGTCAGTAATAGAACATGAGCGCCAACGAGGGGGCAAAGATCGCCTCAACACAAGAAAACCTTCTACCTCGTAGCCTTAGTCATTATCGCATATGTCAAGAACACATATCGTACTAGGGCATTGCTTATATCCTCGCGCTTAAGCCGCGGCCGATTCCCTTGCATTTACAACCAAAAATCATTTAAATTAGCGGCGCCACAAAGATACGGGACAAAACACCCACTTACAAACCGGACAAGACACCCCTGTTAGGCGGCTGCTACCGCGGCGCAATCCACTACACGATCTCACTCGAGGACCCCACGTCGCACGCGCGCACAAACATCTGCCACTACGTGAACTGCAAGAGGTTCACAAGGAGCAACTAGGATAAAAGTCAAGATCTCAGGCTCAGAGTTCGGGATCGAGCAAGGGCAAGACCACGTCAAGATCCACGAGGCGGATAGCGGCAGCGGCGTGAAGCTGCACCGGGAGCTTGTTAGAGTACAGGGTGAGGTTATACCCATATTTCCTCTCGAGAATAGTCTAGGAAACTGACTTTATGATGAACACTTAAGAACACGCCGTAGAAAAACTCTATGTCTTCTACAGCGCCATGGACGACCATGCCCGGGGCCAAGTGGAGCCCAAGGGCGAGTTCTGTTGCGGATCCGTGGATGCGCGAGATTCAGGGTAGGACCCGCCCCCTTTTCTACCAATTTCTTAGGTACCTACGTCTGTACGAGAAATTCAAGCTTCAAATCTCTCGGTATTTGGGTACATGATACACGGTTCATGCAAAGAGATGGGTCTATTCCACAGAGATGAAATTAAGAATTAGGTTTGGTTGATTATGAAGTACCGGCGAAATCAACGCGCACTGCGATAGAATTGAACATCCCACGCGTCTAGCCGCTCTCATTCTCTGTGGTAGCTAGTAGTGGAAACACGTAAGTGGGCGTGGCTCTTCCCGCGTCGGAATGCCTCCAACATGGATTTGTAGAAATAATCCTCGTCTTTTAGATGTACATAAAGGAGTGGTCATGAATACAAGAGCAGCAGCGAATGCTGGGGGAAAGAAACCATTAGCATCGAATCATGAGGTCGTGACAAGATTGTACGTATATACAGGAGCCCCTGTTCAGGATACTTGAAACACAATTTTGGGGCATCGGTATCGACCAATTGGAAGGGTATTGAAGCGGCAGAATGAACGCCAGTTGCGCCGACAGAAAGGGATGATTAAAAATCAGTACTGGTTGAAACTCCGCAGGCCAGGCGAGTGTCCTTAGGGAAACATTTTCACAACAACTCCTGTCATTATTCACTCTCCCACGGGTCCACTCCCCGTCCGCATTCTTCACCTGAGTCTGCCTCTACTTCATACGTCGTGCCCAGGGCCTCCCTGCCCTGGCGGATCATGTCTTTTAGCCGAGAATTGAAATCACTTATACGTATATCAGTCTCCATCTCATCCTTCATTCGCTTTGCTGCCAGGTTTCTGGCCTTAGCATCAAGCCTTGGGCTGTTATCATGCATCTCATGTAGAGATTCCCGTTTCTTCATCTTCACTGGTGAAATCGACGAAGTGGATACGGCACTTTGGCTCCTCCTGTGGCCGCGTTTCGCGTAAGGACTGGGACTGGGTATCCGGGATGGCTGCTGCGCAAAATGATTGGCTGCGAAGGGACTAGGGGACTGCGCTCGGGAGGCTATTGGAATCTTGCTAGGGGAATGCGGTTTTAGAATCGGTGATGGGACTGGGGATCGGGTTGATGCAAAGCTTGCGGGCTCGTGGTTCGACATAAGGCCAGCGATAGCGGTGGGGCGAGCACTGGCGAGACTTGGTCGGGTGGGAGGGTGACGGTTGTAGTTAGGTGCGTTGAGACGGCTTACGGGCTTGCTAATACGACGAACTAGTGACGGGGTTGTCGTTCGTTGGACTGGGCGGCGTGACGATGCTCGTGATGCAAGAGATGGTGTTCTGCTCACGTTAGCTGGTTCATCAATCATGACCCAGTTTTTCCGCAGCTCATCAGTGGGCGTCCCATGTGAGATCTGTCTTCGCTTTGGCGCTGGGGGCGGTGTCGACTCTGGAGTCTCGTGTTCGTAGTAGAAGGGCGAATAATCGGACTGGGGGAGGCTCCCGTAAAGAGGGCTAAAATCCCGTTCACGTATCGCAGCTTGAATGTTGTATCCGTCAAGCCCAGCTTGGTTGCTATATCCGTCACGGCCGTCTGTTGGTTGTTGTCTCATTGACTCGGACATTCCGTATCCCGTGCCCCCTCCAGCGTGGAAACCACGAAATGCGCCAGTCTTGCAGAATTCCCATACTCTACCGACGACACCACCAATTGTACTAAGCGCATAAGAGCTCCAACCACCGGAGATTTGATTGTCTGAGTCGATTGTCATTGGCCTCGATGTTGTTGAGTCGAGGTCATCGCACGATCGTTTAGATCCGAGGGCACGCCTGTAGTTGACATCAGAATAGACACTGTCTTCAATATATCCCAGCTCTTTCTGGACAGCTCCATTTGGAGTCTCTATCTGGCCAGCCAGTACATATCGTCTCCCTGTTCCGTTAGTGCGCAGGTCGAAGTCGGAGCGGTCGCCGATCATGATATCTGTATTGAAATTCCCACCGCCTGTCATTGCCCAGTCACCAACGGGCGTCGACTCCCTCACCCCTATTCGTTTCCTTTTGGCGTTGGAGATAGGTGTGAATGCCTCTGATTGCAAACTTGCAGTCGACTTTCCGAGATACATCGAACTCGACACAGAAGGGGAGGCCGGAGGTCGGAAGATGCCGGGATGCACACCTGAAAAAGAAGCGCCCCTACCTCCACCACCGTTTGGTAGGTCAAAATGAAAAGTTCCCGACATGAGGATCTGAGAATTATATGACATCTCTAGCACGATGACTAGATGGATGGGTTGTCTGGTTTATGGAGATGGGGGAATGGACACGAGGTGCCGAGCTGATAGGAAACGTCAAGGTGGTGGCGTCACCCTGCAGGATCGGATGAGTAGCGCGATGGCTGAAGCTCGTGAATACGCGCGCAAACAAAACGCAAACACTTCAAATAATCCTTCGTTTGATCGATAGATAAATGGGAATGTGGGAACTACGGTTGGTCTTGTCGTTGTCGTCGTCGTCGTCGTCGTCGTCGTCGTCGTCGTCGGCGTCGCTCTCGGCTATCGGTGGAGATACTCGATAGTAGGTAGCGAATGATGGAAGCTGGGGGCCGCGCGTGATCTGTGATTTACGGCCGTTTGGAATTCATCTAGTATCACCAGCTGATGCGACGGTATCGGGGGTATATCTACTCAAATCGGCACGCAACCCGTGTTGGACTGCTAGTTGCTTTATTCGATCTTTGGAGTGCCTGTACAGACTGCCCGTAGTGTACTGGTTCGAAAAAAACAAAGCGAGTAGTCTAGGTGGTGGCCGCGTCGCGTGGATGGAGGATGTGCGAGGGGGTGCTTGGCTAGGAGGACTGAGGCTGAATGGCCTCGATGTTTGTTCGCACGTTTCGACCCCTTGTAAACACAAGACACATGACCTAGACCACACTAAAGTTGGAGCTGGAACAGGACTAATGCGAGCAGCCGGTGTGACGTAGTGAATAATACGGTACCTATACCTGTCGAAAACTCTGTTTGACAGGAGTAGGTTATCGATCCTGCGCAGATGCAAGTCACACAACGACGAAGGCGGCTGACTGACTGTGCAGTTAATTAGTTACACGAGAATGTACTTATTCCCAGTTCGGGCAGTTGGTTGAATGAAGAGCTGATTGCGCCGCTCGATGGAGAAAAGGAGCTTGAATTGTTGTTGTCGCGTTGCTGGGTCAGCCTGCATTTAATCAAACACGGGTACCTAGTACGGTCTAGTTAACAGCCTAGAGCGGACCTAACTGCTGGGTCGCTGATTGCTGATAATAGGTACCTGTCCCCTGTTGATGTTGCGGGGCATCGCGGGGCATACCCGCCCAGTAGGTACCTACACCCGCCTTTCAGCAGTGCTGTACTGAGTACAGTATACCTCTAGTGGTAGGTAGTTCCCAAGTACCTACGTAGAGTCATAGTACTGGGTACACTACACTTTGTGCTGTGTACATCTGTATTACCTACTGCAACGAAATAATGGTACTACTGCCCAACCACGAGGGACTACCGCCAAAACTCAACAAACTCGAACCCGACGCCGTTATGCCAAGAAGAGCATAGGCCATGTTAATTCAACTTTATTCCAACCATTTCTACATATTAGTCATACCAAATTTATATTAGAGGTCTATACTACCCCCGTGTTTTTCTAGTTAATACTTTAGAAAACTCTACTTTTTTTGCTATACTACTTATAACACACTAAAATAACCCTAAAAAAAACTTATAAATAGCTTAAAATAGCTTAAAACAACCTTTTTACCTAACTTAATTATATCTTTATATTTTATACCTTTTTTAATTATTTATAAATATATTATATTATATTTGTTTTTATATTAGCTAATAAATATATATAAACAATATATAGTTTAATTAAAACTAGTTTTATAACTTTTATTAATTTAACTAGCTTTTTTAACCTAATAAAACTTATAAGATTTAACTTATAACTTTTTAATAGTTTTTTACTTTATTAATATTATAGTTTATTTTAATAAATAATAATAAAAGGTATTAAAGCTTTATTAGTGTTTTATATAACTTAAACTTATAATAATATATTATTAAAAAGTATATAATATATATATAAGTTTTATAAGGCGTTTATAAAAGGTTTTAAAGTAATAAAAAGCTTTAATAAATAAGTAAAAGCGTTTATTAAACCTTATTAAATAATTAGCTTTTAAATAAAGTATTTAAAGAAATATATATATAATAATAGTAATAAAATAACATAAAAAGGTATTAAATTATATAAAATAGCTAAAATAATATACTAAATAACGTTATCTTTATTTTTATTTTTATTTAATTGCTTAATAATATCATTTTTAAATTTAAAAGCACTTAATAAAGCAGCTTTAATTTATTAAGCACTAATTAAGTAACTAGCTTTAAAAAACCCGCACTTATTATATAATTTAAGTAGTAAAATTAAAAGAAGTTAAGTTATTTACTTAAAAGTATACTAAATTAGCTATAATTATAACATTTATTTAAATAAAGCACTAATTAAGTAATTAGCTTTAAAAAAACCGTATTTATTATATAATTTAAGTAATAAAATTAAAAGAAATTAAGCTACTTATTTAAAAAAATATTAAATTAAATATATTATTAAATATAATAAAAATATTACTTTAAAAAAAGCACTAGTTAAATAACATGCTTTAAAAAAACCATATTTATTATATAATTTAAATAGTAAAATTAAAAAAAGTTAAGTTATTTATTTATTTAAATACTTTATTATAAGCTTTTAATTAATATATTATATTTAACTTTATATTATTTAAATATAAGCTTTATTAGCTATATATTTTTTTTAATACTTTATTTTTTAAATTTTAGTAGTTATTTAGCGGTAATTTAAACGCTTTTTTACTTAAAAAAAACTTTTATAATTTATTAAAAGCTAAAATTATTTTAAAGATATTAAAATTAATATATAAATTAAAAAAGCAATATTAATTTATTAATCTTAAGTTTTTTAAGTTAATGCCTTTAATATTAATTAAGTTATTATTTTAGTTATTTAAATAAATAAAAATATTGGTTTTTTTAAATAACCTTATAATTAAGGCTTTATTTTTAGTAAAAAACGCTTTTATTTACGCATTTATAATTATATAAATTATTATTACTTTTTTTTAATTAATTATTTACTTTTTAAGTAATTTTTTTATATTATTAAGCTTTTTATAAAGTTAAATCTTAAAAAACTTATTAAAACTTATATTTAATGGCTAAAAGTAAGCTATAAAACCTAATAAAATTAATGTTGTTAATATATTGGTTTTTATTAAGGTTATTTTTACTTAATTTATTTTATAAAAAATAATTATATTAATAACTAATAAATAATTTTTTTTTTAATATAAGTAATTAAATTAGTTTTTACTTACTTTTTAAACAACTTTTTATTATTATACGCTATTTTATTAAACTTTATATTTATTTTTTTATAATAAAAAGCGCTTTTTTTACTAATAACATTACTTTTATTATAAAAAATAATAATAAGCTTTAAGTATTTAAAAAGTAATTTATTTGCTAAAATTATTAGTATTAATGTTGTTTATTATTTTTTTTACCCGCTTTTTTTTAATTTTTTTTACATTAACTTTATATTTATATAATTATATATATAACCTATTAAAAACTTAAAAAATATAAGCGTTTTATTTAAGTTAATAATAAAATAATATAAAAACTTATTAAAATTAATATTTTTAATAAAATCGTTTATTAGCGTAGTATTTTATTAAAATTAGTTATTTTATAAGTTTTTTTTAATAAATTATAAAAACTTATTAATATATTTAATAATTTTTTTAAATATTTTAATTATTATATATATAACTTAATAGTAATTAATTTAATAACGTTATAAAAACCTTTTAAATTAATTGTTTAAAAAAACGAAAATATTAAGTTAATTAAAGTAAAAACCGCTAAAAATCGCATAAGCTTTTCTTTTAAATTAATTTTTTATTATTAACTTTTAATTTTACTTAATAAAATAAAACTTTTTTTAAAGAATTTCTTTTATTTTAAGCTAATAAAAGCAATATTTAAGTAATTTATTACTAAAGATTTTTTTTTTTATATTTATTAACTTAAAATAGTTATTTTATTAGCAATTTTAAAATAAAAAGCAACCTTTTAAAAAAATGGTTTATAAAAGCCTTTTTTAATAAAAAAAACACTTATAATAATATTAATTAATTTTATATATTAACTAAAATTATTATAAGTAAATAAAATTTAGTGATTTTTTAAAAATAACAACATTTTTACTTTTTTTCGCTTTAAATAATACCTTTACACCTGTTTTAAAGGCTTTAAAGCCTAATAATTACCTTTTAAAATACCTTTTTTCTTTAGCTTAAGCCGTTTAAATATAAAAACTAATATAAATGCTATTTTTAAAAGGTTAATAAGTGATAAAAGGTTTATTTTTATATTTAAATAAAACATAAAAGGTATATTGCTAATTTTTATTATAAATTTAAGCGAGAAACTAAGAAAACAAGCAATTTAACAAGAAAATAAAAAAGCAGTTAATTTTACAAGAAAATAGTTAATTTAATAAAAAAACAAAAAAACAAGCGATTTTATTACTATATAAGCTAGTATTAACATGTTAACATAATAAAGAAACTAAAAAGATGACAATTTATATGTAAATCTATAATATTAACTAATAAAATAAGCTCTTAGACTATGCCTAATTAGTGTATGCTAAGCTAATATTCCAACGGCGTCAGGTTCGAGTTTGTTGAGTTTTGGCGGTAACTAAGACGCGTGTGGTGTTACCTTATTCTCTTGATTAATTTATTTTGGTCTGTGGGTATAGGTCTATCTCTAGGTGGCCCGTTCGTCCCTTTGATGATGGGCTCTATTGGCTTTTATCTCCTGTATAACAGTGAATGGGACAGCCAACCCCTGTCAAATGTTTTGTGTTTTGCATGCTCCCAGCATATATCGGCCAAGTGATCCGAGCCGACAATCCCGTGGTAGTCTCGCTTCATTCTCCTTCCTCTAAGGAGTTGAACCGCTCTCCTTATTATAGTAGGCTGCCTGCATCTCAACCTGTGCTGCCTTGACACCGCCGTCGACACCCTCCTCACCGTGAACATGCGTTTTGGTTCCCCAGAACTCGTCGCGCTCTTTGAGAATCTCCTCTGCCCACTTCTTCGTCTCCGGGAGCACTATTTTCGTAGCCACGTAGGCAAACTCGCCAAGGTCGAGAGCCTTGTTAGCGCGTTTCTCGTACTCTATCATCTGTGTCAGGAGTTCCATCTTGTCGAGATCGTGAACAAAGTGGCTGTCAAGCGTCTTCGAATCCTCGTATTCCTGCCAGACTTCCCGGATCTCCGCACCCGCTAGTCCGCCATAGACCTTCCCGAGTAGGTTCTTCGATATGTAGTCCATGGTCTCGGCCTCACGACGGCTCTTCTCCGGTTTCGCTATGCCGTCGACTGGGGTGATATCGCCAACGATTGCCTCCGCCATGTCATGGATTAGGCACATCTTCATGCACTTGAAGAGATCGAGCTTCGGTGCAAGGGTTGGCGGACAGAGCATGCTCATGAGGGACATGCGGTACATGTGGTCGGATATCGATTCGCCACTGTGAGTTTTGATGTCAGTCAACAAGCATCAGTAACCAAGCGGACTGGATACAGTACCTCTTTATACCGAAGCGGCGCCATCCCTCGCGTTTGCCCGTCTTTAGTCTCTCGAGGACGTGGAAGTAGGGGACAGGTGAGTCGGTACCTTCGGCTGGTGCCGAAGTCATGGTAGCCAACACCTTCTCTACCGACCATGGTTCGGAAACCTTGGGTGTCGTCACGATCCCGGGGTCTAAGGCTCTCTCAGTCAGTATGTTACACATATGGGGAAGGGTTAGAAAAGAGTCATAAGATGCGACTGACCAGCGAAGCCATTGCCGTCGCTATTGCTATCTCCTGAAGACATTGTGTCTTTTATGGTTTGTCGAAGCCTGATACAAGGATCTGTGTATGTCGCTATGACGTTTCCACTTATCTATGGAGAGGAGCGTGAGATCTAGAGGAGGAAGAACACTAGGGTAGGGTTCTCAATCGGAATGCGGGTAGGAAGAGAGAGGAGGAACAAACTCCGGATGCAAGAAGTAGGCCAATAGATATACTTAAGTAAGTAACAACCAATGCGCAAGGCTCCGGTTTGGCTACGTTTATTCCTGCAGGGTTAAAGAAGAACTGATGTTGTTTCCGAGCTTGGGCTTTTCTTTTGTTCGCGGAATTCACCGACATGCAAGAGGAGTACTCATGCAAGAGGAGGCTCGACATTCACGGTGGTTTCCAGGTTGCTGGAGAAGATGTGTGAAACTTAGCCATGTGAAATAGCCCCCACTTGGGGACCAGGTAGCGTGGCGCTATATCGATCCGGTACCTAGGTACCATTACCTACCTACATGCAGGAGTGAGTGGAGGAAACCACAGTGCGTGGAAGTTTACAGGTGGAAGGCGTAGGGCATATACAGTATTTAAGCTGGCAGTCATACTGCTATAGAGCAACCATCTCCAATACAACTACATCTTCCAATTGAAATCATTCCTTTTCTGCAGGTAGTCTAGGCAGCGCTGCATTGGTATTGCCCATCTTGCCATTGGGTGGTTCTAGACGATTGCCCCGGTGCCGGTGCCGGTCCCGGCCTTCATGCATTCCATGTACAGTGATGTCAGGAAATGTCAGGAAATGTCAGGAAGAGGCAGCAGCAGCCTGAACATTCCAGGTAATCAAGTCTACCAAGCCTATCTATAATACCTAAAAGCAAGGTGGAAAACCCGTGCTAGGTAGGTCTCTATGTAGATAGTGATTTAGGGCTGAGTCATGATTTTGTTTTTCTTCTTTGAGACGTATTTCCATTATCGATAGATAGCAACATATATGGAAGGCGCAGTCTTTCTTAAACCTTAAACTGCCTTTCTTTATCTGTAAAACTACCTACCTACCTACCTACCTACCTAAACCTTAGGTTACCTACCTCTACTATGTAGGTACCTACTTATGTATTCAATCCTTGTGCTAACCCGGAAAGGCGGGGTCCCTACAGGTATAGAATGTAGTTTGAGACCAATCTTCAACAACTCAGAACTAATCCGAATTGGTGTAGTGGCTAACATTAGACGCTCTCATTCCCATCTTCTGGATGTCGAACAGTGCCGTCTAGCCCGGGGTTCGATTCCCCGATTCGGAGTTTATTTTTCGTTTTTTGTTGGCTTGTTAGGTAATCAGTCTGTTGTTTGTCATTTTACCCGGCTTATTTGAGCTCTGTTTTTTTATTATCAATTATGTGATAGCCTTTTGGCACGTGCGCACGCGTTGCTGAAGAGAATGGTTGTCATGGCGGAATTACTGCATTACGTACTTACAAGCACACATATATTGCGGCTGTATAGCCAGATTTCATTTCTTTTACATGTTTTTTTCCTACCTAGCTAGTATTGGGTAGAACAAGGCACTGAGCCAGCAACCAATACTACATCTACATACAGCCCATCACAGTTTCGTACTTTATACTCACGGTCTTCTTATCATGGCTTTCCAACGTCCTATTTTAGTAATTCCAACACGAGCTTCTTGTTCTTCTCAATGGATTCCATTATTTCGCTGACGCGGATATACTCGTCAGTGCCATGGGCCACGCGGATGGAGCCTGGGCCATAGAGCACCTTTTTATGGTCGCCGCGCAGTCGTGGTATGTCCGTACCATACGCCATCGGTTCAGCCTCGAAACCCTCAAACTCCCACTGAAGCACCATCTCAGTGTACTGAAACTTGAAGTCGATGTCAACATCAGCATGCTTGTCTATTGCTTCAGTCACCGCCTTCTTGATTCCGTCTATATCCTTCGAGACCCGGATGCTGCAGAGCGCCTTGGCTTCAGCGGCGAGAATATTGTACCCTGCTCCGCCCTCGATCTTGCCGATGTTCAGCGTCGACGGGCCTAGGAGGTCAGACACCGGCCATTCGACTGCTCTGAGGTCGTTCAGCGCATCGAAGAGAAGCAGCGTTGCGCTCTTGCCTAGATGGGGATATCCGGAATGGCTTCGTCCAGATCGTTAGTCCCGTTCACGGTACGGTAGGTAGGTATCGTAATAAAATTCCATAGCATCCTTACCAGGCTTTCCCGTGAGCTACGATTTCAAACACAAGATTTCCCTTGTGTCCTTTTGCCACTTTTCCCTCCGTAGGCTCGGCGAAGAGACCCGCCTCCCAGGTGAGGCCCATGTCGTTCGCGGCGATCATTCCCGGGCCACCCTTTTCTTCGCCGACGACCCACAAGAAGCTCACATCTCCCTCTTTGAGTTTCCCCTCAGCGCGCAACTCCTCCACTGCGAATATTTGCGCCACCATGGGCCCGAGGTCGTCGCACTACGATATCCGTTAGCCACCGTCATTTTGGCGTGGTATGTAAGTTTCGCATAAGCGTGGCAAAGCTTTTAACGCTTGCTTGTAGCTTGATAGAGGGAAGTTCTGTAATCCCAGCGTCGCAAAAACGCAAATAAAAAGATTAACACGGCTTTCGAGATGACTTACGGCGCCGCGCCCACGGATTACATCACCGTCGATGCTAAAGGGGATATGCGGCGGCACTGTGTCCATGTGCGCCGTCACGAGGAGTCGGGCCTTTCGTTCCTGACCCAGATATGCATAGACATTATGCCGTGTAGAGCCCGGTGCGATGGGGATCCGCTCCGCTGTGAAGCCGCGGCTATGTATATACTTCTCCAGGTATTGTCCAATCTCGAGCTCCTTTTCGCTGGTACTTTCGATGTTCATGAGCGTTTTCAAGAGCTCAATCACCTCCTTCGCGTCGGTTTTGGCCGCCATGATGCCAGGATTAATTCAACAGCTATTTAATTCTGACTAGGAAGTAAGTGCCTTTATAATTCTGCGCAGTGAATCATATAACTTATATAATCATTTGACTGTTGTTCATGAAGGGTTGGAGAGCTACACTAGTGACAGTTGAGCGGGGTTGGGTCTGAACCTCCGGCTTCGCCAGGTAGCTATAGTGGTCGGTCGTTGTGAACAGCTCCTCTTGTAAGTGCAAAACACAGAGCCATGCAACTCATTTCAATTTTGCCGCTTTTAAATATCACTCACCTCCATGAATTTCAACTTACTCCTACATCGTAGTCCCCTGAGACCTAGTGTATGATTCTCATTCTCAGTCATCGAAACACGATGACGTCATGACACCAATAGTATTCAATTGACTTAGTCCCTACTTAAGTACACTACCTAATCTCAGATCTTCGTACCTGAATTAAAGCAATTGACGAAACAAATGAACTAGGATTATTTCGATATGGCCAAGATCTTTAAGCAGATACAAACTACTCGAGAGTGTCTCCCGTAGCCAACACACTTACCTCCCCGATTCCAAATATGTTCATTCTCCCACAATGAGTGACGATGAAGATGCATCGAGGAGTCATTCACAGACGGGCATATGCGACCGTGATATTACTTGACTACAGGGCAACTGTCTTCCCACGGCCGGCGGTGTCAAGCTTTAATGCAAAACTAATTTGTCACTTAATTGTCGTCCGTTGATAACTATTATGGTTGAATAGATAACAGCAAAGGTCCTCGGCAGACACAATACGCTACCTAGCCTTAAATATGCTTTCACGGGAAAATAAGCAGCATCTGTGTCAGTGAAATCATTCGTAATTAAATTAAGCTATCTAGGGGTATAAAACAGGGTCATGATTGCGGTAGATCCATAGAATGGGATGAGTCGCTCTCTGGCTTGGGCTGGTGGAATATGAACTATACTATGTAGGTGTTGTGATGGAAATAGGAACCGTGAAGGTCCGATTTGTGCTAATGCAGGCTCGTTTGGGTATTGCTCAAAGCGACTCCTTTTTTTCTTTTTTTTCAACAACTTTTAGGGGAGTAGAAGTGTGGGAGTTGTTGAAGGGAATTTCTTTCACAGAAATGGAGAGGGATTGGACTTCTGTTGAGGATATAACGGCAAATGCAGAGTGAATTGGAATCGTGGAGACACACTAGAAGATAAGTTTGAGGAAGATTTCTGTGGTGGTGTCGACATGAGGTAAGTGACACAGTTACGTCTCCCCGCCCACCTCAGCCTCCTCGGCGTATTCATCGTCATCATCGTCATCAGGTAACACCTGGAGAGTTCCATCTGCAGACTTTTTGACTCGACCAAATAGGGAGAGGGCCTCCTCGATGGACAGCTCCTTCTTTCCACCAGACTCCATGATCTTGCTGATATTCTCCTCTTTCTTTTCTTGAATAGCTTCCATTCGGTTATCGAGAGTGCCGTCGGCAACAATGCGAGTGAAATACGTTTCCTTAGTTTGACCTATGCGGAAGACTCGCCCAAATGCTTGATATTCGATAGCCAGATTCCACCATAGGTCCACGATAATGACTCGGTTAGCAATCGTCAGGTTGAGAGCTACCGAACCACACCTCATAGAGGCAATCTTACGACAGTTAGCTACTGGCACTCATCGATTTGATCTTATCACAACTTACCAGGACCTTGATCTCGATTTTCTCATGAAATCCTTGAATGGCGTGCTGCTTCCCGGTCGGTTCCATATCCCCGAAAAAGTAGAGAAACGGTATACCCTCGGCTTCTAACATACGTCCGATGATTGCGCCAGTCATCTTAAACTCCATGAACACAATTATTTTGTCATCAGGTGCCTCGGACAACCACTTCAGGATGGTCGCTTTCACAGCTGTTGTTTTTGCGCTCGGAACTACGGGCTCAGGATGGGCTTGATCGCATTGCTGAAGGAACATAGATTGTGACTTCTTCAGCTTCGGATGCTTCTTGAAACTGTCTAAACCTAGCCTCTGGCCACGAGATATGGTAACTCGCGATGCTGTTTCGGTTATAGAATCTTCAAAATCTGACTCTTCCCTATCAGATGGTGCAAGTGGTTCGTAATCGGTCAAAGACTTTTTACAGTCGAGACACTTGGGTATAATGTGTCCGTTCCGAAGCTCATCCCGGATGTGATCCACTAAGCATTCCTCGCAGAATATATGCCCACACTAGATAGTGCTGTTAGCTAAATATCTTGATTGAAGTACGTCGAGTATTGAGCTTACTTGGCCGGTTTGAGCCTTTATAGGCTGCTGGTAGCAGATTCGACACACATTTTCTTGCTTCGATGCCAGCGCGAGATCTAGTTGCTTGTTGATATTAAACTCGTAACCAAATTTGCTATTGCCAAATTTACTCTCTGAAGTTTCCTGATCCTTTGTGGCTATGATGGCCTTCGCCCTTTTGGCACACCACTTTCCGATCCGCTTGAAAACCGGCTGACTACCCCTAATTGCACTGAGCCGACTTTGAATTTCCTTGAGATCTTCCTCCTTCAAGTCGTTCTTCATGACGGTCTCTAATAGCAATGGGTGGGTTACACATTGGCGGAGACGCAAGAATAACACTAGGTAAATAGTAAGGTCTTGCCGCTGGCCTCGCGCCAGAATCTCGTTGATTATTTCCCTGAATCTTCTCTCCACGACACTTCTCTGAATATCAGTTGCTGTAAAGGAAAACTAGACCGGCGATTTTTTACCTATATATTATCCGCTCTTCTCTCGTGAGCTCAACACGCACCACGTTGCAGTGAGCCATAGGGATCTCGTAAAGAGGCCTGCCTAAGAAGGTGTCCTTCATCGTCCTACTACATATTAGCTCTTCAGGTTACCTTGCTGCGGGGTGGGGATCTTGACCTTCGAAACATAATTGAGCTTATCATGCCCTGTAGGCGCTTCATAGCCATATCCTAGTTCTGTTAAATAAAAAGTCACGCTGAATTGGAAAGAATACATACGTCTTTGGTGTTTGTGTAGAGAGACCGGAATTCTTTAAGCTTGTTAGGCACTTTGACTTTGAGAAACTTGAGATATGGGTAGATTTCTGTCCAATGTGAGCCCGAATTCTCGTCCACATCAATCCTAGTCCTACCGTCAACAGAATTTGTAATAGGTGTCCCAGATAAGGCCCAACAGTAGCGTGCATTAATGTTCTGGCATGCAATAGATGCTATGTAATGTCAGCACTTGGTCAGTCTCATGGATATTGCGATATGTCTTACTTTGGCTATCGTCGTTCTTAATGTTTTGTGATTCATCGAGAACGACTCGCCAAAATTCCATCTGGAACAACATCCCAAGATTGTTGTTATACATCTTGGCGAACTCTCCATCATTGTGAGATTCCTCCTTAAGTCGGGTGATAAGCTTTTTGCCCGGAAACTGCCTAGATATCTCTTGATAACTGGCGAGGCTATACAACTACAATCAGTAATTGCATAAAACGGCTCTCTGTCAATTCTTACATGATGCTCATGCTATTCAAAGCCTGGATGGGAAGCTTTTTGCTTTGTTTGTAATGTAATACCCCATCGATATAACTGCTGTCAGTGTGCTTTTCGATCTCGCTCTCCCATTGCTCGATGGCTGTAGCTGGAGCAACAATTAGTGTTGTTCGGCAGTCCTTATCGGGGCCATCTTTTGACGGCGGATTTGAGACGATGCATGCAAGAGTTTGCAGGGTCTTTCCCATGCCCATCTCATCCGCTAAAATACCGCCCGAGGGGCCGTCATTGCATAATTCTCGACTTAGCATCCAAGATGTTCCGATAACTTGGTGGGCGTGCAATGAAGTTCTCATCCCTTTCACAAGCCATTTCCCATCTCGAGCGACACAGTTATTTAAGCCAAATGAGCGAGTAGCCTCATCTAGCTTTTTCTTATCTTTTGCAACAATCTGTTTATCTATATCCTTCGGCAAGCCTTTCATGATTTGCTGAAGCTGATCCCCCTTCATTGTTGCTACGATCGGGTCTGCTTCGGGTAAGTCACCAAATGCAATGCGGGCCTCAATTGGATTGGAGCGAAGGCTTTCGAACATTACTGCCATCGCTTTCATCGAATCCTCATCTCTACGTGTTTTCTTCCCGCTCTTGTCAGCCCTAGGCTTCCTCGATCGTTTTCGTTTCCTATCAGGAGGAGGTTTAGCGTCACGGTCCTTTTTGGATCGTTTCCTCTTCATGCCGGTAGCTTCAGGTAAAGGTTGCTGGACATCTTTAGCTCTCTTGGCAAACCATTCCTTTGCTGATTTAGGTCGTGGTCCAGTCTTTCTGCGAGCCTTCTTTGATTTAGCAGCAACCTCCATTTTGCCTCCCTCGCAGGCTCGAGGCTAATAGCTGGTGCCATGGCGCTGACGTTTTCTACTCTTTCTGGCGCATACGCAGGGATAGGGTCCATGGGTAATTGGTTGCCGTTGGAGTTGTAGGGTTGCATGGTTTGGGGCCCAATATCTGTATTGTTTTCATACTGTTGCGACGACTGCTGTGTCACCCAGTTCATTACGGGCTCCAGCATGGCTTCAATGCTAGCTTCGGCAACCTGAGGGGCACAGGAACTATTGAGGTTCTCATCACCTGGTATAAGTTCATTGTGCAATGACTGGTTTTTGAGGGGTCGACTTGAATCAATTCCGTCCGTATCCGAGAGGAAAAGACTCGACTCTTCCTTCAGAGGCTCAACATCAATTTCCTGACGCATGTTGCCGGTGCTACCAAGTTCGAAACCTGTCACGCATTCAGAGGTTCTTACGGAGTCGTCCGCAGCCGCGCCAACATCTGTGGTCTGAGAGCTGATAGGAGCCATGGTGGTCTCTAAGGCTTCTGGGAAACCGGAGTTAGAACCCTGGGTACTTATCAGGGCGGCAGCTTCATCGAAGCTCGTGAATTCCATGTCGTTGGTAACACTAGCGCAATTAGTACGAGAGGGCTGAGAATTTAATTCACACACTATTATCAATGAGACAGGTAGCAACGGTATGGGACGCGGGGAGACCCTCCGTGAAGCAGCCGTAAACGAGGATATCACTTTGGGGCTGAAGTAAGTGCTGGCCAATCTTAGCTAGAGCTCATGCACCTACCAGGATGAAAATGTCGTAAGTATCTGTTTTTGTGGTGTTAATGACTTGTGTACGGTAAATTTGGGGGGGAGGGCGCCCTATTACGTAGACGTTATACGTCTTCAAGGGTACCAGTACCTTCCGTAGATATGTTGCGATGAGAGATTGAGGTGATAATTGCGTTGTGACGGGATGATTGATGTAGCAATGCAGGAGATCTAGTAAAGAAGCTTGAAGTGGTAGTAGTGCGAGATAAGGACATAGATGTGGTAAGAAGAAACATGCAGAGATTGAATTAAGGGTTGGAGAGGTTGGAGAGGGTGAAGCAAAGATATCAGATGTAAAGATATGTAGGATGCAAGTGAGGTAAGTAGGAGCTAGATAGAAGGCTGAAGGCGAGGTGTGTCCTTTTGAGTGTAAGTTCACTTTTCGGTTAGCATGGGACGCCTAGTACTCAGCTGTCATCCAAAGCTTCGTCCGGAGGTATTGTTGTTTGTCTAGGTCTGGTAGTTGAAGCTCTTTCCTTCCTTGCTGAATATTAGATGTCAAACAAACCTTCCAATCTTCACACCTTCTATTTCCAGTTTCTTCGAGTACAGAATTGAGGATGTATTCATGCGCAGATACTTACAGGAACAGATGCCCAGCAGAATTACTCCTAACTTCTCTTGACTTGAAGCTGTTATTGTTGTCTAGCGAACTTATCCGAAATAACGGACCCCCTGAGGCTGTGATTAAGGAAGTCACAGGGATCGGTTGCTCGATGTGCTGTGTTCTGTGCAATTAAGTACTTGGGAAATGTATTTCACAACCGCGGCGGTTTAAACGCCCACCTTCTCTCCTATTGCGATCCACTGTGTAAGTACCAGCTCCAAGGTGTAGCTTTACTGACTAATAACCCAGGCGTTAAGTAAACTGGGCTTATATAGAAGATCACGAGCATGGCATAATTATCGCATTTCAATCTTTCAAATGTACACAGGCACTACTTAAAATATGTCCTCATACCGGTCTTTATTTAGCTAGTGGTAATGAGGTAAAAGTCATAAATTTCTATTGTAGGGTCTGCTGTTGATGGATGGTATGGTCGACCTGATGATAATTGGGGAGGAGGGACTTGATAATGGAAGCACGGGGGTTGAGCATTACCTGGTCCCGTAGTCATGATGAAACTCACCTGAAGAGAGTGAGGCACTAGAAAGCAACACCAGCGACGCTCATTCTCAACATCCCTTACTGAACGGTTCCATGGGTATGAGTTATGATTATTCATGTTGCGTGAAGCACTCAACTGCTTTGGTGACTAGTCCTTAAATCTACAAATACCACTTCATTGCTTCGCAAGTGTAGATTTGTGGCACTCGTCTCGGTTTCGAAGTTATTCTGCAGGTAACATAGATAATCTTGTGGTACGTTGAGGCGTCTGACAGATTTTTCGTCTAGGCTAGGATAAATTTGCAGACGAACGTCGGGGAAGCTCAACGAATTGCGCGTCAGTAATGGAAAGGGGTATTTGATAGAATTATACAAGCTCGATTTAATTTTGGTCCGATTACTCACTTGGCTAAGTCGTGTTGCCCAGATTGACGAACAGTTAAAGCCATGCACGCAATATCATAAAGAAACGTTTCATGAAAATCTCTGGTGAGTGCTGTGTGGCTTCTGTAAGACGAAAGCCGGTGAGATCCATCAAAGCACGGCTTCTCTGTTACCATGGCTGCCTATTGCGTCAGATTTCTCTTCTGCTGACATTACAATATGATCCTATTGGGTAGAAAATATTACGAGTTACACGGCGGCATCGGCGGTATTTTACGGCTGATCTTGGTGTCGCAACACTTTGTGTCACCGCACAGGCTTAATTGATGATGAAGATAAAAATAAATGAGAAGGCTGCCGAGGCACTAAGACATACACGTAAATATGTTGCGATCTCAGCCCTATGAGGCTATGGCTTATCTTGATGTACACCGCTGCTTTGTGATTGCTGACGTTGGATGCCGTCACCGGAAAGTAATCACACATTAAACGAATTAAATATGCTAGTCAGGTGTTTAGAACACGCCACCGATCTCGCGCATTATTTTGGCGTCCCTAGACCTCCACCTGGATTCCGCTATTGCCGACTTTCTCGTGTAGGTCGCTACCCGCCTTACATAAGACAGGCTAGATCTTCTCAGCTGCTGCTTAGCCTATAGCCACGGTGACCGAATATCCCAGAGAGCTTTGATCTGACAATGATGAGGTCTCTTCGACCATGTTCTCTCTGTGCAACCAAGCCTATCTTTTTGTAGAATGAGAACTCGTGTCTGTGACGCGCCGAATCACACTGTTCGCAATTCGTTGCCTATCATCTGGCAATCTTCTTAATGCGTATCTGGTTAATGTGGATGAAACATAAGTCACATTGACAGATCATATTAGACGCTCTCATGTTAACATCCGTATAACTGGACCAATTACGCCGTGTCAGATTGATATGCGCGGCCCCAGGGAAGGGTATTACGTATACGGAGCGAACAAGTGGCTGAAATAGCACCATCTTGGCCAAAGGAGACACTTCAGATTGGTCGAAGAGTAGAGACTCTTAAAGAATACTGTGTCCGGAATTAGATATTACTCGCCGAGCAACGGCTTTAGGCCGATTGTGTCCGAGAATATTAGCCACGGTCTGAAAACAAAGATCAAGGAGACGGAGAAATCCGTTGTTCGCATAGCCCCTATGACGGCTATCATAGTGGGTAATGTCAAAGGACTCTGGGCTCAAGTATAAAGGGCACTCAGCGCCTGCCGTGTAAGATAACACAAGTAAGACTCTGACTTTGCTGTATCTTGGCACACTGTTACAACTTTACAATTCTCAGAAAGATCTCAACCGAGAAGTATCATCGACATCACCGGCATCATGGCTAACCCACGCCCACTTGACCTTAATAATGTGCAAGGTGATATTCTGTGAGCATTTTCAGATTCGAATATCTCATATTCAACTGACATCGACGAATAGAGAGGGACTAGGGAAGAAGAACGAGGCTTTCTTCTTTTTCCAGATTAAAGCTGGCCAGGCATCTCCCTTCCGTGAAGACCTGAGGTCGTTCATCCCCCTGATAACGACAACGACGGAAGCCAAGAAATTCCATCAATGCATCCGCGAGGGTAAGAAGGAAGCTGCCAAGCAAGGCAAGCCATTTCCCATGATTGAGAACAGTGGTGTAAACATCTCCTTCTCGCAGAAGGGCCTAGTCGCAGTAAGTCGATGGACCACATGATTGGGTAGACTGGAATAAAGAAGGCTGATATGTGGTCACAACTCAGCTTGGAATTACCGACAATATCGGAGACGATGTGTTCAAACAGGGCATGCTGGCAGACGCTAGCGGTCTCGGCGACGACCTTTCGGACTGGGACGCCGATTTCAAGAAAGAGATCCACGCGGTGATCATAGTCACTGCCAATAGTACATCAGTTCTTGAAAGAACGCTCGATCACATTAAGAGCATATTCCGGGTTGGTCATAAGGATACGACGATCCAGGAAGTCACTCGCCTCTTAGGCCAGACTAGACCTGGTGCAGAGGACGGTCATGAGCAGTAAGTGCTAGTTGGTGCTATTGAATATTCCTAAACTTGCCCACTAACAACTGATGTACTCAGCTTTGGCTTTAACGATGGGCTCTCGCAGCCGGCTGTCAAGGATGTTGATGCCGGCGTCACATCCGAGCCAGGTGAGAAACCGGTTCGCCAAGGTGTGATTCTCCTCGGTCGCGAGGGTGATGACGGCCTTCTCATTCCTGGCCAGCCTCTAAAGAGTGTTACACGTCCATCGTGGGCTCTCGATGGAAGTTTCCTCGCCTTCCGCTACCTTAAGCAGCTCGTCCCCGAATTCGATTCCTTCCTGGAGGCCAATGCTTTGCCGGTGCCCCGCATCCGGGCGCCTGGAGACCCCACAGGGGCCGAACTTCTCGGTGCCCGTCTTGTTGGACGATGGAAAAGCGGTAAGTAGATCCGTCTATGGACGGACCCAATCACGGTTCAAGAATGTATCCGCGTGCTGACGCCAGCTAGGTGCACCCATCGACCTCACACCTATACGTGACAACCCAGCCTTCGCCACCCGCGAAGACTTCCGCTTCGATCCCGCAAATCAAGAACGTTGCCCGTTCGCTGCGCACGTCCGAAAGACTAACCCACGCTCGGACTTAGATAAGCTCGGAGGCACGGAAATTCGTCGCAGTGAGTAACATCAAGAATCATCTGCTTTCTGTTTGCATAAGCCCAGACTATGGATCTCCTACTTCTTGCCAGGCACTTAAGAGTTCTGCACACCTCACAGATTCCCTACAGGTTTTGTTTGGGAAAGGAAAGTTACTGATTCTCAATGCTGCAGTCATCCGCCGCGGTATCGCGTTTGGCCCCGAGGTGACGACCGAGGAGAAGAAGGCGAAGAAGAGTTCCAGTAATGAGAAATTGGAGCGCGGCCTACTGTTCACCTGCTACCAGAGCAACCTAGGAAACGGATTCCATTTCATGCAAGAGAGTAAGCCGACCCGGTCGTAACCAACTTGCTCGTGAGCATGAGTGCTAATTAAAATACTTTCAGGTTGGGCGAATAACAACCAGTTCCCACCAAAGACTGCTGCAACGCCCCCGGTCCCGGCACCCGGTATCGACCCCATCATTGGTGTTGGAATTGGAACCCCGAGACAAATGGTGGGGACAAGCCCGGATATCTCAAAGTCGAACCAGGAACTGGATTTTACCGCAAAATGGGTCATCCCGCGTGGTGGAGAGTATTTCTTCTCGCCGTCTATTTCGGCGTTGAAGAATACCTTTGCCGCCCACTCTGGCCATTCAGAATTGTGAAGGGGGCCGTTTTCGCGCATCTAGGAAATAGTAAAGATTGAATATTACTGCAATATAGCTCAGTCATTTTTCAATTTAATATACTGCTTTTCATGCAACTTTATTAAGTGGTTCTATTACCCAACCAGGCTAGCGCTCGCATGTCCCTTGGCCCTTATAAGGGCCTCATTTCCCACTGGTTCGTACGAGGGGATTTCCCTTATCACCTGACTTTTCTACCTCCTACGAAGCGGGTGGTTTTTAGTAGTCGTAGTCGAAGGTTTTTTTATCCCACCTACCGTCCCTCGTTGAGTCTAGTCTACTAGTGGCCGGCTCCGACAGCGCACTATTAGGCCTATATTTCAAGTCTTAGACTAATGTTACGCAGGCACTCCTGGCGGCTAGTCTAGGCCTTGAAGTAGACGTGGCGGACAGAATGGAAGTGAGGATCGTACGGAAAGTGATTTATTTGTTTTTAGTCTGGGCAGCTATTCAAGTCCTAGACTAGCCGTTCCGCAGGTGGCCAGCTACGACAGCGCATCTGGCGGCTGGTCTAGGACTCAAGTAGACGTCATGCTCCCCCAATTATCAATATATGCGTTCAAACCTTTCTGCTAGCATTGTTGAGTGAGTAGATGAAGACAGTATGCTCAAATGATTCCTTTCATGCTGTGCTTGGTATGCGGACTAAGGGGAATGGTTATCTTCTCTGCTCTTGGAGGTCGGGGCAGCCTGAATAGCCTGAGAAGAAGCTATCTTCCTGGGATACCTATCACAAATAATCCGCCAATGCTGCGACAGTAGGTTAGTGTGGATTCAGTAGTGAACCTGTCTAGGTAGTTGGAAGACGGGTTCCTCAATCTACCTATATTTGGTTAGTAACATTAACACGAAACAGAACTAGTCAATTACAAATGCCACAGATACTTTATTAAACATGGATTGGCCATCCTGATAATGCAGGAATGGCGTTATCCTTACGAGGCCGTTACGGTTCAATTAATCCTCCGGTTACGTGACAATAGGTTAGTGGATTCAGTAGTGAGCCTGTCTAGCTGGATGACGAGTTCCTCAATCTACCTATATTTGGTTAGTAACATTAACGACCTTTATGCCTGCCAAGTTGGTTTACTATACGAACCTGATAATGCAGAAATCGCGGTATCCTTTCGAGGCCGTCACGGTTCAATTAAACGTCCGGTTACGTGACATGGAATCCCTCAGAGGAAAGGTAGTATTATGAATCAGCCTGGACGACTATATTATATAACATCTGTTCCCCAACGTATGTTATTATCAACCTCATCCATCTATCAACCCCATCTATCTACCGAATATCTAAACTGACTCCAAAATGTCCAAGCCTTACTTCCTCTTCGTCACTGGCTCCTTCGCGCCGGCGCCGCTCTACCAGAATCTCGTCGATCTAGTGAAGGCTCAGGGATATGACATCAAGGCTTTACAACTTCCCACAATTGGAATTATTCCGGGACAAGGAAGGGACACACCGCCTGCCACAATGTATGATGATGCTGCTCTCATTGCGAAAGAAGTCGAAGCGCTTGCAGATGCGGGGAGAGAAATCATCCTTGTCGCGCATTCCTACGGCGGCATGCCGGCCACTGAGAGCACCAAAGGTCTTTCTGTTGAAGAGAGGAAGAAGGAAGGAAAGAAAGGGGGGATTGTGAGGCTCGCGTACAAGACTGTCCTCCTGACAACCCCCGGTCATTCAGCGATGGAGGTGCTCGATCCCCCAGCTGAAGGCCAACCTTTACCGTTCCAAATAGATGTTAGTGCACAGCCCCCGGCGTACTCTTTGTGCACGCTACCCACGTATCGCAACTATCGCTGACTTGTGATTTTAGGAGAAGGGTTGGATGAGTCAACCGGACCCTGAACTCGTCGCCGCTACTTGCTTTTCTGATCTACCCAGGGAGGAAGGTCTGCGCTGGCACAAACTCATGGCACAGCATTCAGCCGTGAGTTTCGTGAACCCGCTCACGCACGCTGGGTACAAGGATGTTCCTGTGTCGTACCTTCTCTGCGAGGATGACGTGGTCGTTCCTCCAGAGATTCAGAGGAGGGAGATCAAGATGATTGAGACGGAGACGGGGAGCAAGGTGGACGTGACGAGCATTAAGGCTAGTCATTGCCCAACTGCTAGCGTCCCCGAGAAGGTGGTTGATTGGCTTCTCCATGTGGCGCTATTGTAAGATGTGGTAGTTAGATGAATCAGGATATTGCGGGCACATAATTATTATAAC
The DNA here is from genome assembly GCA_902806585.1 of Xylaria hypoxylon. Classification (NCBI taxonomy): domain Eukaryota; kingdom Fungi; phylum Ascomycota; class Sordariomycetes; order Xylariales; family Xylariaceae; genus Xylaria; species Xylaria hypoxylon. The sequence goes on from CADCXB010000010.1 coordinate 2,234,119, forward strand.
ATTTGTCGTCTGTCTCCTCGTTCTGCAACGTTACTTTTCACACAAAAGCTGGATGGGCTTCACGAGCAAGACATATCGTGTTAAAAATCGCCGCATTTTTCGCTGACTATAGGATTTAACGACTGTCGTGATATCTATGTCCTGAGTGGAATTTTCATCCGATTTACCCCTATGTCCGAATATATATATTAAGAATATAGCCAAGAACGCATGGTAGTTGTCATACAGGTACCATTCCAGTACGATACTTTCATTAAAGCGTGAGATTTCTTTCCACTCCTGAGTTCCTGAGCTCCTGCAGCTATCCACTAAGCTGTGGTGGTAAACCACTATAGAGGTAAGACAATTCGAGGTCGATTTGGGCCACCTACGTTAGGTAAGCAAATGATATGATTCTAGCTATATTACGATGTTATAACAAACGCGTACCTAACCTGCTGGTTTGCTCACTACAGCAGTTATCGATGATTACCTATTACCATCTAGAGAGGTACTCGTCTCAAACTTAATAAATTATACTCCATAGCCTACACTTGTTTAAACGCTGCTGGCAAATTAAGATATCTCTCATGCTCTAAACATACAGTTTTCACTTGAAGTACTGAAATTCATCGCCTATCTATATCTCCTAAATATCCTGAAGTAATTACTTGATTGCTGACGGGCGACTCGGAATAATAGAGATGCAATAAAACTAAAATTAAACCGCCAATCCAGGGGAAACGCTGCTTTTACATCAAGAGGGTAAATCAAGGACTGGAAGTTCTGTTGAAACCGCCGTATCTTATACATTAACGCCAGCGGCAGGATTGTCCCTCAACCTTCGCAAGGCGGCCCGTATATCATTTAGTCTGAGGGCATCTTTTGCAAACCGGGAGGCATAATATTCGAGTACCAGAGATAGCGATCAATTATGACTGGCTGTGGCGTACCATTGCTCTGCCCTCTATGGTGCTGGTGCTGCTGCAGGTCCAGTAGGAGGTCTTGGAGGCCCATAAAACACCGGTGCTGTCGGCCTAGGAGGAGGCGGAGGCCTAGGGACATTGAGAAGATAACTATTATACCCCCCAAAAGGTTAGCCAATATCTCAATATTTGGGTTATAAATTACGGACTCTTGCACGAATTTTCTAATTGCTTCATCAGTTTCGTTTTGCGGCTCGGGAAACGAATCCGCCTTTTATTTAATACCGCGTGCCTAGCCCGGACCAACAGTTGATTTAGCCCAGGTCGTTTAGTCGGATCGATATACTGGCACTCAGCTATGAGACCGGCCAGTTGCGGGTCTAGCCATGGGTAAGGGTCCTGCATCGGGGGGTGGTGCAAGATGGGCGCTGCATTAGTGGGAAGGCCTTGGTGATGTCCGAATCCAGTAAGTCCTCTGCCTTCCATCGCGATGAACATAATCAAAGTCTGTTTGAAAATATATACAAATTAGTACGATCTTCTAAGCCGGCGAGCATAGGCGCGAGGGGTCGGTTATCATTACCGTAGCAACTTCGTATACGTTATTCGGCGCTCCCAAGCCACCGAAGGAGCCGTTGTTTACCATCCCAAAGTCGATTAATTTAAAATAATGTCCCATTCCATGTTCATCTAGGCTATCTCCTATTGTTATCATCACATTCCTTGGGTGAATGTCATTGTGTTGAATTTTTGTGGGTTGCCTGTCAGTGTCGACCTCTTCAAGTATTGCGTCCTGGAAAATTGTTGCCTCAACCGGGTATGCCATTGCAATGCATGCTCGTATCACTGTTACGATTCTGTCAGTTGGTCGGCTAGATACCAATGAATACAGGTATGAAAATACGTGGTAACTTACTGCAGAGGAACATGGACCAGAGAATTCTGTTAGGCGGATGCTTGCCTTTGTCTTTCATTCTGCCGAAAAACCATGTACAATCACCACCGTCTAGATATTCTAGTGCAACCATTGGTCCATTGATTGCTGCTATCACGTCAAACGCGATACTTAATGGTGGGAAATTATTCTCTTCAGAAGGCTCAAACTTGTCAACATAACCGAGCATTCGGACAATATGTTTGGCTCCATTCAGCGTCTTTAATTCTTGCCATTAGTAAAGTGATTATAAAAGTTGTGTGATTTGGTAGATCAAACCTTTAAGTATTCGATTTCCTGTCGTAATTGACCTTCTCCACGGTTAATTCCGACCTTGACGGCTATTTGAAACGGTTTTCCAGCTGTACGTCCTTTCTGCCTCAGAAGGACAGCTAAACCATACGCGCCGGCGCCTAGCGGCTTCACGTACTCCCAGAAATTTACATCTGGCGTAAAAAGTTCCTCGAGTTGCTTTGCACGTCGTGCCATTTTTGGTAATTTACTCTGGCCCTCTCTCGTGATGAGTTAAACGTGAATCGTATAGCCAGATTATTAATGAGGTGTGCGGAGTCCTCTGGCAAGAAAACAACGATACGCTTCCCAAGAAATCCCTCAGCTGTGTTTTTTGTTGCGACAAGCACTGCTTTATTAACTGAATAGCGTTTATACGCATCTTTCTTCACACACAAAGGAGAAATTGCACGGTTTCGGCACAGGCCGTAAGACTCAGAAAGCGAAACTCTTGGTCACCGTGCGCATCCTGCTAAAGTTTTTGATTGACAGCCACACTGCCTCTTTTCCTCAGAAGCTACATCTGCCGTGTGAAGACCTTGCCACTGAAGCTCGCCACTGAGGCCAAGCTTTGAGGATATTATGGACATATGTTGTTCCCCGAGACCCCCTAATTATAGAAAAGGGGGTCTCTATTAACAACATACACAAAACTTTCTTTGTTCTTTATTGTAGAAGAGGTTAACACGGGAGTACCCAGAAACAAAGACCTACCTAATCATAGGCTCATATGTCTAAGATATGTATGATGCCGGCCACGGCTGTCAAAGAACCAACCTCCTCCTTGTTGAAATACTGCTATGCTAAGGGGATTGGTAAAGCTGTAGTTTTTATTTTCATCACTCCTGTAGGTTCTGAGTTGTTCTCAGTTGCGGCCAGAGTTGTATTGCTACAGCATCGTAATATAGCTGGAATCATATGATTTGCTTACCCAAAGTAGGTGGCAAAAAACGATCTCGAAATGTCTTACTCTATAATTAGTAGGTTCACCACCACAACTCGGTAGATAGCTGCAGTAGCTTAGGAACGAAGAAAAGGAAAGAAATATCAAGCGTCGATAAAAGTATCATACTGGAATGCACCCACAACCTTTCCATCTCAAACCAGAACGGATAACTGCGGTGATCATCCACCCCAAATTTCCGTCTACTATTGCCAGTCCTTGGTTCCACCTTTTTCTCGGCTAGCGACGCAGGGAAGTTGGTAGCCACCTTAGTTACTCGACTGTCATACCCGGTTATTTCGACTATCTTTGTAGTGAGGCGAGTAGGCGCGAAGAAGGCTACTCATAGCTAATTACAGCGACTTAATAGGATATTAGATGTCTCTCTTATTATTGCTAATTCATTCATAACTAAGTTGATCAACAATGGGTCTATTGTCTTGCATGTAGAGGATGTTGTATTCTGTCCGCTCTCGAATAGCTGAGCTGGGTATATAAGGATTAATTGTTGGGTTGAAGTGGAGAACGATTTCTCACCATATAACTCTAACAGCGCCGCGCCTAACTAAAATGAGCCAAGTCAACTAATCCGTCAGTTGGACGCTTATTGCACCTCATCGGCCCGTAGGCGTCGGCTTACGTGCTACCCCGCGGCAAGCTTAATCAAACAGCCCATATTTCCATCGGACCTCGCAAATCAGGTAACTCAGCCTATGCTCCCCTCTATAATCCTTCAGGCCGGCCTTCTACTTAGTACGTAGTCATTGTCGGTCAACTCCTAGGACGCATGGGAGGCTTATCGAAAAGGGGGCCAGGAGAATTGGTAGATTCTTTCTTCTAAGTCCTCCGAGGTGTTTGGCTTGATGCCAGCTCCGGGAAACCCCACTGCTTGGATTATGGATAGAGCTTAAGATGTAGAAATATATTCATTCAGTCGTCGCAAACTGCCTGTCCTTGCCTGTGTAGATAAAATTCCTGTGAAAGGGAAATTGAATAGGAGCTTAGCGCTTACCGTTTATACAATATCCATTCGTTTTGAGACGAAGGCACCTTAAATCTTGAGATAGGTCACTAGGTAAGTAAATAAGAAAATTGACTATACATGTTTAATATTACGTGAAGGTGTACAAATTAGGTTAGTCTATTACGATTGGGGGCGAGATGCCAAGCTGTAAGATTTATATGGATCTTTTCCCACTCCATCCTAAACCACTCAGTCACTTGGTTAGTTAATAAGTTATCGCGGAGACTTCAGATTTGCGAATTGAATGATCTATATCAAGATCAAGTATTTCCCCGATTCATTGACTATTTGAGACTCCTGAAACCTTTCGGAAGTGGTTTTGACTCAGTCTCCGAGAAACACTGGGATGCAAGTGTGTATTGTATTATCCCGGCCGTGTTTTATATAAAGCCAGGTCGTCGCCTGCCTCCATCTCTCTACAAATTACAATCACAAGACGAGAGCACTACACAGCTCAGAGAACTAAACGAAGACAATATTATAATTTTCGATTTATTTATTCTTCAATAACATTATGAGTGAATCGGGAGATATCAGACACTCTAATGAGATTCTTGTAGTCGGAGCTGGCCCTTCGGGCCTCATCTTATGCTACGAGCTTCTTCGTCGTCAGGTTCCCGTACGTATAATTGAGAAACGCCACGGCCCGTCACATACATCCCGAGCTTTCACTATCCATGCTCGTTCAATGGAAATGTTTGATCACATGGGGATTGGTTACCGGCTGAAGGAAGTCGGTTTGGAATGTCCGGGAAACATCTTCCATTTTCCCGGCATGTCCACTGAGCAGTGCCCGACGAACGATTTTCGAAGTCTACCCACGAGATACCCCTTCTACTATAAGATCAGCCAAAATGATTTCGAACAAGTCTTAAGGAACCATCTCCTTGCCACCCACGGAATCTCACCAGAGTACCAAACAGAGCTCATTGGTCTCTCTAGTCCAGCTGACACGGAGACTAGTGACAGGGCCACAGCCACCATCCAATTACCCAATGGTGAATTCGAAGCGATCAGCTATCCTTGGGTAGTTGGCGCCGACGGAGTAAGGAGCTTCGTCCGGAACGCTGCTGGAATCGACTTCCCTGGTCGCCACCTGTCCTCAATGGCCATGATGGATGTATCCCTGACAAACGTCACCATCGACGACGAGTGGGTGCATTACTTCTTTGATAAAGACTTCTTCATCAACGTCACCCGCATGCCAGGGAAAGATCTCTGGCGCATTTACATGTGCGAACCCACGGGTGAATATGTCTACCGGGAGGACAAGCAGAAAACCTTTCAACAAATCGCTGACAAACTCGGCATCGGCTTCCAGCTCGGTAAGCCTATCTGGGAAACCTCGTGGGAAGTGTACAACAACATCGCCGCGCGGTATCTTGCCGGCCGGCTCCTCCTCTGTGGTGACGCCAGCCACGTTCACTCCCCTGCTGGCGGCCAAGGCATGAACGGTTGCATGCAAGACGCCTTCAACCTAGGCTGGAAACTTGCGGCCGTCTTCAAAGGCCACGCATCACCAGATATCCTCGATACCTACGAACAAGAGCGCAAACCCATTGGCGAACAGATCAGCGCCGGTGCAGCGGCCACCCACAAAATCGTTATGGGTTTTGGGATCGAACCTACAGACCGCTTGGTTTTCACACAGGTACCAAACTGGGAGGAGAATACCGTATTCCGCGTCTCCGGCCTGTCTCATAACTATACTGACGTTGTCACTCCTGCTCTCCCACTCGCGATTCAGAATAACCCCGTTCCGGGCCCAAAACCGGGCTCCCGTGCACCTGATGCGCTGCTCACCGTCTCTCCCCAGTGCCATGTCTATGACATCTTTCGGCGCCCACAATTCACGTTGCTCATTGTCCCTGACACGTCTCCCGAAAGGAAGCCAGCCCAAATAGCACTCGCCGATCATATTCGTAAAGCTATCACATCGCATTTCCCCGGCCACGTGTCTATGCATCTGATATCGGACCAGCGCGAAGGGGAGTTCGACTTCGACCACCAGAGCGTGGATCAAGTCGGCGAGTTCAGGGATCGGTATGGCATTGAAAAGGATGGGGAAGGGGAGGGCAGGCTCGTGCTTGTTCGCCCAGACTTGTATATTGGTTTGGCCTGTAAGCTTCCACTCTGGGAAGGGGTGGTTGAATATCTGGCGGGGTGGTTTATAGAGGTCAAGTAGCAATAGTCAAACTAGGGTCGGGCTTACCACAAGGGGCTCTCATTCCACGGATATCAATACAGTCGCTACCTTTGTCGGAATTTGTATTTTGTATTTTGTATTTTTCTTTCTTTTTTTGGCCGGGGTCGCAGCACCTAGCGCTCTGTGTTTTCTACTCCAACATCAATCTGTCCTCTAGAATTCATGGATGATGATGGGCGCACAAACGAACAGTAGAGTTAGCCTAAATCGTGCGAAATTTGTCAGGGTTTGACCAATGCCATAAGGCATGCATCGAGAAATATTCTTTACAAATGTATCTATGTTGTTATGGCGTTGTTGGAGTATGGTGGTGCATCAGAAGTGTTATTAGCTGTATGCTGAGTTCAAGAACTGAATGGCAATGCCACTGATTGATGTATTTCTTGAAGGCCATGCAGGCCACACGATTATCTCTTCTAGTTTCCCCTCCCCTAGGCCTGTTAAAGTAATGCCATGCTAAGTCGTCTTTTCAAAGTTAAGGCACTATTCATAGCTGGCTCTATTTCAAGATGTATTTGTCGGATGCCTCAGCTAAGGGGTTCACGTTGCACTCAGAATTAGTATCTGAAATAGCCCCCAATACGACTGTATGATCCTTCATCCATCATGCAACTTAACCTGTGAGTACACGACATCAATGGCGTTTCAAAGCTACTCAATCTTAGGATCGAGAAGTTGTTATCTCAGTGGAGGCCTAATAATCATTGAAGCTTGAGATTTCCTTCCTTTTCTTAGTTCCTGAGCTCCTGCAGCTATCCACTGAGTTGCTGCAGCTGTCCACTGAGTTTTGGTAGTGAACTACTATAGAGGTGAGACATCTTGAAGCCACCTACTTTGGGTAATCAAATCATATGATTCTAGCTATGTTGTTGTGGCATAACACCTCTTCAATTCTCCAGAAGACCTTAAATCTGATGCTACATTAGTGGGGGCCAATTGTCACGGTGATTTCGACACGTAAACCTGCTACGGCCTATAGCCGATTCAGAGTTGCCCCTGGCTACGTGGAGCTACCTGCTACTATACGTTATCAAATGTATGCTCAATTCCTCTGACCAGCGAACCACCTCCATCTCGTACAGAACAGGCAATATCACGAATACCATAACAGTCTTCAAAAGCCATGGGCTTATCCTGGAATATCGCCCCTTTTCGCTTTGAAAGCCACGACTTCTCACTATCGGACTGGATATCATTACTCACCTTAGCCCTTGCCCCGGTGCTTGCGCATGTAGTCGCTGGCACTCCTCGGCCGATGCTGTTGTCCACGTCCGACCCCAAATGGTATGATCTCATTTGCCACTACAATCCAACTTCTATACTGTGGCGCTACGCAGCCATCGCGGACAGGCGTATCAGGGCACGCACATGGGACGAGGGCAGCCTGGCTGCTACTAATGCCTTATTTTGGACCGCCTATGGGTGGGATGGAGCGGAAGATATGGTGGGTAGTGCGTCACATTGTTGCACTCGTTTACCACGACATACAAGGTTGAAGCTATTCTCCTGGGAAACCGTCAAGACTCTGGTCGTCACATTGCAGGGTGTGCAGGCTGTTATTCTCGGCCTCAGTAACTTGAGTGGCCCTAACAGCCTCACTATCGGCTTTAGTATCGATTCCATTTTCATGCCGCTGTCTGCTCTCGGGCTTCTGCGACTCCTGGCGGCCTTTTGGCTTACGGATGATTACGATTTTACTGCACTCCAAGAAATAACACCAAATCAAGTAACACCGAAGCAGATATTACCTTGTGTGGCTAGATTATCAATGGATAGTCTGCTGGAGTCTGTGAAAACCATCGACCCCGACACCTCCTACTTTCGACCGGTACATCACTGGACCAGCTGGCTGTTTCGGTTATTTTACCTTTCAGTTTTACTTGCTTCCATCCCCGTTCTCGCCTTATACGCGACTCCCGGACGTCAGACTATAACATCACTAGTTTATCTGTCATTCTATCTTATCCTTTTTCAAGTTCTGTTGCCTTATTATCGTTCTACTTTATTCGTGGCCACACTACCTCAACAATTATTCCTTGTATTTCGTCAACATGGTACAAAGCTTACTCGATTGCAATCATGGGCATGATGTTAATCTTAGTCATTGTCTCTGCTATCGAAACCAGGAAGACGCCTTGTGGCAAATACACGGCCTGGCCGAGTGACTACGGCGATAAGCTACTTTGTGAGACTAAGAAATCGTTGCTTATTCATGTCGGCGATACCTCCGAGGATCTCATATTTGGTCTCGCCTCACGGAATCCGAACAATACCATTGGGACCGTACCAGGTCGAGGCAAATTCTGGGTCGACAACTTCACTGGAACATGCACGGGGACTTGGTCTGACAATTCCCGTACACAAGTGTCAACTGTTGCCATTCTTGAGATACCAGATAGCAAGCCCGACAAAAGGAGAAATCAACACCAGTCGGTACGGCAAAATATCCAGAATCTGGTTATATGACTGTACGCACAACGGGGTATTCTGGGGTATTTCGAAAAACAGTTCTAATGCATTGCGCCACTATTGCATTTTCGCCGAATTAAGCTTCAAGGCGAGATATGGCATCTGAACACTCAATTGTCACTTGTTCCTAGAAACCTGTCGGTCATGATTTTTACCTCGTTCGTTCGTGCGTTCTCAAATTCTCCGTTCTCTAGCTTAGTTAAAGTAGCTGTATGTAGTACTGAACACTCGGTACGGATTTCTCTGCTTTGACGTCGCCCGCTGCTCGCTCGTAGGGAGTGGTGGAATCAGTGCGAGGGGTGTGTCCTCTACTGCCGGCGTCCCTGTTAAGCGCTACGATACGCACGTTTATTGGGATTAGGCCACTGTTTAGGAGGACGTCATGTATAGCTGTGTACCTTGGTAGCCTAATTGATATTTAGGGAAAAGGGCGGGAGACCCCGAGAGAAGGTTTAGTACGGAAATAAGACGGCGGTGGGGAAATAGCAGCACTGTTTTTATTGTAGGATGCAGCGCCGGCATTTTTGTCTAATCAGTGTCAACTTTTGTAATTATCTCTGGCATTATTTCTCTTTGAAATCGAATCTTCTAGTACACTGGTTAAGTGTATGATTCGGCGCGATATCTCTTGCACTATACTTCTAGCATTCTACATGTTAAACGGTTCCGATACTATCAATTAGCGGATATTGATAGACTCGGTGGGATGTATACGTAGCTGTCCAGGCCGGGGTGTGATTGGTGCCGAAATAATATCGTCCCACCGCAGCATCTCAGCTAAATCACGGTCCCCAACAAGATCCTTTAACTGCAGGAAAAGATACCAGGACAGTTGGGCCAGCTCTCGGCGTTCGGGGCAACGATGTAGAACTACATCCCTCTCCACCCCTTTCTGTATCAACATATCTATCATCGATTCGAACCCCCAGAACTGTGCTACAGCCATCGCCCAACCCCCGGTTTGGGGCGTGTCTAGCCTCGCGCCGTACTCGCACAGTAGGCTGAACATCGCCGCATCTTCCTTGGCAACAGCTAAGACTATTGGCGGTGGGTGTCCAGTATTCGGCCTCGCCCCGGACTCCAGAAGAAGTCTAGCAATAGAGGTAGACGATATCCATGCAGCGAACATAAGCGGCGTGTGTAAGCGGGAAAATCGATTTGGATTTGCCCCGTGCTGTAGAAGGAGGCGGGCAACATCTAGCTTTCCACTCTTTACAGCTTCTAGCAATGGCTTATTTTCACGTTTCCTGTCTGGGATTGGTGAGGCGCCTGAATCAAGAAAGTACTGTACCATGTCGATGTGACCTTCGAATGCGCTATTGCCAAGTGCAGATTCTAGGTCGTCGTTAAAATTCTTCCGACCCGTGCTATGGTGGGGTAAGAGCAGGGCAATCCCGCGACGGTAATTATCTACAATCGGGGTTGATTCGACCCCGAGACGGATCAATGCATATTCCGGGGTGAGCGTGTTGCAATAAGTATACTTGCAGAACCCAGGCTTGCCTTTATTCATGCCTAATGGCCCACTGTCGATTGCGAAGTCGAATGCATCCTTGTAGCCAAGCCAGGCGGCGTGTGCAAGTATCCTTTCTCGAAGACAGTATGGTATAGCCTCTGAAGGGTTGTAGTTTGGGTTGGATGAGAGTAGAAGGAGCATCATTGACACATCGCCTCGATAGGTTGCTGCAAGAAATGCGGAACCAAAAATGTCGCTCCGGACATCAGTTTTGTCGAGGTGGTCCCAATCACAGAATTTCCAACCCTGGGTAATGAGGTGTTTTACATAAACGTGGCGGCCGAGATAAATGGCTGCCACGCAAAGATCCGCCTCTAGGCTATCAGATTCAGGTTCCACAGGCCTGGATGAACGGCCCTGGGAAAACTGCTTGCGAAGGAACCAAGAGGGATTGGATTTGAAAGAAAGACGACAGAGGGATTTGAGAGTATCCATGAGGGCATCGTGCCCAGTGTCACCGGCCTTTTTGCACAGGTCTACGGCAGTACGTCGAATGCGGCCAAAACGGTCATTAGACCCTCTCGCCACCGCTGCCCGATGGACTAGGTGTTCCAGGCAAAAGGGATGCACACCGACACGAGGACTGTCGCGCCTCATGTCGTCTAGTACATACTGCGGAAGGGGGCGAGAGGAGATAATATATTCAACGAATAGCTTGAAGCGACCTGCGAAGGGGTGTAAGCAACCTCAGCAGATAGTTAGAGATGGGTACTAGGACTACCGACGACTGACGAGGCGGAGCCTCATGAGACGCTTGAAGCGGCGAGAGATGGCGATAGCCTCGAATATGGCGATAATGAGTTCTGGGGGGAGATGGAAGAGCTGCATTGTTGCAGCTGAGCCAGTCCAAATACTGACTGCCCTGCGTTCGGGTGCCGTATATGATGTGTTTATCAATTGAGACTTGGATATGAGTTGGGAGACGAACTTGTTTTATTTTTGTAAATCCGGCGTAGAACCTGTTGATGGAGGTGAGTGAGGAGGTAGGGAGAGAGAGTATCTAACCTAGGTTTGGCCCTTCTATATTTAAGTCTAGCTCTCTCTGCACGCCCCAGATGGCTAGGTTAGGTGATGTGTGCTGGCTGCACCCACTGCACCCACTGCACCAAGGTGGGGGTCACCCCCAATGCCCTGTGTCCTGGCCCCCGGAGGGACTACGGGGGTTACCACAGCCGCTGAGTTGACCTGCAGCCAACACGGCCTAGCACTAACATACCTGAACATACTTTGTAGCTTATTGTAATGCTACGCCTACGCCCCCTCTAGTACGGCACGACTAAAAGTTTAAAAGGATCGTTGCTGCTGCTCGGGTTATAGCAGCCCTTTGTAGCTGTTTCTACCGTGGAAATTAGAATAAACGCTCGATAACTAATTCACATCATACCGGTCAAGCATGTCGGCGAATATATTCCATCTTACTAACTACGACCATACCAAATCAAGTGATCCGCCATCCGTGCCCCGGTCAAACTATCATCAACTCTCGAGCAAAACCCTCTTCACCAGCTTATTGATTCTTTCCCCCCTCTTATGCATCGTTTCCATTCTACAGATAGCCCTCTCAAACGAAGCCATCAAGCGCGGCCCCCACGAATATATAGATGCTTCGTTCTTCACCGAGCCTGAAAAATGGACTGAGAGGCTGGGCAGTTATCCCGCCCATCTCTTCGCCGGCCAAGAGAACCTCGAGCTCGCCAGCGCCAGCCTGAGTCTTGTTTGTGCCATAGTGGTGGGCGGTACCGCTCTGTATGCGTTATTCAACAGACCTATAGTATAGGGGTAAGTTGCCCGCTTAGCTGCCTCCAAAGATTGCACTCGTGCACCATCCTAAAGATTGGCTCAAGACACTGTACGCACTGCGCATCGCGCTTGTCGTATTCCTAGCCATCAATGCCGTTCTCTCTTTGGCCGCGTTTTTGTACGCCTTTGTAGCTTATGGGTGGTCGGCGCATTTTGACCTAGCATACGCCTTGGAACTCGTAAACGGTAGCTTCACCTACATCTACGACAAATGCACCTTCGACCTTGGGATGTGGGCGTGCGAAACCAAGGATTTACCTCACTACGACAACGGTACATTGCATACCCTCTGTTCCTTGGCGGCGGGCGCGAGGTGGACGACCTTGATTCTGTTTCCACTGGCTTTTGCTCTCTTCGCTTTTGTCTGGCTAGATCGGCTAGGTGACCATCGGTTAGTTGCTACATGGAAGAAACAACGAGCGAGCTGGCGTGAGGACTACTATTAATTGCGTTAGGGGATATCTGGTGGCCAGACATGTGGAACTGTTGAACCTATGCGCTGAGTCAAAGGCAGTACGGGCCAACTATTAAATCCCGAAGGAGCGCATACAATAGCCGTTATATGAGGAATAAGAAATGTACTTTACAGTACGATCCAGCTTCAGGGATCCATTTAGTACTGACACCTCTGCTCTAGCAGGACGCCGTATTGAAGCAATGAAAGCTTGAAAAAATGAAAAGAAAAAAGAAAAATGAGGAAAAGAAAAGGAAACCTTATAGGTCAGTCAGCCGCACATTCAGTTCCATTACGAGATATTTACATACTATTCCCCTCTCCCACCCTAGCTCACACTAATGACGAATCTCCAACTACTTGAATATTCACCTCCTGTACCCTTTTTCAATATGTCGGGTCCGGACGCAGCCGTCAGACGCTCGCAGATGATATTGCGTGTAAACATAATGAACCTCATAGCCACTTTTCACGTGTATTATAGCTCATAAGACAATACTCCCATAGTTATTTCACTGCCGGGGATTCGTCAACTGAGCCTCGCCAAGTTCTTTAGGTGAAGCTGCAACCTATGATTGTTTCCTAATCAACATACACTAGCTTTCTCCTGCGCTATTCTTCGCACCCAGTAACTCAGCAACCATCCTTCCATGCCCTTATTTAATAGACCTTCACAGCTTCGATATCTATACTTCAATCCCGTGCGTAAGCGGCCGACCTCAAGACTCGCCAGTAGCCGGGGCTGTAACGTTAACGGTCACGTCAACCCAGGTACAACCAGTTGTGTTGTATTTCTCCGAATAAGATCCATCGAGCACAGCGGACAGGAACTCAAAAGACCGCGGTACGCCGTTGATAAACTCGGCCTCGTGCCCGCCGATAGTGTTTCGGTGATATAGGATGTCAGCGCCGACTTTGCAATAATGGGATATGAGATCGTCGGACGTGGCGATACCGTTAGCTGAAGGGATAGGGAGAGAGGGTTAGTCAGTTTCTTGGTTCTTATTAATCTCCCATCCTTCAAATATCTCTCCGCTACACTTAACCTTTTTTCTTATCTCGTCCCCATGTATGTATCACCCATACATGAGATGAGAAAGGAGAAGTATAGTTGAGCAACACAGAAGAGATTAAAATACGACATTAAGAAAAGAGAACATACAGTCATCGTGAATCGCCTTGTACACGAACAACGGCATCTGGGGGATACCGTGGTAACCCTCGTACTCATTATCCCCAAAGACGCGCGTGAGCTCAGGCGCGCTATAAAGCGCCTCAAGTCCGTTGACGAAATAGTCGCTTATATTCTGGAGGCCGAAATATTGGATCGACTCAATGGCGCCAAAGTTCAACGTGCGCAGAAACCCGGTTGCGTTATATGGACCCGAGGTCTTGAGCTGGCTTATGAGAAACTCACGCGCAGCAGGGTATTGCGCCGTCACTATTGCACAGCAAGGAGAGAGGTTAGCGAATCTTACTTTGAGCTATGGGTTACGGTTTGAGATATACTCAAATACTTACCGCCCAACAGTCCCGCGGGGATCAAAGCAGAGACGTTACTGATCGGCTTAATGAAGACCTCTGTGAGATCCGGGATTATGCCGCCGATAGCGGCGCCAGCGAAGTCTAGCTCGGGCGCATACGAGGCCTGCAACTCGGCTGCAAAGGTACTGGCTATCGAGCCGCCTGAGTATCCCCACATGGCGTAACGGGTATTTCCAAAGTTGCTGTGTAATTCATCTGACGATAGTGCAGCGCGGATGTTGTCTAACACTGCGTGGCCTGCTTGCGGGCCGGCGCCGAAGGACGCCGTCGGGCCCTCGAAGTCTGGAACGACCACTATTTTTGTGTTACATTAGTTACAGTCCAGTCTAAGGAATTCATGAATGGCGGCCCAGCAGATATCGAGAGGGGAAATACTCTGGGCAAAAACTTATCATGAGAGAAACCTGGGCAGAGCTGAGCCACCGATACAAAAGATCGTGAAAGGAATAAACAACTTAAACTCGCAGTAACAGGCTACTTCAAACGCATTGTCAAAAAAGAAACTCGAGGTAAACTAACCATACCAGCCACGACTAAGCGCCTCGGCGACATAAGACGAAAGGGGCGTGACTCCAGGGCCGCTCAACCCAAAATTCGTGGACAGGAGATAACTAGGGCTAGCATCGACGCTGGCAGTATTATAAGGAAGTTGGAAAGACAGCAATGCAGCCTTCCCATTGCCAGCTACCTCGTTGCTGACTCTTCTTGTCTCTAAGGGGGTTTTGGGCACAAAAAGGGTTGTTACGGCGAATGAAGGCCGGTAGCGCGTGTCAGTCGACCGGAACAAGATGTTATAGGCTGCTGCAGCCACCACAATAGCAGTGATGTTGCTTGGATCCGGCCGGATGCGGAGGATCGTCCCTGGAGAGGCAGATTCGAAGTCTGGCGGTGCGGTATACCATGGGTCCTGGCTGGGTGGGATCGCCTTGGTGAGAACCTCGCGATGGTGCAGTCCGCTGCAACCCTTGAAGAGCAGCAAGGATAGAAATATCTTCGGAAGTTGCATCCTGAATAATGGAGACGAGCTTTCTCTAAGCTTGTAGTTAGTGAAATGATAGGGATATGAGCGTTGTATTCAGCTATTCTACATCGTGAGTAGGGTGGGAAGACCTCATTATATACATGAACAGGTATGCCAGTGTCCCTCCGTACCCCTTGTCATGTACAGTACATGAAGTGACTACTTGACACAGTTCACTTTCAGCAGTAGTAACCGTGAAGGACTGGAAGACCCTGATAGCTCCTCTAAGACGAGAACCTCGGGTATCACATCAGCTTGCCTTTATGCTATACTATCGCGTACCCAGCCATTTCCAACGATCGAAAACGGACTAGGCAGTCAAAAAGGGCGGCATTGATTACGTACGGTGAAGTCGCAAAGCCTATACCGATCGCAGTCGTGTTCATTTCAACTTCTCATCAAAACTCCGGGCGGTGCCGGAGTTATAGGACTCAACATTCGCATACGGTGAATCCTACAAACGCATAATTCCCTCTTTGGGTAGGATTATGTATTCAAATGAGCACCGACCCAATAGACGGATCAGTAAGACAGCGCTGCACCTTCACGGTGGGGTAACCGGGCCAAAAATGAGCACATTACATGAGCACGTTATATGAGCGCATTATTCTAATACCTTCTATTTTCGGATCTCAAAACTTCCCTTAGAGTCTTTTATACTAGCTATTCGTATTTCGTATGAAGTCCTGAGAATATTGGCACCGGGATAGGCTAGGACAAAGACTTAATTATCGTTGATGTTGGATGTTGGTTGATGGTTGTTAGTTTTCGGATATAGTGCCGAGACAAATCCGTCGAAGCTAATGCACCTTAAATAAATCCGGTTCCACCATCCCCACTAAAACAGGGCAGAGCTACTATACTAACTACCAGTCTAGAGGTAATTATGACTTATTAAGGCGCTTATACAAGGCTTCTGGGAAGCCATTAATAGGGACTGGGGAATAGAGAAGTCATAGATTAAGCTCAACAAGAGACATAATATTAACAACGGTTGTCAATACCCTGGCAAGGCCATCCTAGATTGCGTTACAAAAGACAATCACTTTTTTACAATTACTTTCTGCTTAACCAGTTTGAGTTTGGTGACTAAGAAGCGCTTAGGGAATGTTAAAAAAAGAACGAGACCGAAAAAAAGGCGAGGCCGAGAAAATATCGAGACCGTTGCGCAATGTCGGACTTAAACTGCTAGCATTCGCTTCAATGAAAAAAGAGAAGACAAGAAAGCGAAGTTGGGATTTGGCCACCAGGCCACGAAATTCTTTTTGCTGTGGTCTTTGCTACTTCGCTGGGAGGTAGGCTCTTTATTACTGTATATAACAATACAGTGGAATTGTCGTAACCTAGTCGTCGCCACAACACTGCCCATAGAAGAGTTCGTTCAAGCATGTGGGAGAGTGTAAACAGTTCATTCCCCAGGTAAGCTCCTTGCGCAACCGGAAGGATTGTTGTACTACTCTGACGGGTGACTACTCATTCTCTGATCGGCGCAATTAGCGATGCTAGCTTTGCGCTCTACGACGATTTTCAAGATTCTAAGAACGCTTCTACGGTTGCCTTCGTCTAGCTGTTAAGTGCTAGCGTTAGGCGAATTGGGTTTCAAACTGCCGCCAACTTGCGACAACACCTTCTTCTAATGAATATGGAAATGCCAAGATAAGACTGTATACAGTAGAATTTGTCCGAGGTGCCGTTTGCTTGATCTGAGATGAGAAGCGGAGAGATAAACATCAGCGTACCCATAATCAACCCACAGAAGTAGCGAGCATATTCCAACAAACACGTTTCCATAAACACCACATATCTTGTATTTAAACATATAAATAGACCCTAAAGCATTGCATATTAACAAGAAATTAGCAAAATTCAACTTGTTTTTCAAGTTACGGCAAAGTTGCAAAAACCCAGTTCGAAGTATTCGTAGCGGCAAAATACCTAGGAACACGCTCTCCGCTCGCCTCCAGTAGTAACCCCATTCACAGTGTATATTGGGAAAACAGGGATTGATAAGATTGTCTAATCTACACCACCGGACCCCAAGAACATCTAGACCGGGTGCCATATTTACTAGCAGTAAAGAACGCAGCCGCCCATCCATCTCTTGTCTCCTCCAAGCCTACTCACTTTTTTGGGAACGTATGCACAGTCCCCACATCCCTAAAGAATTTTGAACAGGAGGCGGATTCATAAACGGCCGTTCTAGAAAGCCAACCTCAACTCCTCTCCCCCCCCCCAGCCGAATCAAATTAGGTAGACGCCGTCTCATTACTCGTACACAAGAGTTGTATAATTGCCGCGAAAGCCAATTATTAGGAGAAAAAACCAATAAAGCAGTATTTTCACCCTGGCCTAGTGTAAAACATAGGAATAAAGGTGTTGTAGAAAACCAATGTAACCTCACCACAGAGGTGACGAATTTGGTGTTATTGCTGGGGGGCTGTGATTCGTCTGAACCGATAGCTGATGTATGTCCCAGGAAGCCTATCGATGAGCTCGCAATATTTCGCCTCCCCTTGAACTCTATTCGCTGACGTAGTCGCAGCCATTGGTACCGTATCAAGCTAGCTACAAGGCTCGATGTGGTAGAACAACAAAAATATTGACCTTTCCACTAGGTTAACCGTATAGAATAGAGGTTGTTATGACGGCACCTGATTTTTAGAGTATGGGACGATGGCAGCATCGATAATAGGGTCTTGTCTGTGGGACATCGCCTGTTCAGTGCCCCATTTCGCTTTCCACGTCTTCTCCTTTTCTAAAGCCGTATCGAAAGCTTCCCGACATTCGGGTGGTAATTCGTCGAGTATGTCACTCGACACAGCTCCCAGGCCTTGGAACTCGGTGAGGAAGGCGGGGACTTCGCGCTTCTCATAAACTGCCAAGGATATGCCTGCGGGGGGCGTTTCCATGTATGTATCAATGACAGTGAAGTTCCGAGGAATCCTAGGGTCGAGAGGGGGGAAACGAGGGTTGGTATTCGAGTCTGTAGGACTAGACGAATCAATCACTTGCTCGATTCGGGCGTGGGTGGGCTGCATAATGGCAGGGTATTGCAGGAGGTTGGTGTGAACATCGTAGACTCCACGTGCGTTCTGCGCACGTACGGCAGCGAGTTCGGCGTTGAAGCGGCTGGATCCAAGTCAGCTTTATACTCATAAGACAATAGAGCGGTCATACCTTGCTTCACGGGCGTGTTCGAGCTGCCAATTGACATCGGTCACATTTACACGTCTCTTCTTGATGTCGATCTTGCCGCTTTGTGCGGGTTGGGAAGGTGCTCCAGAATGATAGACAGCACTCGCGCCATGCCAGGCCACATATTGATTCTTGTTATACTCATCGCCCACGGTAAATCTGTCGTTGGGATCGGCCACCTCGCCCTCTACAACTCCCTCGGTTCTAGCCTTAGTGGCTTCGTAGTCATCGATGACCCTCTTGCCGCCGACAACGATGAGAGCACCAAATTCCCGAAAAACGGAACGGGCCGTCACCACGCCGATTGCGCGACCCTTGTACGAATGGGGAATGATGCTGCGATCAATCATATCGCGTTTCTCCTCGTCATCGACGATGATCTTGTACAGCCGCTTATGTTTAGTAAAGAACAGGTAGGAGTCCCTAAATCCAACACAACGAGCGGGTTCGGTGGACAGCATGTAGAGTCTTTCTCCGCGGCCAGCAATGGTGAATGTTCGACAACGATACTCACGCCCCTCTTGCAGATGGCCCATCTTGTCGACCTTGGTCTCGCCCTCGGGGTCCTCTGGCAAAGCAAGCTCATCGTCGACAATGTCCATAACATTGCCCTCCTTGTCGATAGCTTGCTGTGTAGGCTGATAGGAGGCACCCTTACGGCCACCGCGGCCTCTCCAACCGCCACGACCGCGGCGCCTCGGGGGATCATTCGGATCGCGCTGTGGCAGTTCGATGGGGAGAGAGTCCCAGTCGGGCGGTCGATTCTTAGGTGGACGCCCGAGACGCCGTCGTCGAATGACTTGTTGTGGCGGGGGAGATGGCGATTTGGGCGAGGGGACGTCTGATTCCGGATTTTCCTCGTGTTCTACCGTAGATTCTTCATTCTCTTGCTCGGGCTCGGGTTCAGGCTCAGCGGCGGGCCGTGGCTCACCCTCGGAGGCATCTGCGTCTAGCATTGTCTCATCTTCGATCTCGTCAAACGTCCTAGGGGTGCTCTCTAATCCAGCCCGTCACTGTCAGCTCTTGGTCGGCGATGACCAGCGATGTAGTCTTGTCTTACCCATTTTCGCAGCAGCGCGCCGAGCGGCTGCACGACCAGGACGGCGAGCCATACTTCGTCGTCCTGCGGCAGTCGTCAATTCGATTCGACTCGGATAGAAGGAAGATAATATGATATGATGCAGAAAGTACAGTCAACGGCGCAAATATGGCAGCCGGATAGAGTCGACCACGCTTCAGGTGGATGCGACACGCGATACTCGATACACAGGACCAAGCTGCACGGTTCTCTTGGCAATGAATGAATAATTCAGACTGGTCCGGGTTCAGGTGCACCGTGTACCTACTTGATATTCTCCAAGATGAGATTGGGAGAATGGGTAGAATTATGACATGAATCAAGCCGTTGGCAGTTTCTGTTATAGCGCGTGGCCGCACGTCGTTATAATTCGAAGTTTGCGACGCAGCGCGACGGGGCTCGAGAGTTGGGGAAGCGGTGGCGCAATGGGACAAGCTCGAGACGTTGTCGCTTTCGATAATGGAGAACGCGGCTAAGATCTTATCAAGTTAGGGAATGGCAATTGGAATGGAGGATGAAGAGCGAGAAAGGGAGCATATGCACGTTCCCCATCTGGGTTTAGCTCATGTCCCCACCTAAAGAGCGCAGGGATCACGTGGGGCTCTACCAAGTACCTATTATATACATATACTACATATGCATATATATAAGCAAAGACTCACTTGTAAATAAACACCATAAGTGTATCTAGAGGCTCACTTGTAAGTCATGCTACCTATCACAACTATATGATATCATCTTATCATAAGGTACCTCTGTGGCCAACATGGTGTAATTATGAAACGAATTGAATGGAAGGTAGTAATGTATACCAGAAAGGCCATCACCCAGCAATGCGGTACAATTATGTCTTTACTTGGCGGTTGATATAATGGGCCCATCATCATCATGCCGAATTACCAAACACGCCCGCTAACACAGAACTCTCATGTACCTGAGAGAGACAAGAAAAAGGCACAAAACCAACTCGAACAGCTTTTCCAAACCCAAACCCCGTAATCCTTTGTCAATTCAAGCAAGCCATCATCCGGACATCCCAAGTCAGACACCTAACCCCTGAACGTACCGGTGCCACTGACCGTGATGATTGCATCAAACTCATCACAATCATCACTATGAATGCAAGTGCAAATATTGGCACCGCAATGCAGATTATCAGCAATCTGCATAGTTCCATCATCGTTGCAGCAAGTCCCTTTCCCGCCACAATACGACGCCATAGACGGGTGGTCGCACTGGAGCCGGAAAGGCGAGCTATCAGAGCAGCTGTATAGCGGCACGGCCGAGGGCGTGGCCTGAGGCTGGGCGTACACGATAGCCTGCGCTAGAGCGAGGACTGTGAGGACCTAGATGTATGAACAATATATCAGCTTGTATCAATATTACTTTGACGATGGAAATATTCTAACCTTCATGTCGTCCCGTTATTGGTTCTTTGTCCGGGGCCGTCTGGGTTAGGAGATATTATACAGATGCGCTCTGTGAATCGGGATTTTTAGGTGTTGTTCAACAAATACCAGCAAGATAGGGTGAAGAGGGGAGTGTGGGAATGATCCAAGTTCCACCAAAGAGCAGCGCATGCTGAGTATTTATGCCACTCATCGTAACAACCGGGTAATCAGTCCATCGGGAGAGACCAATCCCAGTATTGAGGTACGGATCACGATATAGGATTTGGTATGCATTGTTTGGTATGAATCTGGATCGGCTACGGGAATCTCGTTAGAACGACGTTGTACGGAGCCGTGGCGTCACCTTCTATGAACGGACACATATCAAAGTAACACATTTGGTAATCAAGTAGTACGCTTGCGGTGATAAGGGTTATATCTAAGGCTGGTTGTTTGGAGGTCTTGGGCGGTCCTGTATAGTCACATATAGTCATATAACCCTACTTAAATCATTTATCTTCATATCAGCTCTATACCCTTTGCTACCTCTCATCCACCTTCATCAACTCATTAGCTAGTTAATTGCATTTTATTTCGATCAATAAAAACCTTCGTTTTAATTACTGAATTTCACTGTTTATTGTATTTACCGCGTGGGATGGCGATCGACAACGGGCCATGACAATTCAGGCATGTAGAACGGGATAATACAACACATGGAATGGCCGGCTCTGAGGTCGGAACCGGTATATTTAGCTCGTGGATAGTACGCTCGTTCGATATTATAAGCTCTAACTACACCTGGGTCGTTGCGAAAATATCTTGAATTGAGGATCTGATGAATCCATGATGGGAAAGCGACTGCACTGCACGCAGTCAGGATGTGTCACGTAGGAATACAGACGGTTATCAACATTCCTAATTAGCAATCAATCTTACACTGCGTGTATCAAGGTCTTAAGCTTCCATTCTATTCTGCTATACTCTACGATTTATAACACTGATCTATTCTAATGGAGTGTACAGCCGATGTAGAGATCCCAAACGCAAAGAACGAGTGGGAGGGGGGTATCATTGGTATTAGTTCACTATACCAACTTCCAAGCCTCTTCCTTGCGCAGCTTCTTAATTTCACCCCCTTTTCTTCGTCTGGACATCCAGTACACGCTGACCCAAATAATGGTAACCGCCAATATCAGAACCACACATATACGGAGGAAATAGATGAAGGGCCGGGGACGATGGTAGAAATCCGAACCTAGCTCATCAAGTGGCTGCCACTCGATAATGCCAGCGCTAAAGAACGTCTAAAGATATTTTGTTAGAATAGACCCCAATTAAGCAGGATAAAATGGTCACTTACAGCGACAAAAGTCCCAGGTAGGAATAGCAATGTGACAATCGTAATGACGTGAAGGGATGCAGTCTCCTGTTCTGTTCGTTTCGCGATTTGCTCCATGTTCTCTGATGATAATTTGGCCTGTTCATTGAAGATATTGCTGACCCGGAGACTGTGGTATTGTAGAATACCATCGCACTATACCATGTTAGTAATGGCCGATCCAAAGAGAGTTATTTGGTTGACCTACCAAGGATATTCCGTCCCTCACGTGACGATCAAGGGTTTCAAGCTTACGATGCTTAATGGCGAGATTAGTCTCGATCTGGCCAGCGCTGTAAAGAAATTCCTTCATTCCAATCTGACCCTGGTCTCCTATTTGTTCGGGTGGCAGCATGTGGTCTTGTAAGTTCTGGTAGTGTGACTTCGTCTCGCGGAGAACGGTAAGATTTAGCTGCAAGTCGAGAAGGGCATCCTGGACTTGAGATTGAATGCGGTGTAAATCTTGCTTGTCCTGAATGTTGACAGCGTCTACACTCAGATAAGCCTCGAGTTCCGCGTCCAGCTGTCGTCTTGTATTTTCGTGCACTTCATGAATTCTTCTGGAATGTAGTGTTCTACTATGTTTGACTCGTTGCCGGAGAGGCCCGTCATGTTTCTGTGGGTTCCATATTACCGAGAACACACCTTGTATCGAATCATTAAAGCTCTGTATGACGTCTTGGCCTTTCTCGTTTCCAATGGGATTGTCGGCGCCTGTGTTTAAGGGATAGCACCGAGGATTCTCATTTATTGTTCCTAGTTTGACCTTCTCCATAGTCTGGCTGAGCATAGCCTCCAGATCCGCGATGTAAGACTCCCAGTTTTCTCCAGTAAGTCCAAGGAAGAGGAGTTGGGTCTCCAATGATGCTGTAAGTGAGTGGCCACAGGATATCGCATTTGAATTTTGTTGTCCTGCTAAGAATGCTTCATAGGCGCCGTACTTCGTTTTATCCGTATCATGGATTGTGAGCCAAAAGCTACTAAAGGTATGAACGTCGAATGAATGATATATTGCCACAGGCTCCACGGTCCACATTGTGTTCGACGGGGAAGCGCATTTCTTGACTGTTCGTAGGATATACCAGAGTCTGCATTGCTTACCCGTCTTGCTAGTCGATGTCTCCCTGGTCGGAGCTTCCTTCAGAACCCCAGTGAACCCTTCAAATTTAGTGATGGATGTTCCTGTATAGAGACTACCCCATGAGCTTTGGGGAGAAACAGAGAGGTTGAAGAACGGCTGTGGTATCTGGTAAATTGATCGCAGATATGAAGACACTTTGGGGAATCCGTCATTGGAATTTCCTGGGTATGAACGCCCAACGGATCTAGAACCGCTATTATTAGCCGATGATAGCCTTGAACTCGATCCGAATCACGTACATGTATCGAAATCTCGGGATAAAGTCTATTAGTTGCGATTTATACATAAGCATGTTCTCTTCTTTGGTAAATCCGAACTCTCTAGCTTTTTTTTGTTAGCTGACCTAACACTAACGGGTGCCTCTGTTGCTACTTACCTAGACCGTCATCTTCAACGTCAAGCACTTGAAGAAGCGCAACCCGAACCGGCGCAGGATTTTCATCGGCTTCTTTGGCGGCGATCCGAGGGGTCCATTTCCCGGTTTCTAATCCTGACACAGATTCAATAGTCGCCAGATTGAATTGAACAACTGGTGCCTTGGGAGAAATCTGGTCGCATAAGGGAGCGACCGAGACACATGAATCATCTCGTTCCCGACTTTCGCTTCTCGGCTCCGCCATCTGGCGTTCTTCGTTAACCGCATGCGATTCGTTATTCGACTTTACCCAGTCACTGCCATCGTTGACAGACTCGACATAGCTACTTAGCTCATCTAAATAGCGCTGTAGCATGATGCTGTTAGGCCTCTCTGAGGGTAATAGCGCTTGTAGACGGGATATCTCTTGCAATATACGCTGAACGTCGTCTCTTATATTCCTGTTCCCCTCCAATATTCGTGATGTTTGATCTTTTGTTTCGCGGGTTTCGGACGTGAGCTCGATCGTGCCATCACGTATTTCCTTGACAACCTGCCTAGGAGATTCTTAGAAGTCTACAGCCATCCAGGATTAAATTCGCATACTCACATGTTCAACATTTCCAAGGCAAGTTCGAGAGCCACTCGGTGGGCACCCAGGCCTGCTCTGGCCTTCGCTATCTCTTTCTTCCCCGATGCCGCCCATTTAATGTGTTTCTGAGCTGAAGATGATCCATAGCCGGTCAGTGACTTGTCAATATCGGCAATCAAGCCGACGCAATTGTCAATAATGCCAACGATTTTCTCGTGCAAAGGTGTTGGGACATGGCCCACGCCTTGTTGCTGAAATTCGCTGGCGATTAGGGTTATGACTGCCTTGATTGAGTCGAACTCGCCAAGAATTGCTTCGATATCGGACTTTGCGTTTCGGACATCAACAAGAAACGATGTTCCTGTCTTACAAACTTTGGCTATCGCATCGATCAATGTCACACTGGCTAGGGTGATTGATAAAGGATCCATTGAAAGACGTCGACAGTGCACACTGAGAGTATGGTTGGTCAAAGCGGCGATTGGATTCAGCGATAGACTGTGACTATGATATGAGCATTACCTGATACAGTGAAAAATCCCGATTTCCCTTGAGAAGTCGGAAAAGAACATAGGCTCCCTCCCCAACCTATTCGAAGCTCTGTCTGCCTTATGTCAACCTCGGGCGGGGTCACTAGCGCAGCCAGCAAAGACGGGGGCTGAGCAAGACGCGTTCAGCCAATGGACATTTGAATACAACAGCGGCGTGATCATGGCTTCAACTCTGTTGCTCTCCGGATATACTGTACACTACAGTATGTATCGGAATGCCACCCAATATCGTCACCCATGAAAAAGTGGCTTCACATGTTGGCAGTTTCGTTCGACGATTCGCCATAGCCTGGCCTGGCACGTATTTAATGACCTTCCTGTAATTAATCCGGCGACCTTAGCTCATGGAAAGCGAACCCGCTAAACATTAGATAGCATTGGCCCGGTGACGGTATAATACCGATACAGTACCATACATAATGGAATAATATAATCATGCTAAACTGAGAGCATCAATATCGTGATTCCGTATTCGCAGAGCAGCAAAATCGGGGATTAAACCCTAGTCCAATATAGGTCGCACCAAATCAAGAGTAACGGGATTCGCCCCTTTTCGGCCGGAGGTTTTCTCCATTACAAAGTAATGAAACAGAAATGTAAACGTCAAGGAAGAATGGCAGAAGATCAAATAGAAGGACAGCAGAAAAGTTGAGGGGAGACGGATTAGGTTAGTTTCTCCAAAAAGGGATAATCGTGTACATTGCGGTTCTTGGCGCCTTTGGTCGGCTGTAGCTCTCGTACCAAAAGCGCATCCGTAGCCACGAAGCCTCTCGATAATTTTGGTCTTTGAAAGCTGGCTGTTGCGGACCAAGGAACACCAAAATATAAATATCCATATTATTGTTATAATATATTATTATAAACACTAAATATTATATGACCGCTTACTGCTATTATTTAAACTAGGGCTGGCCGTGGCTCGGATTGGTCGCGATCCGGTTGCTTACAACGAGGTTTTCACGACAAGCCTGATACAAATAGTGTCTCTAAGGGTGAAAAAAATTCGGTGGGGAAGAGTAAGTGTGGCGGAGGTAGTAGTATTGTTGTTCGTGTGAGAATCCTAGATTTCTCCAACGGACGGCCCCCGATAGCAATATACAAAGACTTTTTCTGGTTCCAAATAGGGTGGCTTAATATCACATCTGCTAGCAACGCCTAGCGTGTCGAAATTGTGGCGTTGATATAGGTATCACTAATGGGGTTGCTGCATGATTAGATCTTGCCTTGGAATAAAAGCCAATAAAACGAAGAAGGCAGGGAGTGGCATCATCTTGCAGACGCAGGTCGGCGATTGATATTGTCAAATATAAGGGATAATACTATATTAGGTTAAATCACTAGCGATAAAGGGGTGTACCTTTAAACACCCTATTAGGTTAGTTATAACTAAGTTGTATATTAAATACGCGGTTATATTTATATATAACATATAATAACAATATATATAAATGTAATTAATTAAACTACTTTATATAATATTGCTTATATTTAATAATTAAAAGTTTTATTATATATTATATTTATTAAATTAAAAAAGCTATAATTTAATTAGGCGATTATTATTGTTAAAATACACTGGCAACTACAGGTGCTTATAGGGGGGGTGTAGCCCCCTAGCTGCAGCCTTGCCAGCAAGGCTAGCAGTTATTACAGGTGGCGTACATGCCACACCTGTATAAGCCACCTATAAGTGGCTTATAGTGGCTACAAGTGACATATATACAGGGCTAGAGACCCTTAGCAAGGTTGATATAGGGCTAAGGACCCCCTTAGCCTACTAGCACCACGCTAAGTAAAAAAAGGACCCACTAAAGTAATTAGTTTAAGGTAACGCCTCGCAACTAACCTATTTTAAAGGTTATTTTTTATATAAAAGATTACCTTTTATAAAAGGGTTTTATATAGCTAAGGTTAACTTTACTATAATTTATTATAATTTATTATAAAGCTAAAGGTTTTAAGTAGTTTAAGCGCTAGAAATAGTTTATATATATAGCGCTTCCTGCTATATTTAACAAATAAAATTCTAGTTAAGCAAGCAATATACTCTTACTTTTTTTTTTATATTACTTTATTTATAATAAATATTATTTACTATAAATTTTTTGCTTTTAACATTATTAGTAAGCCTACTTTTACTATAACTTAAGTGCTTTTTTAAATATTAGCATTTTATACTATTATATAAAATTACTTTTAATAAGTTATAAGCTTAGTATAATATTTTATTAAAATTAGTTATTATTACTATTTATTTTTATAATATAAAGCGTTTATTTTTTATTATAGCAATCCCTTTTTTTTATACCACTTTTTATACTATTATTTATAATGCTTTTAATACTATAAATTATTATAATAGCTACTTTTTTAAATATATTTAATACCTTTAATAATAAAAATAACTTTTTTATATTAAATTAAATATAAAAGCTTATAAAAAGCATATAAAGCTTATAAAGCTTTTAAACTAGCTTATAATAATAATTATAAGCTTAAAATAATTAGTTTAATATTATTATTTACGTTATTACTATTAGTATTTAATACTTAAAAACTTATTATAATGCTAGTAACCGCTTTATACCTTTTATAAACTTTTTTATAGCTTTTATTAAAAAGCTTATAATAACCTTTATTGCTTTTTTTATAATATAAAAGCAGTTAAATAAAAAAATCGCTAAAAAAATTAATAACTTTTTTAAACTTTAGCGCTTAAAAGGCCTTAAAAATTTTAATTAATAAACCTAAGCACTTATTATAATTTTTAAAGCTATAAATATTTTAATGTTTATAAAAAACCTTATTATATTATAAGCTTTTAATAACTTTAATTAAGCTATTATTTTACTATTATTATAAAATAACTTACGCTTTATAATATAAATTAATATAGCTTATATTTATAACTTTATAAAAGTGTTTTAAATACTTTTAACTTTTTATAAACTTAATAATAATAGCATTAAAATTTTTTTTTATAAAGCTTTTTATACTTTAAAGTTCTTTTAAAGCATTAATTTTAGTATTTTTAATGCTAAATTTAATAATATTACTGCTTATTTAGCAAAAAAAAGTGTTGTAGTTAATTAAATTAATTAATATAATAATTATTTAAAGGCTTTAAAAAACTTTTATATAGCGTAAATAAATTAAATATAGCAAATTATTTAAACCTTTTAATTAATATTTATATTAATTATAATTATAATAAGGTTGCTTTTTATAATTATAATAAAGTTTTTAATAATAAATGCTTTATAAAATTAATAAAACAATATTAAATTAATAAATTTTTACTTAAAACCTTTTAATAATATTATTAATTAAATAAATAAACCTTTTAAATATCTTTTTAAACCCTTTTAAAGTAAAAGTAATAAAAAAAATAATAAATTACTTAAGTTTTTAATAAAACTTATTAAAAACTTTACTAAAAATACTATTAATATATCCTTTTTAATAAATTATAGCGCTACTTTTATTATGCCTTTAGTAAATATAATATTATTTACTTTAAAAACTTTTAATTAATAAATTAATTTAGTGTAATTAGTAAACTTAAAACCTTTTAGTATATATTATAAAATTTTCTAGCTATATAATATAAGCAGTATAATACATATTTTTAACAGCTTTTATTAGTTTAATACTTATATTAAATTTATAAAAGATATTTTTTTTGTAATAACAGCTAGTAAACTATTAAAATTATATAGCAAAAGTATTATTTAGCTAAAACTTTATTGTTTTAGCATAAAATATAGCACTTTTATACTAAAAAATATATTATATATACTAAAATTTAATATTAATATTATTTTTAAAGCGTTATATTATTAATTAAAAAGGGTTTTTAAAAGACTTAAGCTAATAAATAGCAAAGGTAGCGCTTTAGTAATATTAAAGTTTATAAATTTAAGCTTTTATTTTATTTTAAAAAGCGATTTTTAATACTTATTATAATATTTATTTGCTATTTATAACAATATAATATAAGGTAATTATTTAAAAAGTAATATATTTTTTAAATTATAAGTGTTATAAGGTATTATAACGCTTAAAACTTTTAATATAAAGCGTAGTTTATTTGTTATAATTAAAAAAACAATAGATTTAAAGATTTTTAATATAATTAAAAGCAACTTTTTATAAAATAATAACTTAAAAAATAGCACACTTTTAAAAGCAGTTAAATTTTTTAAGCTTTTAAAATTAGCTATACTTTAATATTGCAAGCTAAAATATATAAAGCTTTTATTGCTAAAAAAAACTGCTAAAATTATTATAAAGCTTTTAAGCTTTAATTTTATTAGTAAAAAAGATTTTTTTTATAAAAAGTATACTATAAACAAAGTTATTAAACGCTTAACTTTTATTAAAATTAGCGATTTACTTATTACTTTAAATATTATAATAAATTATTTATTTATTATAAAGCTTATACCGCACTTTTAAACCTTTTATATTTTAATTTTAATAAAACAAAAAACGTGTTATTATTAAATTTAACTACTAAAAAATAAATTAGCAACTATTATTTATATTATTATAAAAAAGGTATTTAAAGGTTTAAAAAATTGTTATAATTATTATTTAGCTTACTTTTATTTTAATTTAAGCATTAAAATAAATAATAGCTTTATTAATAACTAATTATAAGCTAAAAGCATTAATTTTAATACTTTTAGCTTTTATATATATAAATAAAACAAGTTAGTAAAATAATTTATTAAGGTAATTTTTAATCGCTTATAAATTACTTTATAGGCTTTTAAGCTATTATTATACTTTTAGTGCTATATTATAGCGTTTATAATAAACTTAATTAATTATATAAAAGTTATAAATAAAAATTTAACCTTTTATTAACTATTATAAAATAAATTAAAACTTAATTTAATACTTTATATACTTTTTTTTACTTGTTATAAAGTTATAAGCTTTAAGTATTTATTAATTATATTTTATAAGTTATAAGTTAAAGCTTATAAATTTATTAAATATATTAAATATGTTAAGATTTTAGCAGTAATTAATATTAAAACTTACTTAGTTTATATATTTAAATATTATTTAATTACTTAGTTTATAACATTAAAGCTGCTAAAAACGCTAATTTTAGCAAATAAAGCTTTTTTTAATAACAAGACTTTGTTATTAAAAAATCTACCTAATATAAACCTACTTAAAACTTATTTACCTTTTAATAAATTTATTTTTAATAATAACTTTTAATTATATATACTACTTATTATAAAAAACTTAAAAAGCGCTATATTTATTAAAGCACTAGATTTAAAAAAAGTAATAATATTTATACTTTTTATTTTTTTATTAAATTTAATTATTTTAATAAAATTGCTTTTTATTTTACTAAAATTTAAAGTAAAATATAAAGTAGTAAATAATAATTTAAAAAGCAATTTAATAAATTTAAACTTTATTAAACCTTTTATAAATTTAATAATTTAAAATATTATTTATATTATTATAATTGCTTTAAAAAAGCTTAATATATTAAAACAAGCATTAAAAACACTTAAAAGTCTTTTATAATTATAAATAATAAAGTTTAAATTTTAATAGCTATTAAAATTTAAAGCTTTTTGTTTTTTATTTGCTAAAAACTTTAAAAAACGCTTTATAAATAATTATTAAATATTAAAACATAAGTTAAACTAATAAAAATTAATTGCTAAATATAAAGTTAAATTTATTATTAAAAGCTTTAAATAAGCTTTTAGCATTAATTTTATAAAAACTTTTGTAATTATAGCTATTTTATTTATTTAGCAAATTTTATTAGCTTTAATAGCTATTAAAAATTAAAAAATTAAATAAATTAATTTTATAAAAGCTTTTTTTAATAATAACTTTATTAAAACTTTTTATATTAAACTTTTAAAAAGCCTAAAAATTATTTTAAAAAACTTTAAACTTTTAAAATTAGTAGTTTAATATAAGTATAAGCTTAAATTATAGCAGGTTTTTTAGTTGTTATAAGCTTTATATAGCTTAAAGCAAGCTTTTAAATAATAATAAAAAAAGCTATTTTAGTTATTAAAAAGCTTTAATTTTAAGCTTTTAGTTAATAATACTTTTATATACTATAAAATAATTTTAAGCACTTTTATAATAACTTATATTAATAACTACTTATTAATTAATTTAAATATTTATTATATTTAAAGCTTAAAAACTAAAATTAATATTATATATAGTATTAAAAATTAAAGCTTTATAGCTTAATTTTTAAATATTAAAATTAAGCGTAATAAGCTTAGCTATAAGCTATATTTATAATAGCTTTAATATATTAAATAAGCTTTAAAAAAGCTAAAATTAAAAAATATTAAATTTATTAAAATTTTGTTATAGCTTAAAATTATAAAGCTAAAAAAGTATAGGTTTTTATTAGCATTTATTAAAGCTTACTATTATTTAGTGCTTATAAAAACTATAAATTATTTAATATAAATTATTAGGCTTAATATAGCGTTTGCTTACTAATAGCTAGCTATTTATATGCAACACTTTTATAAACTATATTTTATAATAAATATAAAGCTATTTAAGTACTTAAAAAGCACTATAAAATTAGCTTTAATATTTAAGAATTTAAAAGGCTTTATTTTTTTTAATAAAACTTTTAATTATTTACTTATAGTTTTTAATAATAATAACTATATTAAGTGCTTTAAAACTACTAAATTTACTTAAAAATATATTATTATAATAATTAAAGCTATTATAAACTAAAAAGCAAAAAAAGCTAGCATAATAGCTTTTTTAATACTAAAAGCTAAATATATAGTATTTATAAAAGCTATAAAAAAAACTTAGTAGTTAAAAAGCTTTTATAATAAAATTTAGCTATTAATTTTAAAGCTTATAATAATATATAATAATAATATAAAAGCTATAGCAATTACTAAAAACTTTAAATATTATTAATATATTAAATATACTTTTATAAAATTTTAATTTATTAAAAATGCTTATAAAGCTTAGTTAATAAATATATGCTATATTTTAACTATTAAAATAATAGCTAATAAATTAACTAAAGCGTTAATATTTGCTAAATAAACTAATTTTTAGCAAATATTAAGCTTGTTAGCTAGCACCTTAGTTAAAAAAGCGTGTTAAAATATATTAGCAACTATAAGTGCTTATAAAAAAGGTGTAGCCTTTTAGCTGCAGCCTTGCTAGCAAGGCTAGTAGTTATTATAAGTGGCATATATGCCACACTTATATAAGCTACTTATAAATAGCTTATAGTAGCTATAAGTAATATATATATAAAGCTAAAAACCTTTAACAAGGTTAATATAAAGCTAAAGACCCTTTTAGCTTATTAGCACCACGCTAAATAAAAAAAGGACCTACTAAAATAATTAGTTTAAAGTAACACCTTATAACTAACTTATTTTAAAGGTTATTTTTTATATAAAAAATCACTTTTTATAAAAAGGTTTTATATAGCTAAAGTTAATTTTATTATAATCTATTATAATTTACTATAAAGCTAAAAGTTTTAAATAGTTTAAGCGCTAAAAATAGTTTATATATATAGCGCTTCTTGCTATATTTAACAAATAAAATTCTAGTTAAGCAAGCAATACACTTTTACTTTTTTTTTTATATTATCTTATTTATAATGGATATTATCTACTATAAATTTCTTGCTTTTAGCATTATTAATAAGCCCACTTTTACTATAGCCTAAGTGCCCCTTTAAATATTAGCATTTTATGCTATTATATAAAACCACCTTTAATAATTATATTAAAATTAATAAATTAATAATAAAAAATATTTTTAATAAAATTAATAAGGGTTAAATTATAAAATAAAAAGTTGTAAAGTAAAATAATTAGCTTAAATATATAAGTATATATTATTTTTTTAAAAAAATAAACAATTTCTTTAATTTTAATAATATATAAAATAAGATTTTTAAAACATTAACAACTTTTTAAGCTTTGCTTTTTATATTATATAATTTAAATACATTGCTTTTTAAAAAGTAAAAGCATTTAAAAAAATAATTATATTAAACTTAAAAATATAACGCAAAATGCAATAAACTTAATAGTGTTAAAAGGTAGCGCTAAAAAATTAAAGTAATTTTTACACTATTTAATTATAAGCTTTAATATTAATAAATTGCTTTAATAGTAAAATAACAATAAAGTAAGCAAAAAAACAAAGTAAAAAAAAAATAAAATAAAAAAATAAATGTAATTTTTAACAGTTTTTATTAGTTAAAAAAAGTGTTAAATATAAAAGTACTAATAAAAAATATGCTAAAAGCTTAATAAAAAACTTTTATAATAAAGCGTAAAAAAAAAAAGAAAAAAGCTTAAAATAATTTAATTACTAAATAAAATATTAATAAATTATATATAATAATATATAAATTAAAAAAAGCAATATATTTATTATTAATTAAACTTAAATAATTATAATATTAATTATAAGCTGCTTAATAATTAGCCTTTTAACACATTTAAATTATATAATACTTTTTATTTAATATAATTATAAAGTTTTAATATAAAGTAAATTACATTTAAATTTTATAATATATATATTAAAAATGGTTTTATATAATAACATAAAATGTTAATATTTAAAAAGGCACTTAAGTTATAATAAAAGTAGGCTTATTAATAGTGTTAAAAGCAAAAACTTTATAGTAAATAATATTTATTATAAATAAAGTAATATAAAAAAAAAAGTAATAATATATTGCTTACTTAACTAGAATTTTATTTATTAAATATAGTAAAAAACACTATATATATAAACTATTTTTAGCG
Organism: Xylaria hypoxylon; assembly: GCA_902806585.1. Classification (NCBI taxonomy): domain Eukaryota; kingdom Fungi; phylum Ascomycota; class Sordariomycetes; order Xylariales; family Xylariaceae; genus Xylaria; species Xylaria hypoxylon. The sequence continues at coordinate 2,267,739 of CADCXB010000010.1, forward strand.
CTTAAACCACTTAAAACCTTTAGCTTTATAATAAATTATAGTAAATTATAATAAAGTTAACCTTAGCTATATAAAACCTTTTTATAAAAAGTAAACCTTTATATAAAAAATAACCTTTAAAATAAGTTAGTTATAAAGCGTTACTTTAAACTAATTACTTTAATAAGTCCTTTTTTTACTTAACGTAGTGCTAATAAGCTAAAAAGGTTTTTAACTTTATATTAACCTTGCTAAAGGTTTTTAAAAGGTTTTAAAAAGGTTTTTAGCCTTATATATATATTATTTATAGCTATTATAAATTATTTATAAGTAGCTTATATAAGTGTGGCATATATACCACTTGTAATAATTACTAGCCTTGTTAGCAAAGCTATAACTAAAAAGCTATACCTTTTTTATAAGCATTTATAATTGCTAATATATTTTAATACGCCTTTTTAACTAAAGTGCTAGCTAATAAGCTTAATATTTGCTAAAAATTAATTTGTTTAGTAAATATTAAAGCTTTAATTAACTTATTAGCTACTATTTTAATAATTAAAATATAATATATATTTATTAATTAAGCTTTATAAATATTTTTAATAAATTAAAATTTTATAAAAGTATATTTAATGTGTTAATAATATTTAAAGTTTTTAATAATTATTATAACTTTTATATTATTGCTATATATTATTATAAGCTTTAAAATTAATAGTTAAATTTTATTATAAAAACCTTTTAATTATTAAGCTTTTTTTATAGCTTTTATAAATATTATATATTTAGCTTTTAATATTAAAAAAGTTATTATATTAGCTTTTTTTGCTTTTTAGCTTATAGTAACCTTAATTATTATAATAGTATATTTTTAAATAAATTTAATAGTTTTAAAACATTTAATATAATTATTATTACTAAAGATTATAAGTAAGTAGCTAAAGGTTTTACTAAAACAAACAAAGCTTTTTAAATTTTTAAACACTAAAGCTAATTTTATAATACCTTTTAAATATTTAAATAGCTTTATACTTATTATAAAATATAGTTTATAAAAGTGTTATATATAAATAGCTAGTTATTAATAAGTAAATATTATATTAAATAGTTTATAATTTTTATAAGTACTAAATAATAGTAAGCTTTAATAAGTACTAATAAAAACTTATACTTTTTTAGCTTTATAATTTTAAGCTATAATAAAATTTTAATAAATTTAATATTTTTTAATTTTAGCTTTTTTAAAACTTATTTAATATATTAAAGCTGCTATAAATATAATTTATAGCTAAGCTTATTATGCTTAATTTTAGCACTTAAAAACTAAGCTATAAAGCTTTAGTTTTTAATGCTATATATAGTATTAATTTTAGTTTTTAAGCTTTAAATATAATAAATATTTAAGCTAATTAGCAAGCAATTATTAATATAAGTTATTATAAAAGTGCTTAAAATTACTTTATAATATATAAAGGTATTATTAATTAAAAGCTTAAAATTTAAGCTTTTTAATAGCTAAAATAGCTTTTTTTACTATTATTTAAAAGCTTGCTTTAAGCTATATAAAGCTTATAGCAGCTAAAAAACCTGTTATAATCTAAGCTTATACTTATATTAAACTACTAATTTTAAAATTTTAAAATTTTTTAAAATAATTTTTAAGCTTTTTATTATTATTATTAGTTATATTCCGTTATGCCTATATAATACTATTTAAACCCTGATTTAAATACATTAAGCATCCGGTACGCCTGCTTTTTAACAATCAAAGGTAAAACCGGGGAACCCGGGCGAAAACCCTTTGCTTCCTGGTCGGAACGCCCCCGAGGCGTCTACGGTTCCGCTGCGGATCTCTAACTAGGGGCCTCACCGCGCCCTAGCAGTTCTCTGGTCAAGAGAAAATAAAGGAAAAGAAAGAAAGAAAGAAAGGAAAAGTAAAAGAGGGTGCGGCCTTTTAGGCCCTGCGTCCTTCTGTTCTGCTAGTTGCTACTAGCATGCCATCGGCCATGGTTCGCCACTGTATCGTCCCTGGAACCCACTCTCTTCGCTTCCGTTGCACCTTCTCGCCTTTTGCTAGTGTTTGGGCCACCTTATACATGGGTAGTAGGCCTCGGGCTAGAAACCAGCGCACCGCCTTGTGAGCTACCTCCGGGCTGCTTATAGTCCGATTATAGTCTGGGCCAGTGGCGAAAGGGCCGCGAAGCTGAGTAGCCAGGTCGGTCCTTTCTCTTTCGAATTCCGGGCAACGTAGGAATCTATGTAGCGCCGTTTCCCTGCCTTCTGCGCAGTCGCAGAAGGGCGTGGCTACATTTGGCACCCCTTTCTGGAAAGGAAGGCTTTTAGCCCTAACGTCTCTGTACGGATTTGTAGCAGAGCCGAGGCTTCGTATTTTCGGAGTCCGTAGTAAAGTCCGCTATGTCCGTTGGGCAGGTCTCTTCAGTCCTTTCTGGTGGTCTCCCTGTTGCCGGGGCCGATGCCGCCAGGCCCCGGCCCCTTTCGCTCTGTTGTCGGCTTCGTTCCACCCTTCAAGCCAGTGTCTTTCTAAAGCCTCTTCCGTCGTATCTCGGCCTCGCCATTCTTCCACCCACTCCTTTTCTCTACGCCACTTTCGACCGTCTGTCGTGTGTTTTGCTGGGTTTCCCTCGGTGGTAACCCTACCCGCCTTCGCCTCACCCGCCTTTCGCCTCTGTTCCTGATCGTGTTCCCTTCTGAAACCAAATGTCTGACCTCCTCCTGAATAGTCCTTTCTTTGCCCGAAATCGCTAACCTGCCTTCGAAATCGCACAACCTGGCATTTAGGTAGGTGTAAAGAGGGGGCAGCCTAGTTCTGACTCTAAAAGGTAAATCGGGGTTGCTTTGTACGCTCCTCCAACTACCCTAAGGCACTTCGACTGTTCTTTAGTCAGGTCCTTCGCTATCCCTTTGCTTGGCCTCTGCTAGGCCTGTGCCACGCGGACGAACCGTATGCGATTGCGCTCCGAATCACCTTCGTGTAGATCTCTTTTGCCCTGGGTGCGCTGCACCCCCATGTGGTAGCAGCTAATCTCGTCAAAGCAAAATTCTGGCGTTCGAGTTTCCGTCGGAGTTCTTTTAGGTGGCGACGCCACCTCAGTTTGCGGTCCAGCCATACCCCTAGGAAGCGTACACTCTCCTTCGGTTCGATTCGTATGTTTCCCAGCTGGATCGGGGCAGAATCGGCCTTGTGCCGTCTTGTAAAGTGCGTCAGTTCGCTTTTTGCTGGGTTAAAGTTCATTCCATATCGTACTGCCCAGCTTTCGCACTTTGTATACACCTGCGCCAAACGCTCGCAGTTCCCTTCTGCACTTGGCCCTGCTACCATAAGGTTTGTGTCGTCTGCAAACCCTATTATAACTAGCCCTCTTTCCGTTAATTCTTCATACAAGGTAGCTATATATAGCAAGAATAATACTGGTGACAGTGGGGATCCTTGTGGTACGCCTGTGGTTAGGACCTTTTTCGCCGCGCTTTCGCCGTCAAATAACAATGTTGCTGTCCGTTCTGTAAGGTAGCTCTGGAGCCAGTTCTGAATCCATTGGGGGAAGCCTTTCTTCCGTAGCACCTCTAGCAGCCTCACGTAGTTCACTGCGTCAAAAGCCCCTGAGATATCCAGCTGTAGTAGTGTCAACGTTAAATCGTGCTTCCAGCTGCCGTGAATCGCCTCTGTTACGGCCCTGATTGCCAGTTCCGTAGATCTCTGTGGTCTGTTTCCCATTTGCCCTTCTGGTAGTAGCATAAACCTTTCCGCTGCGGCTGAGATACGTGTGCTTACTACTTTTCGATTATTTTGCCCATTGCGCTGAGTAGCGAGATCGGCCTGTAGCCGCCGGGCTTCCTAAGCTCCTCTGGGGTTTTCCCCGGTTTTGCTAAGACTGCTACGACCGCGTTTCGGAGCCGTTTCGGGTAGTATTCGTGCATAAAACTCTGTTGGGCCAATACTGCTATTGCTTCTGCAACTTTCTGCCCGCATGCCTTCAGAAATCCCGTTGGTAGAAGGTCGTCTCCTGGCGCTTTCAAGGTTTGGCTTCCTCTAAGATTTCTTCAATCTCCTTTGTTTCAACCTTTCTTCGCATCTTAAACGGGTGTTCCGCGGGCTCCCTTCGCCCTTCTAGGTCCGATAGGTCGATCTCCGGGGTAGGAAAGAACCTAGCCGCCAGCACTTCTGCCTTTTCTGTATGGGTGGTTGCCCACCCCTCTCCTTTTTCAAGGTCTGGAAGACTCCTTTTCGCCGGGGGGGCCCAGCTCTTAAGGCGCGCCCACCTTTCCAAGGTCCAAAGTTTTGAATTGTCTTTTGAGGCTTCCGCTACACCTTGTCGCCACTGTCTCCGCTGTTCTTCGCGGATGATTCGCCTTTGTTCCGCTCTTGCTTCAGTCGCCTTTCTCCTTTGGTACTGGGACGTTGTTCTGTGGCACTTTCTTTCCTCCTCTTTGGCTTTTCCTATAGCTTTTTGGACCTTTTGTGACCACCACGGGGCTGCTTTTCCTGCTGTGGCCTTCCTTTTCGGGGCCGCTACGTCCGCTATCCTGGTCAGTTCCGTTATTAAATACTCGACGTATTCATCCATGTCTGTCGTTGTGTCGAAACCCTCCGGTACCTGCAACCTAGACGCCTCGACCGCCACTAGCGCTTTATCCAACATCTTCCAGCTCCAGCCCCTGGGTGGCTGGAGGCCTGGTATCGGGTCTTTTTCGTCGTGGATTCGGAAGCTTTGGGGGGTGTGATCGGATCCTGCCCATCCTGGGCCTTCGAGTATTTCCACCAGGAGTCTTTCATCAGCCCATATCAGGTCGATTGTGCTGTCTTTTTCCCACCCTTCGGCAGTCCTTCGCTTTCCTTTCCTTGTAATGCTGCCGTACGGCGTTCGGAGGGTTAGTTTCCAAGCTCTTGCTAGGCTCAAGATTTCTTCGCAGTGTGCCGAAGTTCTCCCTTCTTTATCCCACAGCGGCGAGTGCATATTCATGTCCCCTACTACTATGTTCCGCCCTTGGTTCGCTTTCCTTTTAAGTTCGATCATTGGGCTCACCCTGTTTCTGCTCGAATCTGGCTCCGCATACACCGACCACACAGTAGCCAGTTTTTCCTTGTCTGCTGAGAAGAAAGTCGCTTTCGCCCAGTTGTGGCCGGCCTCTTCCACCCATGAATCGCCTGCGATTCGCTTGTTGATATACAGTGCCGCACGTCCGGAACCAGCATATACTACGTTATATCGGCTTGACCTAGGACAATACGGTCGGAGGGGTTCCACTCCCTCCTCCCCTTGTAATGGCGGCTCTTGCAGTGCTATTATGTCATATTCCTCTGGTGATCCGAGGGCTATTGCCGCACACGTTCTCGATCCTGCGGTGTTCCAAGATAGGGCGTCAAGTCTCATTGGCTCGAAGTAAAGGTGTTCTTCCTGTTATCTGGGTTCGGTCGCGCTTCCGGGGCGGAAGAGGGGAGGCCCCTCGAATTCGGTCCGGGTGTCGGCTTCTCCGGGAAGAAAGCTTGTATCCTGGCTCCCGGGGCTACCGGGCTGCACTTGTCGCCCTAGGGCGGCCGAGCTTTGGTGTTGCCAACTGGGTCATTCTTGGTGCTACCGGTTGGTATGGTCTTGGTCTTTCTGCAAGCGGGCTGAGTGCTGGTCGCTTCCGAGGTTGAACCTCCTGCCAATCACTCTGGTTTCGGTCTGTTGGTTTGTGTTCGCTTCGGATATAGAACTGTGTCGGCCGGTGTTGGTATGCCTCTTGTGCTACTGCTATTTGGCCCTGGAAAACCTTGCACTTCTTCGAAAAGGCCGGGTGACCTCCTTCACAATTTATACACTTTATCGCCTCCGGTTCGGATTCCTTTCGGGTTGGACACTCCTTCTCTCCGCCTTCATGCGCCGCGCCGCTGCATAAGGGGCACCTGCTCTTGTTCCTGCAAAACTTTCCCACATGTCCAAACTTATAACACTTGAAGCACTGCGTGACTTTTACGTCTTTTGAAAACGGCTCGCAGTTGTGCATCATCGCCCTCCATACGGCCCCCTTTCGGCACAGAGCCTCCGCGGTTTCTATGTCGGTGCAATGCATCAACAAGCTGGCATGACGGCCTTCTGGGTTGGCTGGCAGGATCGGGTGTATCCTGCCTATGCTGGCTTTATTTTGTTCGCAGATGTCCCGGAGAAGATTCGCCGGGTCTGCGTGCGCGCTTCGGAGTGTTTTCGCATCGATGCCCTTCATGATTACTGTGTAGTCCCTTCCAGTCTTTGTTGCACCTTTGCCAAACGCTTGTTCCACCCACAAGTTGGCTTGTTTATATTGTATTGCTTCCTCTTTAAATGTAACCACTATATTTCCGCTCGGCAGTTTCTTCGCCGCAATTGCAGTATCGCGCGATTCGGGGGCGCCAGAGGGCCGATTGCTGGGCGGCCTGTAGCCGATACTACGGTCGCCCAGGTCCGGTTGGCAGTAGGTGCACTGCCTTTCTTCAGTTCGCGTATTGCTGCGCGTAGTTCGTCGATATCTCGTTTGGTAGCTGGGTTGTTTCGGGCTTCTTTCTCTTCCTTCTCGCGTTCCAACGCGAGGGTCTTCCGCTGAGCCTCCAGCATGTTCCTCACCAGTGCCTCTGCATCTGGGAATTTCTCTTGACCAATAAGAACTGCTAGAGATCGCATCCATTTCTCTATTTCATCCCCTTCTCGCTCCGCTTCCTTGCCTGCTTCGCTGTCGTTTCGCTGTTGAAGCGACCCTTCAGTGCCGGGGCCCGCGATTGGGTGGTGCAGAGACTGCTCCAACCCTTTCGCGCCACCGTCCAGCACCATTGGGTCCGCTGCACCCTGCGCCATGTCTTCGGGTCTAATACGACCGCGTTTCCAGGTGCTTTCACCCCTTAGAAAGCAGTGTATCCAAATTATTTGATGTAAAAAGCAAAGCCTGAGAAGTTATTGATGTTTCCAATCTCCTTCCTCTAGTTATATTATTAAATATAAGCTTTTTAAAAGTTTAATATAAAAAGTTTTAATAAAATTACTATTAAAAAAAGCCTTTATAAAATTAATACTAAAAGCTTATTTAAAGCTTTTAATATTAAATTTAGCTTTATATTTAATAATTAATTTTTATTAATTTAATTTGCGTTTTAGCACTTAATAACTACTTATAAAGTATTTTTTAAAGTTTTTAATAAATAAAAAACAAAAAGCTTTAAATTTTAATAGGTATTAAAATTTAAACTTTATTACTTATAACTATAAAAAACCTTTAAGTGTTTTTAATGCTTATTTTAATATATTAAGCTTTTTTAAAGCAGCTATAATAATATAAACAATATTTTAAACTATTAAATTTATAAAAAGTTTAATAAAGTTTAAATTTATTAAATTACTTTTTAAATTGTTATTTATTACTTTATATTTTGCTTTAAATTTTAATAAAATAAAAAGTAATTTTATTAAAATAATTAAATTTAATAAAAATACAAAAAGTATAAATGTTATTACTTCCTTTAAATCTAGTGCTTTAATAAATATAACGCCTTTTAAATCTTTTATAACAAGTAGTATATATAACTAAAAGTTATTATTAGAAATAAATTTACTAAAAAGTAAATAAGTTTTAAGTAGGTTTATATTAAGTAAATTTTTTAGTAAAAAAGTTTTATTATTAAAAAAAGCTTTATTTATTAAAATTAGCGTTTTTAATAACTTTAGCATTATAAACTAAGTAATTAAGTAATATTTAAATATATAAACTAAATAAGTTTTAATATTAATTACCGCTAAAACCTTAATATATTTAGCACGTTTAATAAATTTATAAGCTTTAACTTATAATTTATAAAATATAATTAATAAGTATTTAAAGCTTATAACTTTATAACAAGTAAAAAAAAGCATATAAAGTGCTAAATTAAATTTTAGCTTATTTTATAATAACTAATAAAAAGTTAAATTTTTATTAATAACTTTTATATAATTAATTAAATTTATTATAAGCGTTATAATATAGTATTAAAAATATAGTAGTAGCTTAAAAGCTTATAAAGTAATTTATAAGCAATTAAAAATTATTTTAATAAATTATTTTATTAAGCTGTTTTATTTATATATATAAAAGTTAAAAGTATTAAAATTAATGCTTTTAGCTTATAATTAATTATTAATAAAGCTGTTATTTATTTTAATATTTAAATTAAAATTAAAATAAGTTAAATTATAATTATAATAGTTTTTTAAACTTTTAAATATTTTTTATAGCAATATAAATAATAATTGCTAATTTATTTTTTAGTAATTAAATTTAATAATAATATGTTTTTTATTTTATTAAAATTAAAATATAAAAAGTTTAAAAATATAATATAAGCTTTATAATAAATAAATTACTTATTATAATACTTAAAACAATTAATAAATTACTAACTTTAATAAAGATTAAGTATTTAATAACTTTATTTATAGCGCACTTTTTATAAAAAAAGTCTTTTTTATTAATAAAATTAAAGCTTAAAAGCTTTATAGTAATTTTAGCAGTTTTTTTTAATAATAAAAGCTTTATATATTTTAGCTTATAGTATTAAAATATAACTAATTTTAAAAGCTTAAAAAGTTTAAGTGCTTTTAAAAGTATGCTACTTTTTAAGTTGCTACTTTATAAAAGGTTGCCTTTAATTATATTAAAAATCTTTAAATTTATTATTTTTTTAATTATAAAAAATAAACTACGCATTATATTAAAAGTTTTAAATGTTATAATGTTTTATAACATTTATAATTTAAAAAATATATTGCTTTTTAAATAATTACTTTATATTATATTATTATAAATAATAAGTAAATATTATAATAAATATTAAAAATTACTTTTTACAATAAAATAAAAGCTTAAATTTATAAACTTTAGCATTATTAAAGCGTTGCTTTTATTATTAATTAAAGTAAGTTTTTTAAAAAACCTTTTTAATTAATAATATAACGCTTTAAAAATAATATTAATATTAAATTTTAATATATATAGCATGTTTTTTAGTATAAAAATGCTATATTTTATATTAAAATAATAAAGTTTTAATTAAATAATATTTTTATTATATAATTTTAATAGTTTATTAATTATTATTATAAAAAAACATTTTTTATAAATTTAATATAATTATTAAACTAATAAAAACTATTAAAAATATATATTATATTATTTATATTATATAGCTAAAAAATTTTATAACGTGTGCTAAAAAGTTTTTAAAGTAAACAACATTATATTTATTAAAAGCGTAAAAAAAATAGGGTTATAATTTATTAAAAAAGATATATTAGCAATATTTTTAGTAAAGTTTTTAGTAAGTTTAATTAAAAACCTAAATAATTTACCGATTTTTTTATTATTTTTATTTTAAAAAGGTTTAAAAAAGTATTTAAAAGGTTTATTTACTTAATTAATAATATTATTAAAAAGTTTTAAATAAAAATTTATTAATTTAATATTATTTTATTAATTTTATAAAGTATTTGCTATTAAAAACTTTATTATAATTATAAAAAACAACTTTATTATAATTATAATTAATATAAATGTTAATTAAAAAGTTTAAATAATTTATTATATTTAATTTATTTATATTATATAAAAGTTTTTTAAAGCTTTTAAGTAATTATTATACTAATTAATTTAGTTAATTATAATCCTTTTTTTTACTAAATAAGTAGTAATATTACTAAATTTAGCATTAAAAGTATTAAAATTAACACTTTAAAAAAATTTTAAAGTATAAAAAACTTTATAAAATTTTTTTTTGGTATTATTATTATTAAGTTTATAAAAAGTTAAAAGCGTTTAAAATGCTTTTATAAAGTTATAAATATAAGCTATATTAATTTATATTATAAAGCTTAAGTTATTTTATAATAATAATAAAATAATAGCTTAATTAAAGTTATTAAAAGCTTATAATATAATAAAGTTTTTTATAAAGATTAAAATGCTTATAGCTTTAAAAATTATAATAAATGCTTAAATTTATTAATTAAAGTTTTTAAGGCTTTTTAAGCATTAAAGTTTAAAAAAGTTGTTAATTTTTAAGCGATTTTTTTACTTAATTACTTTTATATTATAAAAAAAGTAATAAAAGTTGCTATAAGCTTTTTAATAAAAGCTATAAAAAAGTTTATAAAAAGTATAAAGTAATTGTTAACGTTATAACAAATTTTTAAATATTAAATACTAATAATAATAACATAAATAATAATGTTAAATTAATTATTTTTTAATATAAAAAAGTTATTTTTATTATTAAAAGTATTAAATGCGTTTAAAAAAGTAGTTATTATAATAATTTATAATATTAAAAGCATTATAAATAATAATATAAAAAGTAGTATAAAAAAAAAAATTACTATAATAAAAAATAAATGCTTTATATTATAAAAATAAACAACAATAATAACTAGTTTTAATAAAACGTTATATTAAGCTTATAATTTATTAAAAGTAGTTTTATATAATAGCATAAAATATTAATATTTAAAAAAACACTTAGGTTATAATAAAAGTAAGCTTATTAATAATATTAAAAGTAAAAAATTTATAATAAATAATATTTATTATAAATAAAGTAATATAAAAAAAAAAGTAGTAATATATTGCTTGCTTAATTAAAATTTTATTTGTTAAATATAATAAAAAACGCTATATATATAAATTATTTTTAGCGCTTAAACCACTTAAAACCTTTAGCTTTATAATAAATTATAGTAAATTATAATAAAGTTAACCTTAGTTATATAAAACCTTTTTATAAGAAGTAAACCCTTATATAAGAGATAACCCTTAAAATAGGTTAGTTGCGAGGTGTTACCTTAGATTAATTAGCTTAGTAAGTCCTTTTTGTTAGATATAAGCGATGTTATGTAGGTTGGTTTAATTGATGTATTCATGTATGTTGTTATTATGTGTTACGTGTAATCATAACCGCGTATCTGGTGTAAAACCTAGATATGGCTAACCTAATAGGGTGTTTAGAGGTATACCCCCTTATCGCTGGTAATCTAATTTAATGTGGTATTATCTTTATATTTAACATACTTTTTTAGAAATTACCTTTTAAGGAAAAATTTCTATACTTAACTTTTAGTTATCTATTAATTTGATTTTTTTTTAATTAGGGAGTCCTCTAATAAATCCTAATTATTATTATATATTTTCTAAGGTTTTTGTTGTTTTTAAGACTTTTTAATATTAATAAAGCTTAGTTATATTAAAAAGGTTTTTTATTTTTTTTTTAGAAGTGCTTTAATTAAACTATTTGCGATTATATTATTTATGGGGATATATTTTACTTATAAGGTTTAATTTAAAACTTTTTAATATAACTAGTAATTATAAATATTAATATAGTAAAGCTTAATTTAAAGGACGGCGGTATTTTTGGTTATTAAACTAATAGTTTGTTAGTTATTATATTGAATTTAAATTTGTTTGTTATTTAGTGTAATACTTAGTTTTTTAATTAATTAACTAATAAATATGGCTTTTTTAATAGCTTATGCAAGGGTAAATAGCTTAGCTTTTGTAGTTAATGTAGTAATAATGTTTTATTTATTGGCTTTTTATTTAATAACTTTGCTAAATAGTATTATTATGTAAGCTTAGGAGCTTTTTTAATTAATAGTGTTATTGGTAAATAAGAAGTCGCTAGCTATAATAAATTTATTTTTGTTTTTAAATTATAAAGTATAGTATTAGGTTTAAAGTAAGTACTTAAGGAGTTAATTAGCTATATTATAATACTTTAGTTTTAAATTAAGGTTGAATTTTAAGAGCTTAAATATACTAAAGGTTATATTTAAACGGGTAATAATAGCAGCATATATAATTGATTTTATTTTTTTTTAGTAGCTGTAAATCTTTTATTTTGTTGCTATTTTGTTATAAGGTTTTAGTTTTTTAGTTTTTATAAAGGTATGTGCTAAAGTGGGTGACTTAGAACTTTATAACTTAATAATCTTTTTAATGTATAAAGATTATAATAATTAAATTAATTTCTTTTTGCGATTTTAGATAATTTTAATACTAAAGAACTATTATAGGTTTTTTTTTTTAGTTATTTAGTAGTAGTGTTTAAGCTTATAAATAGCTTTTTAAGCGATAATTATATTTGTTTTTTAATAAGCGAGAACTATGTTATTAATATATATAAAGATTAGTATTTTTTGCTTGAAGTAGCAATAAGGTTTATAAAAAACGGGTTGATATCTTATGTTTTTAAAAGTTTTAGTTAATTTTTTTTATTATAGCAAAGGTAATTTTTAAAAACTATATAAAGCTTAAAGTAGTTTAAAGACTATTAAGGGTTTGCGGTAGCTAGGTAGCATTTTTATATATATTTTTTTGTTAAGTGTTGCGTTAATAAAGGTGTTAATTATATTATATTGTTTAAGTTTAAGGTTAAACTTAGTAGTAATAGCTATAAGTGTTTTAAATAATTGCTTTGTAAGTATAAAAGCATAAGTATTTTTTTTTTTGTTTATAGGTTGTTAGTTTTTTTATATTATAAGCTTGGCTTTACTTTTTTAATAATAATTATGCTTATTAAACTTATAAACATATACTTATATATAATTAAAAGTTAGTTTTTTTTAAGTAGTATATATATTAACTTTTTATTAGGTATTTATTTTTTTATAACCTTATAAGTAAGATTTTTTAGCTTATTTAAAGTAGTCTTTTATAAAATAAGCTTGTAAATCTTTATACTACTTAAAAAGTAAAGGTAAATTTTAGTAATAAATTTTTTTCTTTTTATAAAGTAGCTATTTTAAGCTTACTTTTAAAAAGATAAGCGTAGTTAATATATTAACTTAAAAGGAATAAAAATTGTAAAAAAGTTTATAAGGATTTTTATTTAGCATAAAAGATATTATTATATTAATTAAAAAAGATTTATAAAATTTAAGCTTTTAAGGAATTTTTGTTGGTTTATTACTTAAGAGTGTAATAAATATAGGTTTATTGTTTTAGTAGGATTTTAGTTTGCTATTAAGGTGGCATTAGGGTTTTTTTAAGAACTTAGTTTTATTAGCTTTGCTTATTAGTATGTTATGTTATAACTTTGCGGTATATAAGTGTTTTATATTAAATATGGCTTTTTAGTAACTTTTGTATGCTATAACTTTAAAGAAAGTTGTATTAAAGCTTGCTTTAAACTTTAAGGTTAAATTAGGCGATCTAGTAGTTTTTATAAGATTTTTCTCTTAGTTAATGTTTTTAATTATAGCGCTAAAAAAAGTATAGTTTACTAAAGATTTAAAAGGTGTAAGATAAAAAGCAAAAATTACTTTAGTATAAAAGTAATTAATTTTTTTAAGCTTACTTATATTTTTATTTTTATTTTCTTTGATATTTGCTTTATTTGTGTTTTTTTTAGCAAGATTAATAAATTTATAAACTTTATAGTTTTTATAAAAATTGGTTATAAATTTATTAATAGTATTTAAAAATATTTAGTTTAAAAATATTTTAGCTAATAAAGCTTTAAATTTTTTATTAGTAGTTTAAAAAAAGTTATTTTTTAATTTATTTAAGTTTTTTAAAAAAATACTCTTTTTGTTAAATATAGCGTTTTTAGTAATAATAACTCTATTAGTTTTAAGTAGCTAAATTTTATAAGTAGTAAAGGATTAGTAGCTAACTAAGTAGCTAATTTAAGCTTTAAAATCAAGCTTTTTTTGTTTTTTTTGCTTTTTTTAAGCAGTAAATATTATAGTATATACTTTATATTTATATACTTTTAAATGAGATAAGATAAGTATTTTGTTTTGTTTAATAATGCTGTTTTATAGTTAAAAGTAAAAATAGAACTTTTTATATAAAGTTTTTTAGTTAAAAATATACTTAGGTACTTTGTTATATAAGTAGATAGCTACTTTAACTATTTTTATTTATAAGTAAGTAGATAGTTTATATTTGTTTTTTATTGATTTTACTTTTTGCTTAATTATTTTTTTTATTTTTTTAGCTCTTTTATTTAGGTTTTAAGTATTAAGTGGTAATACTTTAAATATTATTTCTTTAGTGTTTTAAAAATATTATATAAGTTTTAATGTTTTATTAGGGTTTAATATTATCTTGTTATTATATTTTATAGTTAACACCTTTATTTTATAATGATTTTATAAGTATTTAATTAAGTGATTAAAGGTTATAACAATTAAAAAAGCTTTTTAATTTATAAGGTAATAATTAAAAGTAAATCCTAAGTAGTAATTTATAGCTAGTATTATATACTACTTGTTTTTATTATTTTTTTAAAGGTTTTTATAATTATAAAAGTTAATAGCTAGTTTTATGCCTACTTATATAGGCTTTTTTTTTAGCGATTAATTAATTTAACAAGTGATCTTTAATACTATGTATACTTTATATTAAGTGGTTTTTATTTTGTTGTTTTTATTAAAAGCTTAGTAGATTTTTACCTTTTAAGATAAAAATACTAAATATTATAATGCTTTTGGTTTTAGGTGTTTTATTTATAAGTGCTATTTAAAGAGGTTACTTTTTAATAGTGGCTTTTTTATATAAAAGTTTAGTTTGTTTTATTTAGTATAAAATAATAATTTATTAAAGGATATAAGTAAATATTTTATTATAAATTAATTATATTTATTTTGTAAACGGTATAAAGTTAAGCTGTCTTTTTTTTTAAAGTAGTTAGTAGGTAGTTTGTTATTTTATTAGCATTTTAGTTAGTTGAGCACTTAAAAAAATATAAGGTTTGTAGCTATAGTTAGGCAATATGCCACGTTATATAACTTATATACCTTTGGTCCTTTAAAGCTTTAAACTTTAATGTTTATTTTTTTAAATCTTTTAATTAATATAATGCTATTTTTTATATATATTATATTGTTTAAATTAAAAAGTCAAAAGTTTAAAAACTTGCTAATTTTATTAAAAATATATAATATAGTTTTTAAATTAAAAATAGCTAAATTTTTTAGTTAGTAAGTAATTAAGCTTGTTAGCTTATTTCTTACTATAAAAATAGTTTATGCTATCTTTTTTTATAGTTAATTATTATAACTTGGTTTTTTTTTTTTAAGTTTTTTGATTTAAAGCTATTTGATCTTTTTTGCTAATTTGGCATTTTTTTTTATTTGCTTTTAGACGAGGCTTTAAACTGTTTTATTAGGGGTAAAATCTTTAAAAGCTAGTTCTAAGAATATATACTAGCATTTTTTTAGTAGATATGCTTATAAGCAAAGCTTATAGTTTGTAATTAATTTTATAGTATTAGTTTAATATTGTTTGGCAGCACTTTTTTAATTGCTTTTTTGTTTTTTTTTTTGTATATATTTTCTTTTAAAAAATCTTTTATTTTTGTTAGTTGGTAGTAGTTTTAATTTATTTACTTTTATTAAGTTTTTTATTTAATTAGTTTCTTTAAATATATAAAATAATTTTTTGTGTGTTTTTTCTTTAGTATTTTTAGCTTTATAAAATAAAAGGTATATGCTTGCTTTTTTTTTTAAATTTGCTATAATTTTAAAGTAATTTAGTATACCTTTTTTTATTTTTTGCTTTTAGATTTAATAAAAAAATATTGTTTAGTTTAAGTAGGTATTTTTTAGTGCTTTTTTTAAGTTGGTTATAATATTATAAGGTTTTATTAAATTTATTGCTTTGTGCTTAATTGCTATAGCAAGCTTTTTTTTTTATTTTATTGCTTAAGATTTTAAATCTTTAAGTAGTTGTTTTATAGTATTATTTATAAAATTTTTATAATTAAGTTTAGCTTAATATTTAAGTGTTTTTTTAAGGTGTAAACTAATAGTACTAAGTTTTTTGTATTATATATCTAAGGTATTTATTAGTTTAAATATAGTGTTTTTATAGTTTTTTAAGACTGTTTTTAATATTTAGTCTTTAATTTAGTTTATTATTTTGGTTAGGTTTTAGAATTTTTATATTTAGGCATTATAGTTGTTTAAGTTGGTATTAAAGGCAGATTGTCTTATTAAAGTTATTTTAAATACTATTTATAGAACTCTTAATAAATTAATTAGGTTGCTATTTAGTATTGTTAATAATTAGGTTAATTAACTTAGAATATTTATAGCTTTTAAATAATTATTAATTTTTGGTATAATTAGTTGTTAAGGCTAAAGAATTTGTTTATTTTCTTTTAAAGTAATATATACTTATATATTTAAGCTAATTGCTTTGCTTTAAAACTTTTTATTTTAAGATTTAAAATTTGTTAGCTTTGTTAGAAATATTTTTTATTATTAATTAATTGATTTTAATATAATAATTGCTTAATTAAGCTGTAGCTTTTTTAATTTAGTAAGTATAATATATAATAAGACTTTTAATTGTTAAATATAAGCGATGTTATATAGGTTGGTTTAATTAATATATTTATATATATTGTTATTATATGTTATATATAATTATAACCGCGTATCTAGTGTAAAACCTAAATATAGCTAACCTAATAGGGTGTCTAAAGGTATACCCCCTTATCGCTGGTGATCTAACTTAATGTGGTATTATCCTTATATTTGACACTTTTGTTACTTAGCGTAGTGCTAGTCGGCTAAGGGGGTCCTTAGCCTTGTATCAACCTTGCTAAAGGTCCTTAGGGGGTCCTAAGGGGGTCCCTAACCCTATATATACGTCACCTGTAGCCACTATAAGCCACCTATAAGTGGCTTATATAGGTGTGGCATGTACGCCACCTGTAATGACTGCTAGCCTTGCTGGCAGGGTTGTAGCTAGGGGGCTACACCCCTTTTATAAGCACTTATAGTTGCTAGTGTATTTTAATAATATATAACTAAAAAAACAATAAAAGTAATTATAATAAAAAAACTACTAAATAAAAATATAGTAGTTATATTTAAAAAAAAAGCAATATAATATAAACAAGCTAATTTTTAAATAAAATAAAAGTTTAATAAAAGTGTAATAAAAACTAAAAAAAAGTATATAATAATTATAAAAAGCATTAATATAAAAATAATTTAAAATTAAAATATTATAATATAACTAATTAACTTTTTAAATATTTATTTTAAACCTAATATTATAGTTTATAATTTAAAAATAAAAATAAAGTTATTATAATTAACAACTTTTTATTTACTAATAATATTATTTATTAAATAAGCTTTTAAGCTTATATAATAATATTATTTAATAAAATTATTTAATAAAAAGCTAATAAATAAAACATTATTATTATATTAATTATAAAAGTTAAGTTATTTGCTTTTATATACGCTATTAAAAAAGCTATATTTATTAATTAATTAATTAAAAAACTAAATGTTATATTAAATAGTAAATAAATTTAAATTTAATATAATAATTAATAAATTATTAATTTAGTAATTAAAAATACCGTTGTTTTTTTAATTAAGCTTTATTATATTAATATTTATAATTATTAATTATATTAAAAAGTTTTAAATTAAACTTTATAAGTAAAATATATTTTTATAAATAATATAATTATAAATAGTTTAATTAAAGCACTTTTTTTTAAAAAAAAACCTTTTTTAATATAATTAAACTTTATTAATATTAAAAAGTTTTAAAAATAATAAAAACCTTAAAAAATATATAATAATAATTAAGATTTTTTAAATAACTTTTTAATTAAACGAAAATTAAATTCATAAATAATTAATAATTATATATAAAAATCTTTTTTTAAAAAGTGATTTTTAAAAAAATGTATTAAATATAAAAAATAATATTATATTATATTAAAATCTTAATATTAGCTACATTTAATGGTTTTAACATGCAATAGTTATTATTATATAAATACTTATTTACTTTTATATTTCTTTATTTTTATTATTTTTATACGCTAGTTAAAACTTTTACCTTAAATAAAGATTTTGCTACGTATAAAAAATTTACTTTTTTTTTTATATAAACAAATATAATATATAATTAATTATATTTTATTTTATTATATAATATATAATTATATATAACTTATTTAATACTAATTAATAGTTATAAAAGCATTATAAATTAATAAAAATAAAAGCAAAAAACAATTAAAAAAACTTTAAATTTTAGCTATATAAATATTTTCTTTTTAGTACTTTTTAAAGCAAAAAATATTTACTTTTATATTAATTTCTAAGATTTTCATTATATAAGTGCCTTTTTTTTAGTATTTTTTAAAGCAAAAAACATATATATAAAAAAATAAAACTAATAAACAATTTTATTAAAATAATAAATTATATTATTATATAATAACTAAGTAATACTTTAATAAAATAGTTATATAATTAATAGCTTTTATAATAAATATATTATTTAAGCACTTTAATTTAAATAATATTTTATATAAACAAATTATATAAAATATTAAAATAATTAAAGTTTTATATAAAATATAATTTTTAAAAAAAATAAAGCTAAATTATTAATTTAATACATAAATTTAATACTAATAAATTAAATACTTATTTACTTAATTAAATATAAAATTATATATTATTAAAAGACATTAATAATTATAAGTGCTTATAAAAAAGGTGTAGCCTTTTAGCTACAGCCTTACTAATAAGGCTAGCAGTTATTATAGGTGGCGTATATGCTACACTTATATAAGCCACCTATAGGTGGCTTATAATGGCTATAAGTGACGTAAATACAAGGCTAAAGACCCCTTAGGGACCTTTTAGCAAGGTTAATACAGGGCTAAAGACCGCTTTAACCTACTAGCACCACGCTAAGTAAAAAAGGGACCTACTAAAGTAATTAGTTTAAAGTAACGCTTTATAACTAACTTATTTTAAAAGTTATTTTTTATATAAAGGTTTACCTTTTATAAAAAAGTTTTATATAACTAAAGTTAACTTTATTATAATTTATTATAATTTATTATAAAGCTAAAGGTTTTAAGTAGTTTAAGTGCTAAAAATAATTTATATATATAACACTTTTTGCTATATTTAACAAATACCATTTTAGTTAAGCAAGTAATACACTTTTACCTTTTTTTTTATATTATTTTATTTATAATAAATTTATTTATTATAAATTTTTTGCTTTTAATATTATTAATAAGCTTATTTTTATTATAACTTAAATGCTTTTTTAAATATTAACATTTTATATTATTATATAAAACCACTTTTAATAAGTTATAAGCTTAATATAATGTTTTATAAAAATTAGTTATTATTATTATTTATTTTTATAATATAAAGCGTTTATTTTTTATTATAGCGATCTTTTTTTTTTATATTACTTTTTATATTATTATTTATAATGCTTTTAATATTATAAATTATTATAATAGCTACTTTTTTAAACATATTTAATACTTTTAATAATAAAAATAACTTTTTTATATTAAATTAAATATAAAAGCTTATAATAATAATTATAAGCTTAAAATAACTAATTTAATATTATTATTTATATTATTACTATTAATATTTAATGTTTAAAAACTTATTATAATATTAATAACTACTTTATATTTTTTATAAACTTTTTTATAGCTTTTATTAAAAAGCTTATAATAACTTTTATTACTTTTTTTATAATATAAAAGTAGTTAAGTAAAGAAATCGCTAAAAAAATCAATAATTTTTTTAAACCTTAGTATTTAAAAAGCTTTAAAAATTTTAATTAATAAACTTAAGCACTTATTATAATTTTTAAAGCTATAAACATTTTAATATTTATAAAAAACTTTATTATATTATAAGTTTTTAATAATTTTAATTAAGTTATTATTTTATTATTATTATAAAATAATTTAAGCTTTATAATATAAGCTAATATAATTTATATTTATAACTTTATAAAAGCGTTTTAAATGCTTTTAATTTTTTATAAACATAATAATAATAACATTAAAAATCTTTTTTATAAAGCTTTTTATACTTTAAAGTTTTTTTAAAGCATTAATTTTAATACTTTTAATGCTAAATTTAGTAATATTACTACTTATTTAACAAAAAAAAGTATTATAATTAATTAAATTAATTAGTGTAATAATTACTTAAAAGCTTTAAAAAACTTTTATATAATATAAGTAAATTAAATGTAATAAATTATTTAAACCTTTTAATTAACATTTATATTTATTATAACTATAATAAAGTTGCTTACTATAATTATAATAAAATATTTAATAATAAATACTTTATAAAATTAATAAAATAATATTAAATTAATAAATTTATATTTAAAACTTTTTAATAACGTTATTAATTAAGTAAATAAACCTTTTAAATACTTTTTTAAACCTTTTTAAAGTAAAAGTACTAAAAAAAACAGTAAATTATTTAAGTTTTTAATTAAATTTATTAAAGACTTTATTAAAAACATTATTAATATATCTTTTTTAATAAATTATAACGCTATTTTTATTATACCTTTAGTAAATATAATATTGTTTACTTTAAAAACCTTTAATTAATAAGTTAATTTAATATAATTAATAAACTTAAAACCTTTTAATATATATTATAAAATTTCTTAACTATATAATATAAATAATATAATATATATTTTTAATAGCTTTTATTAATTTAATAATTATATTAAATTTATAAAAAATATTTTTTTAATAATAATAACTAATAAACTATTAAAACTATATAATAAAAGCACTATTTAGCTAAAACTTTATTGTTTTAATATAAAATACACTACTTTTATATTAAAAAACATGTTATATATACTAAAATTTAATATTAATATTATTTTTAAAGCATTATATTATTAATTAAAAAGGTCTTTTAAAAAACTTAAGCTAATAAATAATAAAAGTAACGCTTTAATAACGCTAAAGTTTATAAATTTAAGCTTTTATTTTATTTTAAAAAGTAATTTTTAATATTTATTATAATATTTACTTACTACTTATAATAATATAATATAAAGCAATTATTTAAAAAGCAATATATTTTTTAAATTATAAATGTTATAAAGTATTATAACGCTTAAAACTTTTAATATAAAACGTAATTTACTTTTTATAATTAAAAAAATAGTAAATTTAAAAATTTTTAATTTAATTAAAAGCAACTTTTTATAAAGTAGTAACTTAAAAAATAATATGCTTTTAAAAGCACTTAAACTTTTTAAGCTTTTAAAATTAGCTATATTTTAGCATTATAAGCTAAAGTATATAAAGTTTTTATTGCTAAAAAAAACCGCTAAAATTACTATAAAGCTTTTAAGTTTTAATTTTATTAATAAAAAAAACTTTTTTTATAAAAAATGCGATATAAATAAAGCTATTAAATGCTTAACTTTTATTAAAGTTAGCAATTTATTTATTACTTTAAGTGTTATAATAAGTAATTTATTTATTATAAAGCTTATATTATATTTTTAAACCTTTTATATTTTAATTTTAATAAAATAAAAAATGTGTTATTATTAAATTTAATTGTTAAAAAATAAATTAGTAATTATTGTTTATATTATTATAAAAAAAATATTTAAAAGTTTTAAAAACTATTATAATAACTATTTAGCTTATTTTTATTTTAATTTAAATATTAAAGTAAATAATAGCTTTATTAATAATTAATTATAAGTTAAAAGTATTAATGTTAATATTTTTAGCTTTTATATATATAAATAAAATAGCTTAGTAAAATAATTTATTAAAGTAATTTTTAATTGCTTATAAATTACTTTTTAAGCTTTTAAGTTATTATTATATTTTTAATGCTATATTATAATGCTTATAATAAACTTAATTAATTATATAAAAGTTATTAATAAAAATTTAACTTTTTATTAGCTATTATAAAATAAGCTAAAACTTAATTTAATATTTTATATGCTTTTTTTTATTTATTATAAAGTTATAAGCTTTAAATATTTATTAATTATATTTTATAAGTTATACATTAAACTTTATAAACTTATTAAATATATTAAATATATTAAGATTTTAATAATAATTAATATTAAAACTAATTTAGTGTAAGGTTTTGCAAGGGTTTTTATAGTAAAAAGTGGGATGTATTAAAACAAGTGACTAGAATTTTAGTGTGGCTAGAATTCTAGTCATATAGCTAGGCTAGGTTAGGTGGGGTAGACTAGGCTATAAAAGGTGGGTGGCGTTGCCACCTTTTACCAACTTTATCAAAATGCCGGGCAACTAACAAAAGCCTACTGCTTTTAGTAGCATACCTAATTTATTTAATTTTAACACGCGTAATTAACTGGCTAACAAACTAGCGGACTAACTAGTTAACTAACTGGTTGACTAACTGGTTAACTAACTAGTTAACTAACTGGTTAACTAACTGGTTAACTAATTAGTTAACTAACTGGTTAACTAACTAGTTAACTAACTAGTTAACTAACTGGTTGACTAATTAACTAACTAACTGGCTTGCGCGCGCAGCAGCCTTTTTGTTCGTACAAAAACCACGGCAGCTATAGCAACGTTTTAAAGTTAAACGCCTTTGTTTAGTCCCTTTGTTTTAAACTAGTTAAATTAGCTAAACTAGCTAGATTGGCTAGACTGGCTGGACTAGTTGGTCAACTGGCTAAATTAGCTAAATTGGCTATATTAGCTGTATTAGCTATATTAGCTAGGCTAGTTCGACTAGCAAATCTGTTACATTATACTAATTGCCATCTAGTCTGCGTATATAGGTCCCTTAGTTAACTAGGTAGATTATACGGCATATGTTTAGTGGCGTAATATCTTGTCTCTTTAATTCGGCAAGGCTTATCACGCGTTTCTAAGCTTAAATTTTATCGTAAAATAATGCGTTTATTTCGTCCCAATTGCCGTCTTCCCAATCACCGTCTTTGTTATCGGAATTTAACATGGTTACTCGCGCGTGGTCGCGGCGGCGTAAATTAGTTTGGTTGGCAACGAACTACCAGTAAAGGCGTTGTATCGTTTGGTTTGGTTTGGTTCGAAGGGTGGTATTTAGCTCGGAATTAACAGGGCTACTCGCGCGTGGTCGCAACAGCGTAAGGTTTACTCGCGCGTACTCGCAACGGCGTAAAATTCGAAATTATTAACCGCGCGAGATCGCTGCAGTCAATTAATTAGTTTGGTTTGGTTTGGTTTGGTCCCAACCAAATACTCTCGCGGAGGCACCATTTATAAGGTTCTGCAAAGGTTCTAGTAGTAAAAAGTAGAATGTATTAAAACAAGTGACTAAAATTCTAGTGTGGCCAGAATTCTAGTCATATAGCTAGGCTAGGTTAGGTGGGGTAAACTAGGCTACAAAAGGTGGGTGGCGTTACCACCCTTTGCTAACTCTATCATTTAGTTTATATATTTAAATATTATTTAATTACTTAATTTATAATGTTAAAGTTATTAAAAACGCTAATTTTAATAAATATAGCTTTTTTAAACAATAAAACTTTTTTATTAAAAAATCTATTTAATATAAATTTATTTAAAACTTATTTACTTTTTAATAAATTTACTTTTAATAATAACTTTTAATTATATATACTATTTATTATAAAAGATTTAAAAAGCATTATATTTATTAAAGCACTAAATTTAAAAGAAGTAATAATATTTATACTTTTTATTTTTTTATTAAATTTAATTATTTTAATAAAATTGCTTTTTATTTTATTAAAATTTAAAGCAAAATATAAAGTAATAAATAATAATTTTAAAAACAATTTAATAAATTTAAATTTTATTAAACTTTTTATAAATTTAATAATTTAAAATATTATTTATATTATTATAACTGCTTTAAATAAGCTTAATATATTAAAACAAGTATTAAAAACATTTAAAACTTTTTTATAATTATAAGCAATAAAGTTTAAATTTTAATAGTTATTAAATTTTAAAGCTTTTTATTTTTTATTTGCTAAAAACCTTAAAAAATACTTTATAAATAGCTACTAAGTGCTAAAACGCAAGCTAAACTAATAAAAATTAATTATTAAATATAAAGCTAAATTTATTATTAAAAGCTTTAAATAAGCTTTTAATACTAATTTTATAAAAACTTTTATAGTTATAACTATTTTATTTACTTAATAAATTTTATTAGCTTTAATAGCTATTAAAAACTAAAAAATTAAGTAAATTAATTTTATAAAAGCTTTTTTTAATAATAACTTTATTAAAACTTTTTATATTAAACTTTTAAAAAGCTTAAAGATTATTTTAAAAAATTTTAAAATTTTAAAATTAGTAGTTTAATATAGCTATAAGCTTAAATTATAGCAAATTTTTTAGCTACTATAAGCTTTATATAGCTTAAAGCAAGCTTTTAAATAGTAGTAAAAAAAGCTATTTTAATTATTAAAAAGCTTAAATTTTAAGTTTTTAATTAATAATGTTTTTATATATTATAAAGCAACTTTAAATACTTTTATAATAATTTATATTAATAATTATTTGCTAATTAACTTAAATATTTATTATATTTAAAGCTTAAAAACTAAAATTAATATTATATATAGTATTAAAAACTAAAGCTTTATAACTTAGTTTTTAAGTGCTAAAATTAAGTATAATAAGCTTAATTATAAGGTATATTTATAATAGCTTTAATATATTAAATAAGCTTTAAAAAAGCTAAAATTAAAAGATATTAAACTTATTAAAATTTTATTATAACTTAAAATTATAAAGCTAAAAAAGTATAAGTTTTTATTAGCACTTATTAAAGCTTATTATTATTTAATGCTTATAAAAACTATAAATTATTTAATATAAATTATTAAGTTTAATATAACGTTTACTTATTAATAGCTGGCTATTTATATATAACACCTTTATAAATTATATTTTATAATAAATATAAAGTTATTTAAGTATTTAAAAAGTATTATAAAATTAGTTTTAATATTTAAAAATTTAAAAGGCTTTATTTTTTTTAGTAAAACTTTTAGTTATTTACTTATAATTTTTAGTAATAATAATTACGTTAAGTGCTTTAAAACTACTAAATTTACTTAAAAATATATTATTATAATAATTTAAGCTATTATAAGCTAAAAAGTTAAAAAGGTTAATATAATAACTTTTTTAATATTAAAAGTTAAATATATAGCACTTATAAAAGCTATAAAAAAAGCTTAGTAATTAAAAAGCTTTTATAATAAAATTTAGCTATTAATTTTAAAGCTTATAGTAATATATAATAATAATATAAAGGTTATAATAATTATTAAAAACTTTAAATATTATTAACGTATTAAATATACCTTTATAAAATTTTAGTTTATTAAAAATATTTATAAAACTTAATTAATAAATATATATTTTTAATAAAATAGCGTGTAATTAATAAATTTAAACTAGTGTATATAAAGGGAGCTTTTAAAATATAATTTAATGTTTTTATTAATTTTAGGTCTAAGTTTTATATTAAGTATAAAATAAAAAAACAGCTGGTTATATAACTATAAGATCTTTAATATAGCGGTATTATGCTTAAAAAGTATAATATTGTTATTTTATAGCTTTTTTTTATAATAAAGCTTTATAATAGTATTTTAAAACTTAGTTTTATTTATTTTAGATTTTATTATATACTTTTTAACTTTTATAAGCTAAAGGCTAATAAAAGCTGTAATATTTATTAAATAAACTAATTTTTAATAAATATTAAGCTTATTAATTAGCATTTTAATTAAAAAAGCGTATTAAAATATATTAGCAATTATAAATGCTTATAAAAAAAATGTAGCTTTTTAATTACAGCTTTACTAATTAAGCTAGCAGTTATTATAAGTAGCATATATGTTATACTTATATAAGCTATTTATAAATAGCTTATAATAACTATAAGTAATATAAATATAAAGTTAAAAACCTTTTAAAAACCTTTTAATAAAGTTAATATAAAGTTAAAAACCTTTTTAGCTTATTAGCATTATATTAAATAAAAAAAAAACTTATTAAAGTAATTAGTTTAAAGTAATGCTTTATAACTAACTTATTTTAAAAGTTATTTTTTATATAAAGGTTTACCTTTTATAAAAAGATTTTATATAACTAAGGTTAACTTTATTATAATTTATTATAATTTATTATAAAGCTAAAGGTTTTAAGTAGTTTAAGCATTAAAAATAATTTATATATATAGCGCTTTTTACTATATTTAACAAATAAAATTTTAGTTAAGCAAGCAATATACTTTTACTTTTTTTTTTATATTATTTTATTTATAATAGATTTATTTACTATAAATTCCTTGCTTTTAACATTATTAATAAACCTACTTTTATTATAACTTAGGTGCCTTTTTAAATATTAGAATTTTATGTTATTATATAAAACTACCTTTAATAATTATTATTAAATTTAATTTTAAACTTAAACAATATAATATAATTAATATTTTTATTAATATAATACTTAATAAAAAAATATATATAAAAATGCTATTTAATTATTATAAACCTTTAATAGTTTTTAAATTACTTTAAGCTTTATATAATTTTTAAAAATTACTTTTATTATAGCAAAAAAAACTAATTAAAACTTTTAAAAACATAAAATATTAACTTGTTTTTTATAAACTTTATTATTACTTTAAATAAAAAGTATTAATTTTTATATATATTAATAATATAATTTTTACTTATTAAAAAATAAATATAATTATTATTTAAAAAGCTATTTATAAGCTTAAATGTTATTATTAAATAACTTTAAAAAAAAACCTATAATAATTTTTTAATATTAAAGTTATTTAAAATCGCAAAAGAAATTTAATTTAATTATTATAATCTTTATATATTAAAAAATCATTAAATTATAAGGTTTTAAGTCATATACTTTAGTATATGTTTTTATAAAAACTAAAAAATTTATAATTATTAAAAAAAAAAAAAAAAATTAATTATATATATTATTATTATTACTTATTTAAATATAGCTTTTAATATATTTAAACTTTTAAAATTTAACTTTAATTTAAATTAAAGCATTATAATATAGCTAATTAACTTTTTAAATATTTACTTTAAACTTAATATTATATTTTATAATTTAAAAATAAAAATAAATTTATTATAGCTAGCAACTTTTTATTTGCTAATAATATTATTAATTAAAAAAGCTTTTAAGCTTATATAATAATATTATTTAATAAAATTATTAAATAAAAAACTAATAAATAAAATATTATTATTATATTAAATAACAAATAAATTTAAATTTAATGTAATAATTAGCAAACTATTAATTTAATAACTAAAAATACTACCGTTTTTTAAATTACATTTTATAATATTAATATTTATAATTACTAATTATATTGAAAAATTTTAAATTAAACTTTATAAGTAAAATATATCTTTATAAATAATATAATTGCAAATAATTTAATTAAAGTATTTTTAAAATGAAAATAAACAACCTTTTTAATATAATTAAGCTTTATTAATATTAAAAATTTTTAAAATAATAAAAACTTTAAAAAATAAATAACAACAATTAAAATTTATTAAAAAACTTTTTAATTAAAAAAAATCAAATTTATAAATAACTAGTAATTAAGTGTAAAAATTCTTTTTTAAAAAGTAATTTTTAAAAAAGTATATTAAATATAAAAAATAATATTATATTAAGTTAAATTATTAGTAATAAAAAGGTATACCTTTAAACACTTTATTAAATTAGTTATAATTAAGTTTTACATTAAATATACGGTTATAATTATATATAACATATAATAATAACATATATAAATATAATTAATTAAACTATTTTATATAACATCGCTTATATTTAATAAAAACCAAAGGTATATAAGTTATATAAAATAATATATTGCTTAATTATAGCCGTAAACTTTATATCTTTTTAAATATTTAATTAATTAAAATGCTAGTAAAATAACCAACTACTTATTAATTACTTTAACAAAAAAAAATAGCTTAATTTTATGTTATTTATAAAATAAACACAATTAATTTATAATAAAATACTTATTTATATTTTTAAATAAATTATTATTTTATATTAAATAAAACAAATTAAACTTTTATATAAAAAGGCTATTATTAAAAGGTGACTTTTTTAAGTAGCACTTATAAATAAAACACTTAAGATTAAAAGCATTATAATATTTAATATTTTTATTTTAAAAGGTAAAAATTTACTAAGCTTTTAATAAAAAGCAATAAAATAAAAACTATTTAATATAAAGTATATATAATATTAAAAATCACTTGCTAAATTAATTAATTACTAAAAAAAAAGCTTATATAAGCAAGCATAAAATTAGCTATTAACTTTTATAACTATAAAAACCCTTAAAAAATAATAAAAATAAGTAGCATATAATGCTAGCTATTAATAAGCTACGCTGGGTAGGGCTACCTAAAAGGTGGCAGTGTATCTCACGCTGTGTTATATGACGCAGGTTGGTGACCCAGGTGGGTGACCTGGCAACAGCTGTAGATTAGAGAAGTGGGTTAGCACCTACACTATATATTGGCCCTGCTAATATTATGTGGCCGCATCCCTCTATTAATTTTACACCACGCTTTTTACTACTAAATAACTTTACACCTTTAATAAAACCTATTAGCTATAAATTATTAAAGGTGGTTTTATATAATAGCATAAAATGCTAATATTTAAAAAAGCACTTAAGTTATAATAAAAGTAGGCTTATAAATAGTGCTAAAAGCAAAGAATTTATAATAAATAATATTTATTATAAATAAAATAATATAAAAAAAAAAAGTAAAAGTATATTATTTGCTTAACTAAAATTTTATTTGTTAAATATAGCAAAAAGCATTATATATATAAACCATTTTTAGCGTTTAAATTATTTAAAACTTTTAACTTTATAGTAAATTATAATAAATTATAATAAAGTTAACTTTAGTTATATAAAACCTTTTTATAAAAGGTAATCTTTTATATAAAAAATAACTTTTAAAATAAGTTAGTTATAAAGTATTACTTTAAACTAATTATTTTAATAGGTTTTTTTTTTACTTAATATAATGTTAATAAGCTAAAAAGGTTTTTAGCTTTATATTAACTTTGTTAAAAGTTTTTAAAAAATCTTAAAAAGATTTTTAGCTTTATATATATATTATTTATAGCTATTATAAGCTATTTATAAATAACTTATATAAATATAACATATATACTACTTATAATAATTGTTAGCTTTATTAGTAAAGTTGTAGCTAAAGGGGTACACTTTTTTTATAAGCATTTATAATTGCTAATATATTTTAACACGCTTTTTTAACTAAAGTACTAGTTAATAAGCTTAATATTTGCTAAAAATTAGTTTATTTAGCAAATATTAAGGCTTTAATTAGCTTATTAGCTATTATTTTAGTAATTAAAATATAGTATATATTTATTAATTAAGTTTTATAAGCATTTTTTATAAATTAAAATTTTATAAAAATATATTTAATACGTTAATAATATTTAAAGTTTTTAATAATTGTTATAGCTTTTATATTATTGCTATAAATTACTATAAGCTTTAAAATTAGTAGTTAAATTTTATTATAAAAGCTTTTTAACTACTAAGCTTTTTTTATAGCTTTTATAAGTGCTATATATTTAGCTTTTAGTATTAAAAAAGCTATTATATTAACCTTTTTAACTTTTTAGCTTATAATAGCTTAAATTATTATAATAATATATTTTTAAGTAAATTTAGTAGTTTTAAAGCACTTAACGTAATTATTATTACTAAAAACTATAAGTAGGTAGCTAAAAGTTCTGCTAAAAAAAACAAAGCTTTTTAAATTTTTAAACACTAAAGCTAATTTTATAATGCTTTTTAAATACTTAAATAGCTTTATACTTGCTATAAAGTATAATTTATAAAAGTGCTATATATAAATAATTAGCTATTAGTAAGCAAATATTATATTAAGCTTAATAATTTATATTAAATAGTTTATAGTTTTTATAAGCACTAAATAATAATAAGCTTTAATAAATGCTAGTAAAAACTTATACTTTTTTAGCTTTATAATTTTAAGTTATAATAAAATTTTAATAAGTTTAATATCTTTTAATTTTAGCTTTTTTAAAGCTTATTTAATATATTAAAGCTATTATAAATAAAATTTATAACTAAGCTTATTACGCTTAATTTTAGCACTTAAAAACTAAGCTATAAAGCTTTAGTTTTTAATGCTATATATAATATTAATTTTAATTTTTAAGCTTTAAATATAATAAATATTTAAGCTAATTAATAAGCAATTATTAATATAAATTATTATAAAAGTATTTAAAGTTACTTTATAATATATAAAAGTATTACTAACTAAAAGCTTAAAATTTAAGCTTTTTAATAACTAAAATAGCTTTTTTTATTATTATTTAAAAGCTTGCTTTAAGTTATATAAAGCTTATAGCAGCTAAAAAACTTACTATAATTTAAGCTTATACTTATATTAAATTGCTAATTTTAAAATTTTAAAGTTTTTTAAAATAATCTTTAAGCCTTTTAAAAGTTTAATATAAAAGGTTTTAATAAAGTTATTATTAAAAAAAGCTTTTATAAAATTAATTTACTTAATTTTTTAATTTTTAATAGCTATTAAAGCTAATAAAATTTATTAAATAAATAAAATAGCTATAGCTATAAAAATCTTAATAAAATTAATATTAAAAGCTTATTTAAAGCTTTTAATAATAAATTTAGCTTTATATTTAGCAATTAATTTTTGCTAGTTTAACTTGCGTTTTAATACCTAGTAGCTACTTATAAAGCGTTTTTTAAAGTTTTTAATAAATAAAAAACAAAAAGCTTTAAATTTTAATAGCTATTAAAATTTAAACCTTATTATTTATAACTATAAAAAACTTTTAAGTGTTTATAATACTTATTTTAATATATTAAACTTTTTTAAAGTAGTTATAATAATATAAACAATATTTTAAACTATTAAATTTATAAAAGGTTTAATAAAGTTTAAATTTATTAAATTGCTTTTTAAATTATTATTTATTACTTTATATTTTGTTTTAGATTTTAATAAAATAAAAAGCAGTTTTATTAAAATAGCTAAATTTAATAAAAAAACAAAAAATATAAACATTATTACTTTTTTTAAATTTAATACTTTAATAAATATAGTGCTTTTTAAGTCTTTTATAACAAATAATATATATAATTAAAAGTTATTATTAAAAATAAATTTATTAAAAAGTAAATAAGTTTTAAATAAGTTTATACTAAGTAAGTTTTTTAATAAAAAAGTCTTGCTATTAAAAAAAGCTTTGTTTATTAAAATTAGCATTTTTAATAGCTTTAATATTATAAACTAAATAATTAAGTAATATTTAAATATATAAACTAAATAAGTTTTAATATTAATTACTGCTAAAATCTTAGTATATTTAATATATTTAGCAAATTTATAAGCTTTAACTTATAATTTATAAAATATAATTAATAAGCACTTAAAGCTTATAATTTTATAATAAATAAAAAAAGGTATATAAAGTACTAAATTAAATTTTAGCTTATTTTATAGCAGCTAATAAAAAATTAAATTTTTATTAATAACTTTTATATAATTAATTAAATTTATTATAAATGTTATAATATAGCACTAAAAATATAATAATAGTTTAAAAGCTTATAAAATAATTTATAAGCAATTAAAAATTATTTTAATAAATTATTTTATTAAGCTATTTTATTTATATATATAAAAGCTAAAGGTGTTAAAATTAATACTTTTAGCTTATAATTAATTATTAACAAAGCTATTATTTATTTTAATATTTAAATTAAAATAAAAGTAAGTTAAATAGTAGTTATAACAGTTTTTTAAACTTTTAAATACTTTTTTTATAATAATATAAATAATAATTACTAATTTATTTTTTAGTAGTTAAATTTAGTAATAATATATTTTTTATTTTATTAAAATTAAAATATAAAAAGTTTAAAAGTGCGGTATAAGCTTTATAATAAATAAATCACCTATTATAACACCTAAAATAATAAATAAATTATTAACTTTAATAAAGGTTAAATATTTAATAGCTTTGTTTATAGCATACTTTTTATAAAAAAAGTCCTTTTTACTAATAAAATTAAAGCTTAAAAGCCTTATAATAATTTTAGCGGTTTTTTTTAGCAATAAAAGCTTTATATATTTTAGCTTATAATATTAAAGCATAACTAATTTTAAAAGCTTAAAAAGTTTAAGTGCTTTTAAAAGTATACTACTTTTTAAGTTGCTACTTTATAAAAGGTTGTCTTTAATTATATTAAAAATCTTTAAATTTATTATTTTTTTAATTATAAAAAATAAACTACTTATTATATTAAAAGTTTTAAATATTATAGTGCTTTATAACACTTATAATTTAAAAAATATATTGCTTTTTAAATAATTGCTTTATATTATATTATTATAAATAGCAAGTAAATATTGTAATAAATATTAAAAATTACTTTTTAAAATAAAATAAAAACCTAAATTTATAAACTTTAACATTATTAAAGCGCTATTTTTATTATTTATTAGCTTACGTTTTTTAAAAGACCTTTTTAATTAATAGTATAATGTTTTAAAAATAATATTAATATTAAATTTTAATATATATAACATATTTTTTAATATATAAGTGTTATATTTTATGTTAAAATAATAAGGTTTTAATTAAATAATACTTTTGCTATATAATTTTAATAATTTACTAGCTATTATTATAAAAAAAACATTTTTTATAAATTTAATATAAGTATTAAATTAATAAAAGCTATTAAAAATATATATTATATTGCTTATATTATATAGTTAAAAAATTTTATAGCATATGCTAAAAAGTTTTAAATTTATTAATTGCGTTAAATTAACTTATTAATTAAAGGTTTTTAAAGTAAATAATATTATATTTATTAAAAATATAAAGAAAATAGCATTATAATTTATTAAAAAAGATATATTAATAATGTTTTTAATAAAGTTTTTAATAAGTTTAATTAAAAACCTAAGTAATTTACCGATTTTTTTACTATTTTTATTTTAAAAGGGTTTAAAAAAGTATTTAAAAGGTTTATTTACTTAATTTATAATATTATTAAAAAGCTTTAAGTAAAAATTTATTAATTTAGCATTATTTTATTAATTTTATAAAGCATTTGCTATTAAAAACTTTATTATAATTATAAAAAGCAACTTTATTATAATTATAATTAATATAAATATTAATTAAAAATTTAAATAATTTGTTATATTTAATTTATTTACGTTATATAAAAGATTTTTAAAGCTTTTAAGTAATTATTATACTAATTAATTTAGTTAATTATAATATTTTTTTTTGCTAAATAAGTAATAATATTACTAAATTTAATATTAAAAATGTTAAAATTAGTGCTTTAAAAAAACTTTAAAGTATAAAAGGCCTTATAAAAAAGATTTTTAATGCTATTATTATTAGGTTTATAAAAAGTTAAAAGCATTTAAAACGCTTTTATAAAGTTATAAATATAAGCTATATTAATTTATATTATAAAGCTTAAGCTATTTTATAATAGTAATAAAATAATAATTTAATTAAAGTTATTAAAAGCTTATAATATAATAAGATTTTTTATAAACATTAAAATATTTATAGCTTTAAAAATTATAATAAGTTTTTAAGTTTATTAATTAAAGTTTTTAAAGCTTTTTAAGTGCTAAAGTTTAAAAAAGTTATTAATTTTTTTAGTAATTTTTTTACTTAACTACTTTTATATTATAAAAAAAGCAATAAAAGTTACTATAAGCTTTTTAATAAAAGTTATAAAAAAGTTTATAAAAAGTATAAAGCAATTATTAATATTATAATAAGTTTTTAAGCATTAAATACTAATAATAATAATATAAATAATAATATTAAACTAATTATTTTAAGCTTATAATTAATATTATAAGCTAATTTAAAAGCTTTATAAGCTTTATATACTTTTAATAAGCTTTTATATTTAATTTAATATAAAAAAGTTATTTTTATTATTAAAGGTATTAAATGCATTTAAAAAAGTAGTTATTATAATAATTTATAGTGCTAAAAGCACTATAAATAACAATATAAAAAATAATATAAAAAAAAAAAAATCGCTATAATAAAAAATAAACGCTTTATATTATAAAAATAAATAGTAATAATAACTAGTTTTAATAAAACATTATACTAAACTTATAACTTATTAAAAATAGTTTTATATAATAGTATAAAATGTTAATATTTAAAAAAGCACTTAAGTTATAATAAAAATAAGCTTATTAATAGTGCTAAAAGCAAAAAATTTATAATAAATAATATTTATTATAAGTAAAATAATATAAAAAAAAAAAAAAAAGTATATTACTTGCTTAATTAAAATTTTATTTATTAAATATAGCAAAAAGTGCTATATATATAAATTATTTTTAGCGCTTAAACTATTTAAAACCTTTAGCTTTATAATAAATTATAATAAATTATAATAAAATTAACCTTAGTTATATAAAACCTTTTTATAAAAAGTAATTCCTTATATAAAAAATAACTTTTAAAATAAATTAGTTGCAAAGCGTTACCTTAAACTAATTACCTTAGTAGGTCCCCCTTTTATTTAGCGTGGTGCTAGTAAGCTAAAGGGGTTTTTAGCCTTATATCAACCTTGCTAAAGGTCCCTAGGGGGTCCTAAGGGGGTCCCTAGCCCTGTATATACGTCACCTGTAGCCACTATAAGCCACCTATAGGTGGCTTATACAGGTGTGGCATGTACGCCACCTGTAATGACTGCTAGCCTTGCTGGCAAAGTTGCAGCTAAAGGGGTACACCCCCCTTATAAGCACCTATAGTTGCTAGTGTATTTCAACATAAATTATTACTTAAAATTTACTTTTAATTATTACTTTATAAATTAAAAAGCCTTTTTAATTATTATAGCTTTTAATTACTTAATTAAATACTTATAAAATTATTATAAAATAAAAGTGTTAATTATAAAATACGATAATAAAATAATATTAAACTTTAATAAAACATTAAAACTTATATAATACTTTTAAAACACTAAAAAAATAATATTTAAAATATCACCACTTAATATTTAAAACCTAAATAAAAAAGCTAAAAAAATAAAAGAAATAATTAAATAAAAAGCGAAATTAATAAAAAACAAATATAAATTATTTATTTACTTATAAATAAAAATAATTAAAATAATTATTTATTTATATAATAAAGTACTTAAGTATATTATTAATTAAAAAACTTTATATAAAAAGTTTTACTTTTACTTTTAATTATAAAACGATATTATTAAAAAAAAAAAAAATTTATTTTCTTTTATTTAAAAGTATATAAATATAAAGCTTATACTATAATATTTATTACTTAAAAAAAGCAAAAAAAAACAAAAAAAGCTTAATTTTAAAGCTTAAATTAATTACTTAATTAGCTACTAATTTTTTACTACTTATAAAATTTAGCTACTTAAAATTAATAAAGTTATTATTATTAAAAATATTATATTTAATAAAAAAAGTACTTTTTTATAAAACTTAAATAAATTAAAAAACAACTTTTTTTAAACTATTAATAAAAAATTTAAAGCTTTATTAATTAAAATATTTTTAAATTAAATATTTTAAATATTATTAATAAGTTTATAATTAATTTTTATAAAAATTATAAAGTTTATAAACTTATTAATTTAACTAAAAAAAACATAAATAAAGCAAATATTAAAAAAAATAAAAATAAAAATATAAATAAGCTAAAAAAAATTAATTACTTTTATATTAAAGTAATTTTTACCTTTTATTTTAATTTGTTTTATTACCATATAATAAATACTACCATGTAATAAAATTTTTAAAACTTATTTTTATTATATATTAAAAAAATAATTATAGCATAACTAAATTAATTTAAATTAATTAAAATTTTTTTTATTAAATATTTTTACTTTTATTATATATATTTGTATATTATAACTAATATTGCTATATATGTTATAATAGCGCGCACGCTTAGCTACTTTTACTTAATAACCACTACTTTTATTATTTTTTTAATTTGCTAAACTATTACTTTTTTTAAAAACTTAAAAATTTATTTTTTTAATTAAAATAAATACTTTTTTAGCTTATAATCGCTTATTTTTTATTTTATAGTATTTATTAAATATATAATTAGCTTTTTTAAGCTTAATAATTTTATTTAAAATTAAAGTTTACTTATATATTAATAAGTATATAACTTTAAATAAAAAGGTTATAATATTAAAAATTTTAATTAAAAAGCTATTTTAATATTTTTAAATATAATTTTTTAAATAAATTATTTATATAATAGCTTTTTTAATATTAATAAGTAT
The DNA here is from genome assembly GCA_902806585.1 of Xylaria hypoxylon. Lineage (NCBI taxonomy): Eukaryota > Fungi > Ascomycota > Sordariomycetes > Xylariales > Xylariaceae > Xylaria > Xylaria hypoxylon. The sequence continues at coordinate 2,304,029 of CADCXB010000010.1, forward strand.
TATTAAAACCATAATAATAAAAAGCAATTTAAAAAGTAATAATAATATATAAATAATTAGCTTATTTTTAAGCTTTAAAATAATAGTATTTAAATTAAATAAAATAAAGTTAATAGCTTTAAATTTAAATATAATATTTTTAAGCGTTATTATTTAAATATAAGCTTTAAAAAACGCAAGTAAAAAGTTTTTTTTTAAAATATAAGTTATATTAATTTATATAATATTGCTAATTTTAATATTATATGCTTTTTTTAATAAATTAAAACATAAAATATTTAAAAGTTAAAGCTTATAAAAAAAGTGCGCAGGTATTATTTTAGTAAAAATATTGTTTTTTTAGCAATAATTTTTAAATATTTTTAAATAATAGCTTTTATAACTATTAAAAATAAAAAAACGTTTTATATTTATTAAATATAAATAAATATATATATTAAAGTGCTTAATTTATTTTAAATTAAGTTTATTATTAATTTAGCTATTATTTAAAACTATAATTTATTAATTAAATAATAAAAAGCTATTATAATACTAAAAAATAAAGTAGGTTTTTTTTTTTAAAATAATAAAAAGTAGTATTATTTAACTTTAAAAATTAATTATATAAATAACTATAAATTAATTTTAATTACTTTATTAAGCTTATTTAAGCTTATTTTGCTTTTTTATACTTATTATAACTATATTAGTTATAATTATATTTATTATAAACTTTATTTTGTTAAAATTATATATATTTTTTTTTATAATACTTTTGCGCTTAATAGTTTTTTTTACGCATTTATAATATATATTATATTTAATAAGATTTTTATAAAAGATTTAACTATAATTAATTTAATAATTTAAATATGTTTTAAAGGTTAATATATAATTTATAAAGCGCGTAATTTAAGTAATGTTAATAAAGCTGCTTTTTTATTTTATTAATAGTTAGTTAGCTATATTTTAAATATAATAAACTTAAAAAAAAAACGCTTGCAAATTTAAATTAATAATAAAAAAAATAATTAATTATTTTTTAATTTTAATAAGTTTATTTAATATATTTTTGCTTTTACGCTTAAATATAACATTAGTAATTTTATAGCAAAAAGTTTTATTAAAAACGTAGTATATTTTTGCAAGCTTATAAATACTAATAAAAAGGTTTTATTTAAAAGCGTAAGTAATAGTTTATAGTTTGGTTTTTTTAATATGTTATTTATTTTTATAGGCAAAGAAATTAAAGTTTTAAAAATAAAAAGTTAAAAAGTTAAAAAGTTTTATTATATAGTGGTATTTATTACATGGTGGTAAAACACGTTATACCTTTTAAATCTTTAATAAATTATGCTTTTTTTAACGCTATAATTAAAAATACTAGCTAAAAAAAAATCTTATAAAAATTATTAAATTATTTAATTTAATTTTAAAGTTTAAAGTAAACTTTAATATAATTTTTTTTAAAGTTATAATATATAAAAATTATTAAAAAGCTATATTTAATATAAAATATTTATATATTATAAAGTTATAATATTATTAGGGTTTGCAAGGGGTTTTGGTTGTAAAAGTGGGATGTATTAGAAAAAACTAACTAGAATTCTAGTGCAGCCAGAATTCTAGTCATATAGGCTAAGCTAGGTGGGGTAGGGCTAGGTTAACTAGGCTACGCAGGCTGGCAAAGTGGGTAGCCCTTGTCAAATATAAGGATAATACCACATTGAGTTAGATCACCAGCAATAAGGGGGTGTACCCCTAAACACCCTATTAGGTTAATCATATCTAGGTTTTACACCAGATACGCGGTTATAATTACACATAATATATAATAACAATATATATAAATATATTAACTAAACCACCTTATATAACATCGCTTATATCTAATAATTAAAAGTTTTATTATATATTATACCTACTAAATTAAAAAAGCTACAGCTTAATTAAGCAATTATTATATTAAAATCAACTAATTAACAACAAGAAATATTCTTAGCGAAGCCAACAAACTTTAAATCTTAAAATAAAAAGTTTTAAAGCAAAGCAATTAGCTTAAATATATAGGTATATATTACTTTAAAAAAAAATAAACAAATTTTTTAACCTTAATAACTAATTATATTAAAAATTAGTAACTATTTAAAAGCTATAAATACTTTAAATTAATTAACTTAATTATTAACAACATTAAATAGCAACTTAATTAATTTATTAAAAGCTTTATAAATAATATTTAAAATAACTTTAATAAAACAATCTGCTTTTAGTACCAACTTAAACAACTATAATACTTAAATATAAAAATTTTAAAACCTAACTAAAATAATAAACCAAGTTAAAAACTAAATATTAAAAACGGTTTTAAAAAACTATAAAAACACTATACTTAAACTAATAAATACTTTAAATATATAGTATAAAAAACTCAGTATTATTAGCTTATACCTTAAAAAAATACTTAAGTATTAAGCTAAACTTAATTACAAAAATTTTATAAACAATATTATAAAATAACTACTTAAAGATCTAAGATTTTAAGCAACAAAATAAAAAAAAAAGCTTATAATAGCAGTTAAATACAAAGTAATAAATTTAATAAAATTTTATAATATTATAACCAACTTAAAAAAAGCATTAAAAAGTACTTACTTAAATTAGACAACGTTTTTTTGTTAGATTTAAAAGCAAGAAATAAAAAAAGGTATACTAAATTACTTTAAAATTATAGCAAATCTAAAAAAAAAAGCAAATATATACCTTTTGTTTTATAAAGCCAAAAGTACTAAAAGAAAAACATATAAAAGATTATTTTATATATTTAAAAAAATTAATTAAGTAAAAAACTTAATAAAGGTAAATAAATTAAAACTACTACCAACTAATAAAAATAAAAAATTTTTTAAAAGAAAATATATATAAAAAAGAAAATAAAAAAGCAGTCAAAAAAATACTGCTAAGCAACATTAAACTAATACTACAAAATCAACTACAAACTATAAGCTTTACTTGCAAGCGTATTTATTAAAAAAATGCTAATATATGTTTTTAAAACTAGCTTTTAAAAATTTTACCCTTAATAAAACGGTTTAAAGCCTCACTTAAAAGCAAATAAAAAAAGATGCCAAACTAATAAAAGAAATCAAACGGCTTTAAATTAAAAAACCTAAGAAAAAAAAACCAAATTATAATAATTAACTATAAAAAAAGATAGCATAAACTGCTTTTGTAGTAGGAAACAAGCTAACAAGCTTAACTACTTACTAACTAAAAAATTTAGCTATTTTTAATTTAAAAACTATATTATATATCTTTAACAAAATCAGTAAGTTTTTAAACCTTTAACCTTTTAATTTAAATAATGTAGTATATACAAAAAATAGCATTATACCAATTAAAAAATTCAAAAAAATAAATATTAAAGTTTAAGGCCTTAAGAAACCAAAGGTATATAGGTTATATAACGTAGTATACTACCTAACTATAGCCGCAAACCTTATATCTTTTTAAGTGCTCAACCGACTAAAATGCTAGTAAAACAACAAACTACTTACTAACTACTTTAAAAAAAAAAACAGCTTGACTTTATACTATTTATAAAACAAATACAATTAATTTGTAATAAAATACTTACTTATATTTTTTAATAAATTATTATTTTATATTAAACAAAATAAACTAAACTCTTATATAAAAAAGCTACTATTAAAAGGTAACCTTTTTAAGTAGCACTTATAAATAAAATACCTAGAACTAAAAGCATTACGATATTTAGTGTTTTTATTTTAAGGGGTAAAAATCCGCCGAGCTTTTAATAAAAGCAACAAAATAAAAACCACTTAATATAAAGCATATATAATATTAAAAATTACCTGTTAAATCAATTAATTACTAAGAAAAAAGCTTATATAAGTAGGTATAAAACTAGCTATTAACTTTTATAACTATAAAAACTTTTAAAAAAATAATAAAAACAAGTAGTATATAATGCTAGCTATAAATTACTACTTAAGATTTACTTTTAATTACTACTTTATAAATTAAAAAGCTTTTTTAATTATTATAACTTTTAATTACTTAATTAAACACTTATAAAATTATTATAAAATAAAAGTATTAATTATAAAATACAATAATAAAATAACATTAAACCTTAATAAAACATTAAAACTTACATAATATTTTTAAAACACTAAAGGAATAATGTTTAAAGTATTACCATTTAACACTTAAGACCTAAATAAAAAAGCCAAGAAAATAAAAAGAATAATTAAGCAAAAGGTAAAATCAATAAAAAACAAATATAAACTACCTACCTACCTATAAATAAAAATAGTTAAAGCAGCTATTTACTTGTATAACAAAGTACCTAAGTATATTTTTAACTAGAGAACTTTATATAAAAAGTTCTACTTTTATTTTTAATTATAAGATGGCATCGTTAAACAAAACAAAATACCTATTATATCTTATTTAAAAGTATATAAATATAAAGCATATGCTATAATATTTACTACTTAAAAAAAGCAAAAAAAACAAAAAAAGCTTGATTTTAAAGCTTAAATTAGCTACTTAGTTAGTTATTAATCCTTTACTACTTATAGAATTTAGCTACTTAAAACTAATAGAGTTATTGTTACTAAAGATATTATATTTAATAAAAAAAGTACTTTTTTAAAAAACTTAAATAAATTAAAAAACAACTTCTTTTAAACTACTAATAAAGAATTTAAAGCTTTATTAACTAAGATATTTTTAAACTAAATATCTTTAAACACTATTAATAAGTCTACAACTAATTCTTATAAAAACTATAAAGTTTATAAACTTATTAATTATATTAAAAAAGATATAAATAAAGCAAATATTAAAAAAAGTAAAAATAAAAATATAAGTAAGCTTAAAAAAATTAATTACCTTTATACTAAAGTAATTTTTACCTTTTATTTTATATCTTTTAAATTTTTAGTAAATTATGCTCTTTTTAGCGCTATAATTAAAAACGCTAGCTAAAAAAAGAATTTTATAAAAATTACTAGATTGCTTAATTTAATTTTAAGGTTTAAGGCAAGCTTTAATATAACTTTTTTTAAAGTTATAGCATGTAAAAGTTGTTAAAAAGCTATATTTAATATAAAACGCTTATATACCATGGAGTTATAATATAATATACTAATAAATAAAGCTAATAAAGTTAAGTTTTTAAAAAGATCTTAATGCTACTTTAGTAGCAAACTAAAATTTTATTAAAATAATAAATTTATATTTATTATACTTTTAAATAATAAACTAATAAAGATTTCTTAAAGGCTTAAATCTTATAAATTTTTTTTAGTTAATATAATAGTATTTTTTATGCTAAATAAAAATCTTTATAAACTTTTTTATAATTTTTATTTTTTTTGAGTTAATATATTAATTATGCTTATTTTTTTAAAAATAAGCTTAAAACAGCTACTTTATAAAAAAAAAAAAATTTATCGCTAAAATTTACCTTTACCTTTTAAGTAGCATAAAGATTTATAAGCTTATTTTATAAAAGATTACTTTAAATAAGCTAAAAAATCTTATTTATAAAGTTATAAAGAAATAAACACCTAGTAAAAAGTTAATATATGTACTACTTAAAAAAAACTAACTTTTAATTATATATAAGTATATATTTATAAGTTTAATAAATATAGTTACTATTAAAAAAATAAAGCTAGGCTTATAATATAAAAAGACTAGTAACTTATAAATAAAAAAAAAAATACCTATGCTTTTATACTTATAAAGCAATTATTTAAAATACTTATAGCTATTGCTACTAAATTTAACTTTAAACTTAAATAATATAATATAATTAACGCTTTTATTAACACAATATTTAATAAAAAAATATATATAAAAATGCTACCTAGCTACTATAAACTTTTAATAGTTTTTAAACTACTTTAAGCTTTATATAGTCTTTAAAAATCACTTTTGCTATAATAAAAAAAACTAACTAAAATTTTTAAAAATATAAAATATTAACTTATTTTTTATAAACTTTATTGCTACTTTAAGCAAAAAATACTAATTTTTATATATATTAATAATATAGTTTTTACTTATTAAAAAGCAAATATAATTATTGCTTAAAAAGCTATTTATAAGCTTAAACGCTACTACTAAATAATTAAAAAAAAAAACCTATAATAGTTTTTTAGTATTAAAATTATTTAAGATTGCAAAAAAAAATTAATTTAGTTGTTATAATCTTTATATATTAAAAAGATTGTTAAGTTATAAAGTTTTAAGTTATTTATTTTAGCATATACTTTTATAAAAACTAAAAAATTAAAACCTTATAGCAAAATAATAATAAAACAAAAGATTTATAGCTACTAAAAAAAAATAAAATCAATTATATATGCTGCTATTATTACTTATTTAAATATAGCCTTTAATATATTTAAGCTTTTAAAATTTAACTTTAATTTAAGACTAAAGCATTATAATACAGCTAATTAACTTTTTAAGTATTTACTTTAAACCTAATACTATGCTTTATAGTTTAAAAACAAAAATAAGTTTATTATAGCTAATAACTTTTTGTTTGCTAATAATACTATTAATTAAAAGAGCTTTTAAGCTTATATAATAGTGCTATTTAGCAAAGTTATTAAATAAAAAGCTAATAAGCAAAACATTATTATTATATTAACTATAAAAGCTAAGCTACTTGCCTTTACGCAAGCTATTAAAAAAGCTATATTTATTAGTTAATTAATTAAAGAACTAAGTGTTACACTAAATAACAAACAAATCTAAATTTAGTATAATAATTAGCAAACTATTGGTTTAGTAACCAAAAATACCACTATCTTTTAAATTAAGCTTTACTATATTAATATTTATAATTATTAGTTATGTTAAAAAGTTTTAAATTAGACCTTATAAGTAAAATATATCTTTATAAATAATATAATCGCAAATAGTTTAACTAAAGCACTTTTAAAAAAAAAATAAAAAACCTTTTTAATATAACTAAGCCTTATTAATATTAAAAAGTTTTAAAAACAATAAAAACCTTAAAAAATATATAATAACGATTAAAATCTATTAAAGAACTCCTTAATTAAAGAAAAATCGAATTAATAAATAACTAAAAATTAAATATAAAAATCCCTCCTCAAAAGGTAATTCCTAAAGAAGTATATTAAATATAAGAATAATACCACATTAAGTTAGATCATCAGCGATAAAAGGGTGTACTTCTAGACACCCTATTAGGTTAGTTATATCTAGGTTTTACACTAGATACGCGGTTATAATTACACGTAACACACAACAACAACATACATGAATACATCAACTAAACCACCTTACATGACATCGCTTATATCTGACAGCCCTGCCACCCCTTGCCACCCGTATCAAATTGCCGGGCAACTAACAAAAGGCTACTGCCCTCAGTAGCATACCTAATTCATCCAATTCCAACACGCGTAATTGACTGGCCAACTGGCTGGCGGACTGACTGGTGAACTGACTGACTAGGGGACTGACTAGGGGACTGACTGGCGGACTGACTGGCTTGCGCGCGCGGCAGCCTTCTTTTTCGTACGAGAACTATGGCAGCCGCGGCTGCGTTTTGAAGTTGAACGCCCTCGTTTAGTCCCTTCGTTTTGGACTAGCTAAATTGGCTGGACTGGCTGAATTAGCTGTATTGGCTATATTGGCTGTATTGGCTTAACTGGCTGTATTGGCTTAACGTAGGTGTAGTTATTAATTAAACGAGTTTAAGAGCGCGAAGCTTTCGACTAAACGTAATTTTATCAATAATACGCAAATAACTTAAGAGCGCAAAGCATTCGACTAAGCTAAATGACAGGTAGGTTGGCAACGAACTACCAGTGAAGGCGTCGTATCGTTTGGTTCGAGGGGTATTTAGCTCGGAATTAACAGGGCTACTTGCGCGTGGTCGCAGCGGCGTAGCTTTCGAAATAATTAACCGCGCGTAATCGCTGCAGTCAATAGATTAGATTATTTAGGTTGGTCCCAACCAAATACTCTCGCGAAAGCACCATTTATTGTCAAATATAAGGATAATACCACATTGAGTTAGATCACCAGCGATAAAGGGGTGTACCCCTGGACACCCTATTGGGTTAGTTATATCTAAGTTTTATACCAGATATGTGGTTATAATTACATATAACATATACATAATAATATATATAAATATATTAATTAAACCAACTTATATAATATTGCTTATATTTAATAATTAAAAGTCTTATTGTATATTATACTTATTAAATTAAAAAAGCTATAACTTGATTAAGTGATTATTATATTAAAATTAACTAATTAATAATAAAAAATATTTTTAGTAAAGCTAACAAACTTTAAATTTTAAAATAAAGAGTTTTAAAGCAAAGTAGTTAGCTTAAATATATAGGTGTATATTACTTTAGAAGAAGATAAACGAATTTTTTGGCTTTAACGACTAATTATGCTAAAGATTGGTGACTATTTAAAAGCTATAAATATTTTAAGTTAATTAACCTAATTATTAACAATACTAAATAGCGACTTAATTAATTTATTAAAAGCTTTATAAACAATATTTAAAATAACTTTAATAAAACAATTTGCTTTTAGTACCAACTTAAACAACTATAATGCTTAAATGCAAAAATTCCAAAACTTAACTAAGATAATAAATTAAATTAAAAACTAAATATTAAAAACGGTTTTAAAAAACTATAAAAATATTATGCTTAAATTAATAAACACTTTAAATATGTAGTACAAAAAACTTAGTACTATTAGCCTATACTTTAAAAAAACACTTAAGCATTAAGTTAAACTTAATTATAAGAATTTTGTAGATAATATTATAAAACGACCACTTAAAGATTTAAGATCTTAAGCGATAAAATAAAAAAAAAAGCTTGCTATAGCAATTAAGCACAAAGTAATAAATTTAATAAAACTTTATAATATTATAACCGACTTAAAAAAAGCATTAAAAAGTGCTTACTTAAATTAGATAACGTTTTTTTGTTAGATTTAAAAGTAAAAAATAAAAAAAGGTATATTAAATTACTTTAAAATTGTAGTAAATTTAAAAAAAAAAGCAAGCATATACCTTTTATTTTATAAAGCTAAAGGTACTAAAAGAAAAACATATAAAGAATTATTTTATATATTTAAAAAAATTAATTAAGTAGAAGATTTAATAGAGGTAAATAAATTAAAACTACTACTAACTAATAAAAATAAGGGATTTTTTAAAAAAAAATATACGCGAAAAAAAAAACGAGGAAGCAATTGAGGAGATGCTGCTAAAAGATATTAAACTAATACTATAAAATTAACTATAGACTGTAAGCTTTGCTTGTAGGCGTATTTACTAAAGAAATGCTAGTATATGTTTTTAAAACTAGTTTTTAAAGATTTTACCTTTAATAGAACGGTTTAAAGCCTTGTTTAAAAGCAAATAAAAGAAGACGCTAAACTAGCAAAAGAGATTAAACGGCTTTAAATTAAAAAACCTAAAAAAAAAAGACTAAGTTATAATAATTAATTATAGAAAAAGATAGCATAAATTGCTTTTGTAGTAAAAAACAAGCTAATAAGCTTAATTATTTACTAACTAAGAAATTTAGTTATTTTTGATTTAAGAACTATATTATATATTTTTAATAAAATTAGCAAATTTTTAAACTTTTGACCTTTTAATTTAAATAATGTAATATATGTAAAAAATAGTATTATATTAATTAAAAGATTTAAAGAAGTAAATATTAAAGTTTAAGGCCTTAAGGGATTAAAAGTATATAGGTTATATAACGTAATATATTGCTTAATTATAGCTATAAACTTTGTATTTTTTTAAGTGCTTAACTAATTAAAATGCTAGTAAGATAACAAACCACTTATTAACTACTTTAAAAGAAAAGATGGCTTAACTTTATGCTGTTTATAAAATAAATATAATTAATTTATAATAAAATACTTATTTATATCTTTTAACAAATTATTGTTTTATACTAAATAAAACAAATTAAACTTTTATATAAAAAAGCTACTATTAAAAGGTAACTTTTTTAAGTGGCATTTATAAATAAAACACTTAAAACTAAAAGTATTACAACATTTAGTGTTTTTATTTTAAAGGGTAAAAATCTGCTGAGCTTTTAATAAAAGCAATAAAATAAAAACCACTTAATATAAAGTATGCGTAGTGTTAAAAATTATTTGTTAAATTAATTAATTGCTAAAAAAAAAGCTTATATAAGTAAGCATAAAATTAGCTATTAACTTTTATAACTATAAGAACTTTTAAAAGAATAATAAGAATAAGTGGTGTATAATACTAGCTATAAATTACTATTTAGAATTTACTTTTAATTATTACTTTATAAATTAAAAAGCTTTTTTAATTGTTATAGCTTTTAATTACTTAATTAAATACTTATAAAATTATTATAAAATAAAGGTATTAATTATAAAATGCAATAATAAAATAACATTAGACCTTAATAAAATATTAAAACTTATATAATATTTTTAAAACATTAAAGAAATAATGTTTAAAATATTACTATTTAACACTTAAAACCTAAATAAAAAAGCTAAAAAAATAAAAAGAATAATTAAGCAAAAAGTAAAATTAATAAGAAATAAATATAAACTATTTATTTACTTATAGGTAGAAATAGTTAAAGCAGCTATTTATTTATATAATAAAATACTTAAATATATTTTTAATTAAAAAACTTTATATAAAAAGTTTTACTTTTACTTTTAATTATAAGATAATATTATTAAATAAAATAAGATATTTATTTTGTTTTATTTAAAAATATATAGATATAAAGCGTATGCTATAATATTTATTGCTTAAAAAAAGCAAAAAAAATAAAAAAAGCTTGATTTTAAAGCTTAGATTAATTACTTAATTAGCTACTAATCCTTTACTACTTATAGAATTTAGCTACTTAAAATTAATAAAATTATTATTACTAAAAACACTATATTTAATAAAGAGAGTACTTTTTTAAAAAACTTAAATAAACTAAAAAATAACCTCTTTTAAATTATTAATAAAGAATTTAAAGCTTTATTAATTAAAATATTTTTAAACCAAATATTTTTAAATATTATTAATAAGTTTATAACTAATTTTTATAAAAATTATAAAGTTTATAAATTTATTAATTTAGCTAAAAAAAATATAAACAAAGTAAATATTAAAAAAAATAAAAATAAAAATATAAATAAGCTTAAAAAAATTAATTACTTTTATACTAAAGCAATTTTTGCTTTTTATTTTATATTTTTTAAATTTTTAATAAACTATGCTTTTTTTAATGCTATAATTAAAAACGCTAGCTAAAAAAAAAATTTTATAAAAATTATTAAATTACTTAATTTAACTTTAAAGTTTAAAGCAAGCTTTAATGCAACCTTTTTTAGAGTTATAGTATATAAAAGTTACTAAAAAGCTACATTTAATATAAAATACTTATATACTATAAAGTTATAGCACAGCATACTAGTAAACAAAGCTAATAAAGCTAGGTTTTTAAAAAAACCTTAATATTACTTTAGTAGTAAACTAAAATCTTATTAAAATAATAGATTTATATTTATTATATTTTTAAGTAATAAACTAATAAAAATTTCTTAAAAGCTTAAATTTTATAAATTTTTTTTAGTTAATATAATAGTATTTTTTGCGTTAAATAAAAATTTTTATAAACTTTTTTATAATTTTTATTTTTTTTAAGTTGATATATTAATTATATTTATTTTTTTAAAAGTAAGCTTAAAACAGCTATTTTATAAAAAGAAAAAAATTTATCGCTAAGATTTACTTTTATTTTTTAAGTGGCATAAAAATTTACAAGCTTATTTTATAAAAGATTACTTTAAATAAGCTAAAAAATCTTATTTATAAAGTTATAAAAAAATAAATATTTAGTAAAAAGTTAATATATATATTACTTAAAAAAAACTAACTTTTAATTATATATAAGTATATATTTATAAGTTTAATAAGCATAGTTATTATTAAAAAAGTAAAGCTAGGCTTGTAGTATAAAAAAACTAATAATTTATAAATAAAAAAAAAAATATTTATATTTTTATATTTACAAAGTAATTATTTAAAATATTTATAGCTATTGTTATTAAATTTAACCTTAAACTTAAATAATATAATATAATTAACGCTTTTATTAATATAATATTTAATAAAAAAATATATATAAAAATGCCACCTAGCTACTATAAACTTTTAATAATTTTTAAATTACTTTAAGCTTTATATAGTTTTTAAAAATTATTTTTGTTATAGCAGAAAAAATTAATTAAAACTTTTAAAAATATAAAATATTAACTTATTTTTTATAAACTTTATTGTTACTTTAAGCAAAAAGTACTAATTTTTATATATATTAATGATATAGTTTTTGTTTATTAAAAAGCAAACATAATTATTACTTAAAAAGCTATTTATAAGCTTAAATATTACTATTAAATAATTAGAGAAAAAAACTTATAATAGTTTTTTAGTATTAAAATTATTTAAGATTACAAAAAAAAATTAATTTAGTTGTTATAATTTTTATATATTAAAAAAATCGTTAAGTTATAAAGTTTTAAATTACTTACTTTAGCACTTACTTTTATAAAAACTAAAAAACTAAAACTTTATAGCGAAATAATAACAAAACAAAAGATTTATAGCTATTAAAAAAAAATAAAATTAATTATATATGCTGCTGTTATTACTTATTTAAATATAGCCTTTAGTATATTTAAGCTTTTAAGATTTAACTTTAATTTAGGATTAAAGCATTATAATATAGCTAATTAACTTTTTAAGTATTTATTTTAAACTTAATATTATGCTTTATAATTTAAAGATAAAAATAAGTTTATTATAACTAGCGACTTTTTGTTTGCTAATAATACTATTAATTAAAAAAGCTTTTAAGCTTATATAATAGTGCTATTTAATAAAGTTATTAAATAAAAAGCTAATAAGTAAGATATTATTATTATATTAACTATAAAAGCTAAGCTATTTGCTTTTGCATAAGCTGCTAAAAAAGCTATATTTATTAGTTAGTTGATTAAAAAACTAGGTGTTATATTAAATAATAAATAAATTTAAATTTAGTGTAATAACTAGTAAATTATTGGTTTAATAATTAAAAATACTGCTGTTTTTTAAATTAAGCTTTGCTATATTAATATTTATAATTATTAGTTACGTTAAGAAGTTTTAAATTAAACCTTATAAGTAAAATATATTTTTATAAAAGATATAATTGTAAATAGTTTAATTAAAGTACTTTTAAAAAAAAAATAGAAAACCTTTTTGATATAATTAAGCTTTGTTAATATTAAAGAGTTTTAAAAACAATAGAAACTTTAAAAGATATGTAATAACAATTAAGATTTATTAAAAGACTTTTTAATTAGAAGAGAATTAAATTAATAGATGACTAAAGGTTAAGTGTAGGAATCTTTTTTTAAGGGGTGATTTCTAAAGGGGTGTGTTAAATATAAGGATAATACTACATTGAGTTAGATTACTAGCAATAAAGGGGTGTACTTTTAGACACTTTATTAGGTTAGTTATATTTAGGTTTTATACCAGATACGCGGTTATGATTACATGTAACACATATATAACAACATACATGAATATATCAATTGAACTAACCTATATGATATCGCTTATATCTGACATTTATTAGGGTTTACAAGGGGTTTTAGTTGTAAAAGTGGGATGTATTAAAAAAAACTGACTAGAATTCTAGTGCAGCCAGAATTCTAGTCATATAGGCTAGGCTAGGTGGGGTAAGGCTAGGTTAACTAGGCTACGCAGGCTAGCAAAGTGGGTGGCCTTGCCACCTTTTGCCACCCGTATCAAATATAATATATTAATAAATAAAACTAATAAAGCTAAGTTTTTAAAAAAACTTAAATGTTATTTTAATAGTAAATTAAAATTTTATTAAAATAATAAACTTATATTTATTATATTTTTAAATAATAAATTAACAAAGATTTTTTAAAAGCTTAAATTTTATAAATTTTTTTTAATTAATATAATAATATTTTTTATATTAAGTAAAAATTTTTAAAAACTTTTTTATAATTAATTTTTTTAAATTAATATATTAATTATATTTATTTTTTTAAAAATAAACTTAAAATAATTACTTTATAAAAAAAAAAAAATTTATTACTAAAATTTACTTTTACTTTTTAAATAACATAAAAATTTATAAGCTTATTTTATAAAAAACTACTTTAAATAAGCTAAAAAATTTTATTTATAAAGTTATAAAAAAATAAACATTTAATAAAAAATTAATATATATATTATTTAAAAAAAACTAACTTTTAATTATATATAAATATATGTTTATAAATTTAATAAATATAATTATTATTAATAAAATAAAGCTAAGCTTATAATATAAAAAAATTAATAACTTATAAACAAAAAAAAAATACTTATATTTTTATATTTATAAAGTAATTATTTAAAACATTTATAATTATTATTATTAAATTTAACTTTAAACTTAAATAATATAATATAATTAATACTTTTATTAATATAATATTTAATAAAAAAATATATATAAAAATATAATTTAATTATTATAAACTTTTAATAATTTTTAAAAATTATTTTTATTATAGCAAAAAAACTAATTAAAACTTTTAAAAACATAAAATATTAACTTGTTTTTTATAAATTTTATTATTACTTTAAATAAAAAGTATTAATTTTTATATATATTAATAATATAGTTTTTGCTTATTAAAAAGCAAATATAATTATTATTTAAAAAGTTATTTATAAGCTTAAATGTTATTACTAAATAACTAAAAAAAAAAATTTATAATAGTTTTTTAATATTAAAGTTATTTAAAATCGCAAAAGAAAATTAATTTAATTATTATAATCTTTATATATTAAAAGAAATTATTAAGCTATAAAGTTTTAAATTATTTACTTTAGTATATATTTTTATAAAAACTAAAAAATTAAAACTTTATAGCAAAATAACAATAAAATAAAAAATTAATAATTATTAAAAAAAAAAATTTAATTATATATGTTATAATTATTACTTGTTTAAATATAACTTTTAATATATTTAAACCTTTAAAATTTAACTTTAATTTAAAATTAAAGTATTATAATATAATTAATTAACTTTTTAAATATTTATTTTAAACTTAATATTATATTTTATAATTTAAAAATAAAAATAAGTTTAATATAATTAACAACTTTTTGTTTGCTAATAATATTATTAATTAAAAAAGCTTTTAACTTTATATAATAATATTATTTAGTAAAGTTATTAAATAAAAAGCTAATAAATATAACATTATTATTATATTAATTATAAAAGCTAAGTTATTTATTTTTATATAAGCTGCTAAAAAAGCTATATTTATTAATTGTTAAATATAAAGGATAATATTATATTAGGTTAAATCACTAGCAATAAAAAAGTGTACCTTTAAACACCTTTTTAAGTTAGTTATATTTAAGTTTTATATTAAATATATAGTTATAATTACATGTAATATATAATAATAATATATATAAATATATTAATTAAACCACTTTATATAATATTGCTTATATTTAATAATTAAAAGTTTTATTGTATATTATACTTATTAAATTAAAAAAGCTATAGTTTAATTAAGTAATTATTATATCGAAATTAATTAATTAATAATAAAAAATATTTTTAGTAAAGCTAATAAACTTTAAATCTTAAAATAAAAAGTTTTAAAGTAAAGTAGTTAGCTTAAATATATAGGTATATATTACTTTAAAAAAAAATAAACAAATTTTTTAACTTTAATAACTTATTATGTTAAAAATTAATAATTATTTAAAAGCTATAAATATTTTAAATTAATTAACTTAATTATTAATAACATTAAATAACAACTTAATTAATTTATTAAAAGCTTTATAAATAATATTTAAAATAATTTTAATAAAACAATTTGCTTTTAGTATTAATTTAAATAATTATAATATTTAAATACAAAAATTTTAAAACTTAATTAAAATAATAAACTAAGTTAAAAATTAAATATTAAAAATAGTTTTAAAAAACTATAAAAATATTATACTTAAACTAATAAATATTTTAAATATATAATATAAAAAACTTAGTATTAATAGCTTATACTTTAAAAAAATACTTAAATATTAAGTTAAACTTAATTATAAAATAATTACTTAAAAATTTAAGATTTTAAGCAATAAAATAAAAAAAAAAGCTTATAATAATAATTAAACATAAAGTAATAAATTTAATAAAACTTTATAACATTATAACTACCTTAAAAAAAGCACTAAAAAGTGTTTACTTAAACTAAATAATGTTTTTTTATTAAATTTAAAAGCAAAAAATAAAAAAAGGTATATTAAATTACTTTAAAATTACAGTAAATTTAAAAAAAAAAGCAAGCGTATACTTTTTATTTTATAAAGCTAAAAGTATTAAAAAAAAAATACATAAAAAATTATTTTATATATTTAAAAAAACTAATTAAGCAAAAAACTTAATAAAAGTAAATAAATTAAAATTATTATTAATTAATAAAAATAAAAAATCTTTTAAAAGAAAATATTTACGAAAAAAAAACAAAAAAGTAATTAAAAAAATGCTATTAAAAAATATTAAATTAATATTATAAAATTAACTATAAACTATAAGCTTTGCTTATAAATATATTTACTAAAAAAATATTAGTATATATTTTTAAAACTAGCTTTTAAAAATTTTATTTTTAATAAAACGGTTTAAAGCTTTATTTAAAAATAAATTAAAAAAAACGTTAAACTAGCAAAAAAAATCAAATAGCTTTAAATTAAAAAACCTAAAAAAAAAAAATTAAGTTATAATAATTAACTATAAAAAAAAATAGTATAAACTACTTTTATAATAAAACACAAATTAATAAGTTTAATTACTTACTAACTAAAAAATTTAGCTATTTTTAATTTAAAAATTATATTATATATTTCTAATAAAATTAATAAGTTTTTAAGCTTTTAACCTTTTAATTTAAATAATATAATATATGTAAAAAATAATATTATACTAATTAAAAGATTTAAAAAAATAAATATTAAAGTTTAAAGCTTTAAAAAACTAAAAGTATATAAGTTATATAAAGTAATATATTGCTTAATTATAGCTATAAACTTTATATTTTTTTAAGTGTTTAATTAATTAAAATGCTAGTAAAATAATAAATTACTTACTAACTACTTTAAAAAAAAAAAAACTTAATTTTATATTGTTTATAAAACAAATATAATTAATTTATAATAAAATATTTACTTATATTTTTTAATAAATTATTGTTTTATATTAAATAAAACAAATTAAACTTTTATATAAAAAAGCTATTATTAAAAAGTAACCTTTTTAAGTAGCACTTATAAATAGGATACTTAAAACTAAAAGTATTATAATATTTAGTGTTTTTATTTTAAAAAGTAAAAATTTGCTAAGCTTTTAATAAAAGTAATAAAATAAAAACTACTTAATATAAAACATACGTAATATTAAAAATTACTTATTAAATTAATTAATTGCTAAAAAAAAAGCTTATATAAGTAGGTATAAAACTAGTTATTAACTTTTATAACTATAAAAACTTTTAAAAAAATAATAAAAACAAGTAGTATATAATATTAGCTATAAATTACTACTTAAAATTTACTTTTAATTATTACTTTATAAATTAAAAAGCTTTTTTAATTATTATAGCTTTTAATTACTTAATTAAATACTTATAAAATTATTATAAAATAAAGGTGTTAATTATAAAATGTAATAATAAAATAATATTAAACTTTAATAAAACGTTAAAACTTACATAATACTTTTAAAATACTAAAAAAATAATATTTAAAGTATTATTACTTAATACTTAAAACTTAAATAAAAAAGCTAAAAAAATAAAAGAAATAATTAAGCAAAAGGTTAAATTAATAAGAAATAAATACAAACTACTTATTTACTTATAAATAAAAATAATTAAAGCAGCTATTTATTTATATAATAAAGTACTTAAATATATTTTTAACTAAAAAACTTTATATAAAAAGTTTTACTTTTACTTTTAATTATAAAACAATATCGTTAAAAAAAACAAAATACTTATTTTATTTTATTTAAAAGTATATAAATATAAAGCTTATGCTATAATATTTACTGCTTAAAAAAAGCAAAAAAAAATAAAAAAAGCTTAATTTTAAAGCTTAAATTAATTACTTAATTAACTACTAATTTTTTATTACTTATAAAATTTAGCTACTTAAAACTAATAAAGTTATTATTATTAAAAACGTTATATTTAATAAAAAAAGTACTTTTTTAAAAAACTTAAATAAATTAAAAAACAACTTTTTTTAAATTACTAATAAAAAATTTAAAGCTTTATTAACTAAAATATTTTTAAATATTATTAATAAGTTTATAATTAATTTTTATAAAAACTATAAAGTTTATAAACTTATTAATTTTGCTAAAAAAAATATAAATAAAACAAATATTAAAAAAAATTAAAATTAAAATATAAATAAGCTTAAAAAAATTAATTACTTTTATATTAAAGCAATTTTTACTGTTTATTTTATATTTTTTAAATCTTTAATAAATTATGTTTTTTTTAGCGCTATAATTAAAAATACTAGCTAAAAAAATCTTTTTATAAAAACTATTAAATTATTTAATTTGCTTTTAAAGTTTAAAGTAAGCTTTAATACGACTTTTTTTAAAGTTATAACATGTAAAAGTTATTAAAAGGCTATATTTAATATAAAACGTTTATATATTATAAAATTATAGCATAATATACTAGTAAACAAAGCTAATAAAGCTAAGTTTTTAAAAAAACCTTAATATTACTTTAATAATAAACTTATATTTATTACACTTTTAAATAATAAATTAATAAAGATTTTTTACAAGCTTAAATTTTATAAATTTTTTTTAATTAATATAATAATATTTTTTGCGCTAAGTAAAGATTTTTATAAACTTTTTTACAATTTTTATTTTTTTTAAGTAAATATATTAATTATATTTATTTTTTTAAAAGTAAGCTTAAAATAGCTACTTTATAAAAAAAAAAAAATTTATTACTAAAATTTATTTTTACTTTTTAAATAACATAAAAATTTACAAGCTTATTTTATAAAAAACTACTTTAAACAAGCTAAAAAATTTTATTTATAAAGTTATAAAAAAATAAACACTTAATAAAAAGTTAATATATATACTACTTAAAAAAAACTAACTTTTAATTATATATAAGTATATATTTATAAGTTTAATAAATATAATTATTATTAAAAAAGTAAAGTTAAGCTTATAATATAAAAAAACTAGTAATTTATAAACAAAAAAAAAATACTTATATTTTTATATTTATAAAGCAATTATTTAAAACATTTATAATTATTACTACTAAATTTAATTTTAAACTTAAATAATATAATATAATTAACGCTTTTATTAATATAACATTTAATAAAAAAATATATATAAAAATATTACTTAGTTATTATAAACTTTTAATAGTTTTTAACTTACTTTAAACTTTATATAGTTTTTAAAAATTATTTTTGCTATAGCAAAAAAAACTAATTAAAACTTTTAAAAATATAAAATATTAACTTGTTTTTTATAAACTTTATTATTATTTTAAGCAAAAAATATTAATTTTTATATATATTAATAATATAATTTTTATTTATTAAAAAGTAAATATAATTATTACTTAAAAAGCTATTTATAAGCTTAAATATTATTATTAAATAATTAAAAAAAAAGACTTATAATAATTCTTTAGTATTAAAGTTATTTAAAATCGCAAAAAAGAATTAATTTAGTTGTTATAATCTTTATATATTAAAAAAATTGTTAAGCTATAAAGTTTTAAATTACTTACTTTAGCATATACCTTTATAAAAACTAAACAATTAAAACCTTATAGCGAAATAATAATAAAACAAAAGATTTATAGCTATTAAAAAAAAAAAAATTAATTATATATATTGCTATTATTATTTGTTTAAATATAGCTTTTAATACATTTAAACTTTTAAAATTTAACTTTAATTTAAAACTAAAGCATTATAATATAATTAATTAACTTTTTAAATATTTACTTTAAACTTAATATTATACTTTATAATTTAAAAACAAAAATAAGTTTATTATAGCTAGCAACTTTTTGTTTGCTAATAATATTATTAATTAAAAAAGCTTTTAAGCTTATATAATAGTACTATTTAGCAAAATTATTAAATAAAAAGCTAATAAGCAAAACATTATTATTATATTAATTATAAAAGTTAAGCTACTTACTTTTATATAAGCTGCTAAAAAAGCTATATTTATTAGTTAATTAATTAAAAAACTAAATGTTATATTAAATAATAAATAAATTTAAATTTAATATAATAATTAATAAACTATTAGTTTAATAATTAAAAATACTGCTATTTTTTAAACTAAGCTTTATTATATTAATATTTATAATTATTAGTTATATTAAAAAGTTTTAAATTAAACTTTATAAGTAAAATATATTTTTATAAATAATATAATCGCAAATAGTTTAATTAAAGCACTTTAAAAAAAAAATAAAGACTTTTTTAATATAATTAAGCTTTATTAATATTAAAAAGTCTTAAAAACAAAAAAAACTTTAAAAGATATATAATAACAATTAAAATTTATTAAAAAACTTTTTAATTAAAAAAAAGTTAAATTAATAGATAATTAATAATTAAAAGTAAAAAATTTTTTTTAAGAGGTAATTTTTAAAAAGGTGTGTTAAATATAAAAGATAATATTATATTAGGTTAAATCACCAGCAATAAAAAGGTGTACCTTTAAACACCTTTTTAAGTTAGTTATATTTAAGTTTTATATTAAATACGTAGTTATAATTATATATAACACATAATAACAACATATATAAATATATTAATTAAACCACCTTATATAATATCGCTTATATTTAACATTAATTAATTAATTAAAAAATTAAATATTATACTAAATAATATATAAATTTAAATTTAATATAATAATTAATAAATTATTAGTTTAATAATTAAAAATACCGCCGTTTTTTAAACTAAGCTTTATTATATTAATATTTATAATTATTAGTTATATTAAAAAGTTTTAAATTAAATTTTATATATAAAATATATTTTTATAAATAATATAATTGCAAATAGTTTAATTAAAGCACTTTTAAAAAAAAAAAATAACTTTTTTAATATAATTAAGCTTTGTTAATATTAAAAAGTTTTAAAAATAACAAAAACTTTAAAAAATATATAATAATAATTAAGATTTATTAAAAAACTTTTTAATTAAAAAAAATTAAATTAATAAATAATTAATAATTAAGTGTAAGAATTCTTTTTTAAGAGGTGATTTTTAAAAAGGTGTGTTAAATATAAGGGATAATATTATATTAGGTTAAATTACTAGCAATAAGGGGGTGTACCTCTGGACACCTTATTAGGTTAGTTATATTTAGGTTTTACACCAGATATGCGGTTATGATTACATGTAATAGACAACAACAACATACATGAATACAACCAATTGAACCACCTTACATGACATCGCTTATATCTGACAACTCACAGGTGCTGTTTTCCTATTGATCTTCAACTTGCCTTCTTTTGCTTAAAACTATGATCAGCAACAAAATAAATCAGTAACTTCCATTGTCATACCATCTTAGCCTTATATATGTTCTTTAGATTGGTTAGGCACTTCATTTTAAGAACTTCAGGAGGAACAGCCCGGTCGGTATGCTATCCTTCAGACAGGCTTAGATCATAATTAGAAACAAACCTAATCTACAAACTAGAAGCCAATCTGTCGGTGTATAATGGTCAAGGCATGGGTATGCCATGAACACTGGCTGTTGCGCGAGAATCTCGCATTTCTCCAACTGGGGGCCTCTGATGTGCCAGGACCGCCCAGGATCTTGAAATTTGTGGCGTTGATACACAATATTAGGGCTGCTGCATGATAGATCCTGCCAACTTAGTACGATTGCCCCGGGGGCAAAACCTCGGTGTACCCCAATCTCACCCTGCTATAGAGCAAACGGCAGGGGGGGCGGTGCACTATCTTGCAAAGATGATTGTCAAAGATCTACGTAGAAAGACGCGGAAGAATGGCCCTGATGTCACGCCTTCTAGAATAAAAAAAGGGTATGATATACTGAGTATTATTAGCGGAGATCGCTCGCATGGTTCTAGGCTTATCGCGCAACAGCGTATATTCATGAGGCACCCATATCCAGCTCCTTGATACTTCTTTTCTCCATTTTCAGTATTGCGCGTTGTATTATTGGCTTACGCCTTGTTGTTGTTGGGAGTGATGCGAACTGCTTATGATCTTGCCAGACATTACTATTAAGGGAAGCAGGTCAACCACACATAATGAAGATTGTAGAGCTGGATGTCATCTTTTAGCAGCTACGTTATTGCTCCCAGGTCGTGCATACAAGAGGCGCAGAAAACCAGGCACTGTAGGACATACACCTTCAATGCTAATCCCTTATTCTGTCTTAGTGCGTGTTCATACGTTTCGTTAACGGTAGTTGAAAAGATCGTGTCTGCGTAGTTAACTGCCAATGTATTTGATTAAAACTTTGAAATAGTTTTCCATTGATTATTAAAAATTGCTTCTCCACGACGCTGACCTACCCTACAGTATACCTAACCCTGTCCCATTCCACGTGACCCAAAGTACCCAAAATTCTTGTAAAGGCGCATGCATTGTCACATGCATTGCTTAGGGGCCCTAGCTGCAAGTATGACACTGCCATATCACACCGCTACCGTAGAGGTAAGATTCTCATATGGTGTCGTTGATAGGGGAATAGAGAACAAAATACGTACCGTAGTTGAACAGGAGCGACGGTTCTGTCCCCCATGTATATCTAACTCTTTGCAAACTTTAATTAGGCACACTGGTGCCTATTTAGTATATTATCAATTGGAGTAACCGAAAGCAAGTTTTGGGCTGAGACAAAATACGACGGCCGTCGGGGAGCATATTCCTACTGGCCTGATACAATTCGAATAACTAGACCGAAAGCAACTTTATATGCGAGCCGTCGCAAAGCAAAAGAATTTGAATCTGTATGAGGGGTAAATTGAAGGTTGATCATAATAGAATAGCGGATTGTAGTAAAAATAGCCCTTGAGGCATTAGTTCACGAATCCCTAGACCTCTCCGGTCTCTAACGAATATCATTGCGTGACTACGTTAGCTCTCAGCCGCTCTACAGGTAGTTGCTGTTGAATCATACACGCCTAGTCTGCCGTAATGGCAAGGCAAACCACTCTGCATATGTACCAAATTCCCCTTTAATATCACCCATTAATATGACACTAAGGAAACACCATGCCTGGCTTAAAATACCGTCCGAATACTGATGTGCCTGCATTCCGCCCCTAGTTTATATGGTTAACACGACTGTGTTATGCGTATTAAGAATCCAAACTACACACCTACACACACCTCTGTCATCACATTAGGCATGCCTGCAGCTATCAGCCATCTCCCCTTGGAACGTGATTTTGTATGCCCAATCGCGTATGGTTGCAGACTACATCACGTATAATTAAACTAGGTAATTAGGGCAGATTGATTGCCCTGGATTATGGCGCGTCCCTGAAGTAGATGGCCAATGACACACCACCAAAGTGTAGCAGGGCCCTTTACTAATGCGAATACCTTGCTTTTCACCGAATCTAGGAGGCCTCTCATACAATCGAATCATCCAACCAACTCTGGAGAGCCTGGATGAGGCTCAATGAATTAGTCAGACCTTGGTGTTGCCTAACGGGCGGAAGAAAGGAAACTTGTTGGGGAGCCATTGCGAGTCGGGTTGTCGAATACACTACGTATACTAGACTTTATAATGCATTCTCATTTCAATATTTTCCCTTGATAAACCTCGTGTTCAGTTCGATATTCTGTCGCTCGTACTCAACGCCATGTCCGATACCACTCCCACCCACAACGAGGCAAACTCACTTATTGTCTCGCCTGGGTGGACTAGCCAGTTACCTGACGTAATGACACGGCCCGATGGCCCTATTTCGATCGAGGAGTATGGTGTATGTTTTGAGGCTGAACCTACCCGGCGCCCGTTCTATCCTCTACGGTTGCTTGAACATATTTTCACCGAACAGGTTTTGTCCAATGAGATAAATGCCTTGAATGGATTGGGCGATGCAGAGAGAGGTCCTCTAGTCAGACGGGTTCTAGGCCTAGGCAGCCGAGTTCCGGAAACGTACATCAAAGTTTTTGCTATACTCAAAGTGATCGGCCAGCTGAACAAATTACCGAACTTCGTTGATGAACGTGTAAGCGATCAAGAGCTCCCACTAATCTCCGATCAGAAGCAATCGAGTAACTGCCTCTTCTACGGGAGATCCAGGGGACCTCTTCCGGACCATCTCCTGGAAGCCTACGCAAGAACATCATTCCATACGGAGCAGTATAACATGCTTGTTGATCTTTTCGACAATAAAACTCAACCATATGATCTAGCTTGGGCCCATGTGTTACCCTATTATCGAATAACCAAGACCTCTTCGGAATCCGAACAACTTTATGGGGGTTCTGGATCAGTATCCAAAATTCTAATCCATCCCCTATGTCACAAATTTGGTGGCCTATTTGGTGTAAGTAAATTAAGTTTCTCACTCTAATTGGGACGGTAAACTTAACACCATGTAATACCTGCAGGAGCCAGGTGAAGTGATATTCTTCGCTTTAAAAGAATATCACAATCAAGACCCAGATAACTTTCGAAGAGAAGTTGAAATGCTACAAAGGTTTAAGAGAACAGAACACCCACATCTCGCGACGCTACTAGCTTCCTACACGCAAGACAACAAGCACTTTCTTATCTTTCCCTGGGCTACCCATGACCTTAGCCTGTATTGGGAAAAGGAAAATCCAACGCCAGATACTGGGAATATTAAGCTCGTCCGGTGGATATGTAATCAATCTTGGAAGTTGTCCGAAGCTGTCAGTTGCATCCACCATCTTGATGAGAACAGCGAAGTTCCGGAAGAGGATCGTCTGTATGGTCGCCATGGAGATCTAAAACCAGAAAACATTCTTTGGTACAGATCTCGAGAAGGTTTCGGTAACCTGGTGATAACCGACATGGGCCTAAGTAAAACCCATCGATTTGCGAGTAGGACCTACAACACTACTCGCAAGCCTTCCGCAACGCCGAGGTATCGACCTCCCGAAGTCGACTGCAAAGCTGGCACAATGGGCCGAACATTCGACATATGGACTCTGGGTTGCCTATTCCTCGAGTTCCTAATTTGGCTAAACGGAGGCTACACAGAACTTGTGGAATTCCAAGACAATATGATGACCAAATCAATCCGGGGGGTTGACACCGACGAGTACTTTGAATGGGTGCGTGTGCAAGACGCCGAGTATTACGCCATCAGAGTAAAAGATAAGGTTACCGAAGTAGGTTCACTTATCATCAGCCCATCGATTATCGACTAATGATGAATATGCAGCGCACTGCTGCGTTGCGAACCGAATGTAGCCAATTCACATACGACTTTCTTGACATCATCGAGAACAGAATGTTGGTGGTGGAGCGTAATGAAAGGATATCGGCTAAGGAACTAGCGAAGGAGATGGAGAGTTTGAATAGCAATTGTATCAATGGATCGACCTACTGTATCGAAAGGAAAACGCGTGAACTAGTTGAGGCTCAGGAGACAAGATTACAGAGGAGGGAATTCCGTGAGGATTTGCCGACCAAGAGGAAGGGCAATGTGCCCAAGGTGCTCCCAGGCGATTTCAGATGAAGAACGTCAGGTAACACGTGTAGGATTCCATTCGTTAACTGTTTAGGATGTTGGAAACTATCGCTGGCCCCAAATCTTAGGATATATAATGATAGTGTTCTTCAACCTGATCGATTCAGCAAATATACCTGCTATAGCAACAAGTCCATTTCATTCGTCGAGCATCTGATTAACCGCCACTATCCATCTAATCGTGGAAAAGAGCGTGAGTGGCAGGACTGTCCACAGAGCTAGGTCCTTAACCGTATCCGAGGGAGACTTGATGTCGACGCGTGGTTCTAGATAGACTCAGGTCGGAGCTGTATCGTAGTGATCTTGGGTGACTGCGAGTTCGATTTCACGGGTTTCTTTCTGGCTCTCGAATATTAGTCATAGTTATAATTCAGCAGCACCGTTCCTATGAAAGGGGGAGCAACATCTAACCTACAGGCGTTAAGGGGCGTGGGATGGTGCATCTGAAGCGCCCTCTCTCATACTTCTAAGTGTCAGTAGTCTTCAAAGCACTTGGCCTGACCCGCTTACCTTGATTTGAACACTTTGTATTGGAAATATTTTCAGAAGCTGTTCCGCAAGCGCGTCTTCATCGGTGTATCGAGCACGAAAAATGGCTTGAGCTGGCATAATGCGAACAAAGATACAGTGGATTGGTCGTAACTAATTAGCTAGGTAGACCAGGTTTCGCATTGCCCTGTTTCCTGGATTGGGCGTTTAATGATTGCGCTGGCGTACGGACAACCCTGCCACCCAAGCCCCGAAGCCGAGGCTTCTTGCATTATAGTAGATGATTAGATAGTAGAGCGAATACGTGGCGCAATTAAATTTCCACTGGCAAACTGCACTGGGTAGGGGCAGTGCCGATCATACAGCAGCGAGCCTTCATTTCAAGTACACATCCATTTCCACTTACGTGAAAGTGTCGAAATTGGTTTTGCGACCGACTTAAGCGATATTGTGGCTATGCATATGGATGCCTGGTATTTCGGTGAACAGCCGCCAGTTAATTGGCTTAAAAAGACAAGGGAATGAATATTGCCTTTCTCTGCATTCATAGCCGACCTGACTAGAAAGCCCGCCTATGCAGGCTAGAAAGGCCACATTCCTACTTTGTTTTATTACCAGTAGTTCTGTTATAATCATTTGCTTTTAAACCCAGTTTTAATAAAGTAAAAGAGCGGCCATTTTAGCCGGTTTATGTATAGTTACCTAATTTAAGTAGTGTACTGAATATATACTTGGCATGTAGCTAAGTAGGTAGGTGGCATGTGGAGATAGGCTATAAAATCATCTACGTTTAGGAGGGCAATGCCACGATCAGGTCGAAAGCATTTGTTGGCGTTGGTCATTACTCACTTGGTCATAAGAAGCGGGAAATCGCGCACATCCAGTGTCGTCTTTTTCGCCTATCGATTACGACCTACCATGCAGCCTGACACTCACCGCGTTTTTTCGTGGCTTTGGCCACCTTGTGCACAATTTGCTGACATAGATGTTGGAGCGAAAAATAAGAACCCTTATATGCAGGCCAATCCGTAAATTCATAGTATCATTCACACATCGCTCACGATGGAACTTATATCCGATAGAATGACATCCCTTACGGATGGAGACCTAAGCAACGTATTTCAATATTCCTGGGCTCCGGCGACAGTGGTCACATCTATACAATCTCAAGCCGTGTGTAGCCGATCAAACCCAAGTCAAATGCGAATCCGCTAAACTTTGGTAGAAAGTAACTGAGAACGTGTGTGAAACGGAGCAAGACTGGGATGAACTGATACGAGAAGTATAACATATTCCGATTCTGATATTCTTTACAGATACTAACTCTTTTACCAAGAAACTCCCTCTGATTGATAGTAATGATGGTGATGTGGGCTTTGTGCTATTGTGAGTTTCGCTTTGATAAAGTTTGGCTGTTTGCTAACATTAGGCCAGAATAACGCCACGAATCTTGGGGAATAGGCACTCAAAACATTCCAAATCCCCAGCCCTACACGATGGAGATGAGAAGAATTCTCAAACACGTGACGAAAACACCACTTTTGAGAACGAAGAGTCTCTAGGACCTGCAGGACAACGAAAAACAAGAATTCTACCATTTTCACAAGACGTATTTTCAAAAATATCCAAGGCATTCTACATCCATCGTTCGATTTCCCCGGCAATTAATCGTGCTGATGTGCCTCTATTTTCCCACGAAGAGGTCTTCATGCAGGATGAACTCCACAGAGTAAAAGCCAGAGGTTAGTTGTCTAAGCCTTGAAAAAATTCGGTGAATAGGCTAAAACCATCAAGTTTACAACTGTCGGTCAACAAACGCATGGGGCAGTGATCTGGCCATGACGGTCACCCACTTCCCACACCGCAGGCTCAGCTTTGGAGTTCTTTTCGGATGTACTGAATCTCAAAAGAAGTATGTGATTGAACGTCTTAATCTTGCGACCCAAGGGTCGGCTCATCCATTGCTTTTACCGGGGCTTTTTGCAGAGATCGAGAAAAAGAGGCATCATATTATATTTGAAGCCGGCGTGGGACAGCTCGAATTACTGATCACTGAATCAGACACGGAAGAATTGCTAGGCCAACAGCAGTCCATACATCACTTTAATAGACAGGATAAGCGGACTGTTTATCTTGACATGTTACATCTCAAGCATGGCTTGACCACCTGGAGCCAACAATTGAACAAAATGTTGGAACATGCTGGGAGCCTCCATAACGAGTATTGTGGAGCATGGGACTGGGTCAATGGTCAAGTTCAAGTAGAATCCCTTGGAGGTTCAGAAATGGCCGGGGGTTTGCCACTAAGAGATTCCGTATATAATGGGGATGCGCCCATTTGCGAAGACTGCACCGATACCCAAACCTCTGCTGACTCCGCAGTCAGTGGAATGGAGAAAGATCCAGACTCGAAACTTGATCAGGAAATTATGGCCAGAACAAATCTGAAGATCATAAGGCGCGTTAATACTATTTTGGAAGACTACAGCGACAAGATCAGAGAATGTCAGACAAGGTTTGACGGCTTGACAATGACGACGCAGTTGGTAAGAATCTAATACCCATCGCAAAAAGGGGCAAATCACAATATAGCTAAACATACAACCCCACAGTTTCAAGGTGAGACGAGCGTAATATTGGCCCTGGCAACGAGCCAAGACTCTCGCCATATGAGAACCATAGCATTAGTAACAATGGTGTTCCTGCCTGGAACTTTCTTTGCCGTAAGTCGATTAATCCACGTTCCGATTTCTATAGAAACTTGTATATTAACTGATTCCTAGACAATATTCTCAATGACATTCTTCAACTGGCAAGCGGGGGATGGGGAATCAACAGTGTCATCCTTGTTCTGGATTTATGTTGCATTCAGCGTCATTTCCACCGCCGTGATCCTAATGTTGTATTATTACTTCGTCGCTATGCGCCCGAGAAAACCTTTGGGCTCTTCCATGGGTTTATAGGAGTGTTATGACGAACGATATGTTCAGGAGACTTTCGGGCTTGGAAACGAGGTTCTGGAGAGTCCCCGACCCCCCTCCCCCCCCTTCTCAATATTTCCACCTAACTATATCAACGGTCCGATAGTGAGCACATAAGCAAGTACAGGCAGTCAAATTCCCTATTTAAAAGTGTTTAAGAGTGTGACAATATCATGCTGTAAGTTCTATGTTACAAGTTTTGCCCAGGGATACATATGAAATCATGCAATAAATACGAAGATGCTAAAGAAATTGACTGCATTCTTTGAACTAGAAATAATACGTGAGTCTAAATTATCAAGCTACTATTTCTCACTGTCATCTGGATATCTGGTATTGCTGTGAAAACAAGAGCCGATGAAATATAAAAATCCGCGGAGACGTCTTCGTTCTTGGGGCCGGTTCTTAACTTTCGATAGAGAGTTCTCTTCAGCCCCTGACTCACTTTCTAGCCCTAGCCTATGGCTAGGTCGAGTGACATCGCTAGACTGTCTCTCATGATGAATGAGGCCTACATCGGAGACTGCAGTAGTGGGTTTTCGAGACTTGTCCGATTCATTTGTTGCTCTTTTGACGAAACGTCTCCGTCGCTTGGTGTAGTAGTCCTCATTGTCCTCACACTTTATTTCCATAAATTCCAGCCTCTGGACGATTCGATCACATTTAGCACGCCTCTCATCCCGGATTCGGAGTAGGTCCTCTGAAATGAGGTCAAGAAAGTCGTGTATAAAGTCTGTACAATCTGGATGGTTATGTAGTGCATAGATACGCTAGTTTTCATGTAAGCCACTGTTTCAAGTATTTTGATAGTGATACCTTACTTCTCTCACAGAATTCTTCCGACAGGCTCCAAAACTCTTCATGCGATCCATGTTGAAGAACTTATCTTCTTTATACATGTCTGAGTAAGGTGACTGATCTTCACGTTGGCGTTCCTCGGAAAATGCAACCACTCCATCCCAGCCTTGAAGGAGCCAAGTGAGAAACTCAAGATAGAGGCAGCCCAGGGGCCAAAGGTCCCACAAGCAGGATATCTTGCGTCGCAAATCGCCCTCTGGTGCACGATAAGTCTTTGTCGCCATTGGACCGTTTATATATTCCCGCTGATATGAATCATTCTGATGAAACCGTGTCAAGCCAAAGTCCGAGATTTTGAGAACGCCCCACTCGGGATCCTGGGATCCTGCCCTCGGCTCATAGCGTAGAATATTTGCAGGTTTGATATCACCATGCCTACCTCTAAGGGTGGGTCGCCCGGAAGGTGAGCATTGGCCGCTGTGAATCAGCTGTAGTCCTTTAGCTATCCCAAGACATTGTTGAAGGGCCCAGGTACTCATGGCTGAGGCTGAATGGGGAGATGGCTTGTTCCTCCAGAACGTCTGCAGGTCGTCGACCGCCCATCGGAAGATCAAGTAATATGAGCGGCGGTACTTAAATGTTCCAAGCAACTCAACCAGATGCGGGTGATCGAGTTTTCGGACGAGCTTTAACGCCTCGACTTCCTTATTGAAGTTTTCATCTGTCGACGACAACAGCCTTTTCACAGCAAAATGGCGTCCGCCGGCCTCATTACAGGATTAGCATGATTCTTGAAATCTGACAAGATGAACGTACCAAGTCATGATGGCCATGATGAATGACAACTTGGCTTACTTGGCTGTTCCCTCCATGCATAGGTACGGGGCTTTCCTCGGTAAAGGGGAGGGGGATCCTATGTTGTATTGGATGATGATGTATCACGCCTTCTGTAAATTTGAATGATGGGGCCATAAAGTCCCACTGGGATACTTCAAACGTGTGCAATCTGTCGACGTCATTATCGAAGCATCGAAATGGGCAGACAGCTAGGCTTCCGTCATCCTTTATATACTCTAGCTGCCTGTTACTTGATCGTTTCTGGTATTGAAAAGGGAGATGCCTGTCCCAGATACCTGCTTCAAGGAAGTTGATGATTGAGCAAGGTATACCTGCCATTATAAGAGTAGCGAATATCCGTTTCCTAGAATCATGCCGGTTTCTCTGGTCCCTGGGGCAGATTTGGTCGACAATCGCAGGTAACTCAGGCCCTAGTTCGCAGGTTGGTAGGTTGACGGCGGAAGCAATCACGTCAGAGATTGCGCCGTGGGTTAGTAGCTTGTCCAACTCATTGTTTGGAATAAATTCAGCCCTCTCGTGATTAAAACAGCGTGCATTACGTATACCTTCTTTGACTCTAGAGATTGCCGGAGGCTGAGACTTGTCTGAAATAGGGGTTTTCAAGCTTGCAATGTGATGCCTCAGAGAGAAATGCGATTCCATGGTTTGAGAAATGTGTATATGAATATACCAAGGTGGTATATTACCGTCTGTTGGTGTATGAAACGTATGAGCGACTGCAGGATAATGATACCGTCCGTGTATTCGGGTGAGCTCGCCTTTAGTTAAACAAGTATGATAGACGAGTCCTGTCTATACTGAATATATAGATATAGGCCTTGAGCCCTGTTAGATTTATATACAAGATTAGTATGTCGCGTGTGTAGTTGGTTAGTACCAGTTGGAGAGACAAGCGTTGTATCAAATCTTATTTGCTTCTCAGAATAAAGCCTTGCAGTCCTAGATACAAAGCCTTGGGATTTCAAAAGCTTAATGATTTTATTCAAGCCACTAGATAGGGACTTGATGCGCGTCAGATTGTCTGTTCCGGTGTGGGATTATTCCACCTGCTCGAACGCAGTGTGCACACCATCAACCCTCATTGCCTTGAGACTATTTTAATGTAAAATGCATAAAATCTGCCAAAGTGAACCCGTGTGTAGATTCAGATGACCAGAATCTCACAGATTATTCCACTTAACTAAGAACAACCATTCTAGATTCGCTAGTTCCTTGGACTGCGGTATCCACCAACATAGTTCATGTGTGCTGACCACTAGCTGCAAAACTGATGCCCTTCATGCGATGTATATAATACATCCATGGGCTTACTGTGAAAGAAAGCCTTGGACATTGATCGTTGAACACGTGAATGCATACCACATACGTTGACTCCACACTCCTCTTGTTCCAAACACAGAGCTGGAGATCAATTTGTTACACATATTGAGACTAGCATCTGCCAGTCTCGGTGACTCGGACTTCGGTGAGTCTCGGTCTGTAATACCAAATCCATCTCAGAAGTTTTGGACTCTAAGGTTCAGCTATTCAGCCCTTACCTCGGTACGAGACATTGGAGGAATGAGGAAACATTAGCCGAATTCGGGATAGTTGCCTACCGGACATATATACCTAGCAATTATGGCGTAGTTCCTTCGAAGGGCCAAGCACCTTTGGCACCTTAGAAGATTATTCTTAATTCGTGTCTATTCTCCAAGCCCTAGTTCTAGCCCTTGTTATAAAATTAGATGCCACATCCATACGATGCGCGGAAACTTACGGAAAATAGAGGCTGCCCAACTGTAGCTGACCGGATGAGTATGACTTAGGAACGCCGACCACGGCTGCTGCGTACCCATACAGAATGCCGAGGCAGATTTGTGGAAGTTCAAGGCAGAATCCAGGAAAGTGGAAAAACCCAATTACGCCGACCCAATCAGCCCGACGCAGACACGCCTCGATGTACCAGGAATAATGTAGTAAGATAGTACCAGTTTCTATTGATGGCCCACCGCGTACGAGAACCTTAACATGTCTTGCAAATATCTTCAACAGGAGATGTTCTGCTGATTTCCAACATTCTCATACCAACTCTATGATATCCTACGCTCCTTATTCAAAAGCGAAGTCTTAAGAAAGTGTGCACCATATCTATCTTCTAGCCATTTATGACTCTGCAAGTCAGTATGGTGGCAGAAACTGTCGGAAAGAAATATGCACCGGGTGAACCGATAGAAATCAACACTAAGCTAGTGCCTCTGGAAAATCTCATCCACTGCTTGCGCAAAATTCTTGGCACCGAGAAGTTCATGATAGAGGTAAATAGTTCCCTTTTTTGGATATACACAATAACTGACTGGGTTTAGATGAGACATGATGTGTACAAAATCAAGTCAGAAAAGACCATCGATGCCGTAAGATCTTTACAAGCGCTGCTCTTTTGCTCCATTTCGTAACCACATCAGCTAATTCACACGAATCATAGCAAGAGCTAATTAAACAATGCCGATCCAGCAACCCAAACCCAGAAATGCATCCTGGAACTGCAGATTCCACCACGAGCGTCGAAGAATGCGAAGGGTTAGAAGGGTAATCTGCACGGAATAGCAACCAGGCAACGGTAGTATGACAGAGTTTTGACAGGTGTCAGGAACATATGTCGATAGCGCTGTGGGGAGTATTATTGAGGCTTTGATTACAAATTACTGCCAATAGTGTATTCTGAAGACCTTCTCTAGTGTCGGAGTATTTCTCTTTAACATTGAATACACCAATATGCAGTTCTTTTTCATAATCGTTATGAGTTATAGACGGTGAAAGTAGCACGGAATATGATAGCTTTGGAAATATTAGATCCCTTGCGACTGGAACACGGTAGTCTCTGGGCCTTTACACAGTCTCTCATGCAATGACAGTGTAAACCACAATATGGCCAACACACTCCTTGATGAACTCAACTATGCCAATTTGAACTGCATGCCTACATGACTGCACTATGAACACAACAAAACCCTTTTTTCTTATATTATTGAAGCCAGCTTACTTATCTTACATCTCCACGTCGGTGTAAATCTCGATAGGTTACGGCTTCCAGAATATCACCGCATGGTGAGAGCTTGTGATGATGAGACAGGTCTAACGGTAAGAAAGATGGCCACATATTTGTCTCACAATAGTTCTATTTGCTGAGTTTGCTCAAAAGCCTATATAGCGTATGATTGCTAACTCTGAGTAGAAAAAACATATTTCTAAGATGGTTGCCCATACGTCCCTATTATATCAGTATACAAGTTACGACTTCTTCGTAGCGCCGTCATCGACAATGAGATCCTGCCCAGTAAAAAAAAGCCAACATTCACAAGATAGTTGGCCGCATTAGCGATGCCTGTCGGGCCGCCCGCACAGTTTGTAGAATGATCTTGGATGTCCTTCTCTTCATTTAGACTAACACACTCGGTCCCCTTTTTATCACCCTCCTTTCACTCATGAGCCACCTCGATGCGACATGGAGCAATAAGATTCACCCTGATACCCCATTTCTGCAAGTTGATTGGCATGCTATGCGTAGGGCCCAGCAGGCCAGCTTTCGTCGATGCATAGCGCTCTTGGTTCAGGTCACTCTGGTACGCCCGGAAGGACCCGATGTGCAATACACACGAGCTGGGATTGTCATCGTCGATATGCGACGCGCTCTTACCTTATTCTAGTTTAATTTATGGCAGATATACCTGTGAGACGGCAAACGGTGCCGTGAGATTGGTCTCCAAGTATCTGCAAGCAAGGTTAGCCACGATTCGCATACAGTGCTGTATTACTATCTTATTGTCCATGGGCTTCTCATCTTGGGTTATGGATTTCACATATGCTTGCCACTGTCCCATCGACATCTCATCACTCCATCTAGGGAAGGCGATTACCTCCACTATTAATTAGGACAGCGATGCAACCGCCGAAGAAGTCTGCAGCTGTCATCACCTTATGGCGGATATCTTCGACATTGCGGAGGCTGCAGATAGAGTATTTGAGCGCCCCTTCATCGTAGTAACTTTTTAGATGTGTCCGAGACGCGTGTGTGAGCTCCTCCTCATCGATGTCGAAAATATAGACTTTGTAGCTGCGTTTGAGGAACCTGCAGGCGAGGCAGCGCCCTATCCCGCGAGCGCCGCCGCTGATTAGTGCAGTTCAGACTACCATAGTAGATGGTTAGTTCACAATATCTCCTATCAGATCAATGTGACGTCAGTTAATCACACCGATAGAGAATTATACGGTATCGGGGTTTGACCTATCTACATAGGATATACTCAACTCTATCTGATGTCACACCTTCTAGAACACAGAAGGTGTTTGTTTGTATAGCAAGGACCGCCATATAGTTAGTTAGGCTCTTGGTGCAACAACAAGTATTCATCTTACCCCCCATACTAGGATTCTGATATCCGCCCTCATAAATTCGGTTTGAAGTTTAGCAGAGCCCTTTGGCTTCAGCAGCGTGTTTGTGGAGAATAAACGTCGCTATCTTTTGTTTTAGGACTCTGGCGTTAAGTAAAGACACTCAGTAAGATTAGGCCGTGGTTTTATACCACAATCATGTGGACAACCATGAACTTTAGCGCCTACGTCACTGGGGACAGTGAAGACGTTGGCCTGGGCCAGCTAGTACAGGTTCTCAGGGCGGATTACCGGTTGATATTTGATTCCATTGGTATCACTGATTGGTCTAGCCCCACACGTGAGTTCAAAGTTCAAACGTCTGACCGGACTTCCCCCAAGTGGTTTATGACTACAATGACCCAAGTACAAATATTAAAATAAGCATCTGGGATAATAACAAAAACAAATAGCTCAATGGGAACCAACACACGTTGAAACTCCAAGCTATGGTTCAAATCCCATTCCGGGTGTTTCTCCTAGGTATGAGGATAAACTGCCATGGCCACAGAAAAAGGAAAAAAAGAACCAAAAAAAAATAAAGAACCAAAAAAAAGAGAAGAACCAAAAAAGAACAAGGACATAAAAATAAAAATAAAATAAACCAAAAAAATAAAAGAACCAAAAAAAAAACAAAAAACAAAAACAAAAAACAAAAACAAAAAACGGACACTGGAGGGGGTCGCAAGACCTGGGTTAGTGGTGGGCCTCCAAATTTTTTTTATCATAGCAACTACATACTAGACAAGGCACTATAAGGTGATAACTATGCGCAACATTATGATATAGTATAGACGGTATCTTTTAGCGGTCCTTAAGCATATAAGCGATAATGGTCACTACAACAAGGCTGCCAAAACTCCAAGGCAATGTTTGAGAGGATAGTAAATATATGGGTTGCCAGGTTCGCACCTTGGGGTATTATAATTTATGGATATGGGGTAGTACATTACATGTATGGGGCAACAACCCATTGATCTATTAACCATGAGCACAAGCCATAACTACTGTAGGTACCTAAGTACCTATACATCAGAATGTCCTTGCGCGCCGGGAAATATACATTCAGGGCACACTGCTAAGATAAACTAAACTTAATAACGTATGCTTTTACGTGTTGCTGTCTTGATATGTATTATGTGGAACAAGTGTGGTGGGAATAAAAGGAAGATAAAAGAGTAGACAATGGCACAATGCAATGCGTCTGCCTGTTAACGCTATACTGGGCTCTCACCTAATCTCAAGTCACAGGAAGGTAATAAAAGCAACACATTCATTGAATAGAGAGGCGCCGGGGTATTTCCCCTAGGGCATTATACAATGAAACTATCACCATAGGGTGACGTAGCTGTAAAGTTTACCGTTGGGCCAGAGAGTCACATGCCAACTTGGCCCCTAGGTGGCATCCATAGGAATGGTAGTTTACAGAGCTCGCTCTCTTGTAGTAAGCACTACGAATACGCTAACAGGATTTATATCGGTACTTTCTCTGCTTTCCCAACCCGTCTTCCATATATATCGTAATATCAGATCTGAGAACAAGCATTAGGTTGTGCACATTATATGGCAGAATGATACTCTCAATCTTCACTTTACTACCATATTTTCCTCCTAGTTCATTCAGGTCAGGGACTACACACAGTTGTCATTTGAATCTACCAATGCATCAAGTTACCTTTGGCTTTTATTCTATCCCTCTTTTATACGGTCGTGTTACTATACCAGCCTCATATTTGCATTAGACCCACCACGATTTTTCCGAGTCAAAGAGCGAGGAAACTATAATATTAGTTCCAAGGTCCTGTAGTATTTTTCTTTTCTGTGTCAATTTATAAAGTCGCTGGCTGTTGCGGTAGTAGTTGTGGTGTAGGTGGAGTGGATTCAACATGGAGATGATTCGTTGGTGGATTAATTCTTGCGTTGTGGAAGATCGTCAACATAGGGGAATTTCCCTTTTTGGTCACAGGAGGTTTATTCATTTCCTCAAATTAAATCAATGAACGCTTTATATGAATGATATAGAACTATATTTAATTCGGTCATTCGCGTTTTCTTTTAAGGCCCAACTCGCAAGGTTCTTCTCAAGATATCTTTATTCACTTAAATATCTTTGAAATCTTCAAAGGAAACCTTCACCAAGATGAGGTACACATTTGCTGGCTTGGCCTCCTTGGCCGCTATCACCGGCGTCCAGAGCCACGCCGTGATGACAACCCCTGTTCCCCGAGGTGTATGTTTCAGTAATTCCATCGCCTCTCGTCTTCTTCTTCCCGGCCGTCATATTCTAACGAGATACTCTAGACAGGTGCAAAGCAAGTAGAGCTTTGCGGAGCCCTGGTGACTACCGTCCTCGAGCGAGGTAACCAAACCTATCTTCACCACTAATGGTACTCAGCTGGAACAGGGACTCACGCAATGGTAATAGATCGCGCCGGCCCTATCGAAAACGCCGTAACTTCCACTGACTCGAACTATAAGTGTAACGCCTATATGTGCCGAGGATATCAATACGAGGACAATGTCAGCAAGCTCCGCGCTGTGACGGCTGGTGAAGTCATTGCTTTCCATATCGACCTCATTGCAGGCCATCATCCGGGATATGCGGTAAGTCGTCCGCGTATTATATTTCATAGTCATATCTACTATGGTACTACGTGACTACGTCTACCTCATATTTGATAGTGCTGACATGCCCTCTCTCGAAAAAGAATGTATCTATTGTCAACCTAGCAACAAACAAGGCAATCGGAACACCGCTCGTGAACTGGGCTGACTGGCCAGATTCGACTTCCGGGCCGCCTCGCAACGACAGTAGGTTTCCCTGTTCTCCATTTCGTATCTATGGTTCGTCCGATAATATGGGCTCTCACGGACACGCACAACAGCCGATTTTACAGTCACGATACCGAATACGCTGGCCACGGCGTGCGACGTAGGTGGGAAGTGTGCGATCCAGTGGTTTTGGTATGCCACCGGCAACAAACAAACATACGAGAGTTGCGTTGATTTCTATGTTCAGTAAATGTCGTCCATATCAGACATTGATAATTGTTAATCTCAGGGGTTAGCTCGAGATACTTGCTTATATAATCCAATTGTCGTGTTGGTGCATTAAACCATATTAAACCGTTGTGTATCTTCAGAATTTAAATTGAAACTTCAATCCATGAGGACCTTAATAGTTCATATCCTTTAGTGTTCACAGCAAATGAAGCTTTACTCTTGTTTAACATAGACGCATCATCCAGGGGCTTATATCTAAACAAATGAACTAGGTCATATTAGGATATCCTATTAAAGGACATGCAACTATGTAGAGACAATCGTTATCTACACAATCCTCACACTCACCCTCTTCCCTACCTCCTGTAAGTCGTTCATCACTCATCCTCATCTTCATTATCCTCGTTCACATCCCTATACACATACAAACGGTAACAGCGCCCGCATTCAACTTAAAGCGCCCCCAACACTGAAATATTCATGAGCAATCAACCACCAATGGCAACATTCCACCATTTCCCCAAGCTCCCCACAGAGCTTCGTCTCGAAATTTGGAGAGTGTACTTCGCAATCTGCCACGGGACGCAAATGCACATATTTCTCTCAACGGCCGAGGAGACAAGATATCTAAGCCAAGATGCCACTACCGGTGCCGAGGGACACGACACGCTCGCAGTAGCAAAGCTGTGCGCAGACTCGTGGGCCACATTCCAAGAATCCTTTTACGTGGGCGACAGGTCGAGTCTGCCGCCCCAGACCCGCACAAGCCGCCTCACACGGGGAGAAGACCGATTCGCCATCGGCGCGGAAGACATGATCTACATAATCGACTCGGAATTCACGCACATCCTCGTGGCGCTGAGCTTCACATCCTGGTTCAGCCACGCCCAGCGCGTGGCCTTCCAAATCTGCAACTTCCACACCCATCCCGACCTCGGCGTCAACCTCATCGTAGATAGGGTGAACCGCTGGATACGACGGTGGGGGTTTTTCCACGGCCCAGCCAAGTATAACCAGCGCATGCTGACGAGCCCCTCGCTGCAGCAACTCCTCTTCGTCGTGGTCCCGAATGAAGAAATTCTGCGCACCCAGTATTCCAAGCCAAACATTTACGGGTTCGCCTTCTTCGATCCTATATCATTATTCGATCCGGGATCGATGGAAGAAGGCACTGTCGTTAGTATCCAGGCTCAGATGTACATACTGCGCCTCGATACCTGTCCGGACCTCAAACGCAAGATCGCGTATGTCGTAGATGCCGTGCCGGATCGAGCTGGCTTTAGCGTTTATGCTTGAAGCAAGCAGGGACCCGAGTTTCTGCGTTCTTAGCATGGCGAGACTTTTGTGATGATCTAGTGTACATAAAGGTTCGACGGTGGGATTCACATAATTCTACTCGACTCATTCTGGTCTAAGTATATGTCGAGCACTGTAATTTGGTCGGGGTGCCTCAATAATAAATAGTGAGAAAAAGCTGCTCAACCACGAAGCTAGCCAACAAAACAGCTGCATGACGCAGTTCTATATACACGCCAACGCCATAGGGACTACAGCTTCGGTTTCAGTTCAAGTTTACGTATCTAGATCACCTACCGTACAATACCCTCAATCCTTCATAATCCAAACAAATAATAGCATCCTTGATGCGGATCTAGATACCACCAACATCACAATCCAAAACTAGGAGTTTCTAGTGAATATCTCACAATTTATGGCTCGAGAGACAAGAAGAATTATTCATGATTATATTGATGATTTGATATAATAATCTAGTCATGTATGTTATGCATTTTCTATTTGAAGAAGAATGGAATGTGATCCAGAGTCAGTAGGGCACATGTGCGAAGTCGATTCGAATCGTTTTCACAACAAACAAGTCATAAATGATTTTTATAATTTATTCGGCTAAGAATATCACATTAGGTAGCGCTAGCCCACTAAAGGGTCCAATCGAGATCAAAGATAGGGAGGGGGAAGATTCACCTTAAGAACTAGACCAGCAATAGACAGACCAATAGACAGACAGACAAGGACGGCAGAGTGAAGGGGAAAAATGATTGCATGATCGTACACACGTGCGACCGTATAATACAATCCCAAATCCCCAATCCACCGAGGCTCTGCCCGCGCCACCGTCATAACTCAACATTTCTGTAAATGTTATCTCGCCTTGCCTTGCCTTGCCATGCACACGTCACATCTGAATACAGACATGGAAAACCCTGTGCCTGTACCTATACCCCAGCCAACTGTAATGTAAGTCAATGAATGTAGACGCCTCCCCACCATCGTAGAATCAATCTAGCTCGTATGATCGGAGGTCGTCGGTGCGCAGTATGCCGTAAGAAATCTCTCGTGACGACGAAGAATGCGCAAGGGCGTTGATACTCTATCTTTCAAGAGTTCAAGAAATTTTTGGGGGGCCTGGGCAAAAATGCAGAAAATCGCAGGCGGAAAGGAGAGAGAAAAGCGCAAGCGGCCTATGGAATCACCCTGCGGCAAGTGTGTTGTGCTTCATGCTCTCCTAGCAAATCTCGATCTCGATGCAGCAGTGATACAAAGCATATGCTGACTAAACCAAAGGATAGATCAAGTCCCCTGGATGGTGATGGTACAAACAAAACATCGGAATTGTGGCAATTTCCGAGGCGTAGGAGGAGCCGCCGACTGCTTTTTCACAGTCGCCAAGCCCGGCTCTAGTCACCCCTACGCTTCCACGCACGCATTCTTTCCATTTGTCAACTTTCTGCTTCTGATCCGACGTTCTCTCCGACGCCGTCCTCCTTCTAGTTGGCTGGTAGTCGGTCGAGACGCCCACCCTTCGCGAACCAATCCTGTTCTATCAAAGACTCACGGGCCTGATACAAGAACCGATAGGCGGTCTTAATTGTACCATCGCTGACGCCTGCCACTGCGGCAATCTGTTTTGAGCTCTTGCCCTCGCCCATGAGGTGAGAAATCATGTAGATGCAGGCGGCAGCAACAGATAAAGGCGAACGACCGGCCAGATCTTTGACAGCGGAACTCTTCTCGCACAGCTCGGAAGAAATCCTGGCCATGAGGTGGTTGTTGTTGAAACGGAGCCCGCTGCAGTATCTCGCGCAGAGTTCGGTGGCGTTGGTGGCGCTGAGGGTTGGGGGCATGCCGTCCTGGTTGATGGGACGGACGAAGGTCTTGTTCTTGTCGTCCTGGAGGAACTTCTCCAACATCTTGAAGGTCCTCCCGATCTCCTTCTTGGGGACCTTGGTGAGGGCGAATATCTCACGGAAAGTCCTGGGGGCGTTGGATTGGCGACAGGCGATGAAGATACACCCGGCGATGATGACCTCGGACGACTTCCCCTTGAAGTACTTGGCGTCGTCGGTCATCTTGAAGATATGCTTGGCAGCATCCTGAGTAGTTTTGGAAATGTTCATAGCATCGCAGAAGTTGGAGATCTCACGGTAGGCAGCGAGCAGAGCGGTATTGTTGCTCTTGTTGCCGTCCTTGTCGTTTTTCTTGGCAGCCTTGTTCTGGAGGCGCTGCAGTTCCCTCGCATCCTTGCCCTCGAAGGCGATGTTGGTCTCGAGCTGGGAGCCGTTGAGGAGGGGATTGACCGAGTCACCGACACGACTCGGATCGTCGTTATTCTGGTCGTCGTTGGCGAAGGTACGCCATTCGGAGCGGGTGTCGATGATGCGGTCGCCGAGGACGAGGCCGCACGAGCCGCAGACCATGTCGCCCGAAGAGAACTCTTCGACGAGATTCGGGGGGAACTCGCGGCAATCGGGGCACTGGATGATCTCGTTGAGGTTTTGCTGCCAAGCCTGTTCCTTCAGGCTCATTTGGCCATCCTCGATGGCGGCGGCGCTCGCGCTCTGCTGGGCGGCGATGAAGGCGTCCGAGTGCGAGGTGGTGACTGCCGTACCCATGATGATGATGATGATGGTGGTGGTGATGACGACAGCGACAATGACAAAGTCGAGATAGATCACAGATAAGTTATGATAGAGATGTAGAACGCGAATTGACGAAGGCGCGCGCAAGATAGGGAGAGTCGGAGAGTCGGAGAGTTGGAGAGTTGGAGAGAGGAAGAAGCGTGAGGTTGTGAAGATGAGAACCCGAATGGCGCCGAATGGCTGACGAGAGACGCTTGGAATGGTTAAGTCTCAACAGCTGAGCCGCTCAAAAAGTTGGTATGGGTTGGCCTCGAATCTGACTCAGCAGCCCGTCAGTCAGCCAGTACCTTTACTAAGGCAGTAGTGCTAAGGGTAGGTGGCTAAAAACCTTAGAGTTAGTACACTAAGTACTTACCCAAAGTAGGCAATAATAAACTCCAGATAAGATAACACGGGCAGTCTGCACGGGGTAATCCGCCTGTAAGCAGGGCACCTGGAAAAAGGTAGGGTGGTGGTTATAGGCGGGAAACACTACTTAAACTGCCCTGTACGCTTTGCTCTGTAGATACCTCGCTGTACCTAGTCAGGTAGATACCTAGATGTAGAGGTTCACAATATTCCGATATATCTAAATTAATATTAGATAATGAATATTTAAGCATAGAGGCTATTGAATCAAATCGGTGAGGCTCCAGATAACTAACTTCTTAAATATTGAAATTTTATTATACAAGACAAAGCGCGTGTCATCGTTTGTCCATGTATTCTTTATGCGCCCCTGCACAATCAATGGCATTGCTAAAGAGAGTGAGTGCCTTTCTTTATGACTTGAGCACCTCCAATCAGACCAACTAACAACTACCTTTGAGTAGCTACTTTCTTCTCTTACACGAAAGAAATGAGGGTATTTTTGTCACTATCCATCATGATTCATAGTACAATGAAACGCCCAGAAAACCCGTGTCCAAATCACAAACTCCACGCTCGCATTGCTGAAGAACCAATTGCAAATTAGCCACACACTCCTCCCATGAACCAACCATTGGACTCTCAGCCCCATTGCACAGCATTGCACAGCATCGCTGGCTCTGCTAAGGAGGTGGGGGATGCCGTCTTGGGTAGTAGTCGAGTTCGCCCCCAAACCTCTATTTACGGTAACACACCACAGCAGTCTGCCACAGCCAGTCGAGAAGGGTCTAAATGTGACGATAAACGGCCGGACCACCCCGGGCTGGCGAGGGCATGCGCGTAGGTTGCGGTATTGAGAGGTAGGGAGCAAACGCCGGATGTTGGTCAAGTCCAACGCCTCGGGGATTAGAAGTTCTCCTCTCACTCTGGAGACGGGCTTCCCATTCCTTCCAATCTTCTCTCAGACTCGTAATCTCGCCTTGACTCTCCAACGGATCCGATAGATGGTACTCTTGGCTGGACACGGAGGATACCTGGGAGATAGGCTCGCTCGTCGTTAGCGACACCCGACTTGCTAATGACTTTCTTATCATCATGTCGCGCTCCGGATCTCCAACCGTCTGCCGCTCGATCAAGCCCAGTTTGCGTTTCTGTGAGTGTATAGGGCTCATTTCTTTTACTCGTTGAAATCCAGCTGGTCGTCGCCGTCGCGACTTGATGTAGTGTACGCACATGAACATGGCGAGCGTCACGATGATGAGAATACCAACGACAATCACGACGATCATCCATGGGTCAACGGCGACATGTGTGATAATAAGCTCCGTCTTTTGGTCCGATTGGGGGTTGGAACCGGGAGGTGGATGACTTGCGTCTTCATTGCGCCGAGAATAGAAGATGAGGCCCATCTCAGGGACTATCCAAATTCAATTACTGGAAATTAGGTTGATGGGAAATAGATAGACATCGCAAGCGACGGGGCGACAGCCAGGCGGGGGAAATGCAGGCTATATTATATGAATGCGTCATTCCTGGTTGCTCGATGCTTGCTTCGAAGAGAAGGCAATGCGCCCTTCCAATGCCTCGCCCATTTACTGCCCGCGCAATATTCGCACATAGGGAAGCTTGAGAAACGATACCATGCACGTTGGGTAACATGTCATGCTTCAGTGCTATTCTTGGGCCAACCACATCCCGCAGCTATTGGGCGGGTTGCGGCGGGAGTGGCTGTGGCAAACGATACTCGAGGCATTGTCGGCGGCATCAGGACCCGACCATTCAATTTAACCTGGTTAACCGAGTCGGTCTGCGTGGCTGGAAGGGCTTGGAAGGGCATTTGCGCAATCACTTAAGGGAAACCTGCCCTTTATTCCTGGTCACCTTCT
Source organism: Xylaria hypoxylon (assembly GCA_902806585.1). Classification (NCBI taxonomy): domain Eukaryota; kingdom Fungi; phylum Ascomycota; class Sordariomycetes; order Xylariales; family Xylariaceae; genus Xylaria; species Xylaria hypoxylon. The sequence goes on from CADCXB010000010.1 coordinate 2,348,700, forward strand.
AGGTTCTAGGTACAGTAGGTATTCCCTACCTATATAGATACCTGGTACCTAGCAGTCTGACCTAGCTATTATACATAATAGTTGAGGACAGATGGCTGTGCGCGACGGGTGATTGGTGACATTCCATGCCCATCGTCCGCACTATTGATGCACCGGCATAAGGGAAATGCAGGTGACCTCATTGCTATTGTTTCTTATCCCTTTCCGCCCCAAGTACGTGGTATCGCACGCAAGGGGCTATTTATGCCCTTCCCATGACGCATACCAATTGTACATGCTGATTAGGTATAATGGTGCAGGGCGCATTGGCCTGAGTCCGCTAGGCCACTGCACCGAGGACACCGACCGATTGTGATAGGCAATTGGCCATCTAACCTTGGTGCTTTGGTCGGCTCGACTCGCGATAGAGGCGATTTATCAAATATTGGCGCGGATAGAGTTATATTTATCGACTGTACGTACGTAGTACAGTTTACAGTTACTCAACTGCGGCCCGGTCCGTTGGGGTGACCACAATACCTACTGTAAGTTACCATGCCAAGTCTCGATCTGATTGGGGTGTGTTACAATAGGGGACCGGCGCAAACACAGGTGAGATAAACTTCACTAAGTCCTGAGATAGATCATAGATGCATCTACCATAGAATGTTAAGCAGACTCTACCACCTAACTTTAGGGAACTACAGAGTTATCTGCTTCCAACCTTAAGCAGCAGGGATTTGAGGTATAGAATGATGCTTGAATAGGCACGCCCACAATGGGCGCAATGTGCATTCATCGAATGCTGCATCATATGCCGGAAATATACATCTGCTGACCGATCCGATCCGGTCCGAGTTTGTGGAGTTCATAGGATCGCGAATTACTAGTAACGGTTTAGTTACCACACCTCTCAGGAACCGCGCCGTGTTAGCGTCTTAAACTAAACGTCATCCTCTCAACAACAACTCAATCAACGTCAAGTTGGTAGACGGGATACCGTAGCAGGCAGTGCAAGGGCTTAAATCGGCACATGATCGTTTCTTTTCTTAGGTAGTCGGTCCTGAGGCCACAAAACGTGCGTGTGGTGGCGGACTTCGCGATGTTACACATAAGCCGAACCCTGTCCCGCGTCGGCCGGGAGGCCCGACCCCCGGCGAGGGGAAACAACGTCTCATCGTTCCTCATTCGCCGTCAATCGTCTATCTCACAGATGGGCTCAACCGCTGACACGAAGCTCCCTCTGGCTGAATATCGAGTCCTCGATATGACGAGGGTCCTTGCCGGCGTAGGTCATCTCCGCTATTAGATCGATGAGAGAGAGCCAAGCTACTAATTCCTTACAGCCTTACTGTACTCAGATCCTAGGCGATTTAGGGTATGCGCATCATTACATTGCTCTTTGGTCGATGAATACTAACCTTCATCAACTGTAAGCGCAGAGATTATCAAGATTGAACATCCTACACGTGGTGATGACACTCGCGCCTGGGGACCACCCTACGCCCCGTACAAAGCAGGGTCCGAGCAAAAGGGCCCCGGCGAGTCAGCTTATTTCCTCGGTGTACGTCTACAAACCAGCACAGGTTTTTATATACACTAAGAAGCCACGCGTTGAATTGACGAGTCAATAGGCGAATCGCAATAAGAAGTCGCTAGGGTTATCATTCCAGCACCCGGAGGGGGTAGAGATTCTGCACAAATTGGCAGCAAAATGTGACATTCTCGTCGAGAATTATCTTCCGGGGAGTCTAAAGAAGTACGACATGGACTTCGAGACGATCCACAGGATCAACCCATCGCTAATCTACGCCTCCATTACCGGGTACGGGCAGACGGGCCCCTACGCGCAGCGCGCCGGCTACGACGTCATGGTGGAGGCCGAGTTCGGCTTGATGCATATCACCGGGAATCGTGACGGGCCACCGGTCAAAGTCGGCGTCGCCGTGACGGATCTCACAACGGGATTATACACGAGCAACAGCATCATGGCGGCGTTGTTGGCGCGCGCTAAAACCGGCCGGGGGCAGCATATCGATGTCGCGCTAAGCGATTGCCAGACCGTCACGCTTGCCAATATCGCTAGTAGCTGTCTGGTCAGCGGGGAACGGGACACGGGACGATGGGGGACGGCGCACCGTGAGTTATGCACACCCAACCTAATCTAACCCAACCCAACCTATCTAGCTTAACTAAATGACCATAGCATCCATCGTGCCATACAAGTCGTTCAAAACGAAAGACGGCGACGTGCTCCTCGGCGGGGGCAATGACCGCCTCTTCGGGATCTTATGCGACGGGCTAAGCCGGCCCGAATGGAAGACAGACTCAAGATACAGCGTGAACTCGCAACGTGTAGCGAACCGCGACGAACTTGAGGCCGAGATCGAGAAGATCAGCGTTTTGAAGACGACGCAGGAATGGCTTGATGTGTTTGAGGGCAAGGGCATGCCGTACGCCGCGGTGAACGATGTCCAGGATGCGCTCAACCATGAGCATACCCGCGCTCGCGGGATGGTGGTTGAGTTGGAGCATGAGGAGTGCGGGCCGATTAAGGTCGTTAATACCCCTGTTAAGTACAGCCATAGCACCCCTGGTGTGCGGACGCCGCCTCCGATGCTGGGTCAGCATACGGATGAGGTTTTGGGTGGGCTTCTTGGACTTGATGACGGTGCTATTTCTGCGCTTAAGGATACAGGTGCCGTTAGGTGACAGGGGTGACTAGCAGGTTTGATCTTCGTAGATATATAGATGTTGGCCGGTGCGGTTGGAGCAGAGGCCTATAGCCCTCTTGACATGTATATACCTGCGAACTTGGAAATAGTATGTCGAAGCGAATGAATGACTTAGACCCCTTTTCACAATGACATCAATCATAACTCATACCTATAGTTGGCTGTTCCTGACAGATACGTACTGCACATAATGTGTGACTTTGGGTTTATTATTATCAGTACTAAGTATACCGGTCAGTCTGACCGGTATAATTGCTTTAGACACTAGCCAAGTTACCCGCTTCCCAACACGACTCGCTCAGTTTGACCTCCAAGTTTGCGTTGATAACCGTGAATTTCAGATTGCTTTGCCCAGTAATGATTCTTATTATTGCGCTAAGAACCTTAGCTTTTGCGGTGGCTGGCCGTTAAGTAAATGTATGCCACTTCTTTGCTTGAAAGGGAGCATTTCGACACCAATTCTGTATGTCTTGCATGCAGGTTGGTATTCAGACCTTAATTTGCATTAGTTGAGTCTTGATCCTTATGTGAACTAGCAGCTACTAGGGTCTTGGCCAGGTATTGAATACGGCGAGGACAACTAATCAAGCATTCAGCTTCGCTAGTCGCACTTTTAGAGACCTAGACATAACCAAGTATTTCTGAGAGATATCCATGATAGAAAAAAGAGGGGAATCATTTGATTGTAATATGAAGAAGTGAACTGACAAGTCTCAATTGTTTGTAATTGAGTACCTAGTTGTAACTGGGTTAGAAAGTGTAGATACTAGGGAGATACGTGATGTCGAATTGGCTTACTAAACTAACCTTATTTGGCCAAGGTGGCTCGCTGGCGGCTAGGTATTCCATCTCGGTATCCGTTGACTGCTTCTGAGTCACTTGAGCCCAACTAGGGCGGTAAGTATCATAGTCAAGCAGCTTCAAAAATCGATAAGGAAGTACTATTCTTTCTTACCTACTGTACATAACTTGGCCTGATAATCAAGTCTTTTTTTCCTATTTTTTCCCCCTTAATCTCATAGATACGTGTAGTGGCGATTCAATTTCCCGGAGCACTGGCTAGGTATTGAGATCCGTTAGCGGTTGGTTATATTATTTATCATCTGTTGTGGCGTGTCTCCATCGCTACATGGTGCGCGTACCTAATCTGTCTGGTGTGCCTCGTTGTCAGCCTACTGGTGACGCCTCTCCTACCCCTGAAATCGAGCTGAACCCTATAGGAGGGGTAGAAGTTGGGGGCGGGAATGGGCAACTCAGCCAACCCACATCAATAAAATAACAATGCCTCGCTTTTTGCTCTCAATCATTTAGCATTTGGTATTTCCGAAACATTGCATTTTCTACAACGAATCTATACACGAGCCCCCACTACAAGATAGTGCGACGTCGTGCCAGGGCTCTCTATATTCCTATATTTAGATACATGGACCGGTATTAGTGCCTATCACTAACTTCGTACTCTTGCCGCTCACCATGCCGCGCAAGAAAGATGACGGGGGCGAGTTGGATAATCAGCACGGAACGCGCAATGAGAAGCCAGGTTCTCCTTCTATTCACTCCACTCGGCAGCCTCAAAGTCAAAGCCAACATTCCAGTCAAGGATCCAGTACCAGTATGGTCCTATACTCTTGAACCTAGATGACTAGTTCGTGTGCTTATCTAAGAGTTTAGTCCAGGTTCAACTTTCCGAACTTTCCTTGCATACCCCTGATTCGATGCTTCATAGCGTCAATACACCGGCTCACGTTAAAAAGCATAGACGAACCATTATTGAATCGCTTGACTTCCCACAAACTAGTTCACGCCAGGTTACGATAAAAAGAGAACACGCTGAGGCATGTCATTGGTTTTTAGAGACGCCCCAATGTCGCTACTGGCTCGATACCAAGAAACTCGGTAATCATACTGGCAGCTACAATGGTATGCTCTGGATCAAAGGGAAACCTGGTTCGGGGAAGACGACATTGATGAAATTCATGCTATCACATACCCGTCAGTCGATCAAAGGGGACACTATCATCTCCTTCTTTTTCAAATTCGGGGAGGATAAACTGCAAAAGTCAACAGTCGGTTTATACCGGTCGTTGTTGGTACAACTATTTCAACAACGCCCAGATCTTCAACGATTACTAGATGCTGTTAGAGCTGAGATCTTTTGGACTGTCGAAACACTCCAATCCCTCTTCAGGGCAGCCATCCGGGGCTTTGGAAGAGCCTCCCTCATTTGCTTCATCGACGCACTAGACGAATGCAAAGAGTCGCAGATCCGGGAGATGCTGAGGTTTCTGGCAGATACCTGTGAGTTGGCTGCCTCTTCCGAGACCAAACTACGTATCTGCTTGGCAAGTCGGCGTGTTTACCCACTGTTGGAGATTCCCAGAGGTCTAGAATTCATCCTCGAGTCATACGGCAATGCCATCGTGGATTATCTAGAAAAGAACCTGAAAATTGGGGATGACGCAATCACAGAAATAATCTCTTTTGAAGTCCAAAAAAGGGCATCGGGCAATTTCAGGTGGGCGACTCTCGTTACGAATTGGCTAAACCAAGAATATGCAAAAGGGTGCAACCTACATAGTCTTTACATCGCGGTTTGCCAATTTTCAACCGATTATGGCAAGCTGTCTGAAACGATTAATGAATATAGCGGACAGCAATCCCCGCCAATATTACTCAACGGAGAGGATCCGCCTAAGCGCCCCGTGCAAGTTCGGATTAGCAAGCCGAAAGTTAAGATTTGCTGCAATACTTGCAAGTAAGTGGCATTGTAAGCTCTGTACCTTTTAGCAGGTACTAGTCGGTTGCATTGAATGCTGGCTAATTATACCTTCCTCTAGGCTGAGGCGAATTAGGTGTGATCAAAAACGGCCATTGTGTACTCAATGTGATCGCGCGGGGATAATATGTAGATACCCTCCGCCCCCACGCGCAGTAACCTATGAGGAAATACGCACAGTCCTAGCCACCCCTGTGAGTTCGGCAGTCACAGATACCAGTCACCACGATACCAATCGACGCACCGAATTTGAGCCTGTGCCTTTACCATCGCCTGTGCCTTTGCCATCGCCTGTGCCTTTGCCATCGGATTCTGGATATGCGACTGCATCATACGATAGCCGGGCTAAACTGGACCAGTCGGAACTCGAAAGGGATAGAGAGGATGATGACAACCGAACGGTGTACACTGAAGTTGCAGGTTATTCCGATACGTGGACGGAAAGCTATGTTGACACGTTTGCGACTGATCTCTTCACAAAGATTGGCGGAAAGCAACTAAGTGCTCAGATGATCGAGACATTGTCAGATTCACTCCCTACGCTCTTGAAGGCTTTAGCACTTAACATTGGCTACCAAAATCGAACCCAGGTTCAGAGGGACATGATGGTCTTCATTCACAAACAAAGACAGTAAGTTGAGATATTCCAAATTTAGACGGCAGAATGAGGTGCATTCCATTCTTCTCCAGCGGTCTGTAAAGGTGGCCGTTGCTTCATGGACGTCAATTTCTACTGGTCGTTATGGGGGTTCAGTGAAGCGCTAGCAGCTAATACAATTACTTCTAGAGCCATTACAAAGTCTTTCAAAGGCCATTATGACCATGCCAATGACCTAGACTCCGAAACAACTACAATTCCGGAACCAAAGCCACCAGAGATAATGAATCGTTGGCTAACATCTAAGGACGAGTCGAGGTTTGAAAGGTTTGACACTGAGCCCCCAGAGGACAATCCTGGAACTGTAGCCCCCGGAGAACGCCCTGAAGAGTCCGAAGTAATGATACCAGAACTGGAAGAATATAGGAAGACCCTTATAGAGGATCCTAGTTATGTGTGGATGCTCGCACGGCTACGTCGGGATCTCATTCTGTCCAAAGTTCAATACGATATTCTGAATCGGATTATGGGCACAATCCAACAGACATTCCCTCAGACCAATGACGTTAGCCGAAAGAGGTCTCCCGAGGAAGTTCAAGTAACCTTCACTGTAACTTGGGATATAATGGGATTTCTCTGCCAGCAAGGCTATGGTATTGATCATCATAAAGCTATTGCGAACGCTGTTACGCTCACAGGAACTCATACCCATGCCCAAGCCCTCACCTGCCGGCAGTATATGGCTCAGATGTGGCCATTGACAGGATTACAAACGCTGAAACTCATTCAAGAAACACTAAAGACAACCGAGCACAAGAAGAAGTTATTCTGTAAGTCGTTTACTTGAAAGCGAGCAAAATTATTGCTATACTTCCAACACTTACACATCACAGTTAGTACCCCTTGTCGCTTGACTTTGGAGGCGTTGATTGTCGACGGCTCATCTGTCGTCGTGACAGCATCAGGACTCCCATACTTCATAGCGGAAGTAGGAGAGCAACTGGCATGGATGGGCTCTGCATTGCGACCGTCGCTACCTAACACCGGTATATGCATCTGCACCCCATACCCGGGCCTGGGCACCCTTGTCTCGCGTGACCCGCCACGTAATGTGAAATTTTTCATCGAGTACCATATTGAATCGTCTCAGCTGGACGCGCAGAGTTCAAATGGTCAGTGCTGGAGTCATCTATTCTCGAATCCTGTCATCGCGGGGGGGTTCCCCATATTGCGCAGACGGGAACCAGACACGGGTTTGGAGATGTCGCTCGAACTCATGGTCGCCTTGACGGGTACCAGATATCTCGATACCTTTAACTCGAATACCTTCATCAAAGGCTTCAATACTATGCTCGTGTTAGCTAAGCAATCGGCGGATTCGATGGTCTGGCATCTCCTGCACAGTCAAGACCCGTCGAAGCGCATTTCTTACCTGTCATCCGGCCTTGAGCCTACAGATATCACGAAGGCAGCTATCGAAAAATCTCGTCATGTGCTAGGATGGTGCGCCGATGCAACCTCTATCGTCGGTAGGTTTGTACTGTACCTTCGTAGAGGGATCATTACTGATAATTCTTTCTTGGCTAGGAACGACTACTGCGACGTACGATATAGGAAGGTCTCGCCTACCAAAAGCACATTCTCATCATATGTTAGAAAAGGTTGAGATATCAGCCGGGCAGTTCGTGACTGGCACGGCAGCTTTTACTCTTGGGAACAGAGAGAAACCTGTGCACATTTCCAGATTCGGCTTTCTCGACAAGCTTCAATGGATATCTTCGAAATATATGGTCTTATGGGACGAGGGTGACAAGAGAGGCTGGTTAGTCAACGGAGCCAGTGCCCTTCTTCATGTGCTTCGGGCTTCCTTGGAACATAGCAAACGCAAGTTTCAGTCGGCATGGCTCTTAGATTCAAGCGCCTTGAAGGACCCAGCGGATCTGTCGCGACCGGATGCCTCTCTTCAATTCCTAACTTGCGAGAACAACCGCAATTTGAAATTGTATATGGATAGGACCGAAGTGTATGAGGAAAACGTAGGGGAGGGCGCGATAACAACGAGCACTTCGAGACGGCAAACCCGACATTACCGCCTAGAGGATAGGATAGAGCACATCTACAATATTCTGGAGAAGCTCGTCGACCACCAGACGGATGTGGAACGGCGCAGCGGTCTACAAATCAAAATCCGACCTCGTAAGCAACTGGAAGGTTGGGACTTCAAAGACCTGGTCAAGGACGGAGATCCAATCTTCCCTCGCGTAACGACTTTGCCGACTATCGGAAAAGGCTGGGTGGACTTCACCCGGGCGATACACGCGGTGACGTTGTTCGGGACCGGGTTTGGCGACCTGATCCAACCGCGGCAGACGAGCAACAGCATCTGCAGTCGATGGTCTCTGCTGCCGAAGGATAGCTACTACCTCGCGACGTGTGTGTCTAATCTGCTGGAGATCATGGAGGAGGATGGCGACGCAGGCTCTAATCCCCGCCGTCTTTGCGACCATATCATCTGGCACATGAAGCAGGCGACATTCGACCCATGCCCCTGCACGAATGACGCGAAACGAAGCCACCATGACCCGGTGCAAGTGCTTTTCCCATCGAAATTCACTGTCAGCAAGAAACCGCAGGTCGATCTGAAGGGTGCTGGCGCGGTGATATTCGGCCACAACATGAGGGTGCACTGGCACTGGCCCGACATGGGGGATCCGGTCAAGGGCGACCCCCCGCTGGAAGCATGGCTCGCCACCGACTGGTTCGAAGACAGCGGGATCGGGTCGAGTCTCGGGTCGTCGAGGCTTCTCTTGGCGTCTGACCCAAGTAGCGCCGAGTCCCAATCCCAGGGCCCCGGGTCGCAGAGTGACAACTCCCCGGCCGAGTCCCAGCTTACCCTTCCCTCCAGCCCGCCGGAGAGACCTAAGCCGAAATCTAAACGTGCGCTGCAGGGGATCGTTTCGTCTGTTAGCAAGAAATTGAGACGGTGATGCGCTTGCTCCATGTCGGAAAAATCATGACATCCTGTGCAGGCCTAGGAAAAGGTCTCAAGCAGGACTTCCGCGTAATTAACATCCACGCGCTGAGGACATAGGTAACCGACTTCTTCTTCATCAAGGAGCGGTTGCGCTAACTAGCCGTGTAGCTCTTAACGCGCACGATCTTCGAGGGGGACGTCCGGCTGCAGACTCGCTAGTATTAGACCTAGTGTCAGACAGGCACAACTATGTACTAGTCAGAGGTCATCAGTCAGTCTAGAAGGATGATGCTACGGCCGCTTATAAGCGACCTCGTGCCAAAAGCGATGCCGGCGTTGGAAACAACAGTATATGCACGCGACGCCAGTGCAAACTCCGTCTACACGATTGTGTACGTGTGAGTAGCTGGAGCGAGGGGGCTGTATATAGCAGCATAGGTGGATGATGCATAGTATATACTGCACGATAAGAGCTGGAACTGCTGCTAGAATGTAAATACGTTTGAGGCACTTGATGCTAAATGATCTGTTACACGAGGGCTCGTTGAATTTACCTCAAAAGCCCTCACTGATCTCGCATAGAGAAATCTTAATTATTAATCTTTACTAACTGAAATACAATACCCTCCCTCGTGCCACTCACTATAGACAGTGCCAATAGTAAGTTTCAAAATTTACATCATCGTCTTTCTCCAATGCTTCCTTCTGGGCTGCGGGAAGTTCTAATGGTGACAGACCATCGCGCTGTAGATAAATCGGTGAAGAAACGGGGAGCTTTTGAAATACTCGAAGACGTGGTCTAATACTGACCTCATTCAACTTACTGTCGCGTCAGTGACCCGAATTTGAACTAGACATTAGTAGTGAGATGACCGGCTCATCGTGATGGCGGGATGTACAAGAGGCTTGCCATCACGGCTGGAACTGCTGCTGCTCTTCTTGTTCACTGGTCTTTCTGGGTTGATTGAGAGACTTGACTTCTAAGAACCCAATGGCGTATTTCCCTTATCAAGTACCTGTATTCTGTCTTTCACCATTCTCTTCCTAATCCCTCGCCCTCGTCGCATATAAATAATGGAATTATCATCGATATAGGTGTGATGAAGTATTTTTGTTGGGGTTGACGGCTGAGCAGAGTGCCTTTCGCGATTGATGCGGGCTCGACGGTGCACTGACTTCTCGGGGCCATACGACAAGAACATGCTGAGTCTATGGTGACGCAAAGAGGGCGAGGCGAGCGCTTGAAATGGTGTCGCTATTGCTAAGGAGGTCGTTCCGCGATGGGAATGTGTTCGGTGCTCGCCCGCGAGAGAATTCCTAGTCCCGGAGGCTTGCGACGGGGGGGATAGATAAGCCGTCGTTTGGTATACGGAGTTGGCATTGTCAAGGAGTAGGTATCATGGTGAAGGGTTGGAAGTGGTGACGGCTCGTCATATTGTCGGCGTTTGAGTTGATGCTACGGAATCGAGTCGCGGGAGTTCGAGATGTCATTTGACGTTGTAATAGAGTTGGCAGGTCAATAACAGCCTCTACCTATGTAGGTACTAGATAGACAGGTCTGGTATAGGTGGTGGCGTAGGTGGTATAGTTGCGCTACTGTGAGTTTTCCAGGGCTTGGCCGCCTGTAGAAAAAGAGCGGGCCGCGCTATATATAGTGTGGTACCTTTGTTTCCACCGTTAATTGTCCCCATTTCCTACAATAGCGGCTTTACTTGTCCTCAATGGTGAATCTACAGTAGCAAGAAAAATAGGCAGTCATGATTTAAATGAGGACCACCTATCTCTGCGAAGGATGAAAAGGAAGGTAACCATGCAGAAAGCTTCTAGGTTTCAAAAGGGGCTCACATGGTAGACTACATAAGGTTAGGTACATTTAATATATCATCTTTAAGTCCGTTAATAGTAACTAATTATTCGTAATGACTTGGCATAGATTCAGTTCATAGTCTTATAGTCTGGTACCTACTGTCTTGTCTTATTTACAACCGTGTACACCCCATCAACTTTAGCCATTTTAGGCTTTAAAACAGCATCAATGAGTAGAGTCACGTGAAAGTCACGTGTACCACCTCCACCTTCACTTTCCCTCCCATTCACCTTCCTTCGTTTCCATTGATTCAACTTTCCACGTCTCATGCACCTGTCGAATATTCCAACCTCGCATTGACATCAATCCCGCCTTAGTCTTTTTATGAGAAAGATCAGGGTGGTGGCTGACTTTGGCCGCTGTGCTGACTCGCCCCAAGTACACTGCAATCCACCGGTCTTGAGTCTTGACCAATGAGTCTGTGGCCACAATACGTCAATTGGACTCGTTGTTGACTCCTACGATTCCAAGATGGAGGATAAAAAGGAAGGTCCGTCAGTCGTGGCGGATGGTGCTCCCCCTGCGGTCGAGCTACCTACTCCGTCTATGTCTGCGACGAGTCTAGCGACGAGTCTCGCACCGAGCTCAACAGGTTCCGCTGGACAACGGCCTTATGTACCTCAGTTCTCGGCTGCCACACAAATGATCCTATCGCGCATCAACAGCAAGCCCGGAAGTTTGTCGGCAGCTCTTTCATCGGCATCGTCTGTGGCAAGGGGCATCGAGAAGTCAACCTTCGAGGATGCTAAAAGACGTCTCGTTATGAATATGAATACTTCATTGACGATGCCTATGCCAACTCCGAAACCAGCACCGTCTAGACCCATAGGTAGCTCATTTCAGCTCAAAACGCCGGCACCCGTGCCTACTATGGGAGCAGCGAAGGCTGTCGTCGCAAAGCCAGCGGCTGCGAAATCGCTTCCACCAAAACAGAAAGGAAAGGCAGCACGGGGTACGAAGCGCAAGCGAGGCAAGGACAACTTAGAAACATCGTCAAGCCTAACGGAGCTGTCCGACACTGACATCGACGCCGCGGCAAAAGCGCAGAAGGCAGCCACTATGACAAAGTCAGGCCGCCAGGTTCAAAAGCCGGCACAGTTCAACCCGGTGGATTCAGCGGGCTCCCAGAAGCGAAAGCACTATGGGAAGCGTACTGCAGAACAGGCTCTTTGCAAGGTGTGCACGAGGGGACTCAGCCCGAGTATGAACCAGATCGTCTTTTGCGACGGCTGCAACTTCTGCTGGCACCAGATGTGCCACGATCCATACATTGAAGACGAATTCGTTAGTGACGAAACTCGTTCGTGGTTCTGTGGCCGCTGCCTGGCAAAGCGCGAGAAGGCTTTGGCGAAGAAGAAGACGCTCGTGGAGTATAAGGGCGTCAGCTGGTCGTCGAAGAGCATGGATCAGGTCAGTTTGACCCCCGCATTACCACCGTTATGGCGTTGCATGGTACTAACCATTACATAGCGACGGAAATATCTCACCGATGTTCCCCATGCTCAATTGGTCAACATCATAATGTACAGCACGGAGCTGCATCCAGATCTCCCCATCTTCCCCGTCCAGGAGCCGGGGACGTCTACCAAACGGGGTACACAAGGAGTCTCTGCGGGGTCGACGGCAGCCGGCGCCCTCCCCCGGGCGGATGCACGGCCTAACGGTCCGGCGGGTTTTAATAGCACGGTCTCAACGCCAGACACGAAAGCCTCGGACACGAAGTCAAGCGCGAAGAGGAAAGGCTCTGCCGAGGTTCAGGGCCAGGCAGAGCGTGAATCATCGGTCGAATCAATCCCACCCGCCTGGCCAAAGGTTGGACAAGGCGTCCTTGCCGGTCTGGATATGAACGAGGATGATCTGCGAGATAAGGATGATTACGAGGCTTTCAGCATCACTACGTACGACAGTAAAGGCCGGAAGGTGATGGAGAATGGGATGGCTGTATGAAACGGTTGAAATGAGTTCTATTTCAGTATGCAGTATTTGTACCACTTGCGCTCGGTAGGACATGTCTGTTTCATAGGTAATTGTGTTGCTCGGCGTTCAAAGTGCGCGCGACATCTTCGTCCACTGACTGTCGGTTGTGTTTCATGGCCAGCCAGGGGCGTTTAGGGGTTCAAAGGAGTACAAAGGGGGTTTGTTGATACCTGTCATGTACGAGTCACCTTCGCAAAAATACCCAAAGTAGCTACATACTGTTTTCATAAATGATAGGACGACGCGAACCTGTTAATGTTCTGAATGTGTAACTTTGGTAGAGATTCTGCTAAGCGTTGATGTAATTATCGGGGTATGCAGACATGAGCATACCATGTATTGATTCGAATTAGGTACCTAAGGTACCACGGGCAGGAAGAGGTAAGGTATGTACATACCTATGTACCTACCATGATGTTCCTGCTTATATACCTTCTGAGGTTGTATGGGAAAGCGCGGACAGTGTATAAGACTACCCCTCGCAGTGGTTTCCACCTAGCAGTCAACCATCCCTAATACAACCCATATTTGCTACCAATACTATTACAAGATAGCAACTTAAGGTAAATTCATCACGGTTGCTCACCCTCGCACACCATGGATAAGGAGGATTGATGGATTCTTGCAAATTATCTCGGCCCCCAAATCTCAGCCTGATAATACCTGATATCTCGGTTGCACAATGCATAGGACCAGGCTCAATGCGCCCTCCTGCAGCTCGTCTCATTTGCGCCTGGCCATAGGCTGAGGCGTGAGGGGGTGACCGAATGTCGTGTCCACTGCGACGTCGTCGTCCCGAAGTTCATTTCGCATCTTTGTTAGTTCACGTTCATCTTCGTTAGTTCACGTTCATCTTCGTTAGTTCACGTTCATCTTCGTTAGTTCACGTTCATCTTCGTTAGTTCACGTTCATCTTCGTTAGTTCACGTTCATCTTCGTTAGTTCACGTTCATCTTTGCAATCACCTAAAGCCTTACCTTTGCTACAACCCAATCCCCACGAGATATGGAAGCCGTCGGTACCGCAAGCGCCATCATTACCTTCATCGAAGTATCCCATAAACTCCTGGTCGCCTGTTATCGACTGCGAGGGCAATGGAGAGATTACGAAAAGGATATATCCGGGCTGATATCGGAAGTCGAGAGGCTGTCCGACATATCTGAAGAGCTGCGGGAGATTGTCAACGAGGCCGACGGCCAAAAGACACTGAGCCAGCTTCCCCCGCCGCCGACCACTACGAGCAAAACCGGTGGCTCAGCCTTAACTGCCTGCCGCTCAGCGTTGGAGGCCTGTACATCTGTGTTGGAGGAGCTATCCAATGACCTTACCCCTTTAACACGGGCACGTTTCAGGGATAAGTTAAAGTGGCCATTTGAGTCCGGCAATGTGGCGAAGAAGGTCGAGTTCATCCAAACCCAGAAATCGACGCTCGAATTGGCCTTATCAACGTACCAGACAAGGTTACTTGCTACCCACTCCCGCAAGACAGACGACCGATACCTGAAAAAGAAGAGAGAGAAGTTGCTGCGATGGTTCAAAACGAGCGATCCAGAGCAAAACCACATTGTTTCGAGGGAAAGTCACGAGCCTGGTACCGGCCAATGGATATTCGAGAACGAAAGCTTTAAACGCTGGGCTAATGACGCCGGTGGCCTTCTCTGGTTGCACGGCATCCCAGGCGCAGGGAAGACCATACTGTGCTCTACTGTTATTGCTCATCTACAGGCACGATCGTCCTCGCCACCTCGCGGGAGTGGCTCTGTTCTTGACCACATTCTTTACTACTATTTCACCTTTTCGGATGACAGCAAACAAAGTCTGACAAATCTATTAAAGTTCATCATCTATCAACTTATCGCCCATAACCAGGAAATCTCCGAAGCTGCGGCTAGTCTATATGACAGCAAAAGCCAAGGGTCAAACGAGCCCTCTGTCAAAGAACTGATTGATACTTTGGCTGCTGTAGCGTCTTTGTGCACGGGAAAGGTCTACCTTCTAGTAGATGCCTTAGACGAGTGTCCCAGGAAAGAACGGAAAACATTTTATGAGAAGGCCTTGGGGCCAATTTTAGCCGCAAAGGTCAATCTCATGATTGCAAGTCGTGGAGAGCCTGACATAGAGAATGCTCTACGAAATATATCGCCCTACGAGATCTGCATTCAAAATGATGATGTTAACGCAGACGTTCGAGCACACGTCAACAGTGTCATTTCCCAAGATCCCAAGTTTCAAGTAATGCAGATTTCCATCCAAGCAGAGATATTAGATGGCATAGTGTCAGGAGCACGGGGAATGTAAGTAATGTCTCTTCTCTGCCTTCTATTTCCCAACACTGGAATGATGGTGCTGACCATGGTCTTTAGGTTTAGATGGGCTGTTTGCCAGCTTGAGGTAATAAAGGAATGCCTAACGCCTGCAATGGTCCGGGAGAGGTTGAAGACAATGCCTGTGGATCTCGATCAAACATATGATCGTATACTTCATATTATTCCAGATTTGCATCGGCCCTTTGTACAGTCAGCACTGCACTGGCTAGCATTCTCTACTCGGCCTTTGCTTCTAAAGGAACTAGCCGAGGCTGCTGTCGTTCAGCCCGGTGAGACCTTCGATCCCGATTCATCTCGGTTACTAAGCCAGAACATGATCGTCGATCTCTGTGGCGTCCTCGTCAGCTCATCCATCACCCACGATCGACTACCGGGTTGGCTCGATTCCAAATTTGAGACTGAGAGGAGGCCCTGGCCGTACAAGCAGCAGAAACATGTCGTCATAGCTCTAAGCCATTATTCCGTCAAGGAGTACCTGACCTCTAAATCGATCCAGTGCGGGGCTCTGTCAAGTTTCTACACGTCGGTAACCTTATGTAATTCATATCTCGCACAGTGCTGTCTTACATATATCTTGGGGTTCAATGGCGGTGCTTTTGCTAGGGTCTTTAACTTTGACGAATACCCTCTTCTTGAATACGCCTGTCGCCATTGGGTGACTCACTGGGAAAATGCAAGCACGGGCGACGAAGAGCCGCTCTTACGGTCGCTTGTCGAACACATGTTCCAGCTAGATGCACCTGAGGCGTACGCAAACTGGCTCAACATTTTCAACCCCGATGGTGGACGGAGGGATTTACATCAACTCACCAAGTCTGTGGACTTGTACCCCCAAACACTGTACTGGGCTACCTATTTAGGTCACATGGCTCTAGTCCGACTCTTGGTCGAAAAGGGGGCAGACGTCAACAAAGCCGAAGGTTCTCACGGGTCTGCATTCAGAGCAGCAGCCTTCCGTGGACACCTCGGCATTGTAAATTTCTTCCTCCAGAGAGGTGCAAATCTAAGTTCAGACGCACTTAGAGCCGGCAGTGTACTGCGAATTGCGGTCGTGGGGGGCAACTATGAAGTTGTTAGGTGTCTCATTGAAAGGGGTGCGGATATTGACGCCGGGGGTGGATCGTATGGAACACCCTTGATAGCAGCAATCAATAAACAACACCATGATATGGTTGATCTGCTGATATCTCGAGGTGCAAACATTCGAGCGGCATTTACTTGCTTGGGAATTTATGCAGTTCCTCTTTACCATGCTGCATCCACGGGCGATTTCTCATTGGTAAATAAGTTACTAGAGGCCGGAGCTGATGTCAACGATTCTGGTGATTCTAATCTCAGAAGTCCACTCTACGGAGCGGTAAAGTCCGAGTCTATTACTATCGTCAAGGCTCTAGTCGAGAAGGGTGCAGTTATCGATCCGGATTCCTTTTTGGAAGCTGTCAATATCGGACATGTAGGAATGGTGCAAACGTTACTGGAAGCGGATGCTGACCACAATCTATTAAACCGAATGTTGCAGGCAGCTCTTGAGGAATCGATCAGGAAACACCACACAGCAATTTTCCATGCTTTGATAGACGCGGACACTAGAAACAATAAACTGGGCGCAAAGTTCGAAAGGCTACTTGGTACAGCTCTGTCCTCTCGGGAATTCGACATGGCAAGAACTCTCATGGAACGTGGTCTTGTTGACTATGACGCTTATGCTGTGGTCGCCGCAACTCGAATTCACAAGTCAGAGCCGTATTTCTTGGAAGAACTTCTTCAGAATAACGACATCGACATCAATGCGGTGCATTCTTTCGGTGTTGGATACCGCTTTTATTCGCCCCTTCACATAGCTATTAGAAATGAGGACGAAGAAGCGATCTGGGCGATTCTTCACAGAGACCCTGATGTGAACATGATTGAAATGGCCTATGGGTGGACCCCACTTCCTCTGGCCATTGTATACGGCCTATCAGATATTGCTAAGGAGCTCATCCGGCGCGGCGCTGCTGTACGAAAGGTGCGCTGGTCTCCTCTTGAGATGGCCGTGAAACACGCCTGTGTGAGTAAAGACGGATCGCTCGATATGATCAATCGTCTTCTTGATTTAGGAGTTAAAGCAAATGTCGGCGAGGGGAGTGCGTAAGTTTGATGCCCTCTACTCGATATGTTGAACTTTCTGATTTCTTTATGCGAAGTCTATGGTGGCCACTTGAGATGGGGCAATACTCCATCATAGAGCATCTAGTTAGTAAAGGAATGGACCTCAACCAACCTATGCAAGAGCCTCATTTACTAAACAATGTGAGAACCTTCACCGTTATTTTCATCCCATTCCAGAGCGCTTTAGGAGAAGCTGCCACCCAACACAGGCGCTATTCTCACGATTGACTTCTGATCGCTTCTTAAGCCCCTCTCATGTTCGTGTCTAAGGGTAATTACTAATGTCTAACTTCTGTAGTGGGTTTATCATACTATGAGACCTGTTCAACAAGCAACAACAATGATGGGCAAGCCTCTAACGCCTATACTATATGCAGCGATGAAAGGAGACTTGAAAATGGTTAAGTTTCTACTCAATCTTGGAGCTGACCTTAACGGGCCTTCCGGAAATGAAGGACCAACGCTGGTAGACGGTCTAAGATCCAACAACAAGATAATCGTCGAATTTCTCTTAGATAATGGTGCTATTCTAGAACAGGAGGACGGGTCTAGTGCTCTCCACCTTGCTATTACAAGAGGCTTCCAAGATTTAGTTCCTAAACTCTTGAATCATGGCGCAGATGTTAATGCTAACGAGAAGGGAGAAAGCCCCCTTGCCGCCGCATTTAGAGCTAAAGACGACATCCTAATTGCAATGCTCAGGAATTTCGGCGCGCAGTTTTCGTTGAGCGACGACAAGATACTGACTGAGAGTATTGAGCATGGGACGATTGAAGATATGAAAAAGCTATTTCATTTCGGACTTTCTCCCGATGTTTCTTCAGATGTTTCCGAATACAGGAAGTGCGGCATATGGGTAAGCTATCTCTAGCGTTTAACATCTTGCGTTTTGGGGTGACTTGGTTCTTTAACGTATTACCACATCTGATTGCTCACCGCTAACTACCTAATTAGATGGCTATTTCTAAGGGGAACCACGAAGCCCTTGAACTTTTAATAGAGAAGGGGGTAAATATCTCCGGGGACAGGCACCAGAGGATACTAAACGACGTCTGCGGGAGCGGAGATATTAAGGTGGCTAAGGTCCTACTTGATAATAGTGATGACCTTGAGCCTTCCAGTGCTCTCGTACAGGCCGTTGGAGTGGTAAACAACTACAAGATCGTCAAGATGCTTCTCGAGAGGGGAGCGACCGTTAACGGTACTTGCTTCGAGAATGCGATTGACGCAGGCATGGAGATGATAACCCGCCTCCTTGATATACCCATAACAGCATCACAGAGAAGCGAGTATCTGGGAAGGGCCCTTCAATCTGCGGCATTCAGAGGGCATCTTTCTATATGCAACTGGCTGATAGACAATTGCGGAGCAGATGTTAACTACCGTGGTCCTCCCTACGGAACGACACTCCAAGCGTTGTTGCGACACTGGGAAGGAAACTCAGGCAATGAGATAATTATAATCGAGATGCTACTATCCCGAGGGGCTAACATCAATCCTGCTCCAGTGGACATAGAGCCCGAAGGTGGCGATTCGATTGGACAAGAGAAAACTGCAATCACTCTTGCTCCACCCATATCTCAAGCGTTGGAGCGTCCCTATTTCGAAACGATGAAAGCTCTTGTGCGTATATTATTAGCATACGGCGCCAACATCAACCTTATCGGAGGCCAGTATCATGCGGCTTTACAGACAGCGGCATATTTTTGCCCTTCCATGCTGAAGGATGTTTTGGATGCGGGTGCGGATGTTAATGCGGCCGGTGGTGAACTTGGCACCGCTCTACACGCTATTGCAATGCAACACGATGCTGACGCCGTAAAACTGTTACTCTCTCGCGGTGCCGATGTGCGCATAATATCTGGCAAGTAGGTGAATTCTTTTTTCTGTCTAAATAATAATCTCGGCATATGGATTTTGATACATTGTCACAGATACGGATCCGTCTTGCATTCTGCAGCACATGGGCAGCCGTTGCTGGAGCCTTGCCCGAGAGCTGTCACAAAAACCATGGACCTATTATTGGAAGCTGGCGCAGACGTAAATACTCAATGTGGAATGTGAGTAACTTAGAATACTGGCCTCGATAATGTCACTTCAGAACATCCTTATACTAACTCGGTATCCTAGATGTAAGTAGATTCGCAAGACTGACCGTCTTGTTTGTGATTACACACCGATGGGAATTTAATTTCTAACTCGAGCCTAGACGGTTCTGCTGTCCAAGCAGCGGCGGTGGGTAGAAACTTGGAGGCGCTCAAATGGCTCGTGGCAAACGGCGCGGACATAAGAGTTCGGGGAGGGAAATGGGGCAACGTCTACCGTGCGGCGTGCAGCAGCATCAGGCAAGGGCATATCATCAGCTGGCTTGAATTTCACTACGGCCGAGACGGTTGGGAAGACGATACGAAGGACTAAGCTGATGTCGTTGTCGGCGTTTGATATTATCATACGACAATCAATGGATCTCCATATTATCCTATACAAACGCGAGCAGAGCCGTAGTCTAGTATCAGGCGACAAAAACGGCGGTG
The DNA here is from genome assembly GCA_902806585.1 of Xylaria hypoxylon. Taxonomy (NCBI): domain Eukaryota; kingdom Fungi; phylum Ascomycota; class Sordariomycetes; order Xylariales; family Xylariaceae; genus Xylaria; species Xylaria hypoxylon. The sequence continues at coordinate 2,368,618 of CADCXB010000010.1, forward strand.
ACTGGATTTGCTAAGATAGCGTTGCAGCTCGCTAGATTTACGACTCGGAAAAAATGTGACTAGTAGGAGGTTTCATGGTTGATCTCGTGTCGGGTGATCGCCACGATGCAGATGCTACGCTGAGAACCGTCTAGGCCGCCCGGGTTTTATCAGACTCACACCGACTCCCAATGTATCAATAATTACCGCAATGCGATGGGATTCTACGAGGCGCTGACGTCAGGAAAACCCGTATCCAAGCATGAAAACAGCGGGCCTGAATCAATGCGAACTAACCTCTGTAGTCCTAATACCTGGCTGCTGACTTACTTACTTAACCGATTGCGGGTCTGACTTGGGTAGGCGATTTGCGAAAGGATCCATCTCGAGTCTTAAGAATCTCGGGATCGGATTTGGAAGATCTGCAGTTCGTGAACGGGGACCGACCGGGTTCTGGTCCGGGTATACTATAAACATTTGGAGATTATCTTTTTTTAGACTACCTGGTAGTTGTTCGGGATTAGTTAACTAGGAGGATTCGTGTTATACCTACCTTGGTAAGTAATGACTTGCTAGGTTTACTCGATTGACTACTTATTTAATCAACTGTGGTTTCAACTCTGCGAGTTACGAGCCTACTCACTTTTAGTGCAAGACATATACCTACTCACACGAATATCCCAGTCGTGCGAACACAGAGCAGAAGCCTCGAAGCTTCATATTGATTTCCCTCAGCACCCTAATATCAACCCCAATACCTCAGCAACCCACCTTTCTACACTACAATACTTATCTACAATGCGCACACCAACGCTCCTGGCCCTCGTGCTAGCAATCCTGCCAGCCGCCCTAGGGCAGTTCCCATCGTGCGACCCAAGCTGCAAGTCGTGCGGGCTGTACTGTAACTCGGGATGTGCGGCGCCGCTTGACCTGACCGAGTGCAGCCGGTGTCTGTATTGCCGACGGGAGTCGTCGTCTTGTGGCTTCGTGGATATTGGGGGTTCGTGGTCCGAGAACCCGCCTGACCCGGCATACTGCGCTGCGTGCTCGGATAGCTGCTATTGCCGTATTGACGCTAAGTGCTATGATAACACTACTGTTACTGCTACTCCTTCGCCGTCTGCTTCGGTGGCGGGGAGGTTGTGATAGTGGGTTTGGTGGGAAGAGATAGGAAGCTAGGAATGGAGGGATGAGACGAATGGGATGTTGGAAAAATGAGATGAAATGAGAGATCGAGATCTATGAACTACCATCTTGGCGTGTGAGGTTATTCGCTTGCTAGTCTTATTGGGGTATAAATAAAAGCTGGGCAAATCTCTTGTTTCAATGACTCTACAGTACCACACCGCCTACAGATACATGATATATGGAAGCAAATCTATTTAATTGAATGGGATTGCTGTCGTTGCGTGCTCGTTGGCACACCATAATTAAGATTGTTGACTGGAGCACACAAAGACAACCATGTTGATCTATCACTTAATTCGTTATTCTTATGTTATCATACTTCTGGTATCTTAATTAATACCTAGAGTAGCTTCGGGGCAACACACCAGGTCCTATAGCCTATATGGGTCAATGGGGTTATGATTTATCCGCCATGGTTCGAGCGAGGTTAGGTATAAAACAAACGTATCATTGACCCAAAGCATTAACCGCACTCTGATTGATGTTCTTGTTTACAAGAATTCACTGGTTACTTGAAGTTGGCTGTCGCTCCCGGGGCTGTTAGATAACCGCCAGTCTAACTTATTCCGGCCTTTGTGTGTGTGCTGTAGTCACTGGAACCCCTGCACTCGGCCTGCTGGATACATAGCCTATCCTAAAACTTCAGAAGCACACAGCGCGACCGGTTGGCGCAATGGTAGTACGTTTATCCACCCGCTCTTTCGAGCCCTTCACCTACCTTCAGCCATACTAACTCTCATCTTTCCAGGCGTATAGACCTCCTACTTTCCACCATTCATTGGTGTGTAGAGGTCAGTCTAGGGTTGCGGGTTCGAGTCCCGTGCTGGTCGTCCTTTTTTGATGATTCATCTCTGCATCATTGTCTCCTTTCACATCTCTATTTGTTGTTGTCATTAAGGAGTAAACTCTTTAGACTTGGTCACCTAGGTGATTCTTCATTTGTCTTTTCTAAGGTAATCAATTATATTCTTTACTAAGCTGGTGTGACTAGTCTAATGAACTGTAATCCTTGTAGCAACTTTAAATGTGAATTACTGACTGCTGTTGCAATTTTTAAGTGGTGGTAACAAGACCAGTGTGTTATTATTTCTGTAAGGCTATAAATTCGGTTTGCCTTGAAATTATCAATCGTAATTGAGCTTGATGCTGTCTACTTGGATGTCAGCATACCTATTTGGTTATTTGGGAGCTTCTACATGTAGATCTCGTAGGTATCATTGAGGTAAGGTAGTAAGATGTTGGGCATGAGGTGGGCTGTAAGGTGGGGTTAAGAGTGTGGGGCTTTTGTTACTTTATAGGTACAGCAGGTACTTCACATGGTAGGTAGGACCTACAGGCGCAAACGCGCTAACCAAAGCTTCCTGTCGCATCCATCCAGTACCTAATCGCCATCAACATATTGCTACATACCTACATGCCTCTTTCCTCTAACCCTCACCAAAGAACTCACATCGCATCCCATCTACCTCCTCAATCTTGACCCATCTCACATCCTATCGAAGACTCTCATATACAAGACACTATTATCTCAACATTGCCCACTTTCATTGCGCAATTCTAAATCATCTATCCATCCACCCACTCCATCCATCCATCTTTAGGGTTTAGAACTGGAATATGTCTATTGCCATATAGCATCTAAAGTGATACAACAGCTCAATGGCTACAAGCGACGACCTGCCCAAGAGGCAGATGACGCCTGTCGCGGCCCCTGCATTTCCAATGTCTGCCATACCCCAAAAGAGAGTTCTAGAAGATGACCATGCGCCGCCCATCTCCTCGCCTCTCAACCCAAACCCAAATCCGAACTCGAATCCGGCTTCCAATACAAATTCAAACTCACAGTCCCACGACGACTTGGCCACCATGGCCCGTGAAAAGCCCGCGAGGGCCAAGAAGGAGTCGCTGAAGAAGCGAGAGTCCAAGGCTGGCGCTGGTACCAGTACCGCCGGTGGTGGTGCTAGCACTGATAGCTCGAGAGCGACACCCGATCCTAAAACGAAGGACCCGGTCCCCAGCGAGTCTTCACCTTTGCGATACAAGCTGGCCCCTCCCAAACCCTCCGACTTCGATCCTTCACGAGGTCCTGTATTCACCCATCATCACGAAGTTCCCGCTCCCGACGGCTCTCTTCTCCAGTTCTTTGAGACCTCGGAACAGTGAGTTGCTTCCTCCCGTACCAATGTCGTACTAAAGCCAAATCTAGACAATGTCCCGCTAACCTACATCTCAAGCGTGTATAATAAAAAGAGCTATCACTACTTACACTGCATCGCCGATCCCGCCTTCCCCTCCTCTTTCTACTATCGTCAGACCGAACCTGAACCCTACGGCCCTCACATTAGTTTCGAAGATGCCTCTACACACATGTACCACGACCAGTCGGGACGCCATATAACTACAGACAAGGGATTTCGGATGGCGAGGGCGAATGTGGCCGTACGCGAGGGAACTTGGTATTGGGAATGCAAGATTAGTAGGGGATTTTGAAAGCCGGCGGTGGAGCGAAGAACGCGAGTGGTAGCAAGGATGGAGCTTATCAACCCGAGTCACACGGCCATGTGCGCATAGGTTTCGCCAGACGAGAAGCGTCGCTAGATGCCCCCGTCGGCTTTGACGCGTACAGCTACGGCTTGAGAGATGTCGCTGGTCAGAAGGTGCACATGTCCCGACCTAAAGATTTCTTCCCTGCCGGCGAGGATATGAGAGAAGGCGATGTCATAGGACTCGAGATTCGACTGCCATCCGAGCATCTACACAGGAAAATCGCCCAAGGACAGTACAACCCCGCCGTTGACCTAATTGAGGAGGAAGAGCCGATTATCGAGGCAGCTAACATCATCCGAGATCGGATACCAATCCGATTCAAGGCTCATATTTACTTTGAAAAGATAGATTATCACACAACTAAAGAACTGGAGGACTTGGTGAACCCATCGCCAGTGGGGGCATCCGGTCAATCGGGTAATAGACAGGGTGACAAGCCGAATCCGAACCATGGCGTCCCCGCTCTACGGACTTTGCCGAATTCCTACATCAAGGTATATAAGAACGGAGTACTGATGGGCACCCCTTTTACCGACCTCCTTGCTTTCCTCCCGCCAGCTTCGAAACCCCAGGTACAAGTCGGCGCTCGAGAGGGCAAAGACGACGGTATGCTCGGATACTACCCCGCCATCAGCGTGTTCCGGGGCGGTGCGGCCGAGACCAACTTCGGGCCCGACTTCTGGTACCCACCTCCCGGATACGCCCAACCACAGAGCGATGTAGAGATGGTGGATGTGGACGAGGACACGGTGCGCGTGGGCGCGCCGCAGCAGAAAAGCCTGGAGAAGACGCGGGCCATCGCCGATCGTTACGATGAGCAGATCGTCGAGGATGTCGTCGCCGATATCGTCGACGAGGTCGACTTTTGGATGCAGGATGGCGCGCGTGTACTCGATCGCACAGGTGGACGTGATGAAAAGGCCGAGCCGGTTGGCATTGCGCCCGCGAGTGAAGAGATCAAGGAATTGGTCCAAGATGATTAGAGCTCAGAATCTCTCTTTTCAACGCCTTCTTCGCCCTCTTCCTCCTCCTCCTCCTCCTCCTGATGCCACGAGTTCATAAGACCATACATACAGGGAGAAAAGTGGGAGTGAGCGCGGGTGTATTCAGATCACGCCCACTTCTTACTATATAGTAATGTGTCTGTCTTGTCGAGATTTCGGCGATATTGTCGAACAGGCACTTGACACACAGCACGCAGGATCTTCCGTCTCGTCATCTATTATACCTGGAAACTGTATACCCGCTCGATTCGGGGCAATGAAGAAAGGTAGAAGGTCGCGTATCAATATCATCGACATACGACATTGATTCGGAAGGATAAGGCGTACCGAGGCTATATTCACAGAGGGCGGCGAGTAACCTTGCGATCGGTCATTCGGCTTGTTCTTTGAGTACTACCTACCAACCCTACGTAGGTAACAATACCCTTCATCTAGTTATATGAATTGATGGGCAGCCTCTGGATTAACCTGCAGTACTTTATCATGTCTTCATACTTGCAAGTGAATTCACACTGATTGATGATCTTGCTTCATAGTATGGCGATCTATATTATATTTTGCATGATTTATCAGTATCGATTTGTCTACTTTTTGAAGCTACATATGATACCTTCTCGTCCTCTCCGTCCATCCTGTATCATCTTGAAAAGAACGGCTAAATTACTAGTAGTATCTCTTTTTATAGAATACCAGATTATAAACCCTGTTTGGACAGTAACACCCCGAGAAAGGAAAGAAAAAGAGAGGAATTAAAAGAAATAATATAATTCCGGGTATCATTTCATGGTCATGATCATATCGCCGTATCGTGAAATCAATCCATCCATCCTATAGAACCAGGACGAGTGAGACGTGGCTTCGTCCCACCATAATCCATCCGACAACCCTAACGCCTACCCATGCACTTACGCCGTCGCATTTGCATTCGTATTCACCTCTTGGCGGACCGCGTCCGTCCTAGGAGCAGTCGCCAACATGGGATCATCCGGCAACTCCTCAACGCGAGGTCGTCCCTCAATCTCATCGTCGGCATTCCCTTCCTTCGCCGCAGCGTCAGAAGCTTCGCGCTCGAGCCTGACCTCGCGGCCGCGCTTATGGCAATACCAGAGCATAGTAAGTAGGAGGAAGACAGCGAGACTCCAGAGGACGTTGGTGCCGATGAAAGCAGGGAAACGGGTCTTGAGGGCGTTGACGATGCCCTTGAGCAAGCCGGCCAGAGCGCCGGGTTTCGTGACGAGGTCCTTCAGGCTGGAGGGCGTCAGGAATTTGCTGGCGGCGCCTTTCAGCCCGCCTTCTTTGGGATCCAAACCCTGCGCCTCGGCCGCCATGGCCAGGATCTCAGGCGCTAGGCTCGAGGTGAGTTTTTCCGGGAGCTGCGCCACGAGCTTCTTCATCCCCGAGGGCAGCTTCTCGAACGTGCGCGCCAGAACGCCGTCGCGGTCGTCTAGGAGGGACACGAGGTCCCCGTATGCCGTCGGGACGCCGTTGACGAGGTCCTTGAGGACTTGTGTGAATTTGTGCGCCATCTCTGCGCCCTCCGAGGAGAGCGAGAAGGCTCGGTTGTTCTTTGCGGATAGGTCCAGGTCGTCGAGGACTCGGGCTAGATCCTTTTGCTCCGCTGCTGCTTCTGGGTTCGGTACTGCGAGGTGGTCTGGTTCGAGGCCCGAGGATGCGACGGGCTTGCGGCGGAGGGAGAAGGTGAAGCGCTTCAGTTTGTTGTTTGTGGATGGTTCCTTTTCTTTCCCTTTTGATGTTGATTTGGACTTGGATTGACCGTCTTTGTCTGCGCGCTTGCTTGACACGCTGGACGTGTCGCTGTCGATGTCGATGACGGGCGTCTTAACGCGCGGGGGCAGAGGTGGCGCTGTCTCATCGTCGTTTCCCGCGTGGATGATGCTCATGTCGGCGGATGTGAGGCGCTCGAGGAACTTCTCGTCGTCGGGGTCTAGGACCGGCGTGCCCTCGGCCGGGTCATGCTTGGCGGGTTGTGAAATGATCTGCGGTGCCGCTGCTGTTTTATCCATAGTAGTTTCTGACGCGGATTGGTTTCCCTCCTCCTTTTGCTTTTCAGCAGCCTTCTGGTCCCGGTGCTTCTTCACCTTCCTGTATGTGAAGTATTCCAGCATCTTAGCGTTGTGGTGGATTTAGGAAGGACTGGATTACGAGTGTTGTGACAATGGTTCTAAGTTGGGGAGAAGCGCGGAATTGGTGATTGCAATGAAAGAGAGAAGAGATGAATTGATAGTACAAAGCTTGCTTTTTGATTGTGAATGCGATGCTTATCGCCAAGTAATGAATGAGTACGGATCATCATTCAGTGCCTGCGTAGGAGCTCTTGGGGGGGTAACCTACGTCAGCGTTACACCGCCACGATTGCACCGCCACACAGAGGTACTAAGACTGAGTGTGGCGAAAGCTTCAGGGAATGTTTCTATTCAAGGCCCCCTTTATTGCCATATTTATTGGGAATTATGTTGAAAAAAGGCAAGAAAATGATTACGGAAGAGAAATTCGGGAGAAATAGATTTAATGCCACATAGGTATTTCATTTATCGGGTATCAACAATGTACAATAGCACAATTAGAAAGCCAGCGTCTTGTGCATCCGTAGAACTAGCATCGAGCATATCCATCCATCTATCCATCCCTTGCTCAGACTCTTCAGTGTCTAGCAGGAAATTCAAAGCCGTAAAGCCGTACAGCCGCAGTAGGTATCTCGAAAAATCTCAGGCTATCCGTTCATCTTCTTCAATGACATGAAGGCCCATTCATTTCATTTCCCCTCCTCCTTTTTTTGATCCCAGGTGTCTTCTCGTATGCGCGTTCATTCCTCATCACCCTCACCTTCATCTTCATTTTCCTGTTCCTCCTCGTCCTGATGCATAATCTCCTCGACCATATTACTATGCCGCGCTGCTTTTCCGCTCCGTCTCCTACCGCGTTGATACGCTTCCGTCTCGGTGACGGCTCTCTCGCCCACAAAATGTTTCCCTGTCCATTCCTTGCTGCACTTGGGGCAGTCTCGCTGCCTCCTCGTCCTAAAGAAAGCGTCGGCGCAATTATCGTGTAATCGAATAAGACAATCCCGTTCTGTGCACCGCTGTCCAATCGTGACGACGTCCTTACAAGCCTCACAGAACTTGACGCGCTGCCACTCGCCCTCCTCGGCATCGGGGTCGTTATACGATTCGAGCAGCCATGAGCGCAGCTCTAGTAGCGCCCGCGCGCTGAGGCAGTAGAATCCGTCGCGGCTGCGCTCGAACCAGCCTTCGTCAACCATGCTGCGCATCATCGTCTCCACCTCGCTGGACTTGAGACCCTTGGGTGCTTGCTGTGCCTGCGTCTCCCCGTTCTCCACGCCCTCGTCTTCGTTCTCCGGCCGCGACGGCACCCGGAGCTTGTTAGCTTGCATCTCGTCGAGACATAGCGCCTCCATGCGCGGCGTGTTGTACTTCTCGAACATGGCGTCGATGACCCGCTTGACAAAGGCGATCTCGTCGGCCGAGTGCAGGGTGGCCAGCTGGGTCATCGGGTCCGACGTGGTGTTCACAATGGCGTAGACTCGCTCCTTGCGGGTCTGGTGCATGGTGCTCCGGATCTCCAGATCGAAAGGGGAAACGGCGGCCGAAGCTGCCGAGACATATGAGTCGAAGTCCTTCTGGGTGATCTGATTGGCCTCTATATCCTCGTTTTCTTGGGCTGTGAAAATGGCAGCCAGTATAGGCTGTGATTCTTCGAACGTCATTGTTCCCCGGGCGAGGAAGGCTTGGAGAAATGCCCGGTTCCCATCGTTGTATTGGCCGGGCAGCTCATCTTGATCCTCGTCCATGATGCAACAAGTGAAGTCGGTATGCTGATCGTTCAGAACTCCAAATACAACACTAGCCTTTTTAGTGGAATAAGGCAACTTAAAAAGTGCTGGCACCTGGACTCTTCGGTTGATGTGAATTGTTGTCTGATGCTAAGGCTGATGACGGAGTTAGTCAGTGGATTGTGAATTTGCTGGGGATGTTATTTTAGGACGCGCTCTCGGTTTGAAACGCGTTAATGAGTGCCAAAGAAGCTTGCTCAGTGGGGTACCCTAACCAATTGCTGCCACCTGCAGCCGAGGCCGAATATAGCGCGGATAGCGAACCCTCTACAGCGCGGATAGCGTTGCCCTTTTGAAAGGTACACCAAAAAAATAAGGGTCACACTTAGAAAAGCCTTGTAGCTATAATATCCAAAAGGCAACAGCATGTCCAATTCTAACATGCTATCTAAAAGGCTAACTAATCACTTCCGAAAGTCTTGCTATTATGCTAACGTAAACCCGTAAACCCTCCCGGGGCGCTAAGGTAGCTTAGGTAGTAATAAAGTTAATACGGTAATTATACTTTTTTTTACCTCCCCGGCATATAAAAATATTGGAATGATCCGGGAACCTGGTGTGATTTGCTGGTTTGCCAAGCGGTGAAAACACTTGTTCCGATCATCTACACACGCCCAATATGCCCAGTATGCCCAGTACTACACGCCCCGTTATCAGCTCTGATGAGCTAAGCGACGAAGCAACGACGATCACGACTATCACGACTATCACGACCTTTTCCAACACCATGTCTTTCATACGTCACGTCATGTGCCTGGCGGCGAGTCTACCCATCGCCTTCCTTAGCAAGTCGCCGGTCTTCAAGGCGATTGCTCTTCTATGCGCCATGACTACCTTCTACTCTTTCCCTATGACGCCAAAAACGGCTCAAGTCATTTGCACGCTCAGCTTTGTGCTAAGTACTACGTTATACTACATAAATGGAGGTATTCCCCAAAATCAGGAAGACAACGAAATATTCGGTGAGTCTCTCTCTCTCTGTCTCTCTCTCTCTGTCTCTCTCTCTCTGTCTCTCTCTCTGTCTCTCTCTCTCTGTCTCTCTCTCTCTGTCTCTCTCTCTCTGTCTCTCTCTCTCTGTCTCTCTCTCTCTGTCTCTCTCTCTCTACCTAAGTTGTTCTGCTAGATTCTAATCATCGATAGCTCTACTCTTTATTCTTTCCTTCAGCAGCCAGAAATTGACTTCCGAGGAGAGCATGCAGACGCAACGTCCGAAGGATATTTTCCTTCGTTGCGTAGAGAACAGTCTACTTTCACTAGTAAATTACTTCTATACAATTATCGTCACTGGCAACTCTCTCACATCGGGGCTTAAGCCAGGAGCATGCTTTTTCGTCTTTCTTTGGCCTTGGGTAGTTACGCCTTCTATAGCTCTTTATCAATCGTGGTGGAGATAGAGAGACGACGCAAGCGTGTGATGATAGTTGTATGACAGAAGATGGAGATGGAGATGGAGGAAAGAACGATGTTTTCAATTACATCACTGGACCCCACCTGGCCTATTAATTATGCTTCCCTTACCGGAAGCACTCGGGGAGACGAACATCCTCTCAGTCTACTATCAACAGGCCACGGCCCAATCGTCTCGAATACCTCCGACTTCGTTATTACAAAGCACCAATGACCCCACCTGGCCTATTATGGTCCCTGCATCGGAAGCACTCAAGTCGAGAAACAATTTGCCGGCGTGGTATTATGATGAGGCGTTGAGTTGGCCGCCAACTAAGATGCGAGGCCGAGGCCTATTCGTATCTGTCTACAACGTGTGGGAGGTATCACCGCGTTCTGGCATGGATTCTGACTTAGAGGCGTTCAGCCATCATCCAGCAGATGATAGCGTCGCCTCGAATAGCTCCGACACTGCCATTACGAAGCATCGAATTTCCCACCTGACCTATCATGGTCCGGTTCTGAGAGAAGCCTCATATCGATCACTTCGAATTTCTTTGACACTTCTGATCACGGAATGAGCCGTGGCGGTAATCGTGCTGTAAGTGCTTAACTATAATAGTATGCGGAGTCCTGCTGACACTGGGAACAAGCAAGATGTGGTAGCCCTAACGAGCGATTTCTCCATCACTGTTACCTTCCAGAGTTGACTGGCTTTCTTCGCTACTCCTGTCCATTTTCTGCGGCATTTGGAGTACACAATGATTCTTGATCCACGGTCGCAAACTTATTCCTTGCAAAGAAGCTCTGCTGTCTTCTGGTGTTTCCTGCAGTAGACACTACCACTCACTGGACATTACCCTCTGAATTTACATTCGGGTGATCTCTTCCACTTTACTACCGGAAGACATGAGCCCGTGTTGCTTCCACACCAGGTCAGATCAGCGCATTACGTACTGAAACTTCTCCCTAAGCAAATGGATTCTCTCTGCCCCTTATTTCCACTTCATCGTGGTCCCCTCTAAGCTAGATCGCACTAAGATTCCCTCGTAAGAGTATGGCACCCTTACGTAGAGCAGAAAACCCGGTTGATGTAGGGAGGGAGGAACCGGCTGACCTGATCGAGCTCGGATTCCACTATGGCGGTTACCCAAATGAGCAAACAAGGCCGCAGTAAGGGATGCCAACACGCAGTCCCAAATAGACTCTAGCTATGGCTGGTGGATAGGCAGATTCTGCCTTGGCCGCTGAAAGAGGCGCATGCACTGGCTTACTGATGTAGCTTTATCTATACTACCCTCATGGGACTTTTCAATCTCTATTTAAGGGATCCAGGAAGCGGCATCTCGCCAGACTTCACTTCTTTAATCCCAATCACCCCATATCATTTAACCCCCTCCCAAGTGCGAATCGCAATTCCTTTTACACTGATTCCTCGTTATCCCACATTGTATACTATCCTTTACTGACGCTACTATGTTTTCCCACCTTCGAGATTCTATGATCTTGATCCGCCTAGTCATCTTATCCCTGGCCATCATAGGGCTAGCTATTGCCAGCCTTAACTCAGCCAACGCGCATTTTGCCGTTATCTTGCGTAATAGAGCTAGATCCAGACTCACCGACTCTGCCAGCACCATCTTAGACAAGACTTTTGCTTCGCTTATGCAAAACACCCTCGTCGACACTGTGATCACAACCATTGCGTCTACCGCCTTTGCTATCTTCGGAGTCGCAATTGCAGCTCACAAGAGGTGGTTACAAGACCATAATGGACTTTGGATGTGCTTTCTAGGTACCCAGATCCTTTTGGCATTGGTCCTCGTCATTACAGGAGGATACCTCGCCGACCATGTCAGTGGCTTCCAGTCCTCCTTCAACAGGTTTGGAGATGGTGAAAACATCCCATATTATAACGTCATGTATTTTGGGGGTGTGGCCGAGGCAGCCTATGGTGCTTTAGTCATTGTTCTGGTGCTGCTCATGTATCTGACTACCACGGGGGAAAGGGAGACGGGATGTGCAGCAACACGCAGAGAGGGAGCAGAAGGCTCGCGCTAAGTGTATGGTTTTCAAGTATATTTATTTTTAAAAGACCCAAAAACTATTCATATACAGAGTTACGTGTTTATATTTCATATAAAGAATAAAGTGTGGTATAACGAGATAATAGTTAAGCTAATACCACTAGCTATTTAAGAGGTGTTCTTTTAGGTAATAAATTAGGTGAGTAGTAAAGTCGACTTAACTAAGCATTTTATTGGCTGAGACATTAGACTTTAGCTTTTACGACCTATAAAGGTAGTGTTTGCATATATTTGTTTTATTTTAGGGCTGTAAACAATAGAAAACAAATAATCAATTAGTCTTTAAAGCCTTACAGGCCAAGAACGTGACGGTTTTATAGGGCTGTATTTATACTAGACAAAATGAGAATAGGCCCATTGGTAGATCTGACTAAATAATGAAGCAATCATTTAAATCAGGGAAACTTGTAGATTATTACTGCATAACGGTTGTTTGGTAAACAATCGCCTGCTAAACCCTAGCCGCGAGAAAGCAAGGGGGGGCTAGTAGCGGCGTTGCTGCGCTGGCGTAGCTTGCCATTCTTACCATTTGCGCTCTTGGAAATCACCGATCTTGTTTGTCCTCTTGTACTTGCTCCCACATACTAAGCACTCCGAGCCTTGCATCCACGTTCTTGGTGTCGCTTAAGATTCCCCCGGGAGGCAAACTTGCGGCCATTACATCCATGATCTCAATGGTGCTTGTTCTGGGCCATGTGGTGTCTGACAAGTATATACCGCCAGCGGGTCAGGAATGTGAGGATGCACTACAAGATCTCGGGGATCATATTAGTTCACATAATGGCTACCCTTAGGAGGGTTCGCGATTAGTTCATGATCGCAAGCGCAAGTGCAAGGGGGACCCTCAGCCTGGTCAAAGTCCAAAACAGCTGAAGCATTACGCTCTACCATCTTAAGTCCAACAACACCGGCATGAATGCAGCGCAACAGTGCGGTTCGATTCTGCCATCTACCTAGGGAAATCTTCCCAATAACAAACGTTCTAATAGGTGAGATGCGGTAACAACAACATAAAATAGAACGTGTAAAAAGCAAAATATAAGTACAATATGTTCAGCCGTTTTTATATAAATAATTAAATAGAAATATAACCTGATGGGTGGGTGGTGGGGGCTGATTTGCACTAGGTACTTCTTAATACAGTGTATATAGTAAAGCTGGTCCTTGTAGCTGGGACGAGGGCCCACGTGGCGTATGACGAAGCTGGCGGGGCACGCTAGGTATACACTACAACGTCCTGGGGATGTACCTACATACAAATCTTCTTATACATACATCTAGTATTCATTAGCAGGTTAGTGCTAACTTACTATTCTCACATGGTATTAGGTATGGTAAGCTTATTTTATAGGCCCTGCACTAATTTATAAAATACAGAAGTAGCTGCATCATCTCTGCTATTCATGAAAGATTAACAATACACATAAAAGTCAAGATTTACGGCTGTAAAGGGGAGGGTTCTCGATAGTTACTTTCCTCATGCTGCCACCACAAACCACATACTATATAATTATAATTTCATTTGTTCATGAGGAGATAAGGGGTATCAGGGTAAGCAAATTTCAGACTTTTGAATAAAAGAGGTGAGGATTGATGAAATAATGACATAAGCTCTAAATGCACGTATACGTATACGTCAGCATGACACTATATGCAAGAACCTATCAAAAGGTTAGCACATAATTTAAAATGTGAGAAGTTCTGTGTTGCCTGCTTGATAGTGTATCGGAATATCCTCATAGGGCTCACTCCTCAAGCTGTTGGGAAGGCAGTCAACAAGTGTCAGACTTGAACTCAGGGGGAGCAAAGAGACGACTCGGCGATTACAATCACTTATGTTTCCCTGATACAAAAACCAATTTACGTGAGGCCCCCAACAAGAAACCAAACGAAGAAATTTGGAACTACCGGACTTAAGTGAACGACAATAGATGGTGATGAACTTCCCTGACATCTCCGAAAAACCTGAGGACAACGCACAATTTGTTCGTTTAGTGTGTTTATTGTTCCGTGACCTATTATCCTTTATTTTCATAACCATCCGCTCAAGCCATAAGTAGAATACAGTCAACTTCCCCCCTGATCTAAATACTTCATTCCCATTTTACAATGGCCTTGACCGGCTCTATGTTCTAAGATTATAGCGCTATCGGCAGGAAAATCCCAAAGACGCCTATATACCACCGTAACAGTTAAATATACAAAATTTCATTAGGCTTCGTTACCGTTCATTTTTCCTTGACGGGGTGGAGTAGCATAGGCGGCAATTGTTTACCCCCAACATACGCGTCCCATGTGTTCTGGGCGCCATACCCGGTAAACCAATAGCTCGCCCCTAACCAAGGACCTGGGATCCATCCCTGGTTAGTATACAGTAGAGAGGGCAGCTTACCCCCAGCTTTGTTGCTCGCTGGCCCCTTATGGATATTCGCATTCAAATCTTCCGTCCTTATCTCCTCGTGGAGCTCAATCGGATGTGGCACTGTTACGGCCTTCAGCCCGTGTAAAAGCGCAAACGTCTCCAACGTCGCCTCGCTCACGAGCCATTGCCCGCGCTTCCTCTGTGCCTCGCTGATGAGTTGCAGAAGCCGCCGTGACGAGCGCGTGATGCTGATGATTGAAAGACGCCGCGGCGTGGCTTGGTTTTCGGCGAAGCCGTGGATTCCGCTCTCGTATACCCAGTCTGTGCCTATCGGGTCGATCGTAGGCATGAAGTTGATCAGGTCGGCTTCTTCGCCGATGCCCCAGTCTACCTTGGATCGGGAGGGTGGCTGCGGTCCTTCAGGTGTGAATTCCCGGGTCGACACCGGGCCCCATACACCGGTCTCGCCGATTTCGGTGTCAACGACTCGAGTCATGTTTACGTACGAGTTATTGTGAAGCGCAGGGATGAAGAAGCGTCCGTTACGCTCCCACAGATTCCGCCGGCTTTGTGTCTGCGCGAAAGTTGTGGCTGACTGTAGCGTGTCGTGGACATGGCTTGTCATGCGCAGGTCCATCTCTAGTTGCCAGATGTATTCGTACTCTGGGAACTGGTGCGAGAATACCTGGAGAGCTTGATACATTTGATCTTGCGCCCTAGAAAATAACTCCGTTAGTCTTTCCACCCCGATGGCTTGATTGGATATGTACTGACCCATGCTCTTGTATCGCCGGGTACCATTCTCTCAGGGTTCTCTGGTTGAATAAGAGCGCCATATCGCGGAATTCGCTAGGCACGTGCTCGTGCATCATCTTATCATATACCAAGTCGTCTTCTTCCAAACGGACGTCGGCGTTTTTGATGTTGACTAGGAAGAACACTCTGTACTTGTCCTTGCGCTCGAGAGAAGCTTCGGCGATGAGGGCACGGAGCCATGCTAACCTATTCTCAGTGTACTCGTAGTCGTCCCACGTTCTCAGTACAATGGCAACTTTCCCTCTCCCTGTTTGCGATTCGCGTTCTTGTCCGTTCTCCAAATCCGGAGGCAAGCGCCATTTCTGGCGCATAACCTCTTCGTCAGGAGATAGTTCGTCTTTTCTTGAAGCACATCGGCTTTGCAACTGGCCTGGCGAATAGCAGGTTAGAATACTTGATGGTTATGAGGTCAAGGGATATAGACATACCCCACCTCACATCAGACCAATTTCGACCAGCTGATGGCCGGTATTGATCCAGCCGGGTGCTAGCTCGTAAAAATTCTTGTGGGTTACCCAACACACTTGTATCTCCAATTTGTGTTGTTTTCGTGCTATCACGGACTTCATACGGTTGTAAGCTTGGTCTCGAGATAGGAGAGTCTGGCCAGATATCGCAAGTTGCGGATTCGATTCCAGTGAGCGGGAACAGTCGAGTACTCCTCGAAATCAGTAAACATTGATATGTAAGTGAAGCAACTACTACGAAACTAATAGTTGCAGTCAATACAGTACGTCGTGTTATAGGCAGATGATGCATGACAAGACCGAGTGTGAGATACGTTTGAAGGGACCTGAGAGGGATCCAGGAGGTGTTGGCTTCTTTTCCAATTTGCCCGA
The DNA here is from genome assembly GCA_902806585.1 of Xylaria hypoxylon. Taxonomy (NCBI): domain Eukaryota; kingdom Fungi; phylum Ascomycota; class Sordariomycetes; order Xylariales; family Xylariaceae; genus Xylaria; species Xylaria hypoxylon. The sequence continues at coordinate 2,384,697 of CADCXB010000010.1, forward strand.
GCGAAACAAGACGAGCGTCGCTGTATTACCTCTTCGACTAAGCTAGCAACTAGCATGACGTAAGTGCGATAATATGAAGAAAGTGATAATAGATCGATTGCAAATGTGAAAAATGTGAAGCATGTACTCGCCTCACTTGCAATACTGTAGGTTAGTTCAAAATTCAAGAACACCAAGAAATTAAAGGAAATCATTTTAGACCACGAAGGACCAACATACATATCTATTTATCTTTCTACGCCGCAGAATAGATGTGCGGTACGCGCGTTGTCTACACTAGAAGAAATCGACAGGGCCACAATGATTAAAATAGGTTAGGTAAGGGGCTATGTCGTTGGTTCTAATTAAGGTACCTGCAGGTATGTTGCTTCTGACTTGCATGAGGGATAGGCTTGACTGTTGGTTTAATGGCCAATCAATTCTCTACATGATTACCCACTTTGGCCCAGTTGGGATCCTCCTATTTCACTCGGGGTTTATCGAGTCGTTGTCCTAGTATGATCCTAACATAATAGGCTATCACAGTATTATCTTAAGACTTTAAAAGACCACCCTGCAGTAGATTGGAGAAGCTCGTGTGGTATCATTAGCCCCCGAAAAGCGCCATTTGGGTTATATTGGGGGCCAGTTTTGGGTAGGACCGGTAACTCCCGTTATTTATACGGTCGTATTCTGAGTGGCTGAAGCAGGATGCTGTAATAAGGTGGTGATATGTGTTTTGGTATGGCTCAGTTGTTGGTTTCTATGAAATCCACTCGGGGCTGCACGTCTCCCGAGGTGCTATGCTACCTAAATTAGACCTGCCTTGTTTTGTCTTGTTTTGCCTTTCATTTCACTTTCGCGCTATTCAGTACAAAGCACACACTCCTCGTGGCGCTCGGCGTCCTCGAGTGTGTATAATCCACAACCCCCCTCGTTCTATCTATGTTCTTAATTCTTCTGTGACAGCCTCACGATGACGAACCTTCAGCCACTTACTACTACTTTTACTCCCGTCGGCCCCGATTGCTCGTCTTGGTTCATTGGATTTATAGACGACAATGCATGGCTCCAGTATGGTGTTTACATCGAGGTGGCTGTACCGGAGGTGGTGCTAGTGTCACGCTTCTTGCGTTAGACAAGTCGAACGAGATCTGCTCGCCTATGTCAGTAATAATACAGTATGCCTGGACCTATCAAGATTAATCACCGGCATACTGTTAACAAGCTTAAGTTGAAGGTTTTTGGCATAAATTAAAAGGCTCGAGATTCTTCCTCGAAGCACAACCAAAAGATACAAGGCTGAAAATATATCTAATAAACAAAGCTCATAATGCTGGATTTGATGGTGGCGAGGTAATAAGGGTCGATTATGAGAGACGTACGTGGAAGGGCTTCGTTATATATCGGCAATCCTGCTACAGATTATCAGAGGTCAATTGAGAGCAGCCAGTCGAGTGCACACAGTGGTTGTCTCAACATCGCCAATCAGAATGGTTATTAGAACTGCTTGCTCTGCAGTTTCCAAACAAATGACCAGTCTACAAGGGGGATTAGCGAATCCCTACATGTTGCTACTGGCCCTATGGCGAGCCGCATAAACAAGGATAACTCAAAGCCGTCCTGTTGGATAGTAGCGCCTTAGCGAGCCAAAACCTCGCTTCATCATCTATCACTTTCCCGTATGCAAGTACGTTCTAGCCAAATTTATCTCGCATTAGTCTAGCCTGTTTACCGGACGTTTGCTTTTCTCCCCATTACTCCACAACGCGGGAGGTGGTGAATCAAGGCAAATAGTAGAAGCAACAAGAAGTTTCTTTCCGTCCTTGTATCGACTACAGAACTCCAACAGGGTTGGTTACTAAATACAACGAGTATGGCTATTGTCTCTACGATCTAAGGTAGCGGATTATGGAATTAGACGGGAACAACGCCTTGTTATAGATTTATATGACCCATTTATGATTATGGTATCAGTGCACCATTTCTTGATTAATTAGAACCACGTCAGACTCATGTTAGTTTTATGAGCAGCTAGCATCCGCAGCAAATTTGCCATTCTAGCTGGAATTAGACCAGGGAACCGTTCAACACGTCTCTTTAGGACCTAGCGAAGATACCTGCATATATCTCCCCCAGCCTATAACCTCTTGTTTCTGCCGAGATCAGCATACGCAAAATAACAGAAGTAAGTGGGTGGTAACTGAAAGCGTCCTGATAAACTTGCTGGCAGCTGCTAATTTGGGTTTGTTACCGGGAGTGTGCACACCCAGCACGTCATTCTGTATGTTGCTGTCCATTAGGGGAAGCCGTCTGGAGGATCATCAAAGGTTGGCCTCAATAGTAAATTGAAGGGAAACTCGGCATAGTACGGGAGGTTGCACCCAATAATGCAAGGAATATGAGCGTGTGTTGCTCCTGGTCCTCTGTGGCCGGCCGCACAAACAGAGATGAACCGAATTAGGCAATTTAGCTGCCGGTTACACGTCGGTAAGCGAAGCTATTTCGAGTTTCATGCAACAAACTAATAAACACAGGTCACAAATCACATCTAGGCAGAGATGGCCTCGAGTACGCTAAGCTACCAAACAATGAGCGTTAAAGTTGTAGAATGTTGAGGCCAATACAAAAGGTTGGAGGTACATGCATACGTTACTCTGGGCTCATTCCACATGTAATTTTGCCGCCTTGCGAAAATACAAATTACAAACGGCTTCAATTGAGTATGTAGACAAGCACTACTAGCGCGACTAGATACTATAGGATGACAAATCGCAACACTTAGGATACCTGAAGTATTGTAGTATATTCAACTCCTGGAACCCAAAGCCTACAAGTTTCGCACCTTGACCCCTCTTCTCTACACAGTAGCCTACGCGTGATATTGCCCGCCACGGATATCAACATCTATTTCCGAAACTACTTCCGCCCTATCCAGCATGCATCTTTCTAGCATGACATGTTCCAAAGATAAAAGGTTTCATATCGTACAGATAAATGAGTCTTAAATGACCCTAGTGCAAATCAAAACAATAGATGCAAAGAGTAACATCCTTCAAAGCTCATAGTTGCTTGAAGAAACTCCAAGTGCTACAAAAGTAGTCTTACTCGCTAAGATTAATAATCGGGAGATAGAGGGGAGTATGGTAGTATGCAAACGAGCAAAGTGTGTTAAATTAGTAGCTCAAGGTGGAGATATATAGTTAGAAGAATCACCGTCTTAACCCATGGGTACTTACCTGAGCTACATCCCTATACTGTCTAGGATTCTTGAGCGCAGCACTGATTGATGAGCTTTGTTTTTATGCCATCTTCCTCCCTTTCCCTATTAACCAACTCTTCTCCGCTGCAACACCAATTCCGATTGATCTCATCTACCCTATTGGCACCTGTTGAAGACGCCTCGTGTCCGGGCTTAGAACTCAATTCCTATATGCCTAACGGAGACGCGCATCGCGGTAGTACCCTGGCCAAATGTAGTGAAACATCAGTTCTATCTTGTTACCTGCCGACCAACCAGAACAATGCTGCCATGGATAAGTGGGCGTTCATATCAAACAAAACGAGATAAAGTATCGCTAGGCTTACCAGCAGGCAACTCTAGTGGCTGACGGATCGGTGCAGGTCAAACGACTGATCCATTGCTAAGAACTTAAAGCCCAAATATAATATATTATTTATTAAATAGTATATTAAATATCATATTAAACCATTTTTATTATTTAAAATAAATATTCATTTAGTTATAAATGTTATATGTAATAATATATGTACTAATCTAGGCCCAATAGGCTTTACCTAGGGGCTCGCCTAGAACTTAGGCCCCCATGGGTGCCCAACTTGAAAGACTATGATGAAAGTCGACTTTATTGGGCTACAAACAAAAACCTCGTGTTGCCATAAGCTCGTTTGCCGTTATGCTTTGATAACTGACTACCAAAGCACTGTGTCCATAGTACGTTAAATAGGAACATAATCCTTCGTTTATATACATGGTTAATACTTTTTTTCATTCACTCACATCACTGCACCTCTCCTCGTAGTTTACGACCAACCCCTATCAACATCTGACCCCCAAATCAGGGGTTTCATCCCTCACACCCTCCCGTATCATATCCTTCCTAGGCTTAAAACCAAGCGCTAGTCTATCTCGAGGTTTTCACAAACGGTATGGAAAACAAGATCAAGCTCCAGGTTGGAGAGCAGCAGTTTATCACTACAAGAGACACCCTTATAGGGAGAGCTCCTACTTTGCTGCCTTGCTCTCCGGCCGTTGGAATAGTCAGGGTAACGACGAATTCTTCATCGACTCGGATCCTACATTATTTACCGAGGTACTCCGCTACCTGCGTTCCGGTAATTTCCCACTTTTCTTCGATCCTAGTCTGCGTACATACGACTACGCTAGGTACACGGCCCTTCTAGGCGAGGCTCAGTATTTTGGGATTCCGAAGCTCGAAAATTGGATTCGAATGCAGGGTTATTTGGGAGCGGTCAAAATCAAGTATAGCATAGGTTTACTCGAGGAGACTGAGTCCGGGGCATCCTTAGAAGGCCATTACTGCACGATCAAGGCGGACCAGCGACTAGACTTCTCCTTCCTTTCGAGGACCAAGAGTATCTACCAATGCCCGCGGAGAGTACAGGTACACGAAGGGCACCCAGAGAAATGCGGAAGGCAATGCGATAAGGCCCAGGGCGAATCTGAGCCGAAATACGAGGACAAGCAGTTAATCACGGCCGTCATTGTCAAGACCGAACAGCTCTTTAACCCCGAAGTCTGCTTGGGGGAGAATGCTGAGCCTAAAGGTGATGGCTCATTGATAGATGGAGTCTAAATGGTAAACACAATGTGTATGTGTTTAAAATGGCGGTTCGAAGGCTTTGTGTACCAAGCAGGTATTGAGCCTGTGAGAAGTGTGATTTGCTACCTATTTCTTTTAAAGGGCCAGAAACCAATGTCATAGGACAGTTTGTATTAATTGACTATTTTAGTGATCACATTAATAAAGATGAAATAGCCAGACTGCATTGCAGGCTTTAACCTAACAGGCGATAGAGTTTTCACAGAGCTACACAACCTTTGCAACATTACAGTGGCTGCGAAAGCAGATTAACATAACCTAACACTCTATAAGCATTTGCATCAGACACCTGGGGTGGAAATCATTACACGACCGCCATATACAATTCGGCGGCGGCGTATTAATAATGATGAGTCAGGCTCCGTACGCGCCCGATCCGGATCCTGGCCGCACATCTAGGGTAGGCTACGAGTAACTTTAGCGACCGCACGGCGCCCTTCTATTCATCCATTAATGAATATTCCTCTAATATCCCAACCATGCGAATTTTTTCTTCTTGAAAAATTGATTTACATTTAAGTAGCGACATCGCTTGCATTACGAGCAGTCAAAATCTCTCCAGCTCCACGACGATCAGTTCAGCAAAGCCGACCATGCGCCGTAACCTCCAAAGCTTCACTCCCAACCGCCGTCTTTACTCAAAACACTTTATCTGGATCGTATTTCTTCTTTATGGAAAGTAGCTTTGGGTATTTATCACCGTGAAATACCTTCTGCTAGTTTGGATGATCAATATTTGCTTCATTTAAATACACACCACCTCCCGGGGTCAGCCTTTCTAATGGTGGACTCAGGACATCATTCACAAAGCTTTGCGCGGTGGTATTAACAGTGCACTTAATTTAGTCGTGTTGCCTGAGATAGGTAAGAATTAGGGAGCGCGGGCTACACGACCGATTATCATAAGGGGTGGTCTAAAGGTATGGTGCTCTGCTGTTTGCTTGTGATGCTCTTACCTCAATCGGCATTTGGACTCTGCGAGCCATCCAAGTCTCCTGAAGCATCGCTGACGATCTCCTAGAACCCAAGGATCGGAAAGAATATGTAATTGCACCCTGTAGGCAATTTAGTCGCTATTGGGAAGCCACGTAAGTCTTACAAGTTTATAATTGATTCACTAATATTGATATGAAATCCTAGATGAAATTCTATCTAGCGTCGTGACAGAATTCGAAGACCTAGACGCCAGTAGCATATCCCCTGAGCACACTGAGGGAAGTCATGTGATCAATTACACTCCATCTAAATTCGATCGCGCCCATATAGCAACCGGACTCGTCGCCATTGCCAGGTTATTCCATGTCCTTTGTTTGGCAATATTTCTGATGAAAGTTCAGTCTCGTCCGCGTTCACAACATGCTGCCGTCACTTAAAACATGGTCTTCCTTTGAAACTTTACTACCTATGTGCAGAAGTTGCTTATAGCCCACACTCAAACCCATGCAGACCACGATAGCCCCTCTCGATAGACCAAACCAGCTTCGTCGAACTGCGGCCCTTCGGCATCTGGTATATGGCCAAGCTCGCAGCGTCCAAATGACACCTTGACCTGTCTATCGAGGTAGAATTCGTCATATGTGGCAGACAGCGCGTCGTCTAGGCTGCGCACATTCCACTCCGGGTGAAGAGATTCCCACGGGCGTACGCAGGTTTCCTCCTTGCACGATTTCAAAACGAGTAGTAAGGAGTCCAACCGAGCAACGACCTTGTCTATGAGATGGCCATTCAACGTGTGCGGCGCTCCAGTTTCCGACGGCAGCGTCAAAAGGTTGTCCAGCTGCCCGGGATCGGCCTTGGAGTCCACATGTCAGCACCAGACCGCGTGTTAGCAGAAGTGGGGAAGGGTTGAGGGCCAGCCCTTTTTTCTCCTTACCTTGAGATCGTATAGCTCGTGCTCGTTAGTGCACCACACGGAGTAGTAGAGATTCCAGGACTCGCTCACAATCCGGAGAGCCTTGTACGTGTTGTTGGTGAAGATGCTCTCGGTGCTTGGGTGTATCCTTCCTTCATCGACTCCAATGCCCCAGAACTCGACGTTGACGTGTTCGTGACGATCCGTGACGGCCTCTGCCATGTCTTTGGGCGTCAGCGGTATGGCTGCCCCATCAAACTGGGCATCGACGGGGTCCCGGCTGCCGATAAGCCCGAATATAGTTGGTGCTAGGTCTGTGTGCGTGGTGACGATTTCGGTGACGTGGTTTTGCGAGACGTGAGGTCCGCGGATAATGAGCGGAACGTTGATGTCCTCTTCGATGCCGCACGTCTTTCCCGGTGGAAGTCGATGCTGGCCTATGTGATATCCGTTGTCGGATGTGTAGATGACATACGTGTTCTCCAGAATGCCTAGCTCTTCGAGCCGCTCGACCACGTCCTCGATCAGCTCGTCCACGGATTGCAGGGCACGAAGGCGGGACCTGTAAAAGTGATCGTAAAGGTCAATGTTGTCCTGGCCAAGCTGCGGCAACTTCAGCATCCAGTTGGCCCCCGAAGGACTGTCCGGATTGAAGTTCTTGGTCCTGGGTACTTTGACGTCCTTGAACAGGTCCTTATGACGTTCAGCCGGGATAGGCGGCGTAAACACCAGATCTTTGAGCTCTCCCGTCACTCTTACCCTATCCTTTGTGGCGCTGCCTGTCGTATCATCACTAGGCGCGTTTTCCCAGACATTGCAGTGAGGAGCCACAGGCGCGATTCCAAGAAAGAATGGGGCGTCGGAGCTCGCGGCCTCGTCGAGGAACCCCAGAGCTTTTCCCGCAAGCACGTCGGTGGTGTATAAACCTTCGTAGCTGACAGGAGGATCCTTATTGCGCTGATAGGTGCTGTTCATGTAGGAGTAAGTAAATGGGTCCAGGAGGAAGTCCTGAGAAAGGAATATCAGCCAAAGAGTTAATGCATTGTGTTAATCTGATGGGCGTACCGAGCCATTCCATCCGGCTGCATGCGGTGAGTTGTAATTGTCTGTTGTGTGTGCGTTAAACAGCTTCCCGGCGTAATAAGTGTTGTATCCCTCATTCTGTAACCAGACAGGGAGGTACCTCTCATTGAGGCCTTGACTTAGGAACTTTGGAAATCCACCTGGTTACCGAGTTAGCTGGTCGTCCACCGGTAGTAGTTTGTAAGCTCGGAAGACATCACCATGCGGAGGGCTAACGTCGGTAACGTTGGTGTTGTGAGCAGCACGACCCGTCCAGAGGGTTACACGGGCAGGACAGCAAATAGCCGTCGTGCAGTAATGACGCTTATAAAACGTTCCGCGGTCAAGCAAGTGCTTTTTTAACAGAGGCATGTAGTCCAATGATTGCATCTGAACATCTTGGTCGTCCGTTAGAATGAAGACAATGTTGGGCCTCTTCGCCGCGGTGCTATCACCAGCGCCAACTGTTCCCAGTGGAACCTGATAATTGTCGCCATCAGGAACGGCACGAGCTCGATCGGCTAGTAGAGCCAATGCCTGAAGGGCAATGGTTACAGTAGCTGGTACCAGCATCGTTGATGCTGACGAAAGGGGTTGACTATACTGGCGTCTTTGGAACGGTGATCTTGCGGCTCTGGTCTACCGATCCGTAGTTCGCTTCAAGTCGGGAACGGAGGAGACAGCAAGTTTCCAGTTGCGAGCAGTATTACTAAGTATCTAGCCGGTGTGTGGTATTTTCCGTGATGCAGTTTGAGCTTCAGGATTTACCGCTATTCGGAATCTCCATTCATCAATGCATTTGGTCATGCTGTCATTTCCTATTATTACATCATCATCATCATCAACACACACCTAAGGGCGTGTTGAGTACTTCCAATTTGCATTGCCGATGTGGCAGCGCCCGAGCACCTGGGGTCAGGAAACCCCACGAATTCCTCTCCTACTTAGTAAGCGATAATCGACAGGGGTGTACATGGTATCTGCGCCCGTAGCCGATGGTGAAATTTATGCACGTGATGCGTTATGTAGCGGTGAATCCGTTTTATATTAGGTATAAAGTGATCGGCGCGTAGGAAAATCAGAACCAGAAGATGCCTACGATTCACGCATTGGCGAACACGACGTAATTAGAACACATAAATAATCTCGCTTATTTTAAAGTTTTTAACAAATACCGGTGTACCCCATAGTAAGAACACCTAGAACAAGGGGCTTTTTATATAAATATTTAAGGAACTTTTAGCTAGCTTAAACTAGCGTTAGCAATGTATCATAGACGTTTTAGCTCCGGAGACGGACCATCCCGTATTTACTAGTAGTAGTGTGGCTCCTGGAAAGCAGCCATGGGACTCTTACTCAGTAGATAGTCAACACCACACAGTACAGATCTTTAGTCATAGTAGTAATTGCCGTGACCATTGAGATCCGTACTGACAGGGTGAAACTAGAACGCACAGTAGTAACCTTTATTAACCGCGGCGATATCCCAGGTGGTGGAATACAGGCCGGGGTTCGAATCCTATTACCTAATAGCACTCCTAGTCCGTCCATTTCCATACAGCAACGCCTACTCAGGTTAGGGTCTAGTAAAAGAAGCAGTAGGGCGGTACACTTGGCACGCTAAAAAACGGCCCATCGCGCAAAGAGTACCTCACCCTTAGGTACAGTACTTACATAGAAAACCCCCTGTGCAGACCCTGTGAACAGCCTTGTCTAGCACGCCTACTGATCCATATGTAGTAGTAGGTCTTCTTACTAGGGGTACACTACCTGGGCTATAATACTGGGTCTGTAGTTAAAATTGGAAGGAGAGGGCTCATCCATTAGCTAATAGTACAGAAATATCTCCCCCTTGCACATCCCAAAGGTCAAGTACTACGTAGGCAGAATTAGCCCTGGCGAGTACGTTTATGAGCACTCCGTATACCTTGGTCCGAGGTGAAGGATGAACAGTCGTGACTTGGTACCAGTATAGGGGTTATCCGAGCTCACAAAAAGATACGCAGTCGGTTTGAGCTGCCCGGGGTCAAATGACCATTGAGAGGCCAAAGTTGGGGACTGAGGTGAAAGTCATGTGCTAGCGAAATAGAAACATGTTGCTGAGATATAGAGTTTATGAATGAACCTTTTACCTTTAGCACAAGACACCCTTCCGCCCTCTTCTTCAACTTGATATCTCCATTAGTCCAGTCATCCTGAAGATGGTGAAGAAAGTCGCCATACCCCCGACTCTGTTGGACAAGATTGACCCGTACGCCTCGTTTGAAGCATTGACCGGCAAGAAGATTGGCCCTAATGATTTGTCCGAAAGCACCTCTGAGACGTTTTCGGAGGACTACGACTATGTGATGGGCTCCAAAACGAACAACATCACCACCCGCCATGAGCCGCGGCCTCTGGATTCCGAGCTCAACATCGGTGCCATCAACCCTTATGCGCTGGTTGAGGCCATGCTTGGACACAGACTAGACTATGGCAGCACGCATGTTGCCAAAGTGATCTCCGACGTTCTTCAGACCGACTACGATGAGCTTTTCGATATGAAGAACAACTCGGTGCTCTATGCCGGTCTCGAGCTCAACGTGAAAGAGCGCCGGGCTGAGAAACTCAGCCGCCAAGACATCAAAATCTTGCCAGAGCAGGACCTTCAGACACCCGATCTCTCTGGAATCCAGAAGCTAAGCGACCTCGAGCATGTTGGTCTACGGGAACTCGGCCAAACCAGCGTCAAGACCGCTCGCATCCAGAATGGCAAGCTTCATGTCGTACTGGATGCTCGATCTATCGCCCAGACCCTCTCAAATCGCGCTGTCACCAGAACAATCAACGAACTGGCCGTCCCGTTCCGTGTGGAAGACGAACGGAGTTTCGGAGTGCCACCCGTCTGTGCTTGGCGCAATATCGATGAAGTCGTCTTCAAGAATTATCGCTTCAAGAATGCCATTCAAAACCTCACGTCGGAATTCAACCATCTGGGAGGCCGGGTAAACAGTGCCATGAGTGTATTTGCGGACTATAGTCCTGCCACCACGCGCTATGACGGTCCTGTTCAAGGAGCGACGAGTAACTCTTGGTTGATCGCAGCCATCGCGTCGGTCTTTTGGGCCGATCCTACCGTTATTCACCAAGTTTTCCGTGGCGACGGACCGCCGTATCGAAAGGAGGAGGACAACCCCCAGCCCTTCCGGCATGATGTTGAGCTCCATGACAAAGGGGGCCGCAACAATGCCGCGACTCGGGTGCTCAAGGTTGCTTACGAGGTTCCAATCAACAAGACCATGAATGAACCTGTCTACTGTCGCTCTTCTGGTGGAACTGACTATTGGCCTGCCTTGTACGAAAAGGCTTTCGCAATGTGGTTCACGGCAAAAGACCCGTACTGGGGACGCCCTGACCGCCCTGATATAACGCAGACTGCACATGGTGATCCTATCAAGGCAATGGCTCAGATAGATGGGCGCGAGCCACAGTACTTCTTCACCAAGAACCACGATGATCTGATCGGGCTGGTGCGCCAAAGTTCGGTGAACTTCAGAACGAAAAGCCCAATGTGTGCCTTTACCCATGCGTCTGGTGACCTGTTCCGCGGCGCGAACCTAGTAGCGAACCATGCCTATTCTATTCTCGGCTGGAGCAATATCGGCAATCGTCAGTACATCATCATCCGAAACCCCTGGGGCGTGACGGAGCCCCGGGGGTTAACGAGCTACCCAGGGGTGCTCGATCGGGTTGAGCCTTCGTTCTGGCCGCCAGCTTCTCTCCTTGATAGTGGCGGCGTCATGGCCGTGGAAGCGCCTTACTTTCGCGAATACTTTGCTTGCATAGGTAGGACCCAATGAGAGTGTGAGGTGTCTGAAGCCCGATGCGTCATAGGGACTTTGATCGATGTTCAGGAATTGGTGGATCAGGTTGTAGAAATACGTGTCTCTCTCTCATTGTCATAAAATTAAATAAACTGTGAAGCTCCTCAAACACTCAATCTAGCTCAGTTGTGCCTGGTGCCATATACTGAGACATGATTCACAGGGATGTCCCCGAATACACGCACACGTAGAACCCTACTTCACTATTGATACACTGCAATTGGTATTCGCAACCAGTCTACTAAGATTTCTTAGCTTGAATTGATCATATAGCACTATTATTGAAGTCAGAGTGAGAAAGTTCTGCGTAGTCCATATTGGAGCGAACGCATGTTGGTAGTCTGGGGCGATGACACCTAAGCTCTCACATATCTTTATTCGAGTTACGAACAGGGTCTCAGAGGTTTCAGAAACTCGTGTTACTAATAATACAAAGGCTGCTTGAAGATGATAAAAGGTGGCAGGCCGCTTATGCCACTGAACACATCTTCCTATCTCTACTCACAAAAGTAGGCCAAATAGGCCATTACCAGTCAAATGAGAGCTAGTAGAATGAGATGCATTCTCTAGTTTAAATGTCATGAGGCGCCTGTGCGCGATTCACGTCTCTGATTTCCGCTCTCGGAGCAGCAATGCGGCGCACCCTGCAATGATGGAGCTACCAAAGGAAAAGGCTGAGGTCTCTCGTGAGCACGTATACTTTGAACATTGTCTAGAAACTTACCATGACTATATTCCAGACCAGTAACATATGATTCCACGATCGCCTTGGCGATTGGTCTTGACGCCTTGTCGAGATATTCTACGCTAGTGACGGCGTGTTTGAGGACCTGTCATGGCAAAGTTAGCTGAGACGATGCGGGTTCACTGATTAATACTTCTTACTTCGTTCAACTCGGGCTGGTCTAGCCCTAGCGCGATGAGCCTGGCTCTCAATGATTGTTGTAATCCCCCAATCATCAAAGCACTGACAGCAGCGGTTCCTATGACTGTGCCGACTTGTGTTGCTAAGAAAAAACCCGAGATGCCTGCTGCCTTGTCTTCCGGGTCAATGGAAGTCTGAATCGCAATGAACATAGCGCTCTGGATTATGCCACACCCTAGTCCACTGCCTTGGTCAGTATCAATATTCAGCTATCATGGTTGGGGAGCTTAAGTACCCTGGGAATATGTAAAATGACTCGGCCCAGCTGGTGTCTCCTTTCCATCGAATTGTCATTAACAAGTAGCTTAGAGCCGAGGTTAATGACGCGAAAATTGCCAACAATTTGTATCGTCCAGTTCTAAATCGTGTGAGTGGCGCTGGCGTTGCCTCAAAAGGGTAAGACTCACCTGCGGATTAAATGCCCCGAAAGAATGCCTCCTATTGCATTACCAGCAACGGCCGGAAACAAACGTGCTCCCACCGCCGTGCTGGAAGATCTTTGGGTGACTTGGAAGTATAAGGGTACTGTGAATACCATCTGAAGCGGGCATGTCAGCTTCACTTCCATACACCATACGCGAATGAGAGAAACTTACGCCCGACTGTGCTGCGAGGATACATCCCACGATCAGGTATCCCAATAATGCCTGGCGATTTTGCAACAGTCTCATGGGAAAGACAGGTTCTTTGGCCCAATAAGTCTCGGCCATAACGAATACTCCGAGCAGTAAGGTTCCGATCACGAACAAGATAAATATGATAGGATCAGACCAAGGAATCTTCTGTCCCCCAAGTTCCAAAGGCAACATCAGGGTCAGAACTCCCAGCCCGAGAGTGACGATCCCAACAAAGTCAAATCTAGCCAGGTTGCCTTCAGGCGCTGTAATCTCAGAGTACTCTCCTTGCTGTCGTGGTTCAAGTCTTGAGAATACGACCCAGCAGAGCACCGTTGCGACTGCAAAAATAGGGACCTGCCCAAGGAATGACCTAACACACGTTTGAATATGGCTATTGTCATACAATTTAGAAAGAGGGAAATACGTACCATCTCCAGCCGAATACATCGGCCAGCCATCCGCCGAATGGGCCACCAAAACTTCGTCCTATTGTTGCGATAACGTTCAAATAGCTTTGCCAGCTAGCAACCTCTCTTAGAGGGACCAGATCTGTAAACATCAGGATCCAAAAGCATACTTTTGGCTAGAAGCAATGTCTCGTTGTAATACTGACCGGTGATGACGACAGCTGCTAAAACCCACATGCCAGCTTGTCCCGAACCAGTTAGGGCACGGCCGAGAATGATCTGCCACATGGACTGACCAAGACCACTTGAAGATGATATTGTAAGCCCTGACATTTCATACTGACTCTCCTCGAGGAAGACAACTCACATCACGGCACTAAGTTCAGGTCAGTGAAAAAGGATCGTAGGACTGGGAGGAGATGACTTGTACCATCCAACGGCAAACAAGCCATAACTGACTACCAGTATCGTCTTCCGCCCATAAATATCACAAATCTTTCCGTACTTGAAACCCAATCAGCGCTTGCTTAAGTCCACGGTCTGTGAGGTGCCATACGAGCGACTGAGTAGCCGAACCAGCAAGCCAGAAACTGATGAACAACCAACTTGAATCTTCGAGGTTATGAAACTCTGAAGAAATGACGGGATGCGTCGCGAGGACGAGTGACCCGTCTACATTGGACGTGAAAACACCTGTTGTTGTCAAAGAAATTCATGAGCTTCTTGGATTCCATAATGTGACTTCAGTCGTCGATGTCCGTTGGCGGCACTCACCTATCAACAATGCACCTACGACTTGGGCCACCAAGGCACGGCTGTAACGTTTTCCTCCTGGTTCTCGGTTTTGGTCATTTTCCTGCACCGATTCGGCATCACCGATTGTTTGGTAGTTTTCTGGAGTCGTGACATGACTCTCACGAGATGCAACCAAAGGTGATCTTTCATCAGCAGCATGCTGCTGAACCCGATTGGCGGTCATATTTCCCCACTGAATGTTCCGTGGTTACGGTCTTGCTACGAGTTTTTTATTTTATTTTTTATTACGGAAGGTTTGTCTTGTAGACTCGGTTTCGCAGCCGTATACAATCCATAGTTCCGGCTACAAGAATGGAATCATGCTATTTCCAAATGGAGATTAGTAATACATGATGGCCTCTCACCGTAACTCCATCAGACTTTTCTCTCGCTTAGATGCGCCCTTTTCACGATAGCAGCTACGTACCTATAGGCTTGCAGGATGATGATGGCTAGCGCGGACGATTATACCCAGGGAGTGATGAATTAACAGATCCTGTGATCCCCTGATTGCCCAAACAAAACCCCTGGCTCGGTACTGCTGGTTAAAACCCGACTTGTGTTCTTATGTTTTAGCTATCGTAAGTTCGTAACCGACGAGGCTATTAGTGGTGGAGGGTATCGGACCAGGGCTTTTAAGTATTTGGCATTGTTCAGGCCCAGCGCAAGCGGTACGGCGTGGACTCCACTTCCTCACATACTGATATTACACTACATACGGCTAACCATTACATCCTGCCGATCGTGAAAACCCCAGCTCGGCGAGCTTTGAGGCTAAAAAAAAACACTGATTGGTGGACTCGCGAGGGCCCTGTCACAATCAGATAAACCCTGTAGAGTGTTTCGGGACCGGCCCAGCTAGATCCATGTCTTTAACCTTGCACCTTACGTACTGAGTACGTACTTAGTTGAGATTTAGTGAAACGGGGATCTACCTAA